>CM034313.1:79835381-80435381 GCA_019925795.1 Dendrobium chrysotoxum
CTCGGGATTGGTACTCCTTAGATTAGGTCCGTCCCACTCTTAGTTAGGTCACTTCCTTAGTTAGGATCGTCCTTCTTTTTCTTAGTTAGGGTTCCCCCCTAGCTAGGTTTCTTTCTTTCCGTTCTTCTTAGTTAGGGTTTCCCTAGCTAAGCTTCCTTTCCTTCTGACCTTCTAGGTCATTCCGTTCCCTATCTATCATTCATCTTCTCGTTATTTCTTACTAATCATTTTAAATTTCTTTTCTTCTTCTTTGGCAGACAGTGCCATGGCTTCCTTCGTGCCTTCCGTTACTTTCAGTTTTGGTTCTGACGCGCGGGTGACACTTCCTGAGTCCCTGCTAGCCAGTCCTCCCGCTGGAGGAATCACTTTTGGTTCCTTCACTGACTCGGCCTTCGTCACTCTTGGCGGGCCGACCCCTGCCGAGGCTGCTGCCTACTCTCCTCCCCAGAGGAGGGCTCGCGCAGCCATGCGACCTTTTGGACGTCCAGTTGCTCGGCGGACAGCCCGGGCACCTGCTCGTCCTACTCCTGTTCGTGTGCAGCCGGCACACCCTGTGGTTAGGCAGCCAGTGCCTAGACCACTCCTGTTCAGCCCACTCGTCCAGCGGTTAGGCGACCAGTGCCTATCGCACCTGTTGTTCAGGCTGCCCCGGCCCCTCAGCGCCGGCAGGCAGTAGTTACCCCTGTTGTTACTCCGGCAGAGGTAGCTCGTGTTCGGGTTCCCCCTCCTTCTTCCTCCAGGAAGAGGGGTGCCCAGACCGAGGCTCCTTCGCCTTCCTCCCGTCGGGTTTCAGCTTTCGCTCGACTGTCTCACCCAGAGACCTCGTGCAGACCCCGACACTTCCGTACTTCCTGTTCCCCCTGCCACTCAGGTGGTGGGTTCAGATGTTGCTTCGTCTTCCGCCTCCGGCCTTGGGAGAAGGGCCCGGAGGAATAGAAACCGTAGACTTCGGTTGGCTGCATCCGAGGCAGATAGACAGCGGATGGCAGATTCGTTGGCTCACCAGGAGCCAGTTCAGAGGAGAGTGGTCCCTAGGCAGCGGGCACCACGACCAGTTGCAGTTTCCCCTACCCCGGACGTTACAGTTGCCCCTGAGATAGCAGCGGTTCAGGGAGGACGCTTCTCCCCACTGACACACAGTGGTGATGAGGAGGACGTTGCTCGCATTGCGGCGGCCCCTCCTGTCGCTACTACTTTACCACGCGCTAGGGTCCCCAGGGATGATGCTGCTCGAACCCTCTCTCAGAGGATTCGGAGTATTATCCGCTTAGCGCGGGGTCGAGGCCCTGTCAGTCGAGAGAGGTTACTCCACCAGATTTCTCAGGCGTCCGTTCAGTTGCAGAGACAGACTGCTAGACAGAGGTACAGGTGGCAGAGAGGACAGCCACCCAGGCAGCCTGTTAGTTCAGTTCCGTTGGCGAGACCACAGACAGTTACTCCGGTTGTTGGACGACGCCCACGTCGTCATGGACAGAGGCAGCAGTTGGAGCCTCCCAGACCCCAGCTCCCTTCAGTTGTAGTAGCCCCGCAGCAGTCAGTTGCCCCTACTGGGTCCCGTCGCAGCAGATGGGTGTGGAGACGACGACAGGCAGAGTCCCCTGTCGATGCAGTACAGCCAGTTCAGGCAGTTGAGCAGTTAGAGGCAGTTGTTCCTTCCGGATCAGAGGCAGTTCCGATGGTCTGTGATGCAGCAACGGACGATGATGTTGCAGTTTCTCCTAGTGGTTCACCGGTTCGGGCAGAGCCAGCCCTTAGCCCTTACGAGACTTCTTCCCCTTTGAGTCCGTATGCAGAGGACTTCCATCAGACCCTCTACGAGGATGAGGCACTTGAGGATGATTTACTCGAGGAGGAGTCAGATGGAGACATACCGGTACACAGAGTGTGTGTGGTTACTAGACGTGGCCACTCAGACGAGCAGATAGAGGCAGATGATGATGATGAGCAGGGAGAAGCTGAGGTAGGAGGATCTCCCCGGTCAGTTGAGACAGATGCCACAGTACTACAGTTACAGACTCAGATGGCAGAGATGGCCAGGGCCATGGCAGCGATGACAGCCCAGTTGACAGCTTTGGGGGCGATGCCCCAGATGACGGGCGTAGGCACTCCTGCTACGTCCAGGGACGAGCCAGCAGCACCACCTGTAGTCGCACCAGGTCCTGTGGGAGTAGACAGGGCCCAGAGAGCAGTTCCAGTGGCACCGACAGCAGTTGCTTTTACTACCCCAGTCCAGAGTCAGTCAGTTCAGTTGTCAGCCGGACAGATTCAGGATCTGATTGCCCAGAAGGTCGAACAGGCCATTTCCTCCAGGAAGTCTGGAGAGGTAGTTAGCAGGGGGCGTCCTTACCCAGTAGAGTACGAGCACGAGCCCTACCCCCCTGGTTTTGTCCCTCCTAGGTTCAGAGTCTTTGATGGGTTTGGGAACCCGAGGCAGCACGTGGCCCAGTACCGAGCCATCTGTTGCAACATAGGAGGGAACGATGCACTGATGTTGAGACTCTTTGTCAGCAGTTTAGTTGGGGTGGCCTTTGCCTGGTACGCCGACCTCCCCAACGATTCAGTACGCACCTTTGCAGAGTTGGAGCAGTTGTTTGTTCAGAGGTTTGTCAGTGCAGAGCACCGAGTTACAGTTGGAGAGCTAGTTGTGACTAGACAGCGGCCCCGAGAGCCTCTCCCAGATTACATAGTCAGATGGAGGAACCTCAGCCTACAGTGTGAGCCCCAGTTACAGGAGCAGCATGCAGTAGAAATTTTATTGAAGAACATAGATGGTCCGATAGCACCTTATCTGAAGGGTTTCAGCATCAGAACCTTTCAGAAGTTGTTGACAAAGGTGATCAGTTTGCAGGACAGCATACCGATGCAGTCCCTCCTAAGGTTGAGAGTCAACCTTCACGTAGACCTCAGCGGCAGGAGTCATCAGGAGCACCTCCACCTAGGAGAGGGGAGGTACACAGTACTTATGGGCCATCAGATAAGGGCAAGAAGCCCTTAGTCAGTTCAGCACCACCTCAGCAGTCTCACACACCGGGCCAGTCAGCAGTGCAGTCTAGACCCTCCCGTAGGACCCCAGAGAGTCAGCAGTACCTACGGGAGAAGCTTAGTAAGGAATATCCCTTTAAAAGGGAAAGTGTGATGAAGATCTTCAAGTTCCTTACTAAGAGAAACATCTTAACATTCCCGAACAACAATAGAGTGGAAGAGGAGGGGCAGACAGAACACCCACTCTATTGTCCATTTCACAGACATATCGGGCATGTCATAGAAGACTGCTATGTGTTCAAGGACAGAGTTGAGAAGCTCATGGCTAGTGGGCAGATCCCCTACAGGACAGCGACCTGGTTCAGCCCAAGGGCAAGACACCTCAGACAGTTCAGATGATCTCGGGCTCCAGTAGTTGTAGTGACAGCCAGAGTGGCAGACAGAGCAGTCGTAGCAGATCACCCAGAGGTTCTGAGGGGGAGTGGCAGTTAGCACTCTCTCGGAAGACGAGGCAGATGATCCGGCAGACAGTTCAGAGTTCAGAGGCAGTTGAGAGGAGGCCTACCCAGGCCAAATCGACAGGTTGCCAGCCCAGTTTCTTCGCCAGCACCTTTTTCTTTCTCCTGTTGTAGTGCATACTGAGCACATTTCTTTTCCTGTTTTATGTAATAAAAAGATGTATGAAAAGAAAAAGTTTGTTGTAACTTCTGAGGGGAAGACAGGACGCCTTCCAGCACTTACGCTGAAGGATTCGTTCTCACCTTCAACTGATGATGAAATAATAGAAGAAGGTGATTCTGGCTACTTCTGGTGTTCTGCTCCTACTTCTTCTAGCGCTCGCTCTTTCAATATTTTATATGTTTCTTATGATGGTTCTGTATGTGATGAAGAGTCTGAGTGTGATGAGGAACCAGTCTTTATGATTCCGGAGGGTGGTTGTTACATGGATTCAGAAGATGAATCCGAGAACCCACTCCCGTCACTTTCCTTGGAGCCAACACATGCCATCACCGTTGAACCAAGTGAATCTCCTGTCCAAAGATGACTCGATACAGGAAGTTCACTTGCGTTCAGGGAAGGTTCTTCCACCTAGGATGGCTAAGAATACAAAAGAGAAAGATAAGAACATTGTTACCCCAGCAGGACGATCCTATCCCTTCCTCCCAAGAGCAGTCTAAGGAGAAAGGGAAAGGCCCTCAGCTGGAGGTCGATTACAATGTGTTGGCCCATTTAAGGAAAATTCCTGCCCTTCTCAGTGTCTATGACGCTTTGATGATGTCTTCTGACTTGAGAGAGACCCTGGTAAAAGCACTACTCGAGCCAGAGTCCTATCAAGCCTTCTTTGCTTCCGAATCTGTTGGAGATGCATGCCTTTTGAGAGAGATGCCGTGCATTACCTTTTCAGATCGTGATCTCCTCTTGGGTACCTCTGATCACAATCGTCCTTTGTATGTCACCGCTGAAGTCAATGGTTATGAGTTGAACAGGGTCCTCATTGACCAAGGAGCTTCAGTAAACATTCTGAGTTATGAAACTTTGAAGAGCCTCTCTTTGGGTCATTTGAAGTTAAACCTCCGATAAGATTATGTTGAAAGGCTTCAATGACCAAGGACAGCGTGCCCTAGGGTCTATCACCCTACCCCTGAAGTTTGGAAATTTCCTTACTGAGGCGAAGTTTCATGTGATCGAGGCAGATACTTCATACAGAGCTCTCTTAGGAAGGCCCTGGATTCATGAGTATGGAATGGTGCCCTCCACCCTGCACCAATGTATGAAGTATATGAGGAATGAAGTCGAGTACTCCATTCCCGGGGATACCCAACCCTTTTCCGTGCATGAGGTCTCTATTTACGATGATGCTGAGCATTACATACCTCGTAAGAAGAGTAAACCTCCTTCTGCCCAGTCACCAGTGACACCTGCCAGTACTGTACAGGGTCCTGTACAGCTACCTGTGCAAGGTCCGTCACAGGTTAGTATTGAGGCAGATACCTCCACTGCAGATCCTGTTAGATCTCCTTTCCAATTTGCAGTTGGGCACGATGTTCCCCCTAGTAGAGGTAGGGGAGAGCGAGGTAGAGGTAGAGGTAGAGGATCGACTCGCCCGCCGCGAAAACTACGATACTCAAATCCCTCCTCCCTCATATCTTTATGCTTCTCCTTTGACTGTCGAGTCCGACTCCTCTGACGATGAGATGATCACTACCCCTCATCGCTCAGCTCCCTCACCAGCCCCGGACTTCACTGATTATAGTTCACTGCCTACCTTTTGTAGGTACCTGATACCCGAGGGTGGTTTAGTTATTGACAGTGGTTCAGACGATGAAGTAGACCCCCGACGTCAGACCACTAGTCAACAGTCCCTTTCCCGTCAGATACGTGGAATAAGAGTTGAGGAGTCTCACCAAAGATCTTTGGTTGCCCCCTCCACTAGTGATGGTGGTGCACTACAAGTTAGAGGTCGCCCTCCGCCTCCTCTGTACGAAACCTTTGTGCCACCACGAGCTAGTGAGGGTGCCTCGTTATCCCATAGTGTAGGTGCCCCACTGGGTCCTGGGAGTCAGGGTTCAGCGGAGACCGCTATAGATAACAGGATCACAACTGCCCCTCGTTATTTTTCCCCTTTCGTGGAAGACTGTGTAGAGCGGGGTGCAGTCATCTCGACTTGGTCAGATGAACAAGCTCTACGACAGGCTCGTGTTTGGCGGACTGATATGCCTCAAACTAAGCAAGGTTTAGGTTATGTCGAGCAGAGCCCACCTAACCATGCTAACATCCGAACGGTTTCCCACTCATACCCGGTTGTTTCTCTTACCGATAAAGAAGACCCGGGTGATGATGAGGATAGAGTACTCGATGCTCCTCAAGAGTTTGAAGATGGCATCACTTCTGCCATGGACGAATTGTGTGAGGTAAACTTAGGCACTGAATCAGATCCTAGACCTATTTTTCATAGTATCTTGTTATCTGACTCAGAGGCTCAAGAATACATCGAGCTACTCTCAGAGTTTAAAGATTGCTTTGCCTGGAACTACACCGAGATGCCTGGTCTAAATTCAGATGTAGCAGTCCATAAACTAGCCATTAAGTCTGATGCAGTCCCTGTTAAACAAGCACCTCGTAGGATGAGGTTAGAAATCGAACAACAGGTGATCGCTGAGACTAAGAAGCTTATAGAGGCCGATTTCATTCGTGAAGAGAAGTACCCTACTTGGCTTGCCAACATTGTTCCAGTCCGGAAAAAGAACGGGCAGATTCGTGTCTGTATCGACTTTCGTGATTTAAACAAGGCATGTCCTAAGGATGATTTTCCTCTTCCTATCCCCGAGCTTATGGTGGATATAGCGTCGTCCCATAGCATTTTCTCCTTCATGGATGGTTCATCTGGTTACAATCAGATAAAGATGGACCCCGAAGAGGAAAAGTTTACTGCGTTTCGCACACCTATAGGTGTGTTCTGCTACAAGGTGATGCCCTTTGGTCTCAAGAATGCCGGGGCCACTTATCAACGTGCTATGACTGTTATCTTCGACGAGATGATACACGAGCAAGTTGAATGCTATGTGGATGATCTGGTAGTCAAAAGCAAGGTCCGTGGAGATCACCTTCGAGATCTACGAATCGTTTTTGAACGCCTACGCAAATATGATTTGAAAATGAACCCTCTAAAATGCGCATTTGGAGTTAGTGCAGGAAAGTTCCTGGGGTTTATAGTTCGCTACCGTGGCATTGAGATTGATCCTTCCATGATCAAAGCCATAGTAGATCTAAAACCCCCTAAAAGCCTTACCCAGCTAAGGTCTTTTCAAGGAAAGCTAGCCTTCCTGCGGAGATTTATCTCCAATTTGTCTGGTAGATGTCACCCCTTTGCTGCCCTGGCAAAGAAAGACGCCCGCTTTCACTGGGATGAGCGTTGTCAGGAGGCCTTTGAGAGTATAAAGCGCTACCTGATAAACCCCCCTGTTTTAGCTGCACCCATCCCAGGGAGGCCGTTAATTCTCTACACTACGGCCCTGGATGAGTCCTTGGGTGCATTATTGGCTCAAGAGAATGAGGAAGGTAAGGAGAATGCCTTGTACTACCTCAATAGACGGTTGATACCCGCAGAGCTGAAGTACCCCGCGATGGAAAAGCAGTGTTTAGCTTTGATCTTCGCGGTACAGAAGCTTAGGCATTATATGCTTTCACACAAGGTCAACCTAATCTCTCGAGTCAACCCCTTGCAGTATCTGATGACCCGTCCGACCCTCTCAGGTCGTCTGGCACGATGGTCTATGATCCTACTGCAGTTTGACATCACTTTTGTCCCTCAGCGGGCCGTTAAAGGACAGGCTCTAGCTGATTTTCTTGCTGCTCACCCGATCCCTGCAGACTCCCCACTCAATGATGAGCTGCCTGACGAGCTAATCATGAGTGCGGTGGAGCAGGAGTCCCCTACTTGGGAGTTTTACTTTGACGGTGCGTCGTCCGTTAAAGCCTTGAGCCCGAATGAAACTCCTATAGTTAGGGTAGGTCTGGGCCTCATTTTCGTATCCCCTGAAGGTCACACTCTGAGATATTCCTACAGTCTTTCAGAACCCCGTACTAATAATGAAGCTGAGTACGAAGCTCTGATTTTAGGACTAGAGTTGGCCATTCAGATGAATGTCATGCGGGTGAAAATCTTTGGAGACTCGCAACTGATCATAAATCAAGTAGCGGGAGTCTACAAAGTGCTTAAACCTGAGCTCTTGCCTTATCACAGCAAGGCAATGGAGCTCTTGTGTTTGATCCCTGAAGTGACCTTAGCTAAAATCCCTAGATCTGCCAATGGCAAGGCAGATGCATTAGCTAAGTTAGCAAAGGAACTGGCTGACCCAACTGGCAACCCACTGTCTATCGTTGTCCAGTGTCGTCAAGCCCTATGCCCCGCAGACCTGTCTTCTCCCGATCAGACCCTCACAGTATTCTCAGTTGAGGAAGAATCAGACTGGAGAGTACCCTTTATAGAGTATTTGAAGCATGGCAGGCTTCCAGATGATAGATCTCTTGCTGCCCAGGTCAGAAAGAGAGCCCTATCATTCACTTATGTGAACGACACCTTGTATCGACGCTCTTTCGACCAAATGTGGTTGCGTTGCCTCAACGACGAAGAGGCTCGCAAGGTCATGGGCGAGATACATGAAGGTCTTTGCGGTGCTCATCAGTCCGGACCAAAAATGAAAGGCAGAATTAAACGCCTCGGTTACTATTGGCCGACTATGATCCGTGATTGTATGGAGCACGCTAGAAAGTGCCACCAGTGCCAAATTCATGGCACGGTGATTCACCAACCCCCTAATCCGCTGCACCCTACTGTATCATCTTGGCCATTCGAGGGCTGGGGCACGGATGTAGTGGGTCCTATTGACCCTCCTTCCTCTAAGGGCCATAGGTTCATTTTAGCTGCCACTGATTACTTCTCTAAGTGGGCAGAAGCTGTGCCACTTAAGGAAGTCAAATCAGAAGATGTGATGCGTTTCTTTCGTGATCATATCGTCTATCGTTTTGGTGTCCCGCGCCGTATCATCTCAGATAACGGCCCGTCATTTAGAAGCACCAAAATTGCCAGATTTGCCCGCCGCCATAACATCAATTGGCGATACTCTTCAATTTACTATCCCAAGGCTAATGGCTTGGCGAAAGCATTCAATAAAACTCTCGTGCAGTTAATAAGGAAAATCCTGGTCGCAAACAAACGAGAGTGGCACGATAGACTTCCTGAAGCACTATGGGCCTATAGGACTACATACCGTACTCCTACTCAGTCTACCCCATATGCTTTGACTTTCGGGGTCGAGGCCGTCCTCCCACTTGAGGTCGAGCTCCCCTCGCTACGTGTGGCAGTCAGCCACAATCTTTCCCACGAAGATAACGCCCGATTACGGACGGAAGAGCTTGATGGTTTAGAATAGCTTCGCCTACAAGCTTATCAGAACCTCAAACTATACCAGGCACGTATGGCTCGATCACATGATCGCCTTGTTCAACCCCGTGCTTTTCGGGTTGGCGAGTTGGTCCTTGTTTTACGTAGACCTATCGTTTCGCGTCGTCGCCGAAGTGGTAAGTTCGAGCCTGTCTGGGAAGGCCCCTTTGCTGTAGAGCAAGTCTACGAAGGTGGTGCCTACCTACTCGTTGATGCCAATGGTGTTCACCCTATGCCTGTCATCAACGGGCAGTACTTAAAAAAGTACTATGCCTGAGTTCACTCTTCGAGAGGGAGGGGGTCTCCTTACCGCCTGCAAATACTCCCCTGTATATGTACCCCCTTTGGAGGGGCTTCTTCACTTTTCGACAGTCTGTGTGGCCACGACGATTTGTCCTCTACCACACGATGTTTGTTGCGAGAAGTATGAGGCTATCCTTAGGGGTGATGAGGTGAGATGATATGATTCGTACACTGACATAAACTCTAGTCTCTATCATCTCCCTTGTCTGAACTCTTCTAGGCCAGATCTTGACCCATATCAGTCCAAATACAGATTCAAGTTCTATTTTCAATGGTGGGATCTTTAAATTTAATATGCAAAGTTTTTAAAAGAAAGATTGATCTGAGAAAAGTCTGAGAGCTTAAAACACGAAGTAAACCTTTTAGAGAATTTTTCCTTGGAAAGTATAGAATTTATTTTTCCTAATGAAAGACTTATCCCTGTCTTCTTTAGAAAATTAAGTAATTGGTGGTTGACTCCTCTAAACGCTTGAAGGACAATTATAATGATTCAAAAGAAAAATGTATGCCTTCTCTCTCATCCCTTTCTTGGGATGATTTCCTATTTTGAACTAAAATCTATATCAAATTGAAATTAGATTTAGAGACGCATATTTTCTCAATCGTCTTGCAGTTTTCTATCTCATAGGCATCTTCCGCAGGCTGATGAATCCATCTCATAATTTTCTTATTCAAGTCGTTCATTCTTATCATAGGATTGGATTTGCTTTGTGGATTCTTCTTCCTCGCACGAGAGAGTGAGTTTTTCTTCTCTTATGTTTGAAAGATAATCTTACAACTGAGAAAGTTTTCCTTTAGAGGTTTGGAAAGGGAGCCAGTTACAAAATGAAAGATACACAAAGTGTATCAAAAGTGAAAAGATGCGCAGTGCGCCAAAAATCAAAAATACACAAAGTGTATCAAAAGTGGAAAGTTGCGCAAAATGCGCCATAAAGTCAAGGATACACAAAGTGTATCAAGTAATTAAAAGATGCGCAGTGCGCCAAATCAAGTTGAGGGGCTCAAAATGAGCCCAAAGTGGATAAGTAAATGGCTTCCCTTTCTTGTAAATCTCTAAGTCTCAGAAAATTCATACCTCGGATATTTGTGATACTTGAGTTTGAAAATCATGATTTTGGATTTATCATCGTGCAAGAATGTTCTATTAGATATAAAAATATTTTCATGCAAGAAGATTGAGAAGATTCAGTTTCTCTCTCTAATTTACACCTTTTGAATTAGATATTTATTCAAAATATATAAGGGAGAAAGCCCAGCTTAGCTTGTAGGGAGCTTAAGCTGGGTTAGCAAAATTTAAATCCCTAACCTTCTCGGGTTTAGATGGAGTCAACCTATATTGCTGAACTTTCGGAACCTTTTTTTTTAAAGGTTCAAGATGATTCAGAGGTTAATTTTTCATTTCTAAAAATAGTCTTTTCACTCTCTGATGAAATTTTCACTCTTTAGGAAATGTGTGAATCAGACTTCTCTCAGATTGATTGGTAAGGGCTTAAACATCTCTTAGTGGTCCCACTATTGAGTTTGTCTAAATACTTGCTGTATTCTTTTAAAAATTCATGCACAAAAAATATTTTGACCCCACCATCTGGTTATAGACCGTTCTTAAGGACTGGTAAGAGTCTCGCATTTGTCTTATCTTCCTCTTCTGAGTTCTGCTAATTTGGGAGTTTCCCCCTCTCTGTCCCCCAGTTTCACTTGGTGCCCCCAAGTGCGGTCTGGGATATCAAAACCAATTCAGACTTCTTTTGTACTGGGTCCATACCAACCTACGCTAGCTAGGGAGGGTAATGTTGATCCACTATCATAACCTAAATTTCATTCACATACCAATCGTGGTATGATTGTGCCCCCAGTTTCACTTGGTGCCCCCAAGTGCGGTCTGGGATATCAAAACCAATTCAGACTTCTTTTGTACTGGGTCCATACCAACCTACGCTAGCTAGGGAGGGTAATGTTGATCCACTATCATAACCTAAATTTCATTCACATACCAATCGTGGTATGATTGTGCCCCCAGTTTTATTCATGTGACGAATGTGGCATGGGTCATCAAAGCCAATCCTATATCCCTCTTTGAGTTCCAATCATTAGAGGATGTCCCATACTAGGAGTAACACACGGATATGGTAAACGTTCCCTCTACCGGGTGTTATCTTCGACAGTACGAGACATATTTAGTCTATGATTGTGAACATACAAAAAATGTGCATCTATACAATAAAAGAGGGAAGCTCTCAGTAGAGCAAAACCGGTTGCCCTTGTCACAGGTGGAACCCGGTAATACTCTCTAAGAGCCCAAATTCCCCAAAGTCTTTCTTTCTCTTCTCCTACGAAGCGTCTGAGTGATTGCTTCAAGGATGAGTTTACACTTGTGATTATTATGGTCTTTCACAATCATGATAGTCCTCATTAGTGGTGTGATACATCTTGCTCAAGATGTTAACATCCCACCTTCGCGAGCTCTGATCCCCTAGTAGGGAATCAGCTCTCCAGTTTCTTTTAGTGACCTACTTTTTCACCCTTGCCTTGCTCTCAGCTACTAGAGCAGTCCTATGGGTTTGGTAGTGTCGCTCCTGCCTCTCACAGGGTCCCCCCCGGTCAGGGTGAGTGTTATCGCTGTGATGTTTGATGTTTATTGATTTTACTCATAAATCATCTCCCTCAATGACGAGTGTGTCTCCTCGCCATCTTGAGCTGTTTCCCCAGTAGTGTTGCAGTACGCCTGGTTACCGGCGTTAGCATCACTGACTTGAGAGCTCTGATTTTCTAGCAGAAAATCAACTCAGTTTCTACTTTACTCTCTCTCTCATTCGTACTCTACTCTCAGCTGCTAGGGTGGCTCTACGGATGTACTGATAATATTCCAATTCCCACAGGGTCCCACCAATTTGTGTGGGTACCACTACCGTGAGCTTTTCATAAATATCATTCATATGCAACGTTACTTCCCTTAGTGGCGAGTGTGTCCCCTCGCTACTCTTGTGTGCTTTCTTAGTTGTGATGCAGTACATCGAGTCTCAGATGTTAGCGTCGCTTCTTAAGTGAACTTTGATTTTCTAGCAGAAAATCACTTCACTTGTCTTAGAGTGACATACTTGCCCGCCGTGACCCGACTCCTGGTTGTGGAGCGGTCCCTTGGATGTGTTTATGTTGCTTTCCACCTCTACAGGGTCCCACTAGCTTACGTGGGTGTACCACTGTAGTCTTCTATGATTATTTCTCATTAATATAGTCCTTTTCTCTGTAGCAAGTGTGTCCACCTTGCTACTTTAGCTACTCAATAGGAATGAGACTACCCCTCTCACACTTTGTTGAGGGCGTACCTTTCCCTATGGTCTCTCGAGGCATCGTTCTGGTGCTTCCAGGTTTGTATGATTTTGGTTTCGCCTAGGCAGTTTCACTAGCATTTGGATACTCGTGGCCACGACGACTTGTCCTCTACCACGTGGTACCCAAAACACTAGTTTGAGACTCCTTAGGCGACCCTTCTCTCTTTGAAATTTTCCATTTTCTACTCCTCTTCTCATCCCTACGCATATGCGTGTTAGGGTATGGTTGAGATGACTTTCCCCTGATTGCTCTACTGCAGGCATATGCGCCGGGTAGGCATCAGACTTTACTTGGTTGAGAGTGCCCCACAGAGCCCCTGGGAGGCATATCTCACCATCTCTTTTTCCTGATTGCTCTGCTGCAGGCATATGCGCCGAGTAGACATCAGGCTTTACTTGGTTGGGAGCACCCCGCAGAGCCCCTGCGAGGCATAGCTCACCACACCTTTACCCTGACTGTCCTACCGCTCTGGTAGACATCAGACCCTTACCCTGGTCGTCTTGCTCTGATCAAGCAGACATCAGACTTTACCCGGTTGAGTGGGAGCCCGACAGAGTCCCTGGGAGGCATTCCCCACCACCACTTTTACTCTGGATGTTCTGTAAAAGACTACGCAGACTCCAATTTCGTGGCTTATTTACTTTTGCTGAGGTCAGGCAGAAGTATTGAGTCACCCCTATCCGCTGTTCCGAAAGGAGCAGGAGGAGACGGGATCCTTTCACCTTCTATTCTGCTGTTTGAAATGAACAGTCAGGTAGTTGGTTTTACTTACCGGTCGAGAGAGCCCGACAGAGTCCCTGGGAGGCATTCCTCACCACCCCTTTACTCTGGATGTTCTGTAAAAGACTACGCAGACTCCAATTTCGTG
The DNA here is from genome assembly GCA_019925795.1 of Dendrobium chrysotoxum. Taxonomy (NCBI): domain Eukaryota; kingdom Viridiplantae; phylum Streptophyta; class Magnoliopsida; order Asparagales; family Orchidaceae; genus Dendrobium; species Dendrobium chrysotoxum. Next base: position 79,848,809 of record CM034313.1, read on the forward strand.
GCTTATTTACTTTTGCTGAGGTCAGGCAGAAGTATTGAGTCACCCCTATCCGCTGTTCCGAAAGGAGCAGGAGGAGACGGGATCCTTTCACCTTCTATTCTGTTGTTTGAAATGAACAGTCAGGTAGTTGGTTTTACTTACCGGTTGAGAGAGCCCGACAGAGTCCCTGGGAGGCATTCCTCACTGCCCCTTTACTCTGGATGTTCTGTAAAAGACTACGCAGACTCCAATTTCGTGGCTTATTTACTTTTGTTGAGGTCAGACAGAAGTATTGAGTCACCCCTATCCGCTGTTCCGAAAGGAGCAGGAGGAGACGGGATCCTTTCACCTTCTATTCTGCTGTTTGAGATGAACAGTCAGGTAGTTGGTTTTACTTACCTGGTTGAGTGAGCCCGACAGTGTCCCTGGGAGGCGTTCCTCACCACTACTTCCTCCCTGATTGTTTTGCTCTGATCAAGCAGACATCAGACTTTACTTGGTCGAGTGAGCCTGACAGTGTCCCTGGAAGGCATACCTCACCGCCCTTTCACCTTCTATCTTGTTGTTTCGATACGGTCAGATGGATAGTTGGTTTTCTTTACTACCTCACCTTTTTTGGTCTCCCCCTCAGCTCTGCCATTGCTACAGGGCAAGGTGAGGATGGGATTTCCTTTTACTCTGTCACCTTTTTGTGACCTGTTACTACTTTGCTTTTCACTTTCTCCTCGGCTCTGCCCTTGCTGTAAGACAAGGCCAGGAGAAGATCCCCCTTTGCTCTCTTTCACCTCTTTTGGTGCTCTTTCCTAGAGCCTTTACTATACTGCTTCTGCCACATTCGGTCAACGCCAACACGAGCGGTTCACTAGTTTGTTCGCCACTCCTGTTGGGGGTCCGTTTGTTGACCCTGTTTCTCCCTAGACCTAGGTCAAAGGGTTGACCTGGTCAAATTTGACCAGGCTAGACCCAGGACCCATCCCAGTGGGTTCAGGGAGTCAAACCAAGTCTGCTGAGCCCAGACCCAGGCCCTGGGTCAACCTGGTTGACCAAGTCAACCCAGGTTGACCCATTAGGCCCATGTGGGTCTAAATCAAATCCAAACCCAATCCAGGGCTCTCCAAGCCCTATTCTCTCCTCCACTAGACTCAGTGGGTCAGACTTGACCCATTGGGCCCAAGTCTTGGTCCTGGGTCAACCTGGTTGACCAGGTCAACCCAGGTTGACCCATTAGGCCTATATGGGCTTGAATCAAATCCTAGTTCACTCATATCCATGCTAGGACCCACCTTAGCATCCCTTGGACCCATTTGACTAGGTTGACCAAGTCAATGGTTGACCTAGTCAACCCAAGCCTTGAATGGGTCAAATTGACCTATTTGGGTCAATTTAAACCCATTAAATGCATTAAACACCTTCCCTATTGAGGCTCCACTCAAGCCACGGCCTCATTAGCCCCACCTCCTCCTAATTAAGCCCTAGATGAGATCTAGGCCGTCCATAGAGGGTCCAAGGGTATAAGTAGGAGTTTTAGGGTTATTTTAGGGGATCCTTTTTCTCTTGCTCTCTCTCTAGACTTCCCCAACCCGAGATCTCCAGGGCCTGAGCTCCCACAAACTCCCTCCACCTTTTCCAAGTCAAACCCCGACGGTCAAGACCCGCCGGCGGCGAGATCCCGGCAGCCCAAGCCTTAAACGTCCAAAGCTTCGATCCGGCTGATCCAGAGCTTGTTTGAACGCGGCTTCAACTAGGAAATCGTACGAGGACAATCAACAAGCTCAACCGAACCTAAATCCCGAAGATCCAACGGTAAAATCACTCGGAAACCCTTAACCTAGGTCAATACACTTAGGGTTAATTAGGTTTTTATTTAGCGCGTATTAATCCAAACTAACAAGTCCACACGATTTCTGTTCATCCCTAGACCATAGGTTTAAAATTTTATGGAATTTGGTGCACCCGATCGCGAGAACGAGCCCAAAAACCCATTAGGGTTTCGGGTTACGCTCACGTACAGCTAGGCGGGATCTGGACCGTTGATCCCTCGATCAACGGTTAAGATCCCGCCGTTCCGCGGTTCTGATCAACCGTATGTTCGAATCCCGCGGATCCTGGCTCCGTCCGACGTGATCCTGACCGTCGATTTCGAACCACGGAAGATCGAACGGCTCCGCGTTCGCGTCCTACGTGGTCAAGTGACCGCGACCGCGGCAATCATTGCCGCAGTCATTGCGGCAATGATTGCCCGCTGTGGCAATCATTGCCGAAACCGCGGAGCCTATCCGGCTTCGACGCGTGGCCCGCCGCCGCGCCGCCGCGGTTCCCTCTCTCCAATCATTGCCCGGGACCGCGGAACCAATCCCGGGCCGCCACGTGGCCCGCCGTCGTGCCGCCGCCGCCGTTTTAATTAAAATTAATTTTTTTAATTCTTTTTTTTATATATAATATTATTTAAATAATTATTTAATAATTAATTAAAAAAATCAGAAAATTTATTTTTTTTAATTATTTTAAATAATATTAAGTCATATTATTTATATTATTAATATTATTAATATTATTATTATTATCATTATTATTATTATTATTATTTTTACTATTATTATTATTATTATTATATTATTATTATTATTACTATTTTTTTTAATCATTTTAATTATCCTAATTATTTTTATTACTATTACTATTATTATATTAATTAATTATTATTATTATTATTATTATAATATCAATATTATGATTAATAATAGTATTATTATTATATTAATATTTATATTATTATAATATTAATATTAATTATTATTATTAATATTATTATAATGTCAGTATTATGATTAATAATAGTATTATTTTAATAATATTATTATTATATTAATATTTACATTATTATAATATTAATATTTAATTATTATTATTAATATTATTATAATATCAATATTATGATTAATAATAGTATTATTATTTTAATAATATTATTATTATATTAATATTTATATTATTATAATATTAATATTAATTATTATTATTAATATTATTATAATGTCAGTATTATGATTAATAATAGTATTATTTTAATAATATTATTATTATATTAATATTTACATTACTATAATATTAATATTTATTATTATTATTAATACTATTATAATATCAATATTATGATTAATAATAATAATATTATTTATTATTACTATGTTAATATTTATATTATTATAATATTAATGTTTATTATGATTATTAATATTATTATAATATTAATATTATGATTAATAATAGTATTATTATTTTAATAATATTATTATTATATTAATATTTATATTATCATAATATTAATATTTATTATCATTATTGATATTGTTATAATATCAATATCATGATTGATAATAATATTATTATTTCAATAATATTATTATATTAATATTTATATTATTATAATATTAATATTGATTATCATTATTAATATTATTTTAATATCAATATCATTAATAATAATAATATTACTATCATTACTACATTAAATATTCATGTTATTATAATGTTAATAGTTCATTATTATTATTAACATTATTTTAACATTATTAAATTAATAATATTATTATTTTAATAATATTATTATATTGTTAATACTTTGAAACTATCTTGACTATTATTACATTATTTTTTTTTTATGCTTTAAAGTTATTTTATTGTTATTTAAATTTATTTTAAAATTCAGATATTATATCTGATTTATTTTAAAATAATTAATTATTTTTAAATATTAACTATTTTAAATTATTTTAAAAATTACCTTTAAACCTATTTAACTTCGAAAATTCATAACTTTGTCATTTTAAATCGGATTTTGACGCACAATACCTTAAACTTTTCAGAAAAATATGAATTTTAATTTAAAATTATTCCCTGTATGTGATTCTGTCATTTCTGGATGTTTTCTGTATTCCTATGTTATTTAATTATTTAAATATTATTTAATTAATATAAATAATTATTTTAATAATAAAAATTATTTTAAAACCCCCTCGGTGGCTGGTAGACCTCCCATGCTTATGAATTGAAGTATTTTCAATCATCTTATTTTTAAACTTACATTATTACTATTTATAATATTTATGTATTTTAAAGATAATTTTAAAATTACATATTATTTAAATCCCCCAATTTTGGGAAGTCTACCCCTTATGAAACTTTAAACCTAGGACCTGTATGTGAACAGAATTCATGTGGGAGAAGGATTAGTGAATGATTGTGTCTCAATCATTCACTAATCACTTCATTAGGTGCCTTTACTTAGTGTTTTCGTAGTCTTTGCATGTGTAGGTTGCACAAGCACTTAGCCTAGGCTCTCCTAGATCTAAGGACATGGTTTGGTGTGTTTATACTTGCTGCATCTACCCTCTATGTTGTGCCTAAGGGTTAGTTACTTCATTTCATTCCTATATAACGTAGTGACATCGTAAGGACAACAATTAAGGATCGTCTAGCAAACTTAGAAAAATTCCAGGAATTAAGGTAGAACCCTGAATGACTTGAAATTTGAAACACTTAAACATAGTGACATCTGGAACCCTCTAGAATTTTTTAGGAATTTTCTAGACTCTTTAAAACACTTAATTAGCAAACCCTAACTTACCCGTTAACTAAGCCTTAGAAACTTCAGAAAAATATAATAAATGCATTTTAAATCAGAAAAATACCCATAATACCTCAAACTCTCCAGAATTCAGTTCCCAACCTTAGATAATTAGGGCCCCTTAATTGGATCTTAATCTGGACTTTAATTCAACCTTAATCAAAAATCACCTTTTTGCCTTAATTAAATCATTAAAAATTATTAAAAATCCCAAATTTTCCCCAAATACTTGGGAACACCTTCTTAGGTCATTTCTGACCTTTGGGGGTGATTCCAATCAGTTTGGAGCTGATTTGGGCCAAAACCCCCAAAATACCCCTAATTAGGCAATTTCGATAATTCCTTTAATTGCCCCAACTTCTAAAAATCATAATTAATTATAGAAAATTCCAAAATGGGCAAACTAAAAGGCACCTAACTCTAATTAAGGTCTAGTATTTGTTAAAAATATTAGGTGTCCAGAAATCAACCTAAAACAAAAAGTCAACTCTTCGGTCAACCGTAGCCTATAGTCTAGGGCCCGAAACTTCTAAAATTCATAACTTTGCGTAGGAAACTCCAAATCTAGCAAACTAAAAGGCATTCAACTCACATTAAGGTCTAGTATTTGTTAAAAATATTAGGTGTCCAGAAATCAACTTAAATCAAAAAGTCAACAATCCGGTCAAACTTAGTTCAAAAAACAAGACCAAAACTTCAGAAATTCATAACTTTGGATAGAAGAATCCAAATCGGGCATGCTAACTGTCTAACTGATCAGGTTAAGGCCTAGTATTTTATAAAAATATTAGCTGGTCATAAATACCCTTTAATCAAAAAGTCAATTTTGGACCCCCTTTTACTTAGTGTATAGGTGGACCCCGAACCCCCCTAAAACTCACTAATGCAATTTAAACTTTAAATATTATTACCCTAAGAACTAAAATTGATCCACACATTAAATCAACTAAGATAGATCTCAATTCACTAATATTTGGACTTTAAATAAAATTCACTTTTCAGACCTACAACCAACCTGGACAGTAGGCAATTGTAACTAACTACCCAGCTTAGGATCTACCTCAGCCACACAGGCTTTTAAACACACTGTAGAATTGTTTGCTAGGGCACCACTTTTAGGCTCAGGTTAGGCCGGTGTTTACTTTTCTGCTGCGTGCCGAGTCTTCCGGATTTCATTGCATGTTGTGATTGAACTATTGGTGTGTTTGTTTACTTTTACTACACTCTGGGAATTGATGTGATTACACGATAGACTACCCATAGGTTAGGATCGAGGTTGATACTAATGATGTTTTCTGCAGGTGGCCATGCTCATGCAGCGCTAAATATAAGGGGGGCAATAATCATGATTTAAAAATTAATGCTGTTTTATGCAGGTGCTTCAGAAATTGCTCAGCCCCCCTAAATAAATGAGGGCTAATTGAAAAATCATTATAAATTGCTACAGGTGCTCCAGAGCTTGCTTAGCCCTCAAATATTTAAGAGCATGGCCAAGTGTGGCTGTGATGAGTATTTTCATTTCTATATAAATTGCTTGAGATAACATAAAATTGCTTGGGTTGATTTTTATTAGGATAATCTTGCAGGAGAGTCTAGATTTACTGCTTTCATTTAATGTAAATGGTTTGTAACTTGGTATCGAGTTGTGAAAGTTTATTTTGAGTGGGGATACAAGAATCCAAAGGTTGGATGCCCAAAGAGAAAAGGACACCCAATATGAGGATAGTCCTTTTCTGTTTGAGAATCCAAATTTGGGTTATTCTACTACCCGAGGAGTCCAAGGAAGCCGAGGTCCAAGGAGTCCGAGGAAGCTCAGATCCAAGGAGTCTAAGAAAGAGAAGATTAAGAAGATGAAGACCAAGAGTATCCCACTCAAAATAACTTGCGTCAATCTTAGGATTAGAAATCCGGGTTGTTGGCAGTGGTGCCCGGCCACTTTAATTTTCTGCAGACCCTGGGTTGTAATTAAGGGCAGTTGGCCTATGGACATTTATTAATTTGTTTGGATAATTTTGATGTGTTTTATGATTGTGTGCCTCTAGGATTGTTTGCTTTTCTTAGTTTCTTGGCGTTTTGCATGTCGCTTTTGTTTTAGCCTGGATTTCGTTAGGCTCTTTAAGGACTAAAACTTTTTCTGCTCCCAACTAACATTCAAATTTTAAGATTTAAATAATTTAGAAACTTAACGACCTAGGGAATTGCCGGAATCGTCCGGGGTAGCATGCATATCGTTGCATTTCTCTCTTTCCTTCTATAAGACACTTCCCCGCCCGTGGGTAGAGTCCGGATAATCTGACCTATGAGGATGAGGTGCCGGACCTGGGGAAGCCCAGTCTAATTCCAAAAATTATTTTTATAAGCCTTTTTAAAGTTCTATGCATACCTGATTCGGATACTCTAACTAGCATGCATTGCATTAGAAACTAATTAAATCAAAATTTTAATTGCATTAGTCTTAGGAGCATATACCCTACATAAGTCCAGGGCCAATTAGGAAATCCTCTAGATGTCGGCCCTATCTCCGAGAACTATAACCCACCTACCCATCCTTCATAAGTGACTGAACAGCATGGTTTTAAAGCGATTAGGTGGTTAGCTGGCTCCCCCTTCCAGGCCGGGGTAAGTCCAGGTTTTACATTGCATTAGTTAGGACACGGGTGTTAGTGTTGCGTAGAACACTAAACCCACCATAGATTCAGGATTCAAGGCTACTATTGTTCCGTAGTACGCCTCATCAGTAGGTAGGTCTTCTGTCTTCCAGAGACCCTAAACCCTACATATCCGCGTCACACGGATGACGCCACCTCCATCCTTCCCTCCTGCATGCTTCGAGTGCATGATTTATTTATTTTTTTTCTCCAGTTTCTTCTCACTACCTTAGTCCCTCCGGATGCTGATGTGAGCCGTGCATGTTGACTAAGCCTAGTTGAACCTCTCTTTCCCTTCGAGTAGGACTTCCTAATCTTCCCCCTATGTGCCAATCCCAATTTTAAAAGAATAATGTAGAATCCTTAATCGAGAGTATTCTCAGGCTCCGGCTTGAGATGTAATTAACCACGGGGGCTTGCGCCCGTGGGAAACCGCATCCCACTCTCAAATAAACCCCATTCGAGCTAATGTATCGGGTGGGGGAAACCCGTTGTGACGATCAGATCATATATATTATTACCCATCGGGGTGTGCTGGTGAGAGCCGCTATCCTCAATGGTTAATCGTATGTGTGATCGAATCTGCCCTCCCATTGGCCAGATACTGTCTCCCCTCGCGGGGCGATGGCGTTTGTGTTCCTTTCGGAGGTCCACAGCCGACAGATTTTCGTCGGAGTTCTACCTGACGCCGTACTTCTTCCCACCGCCGAACTTCCACCCGGCCGCTAACCGCCGCCGGACTTCATCCCGACCTTCATCGGACCACCGCCCGGTCGCGGACCGCCATCGAACTTCAGCCCGACCTTCGTCGGACCACCGCCCGGCCGCTGACCGCCGTCAGACTCTCTCCGACTAAATCTCACCTCCACATGATCTCTTAAAGAAGAGAAACTCTAACTTCTGCGCAAAGGGAGGGACGCCGAGTCAAGTAGGGAAAGTCACCTACTCAAAAACAGCGGAAGGCCTCAAAATGCCAGAAACTAGAGGAGAGAAGAGAGAAATTTCTATCTCCTGTACAAGAGGAGGGGCGTTGTCTCAAGTAGGGAAAATCACCTACTGAATAACAACGGAATGCCTAAACTGTCAGAAAGCCAGAATGAGAGAAAAAAGAGGGAAAACCGCTAACTTCTGTGCAAAAGGAGGGGCGCCGAATCAAGTAGGGAAAGTCACCTACTTAAAAACTGCGGAAAGCCTCAGAATGCCAAAAGCTAGAAGGCCAGGGGAAGAGGAGAATGCGGTGCAAATTTTCATTACCCCAAGGGGGGTATTTATAGGATGAAAAAGGGAGAGAAAGAGAGGGAAAAATTGAAAAAAGAGGGGGAAAATGTTTGAAAATTGGAGGGAAGAGGCTTCTAGAAGGAAGTTCGAATTTTTCTAAATTTTTTAGAATTTTTTCGAAATTTTTTCGAATTTTTTCGAATTTTTTCGGATTTTTGGGGATTTTTTATACCTGTGGGCCCCACAAAAAAAAAAAAAAATTGAAAAGGGGTAACTGCTGGAGCGCGCCCGCGCGGGCGCCGCCGGCGGCGGCTGCCGGCGGCCGGCCGGCCGGTTCGGCCGCCTACGTGTTGCCGGGCTCCGATTTCAAGCCCGGACGGTCCAAATTGGACGTTTTGGGGTCCCCGGACACGTTTTTCGACGTTCTGGACTCAATTTTGACACTTTCGGAGCTCAACGGGGCCTCTATGATCAAGTTCGAGCAAACATTTAATTTCTGGAACGTAATTTTTTGCGATTCGGCCAACGTAAAATACCGGAGAAAGTATTTTCGGACTCATGGAGCTTTGACGTCCGAAAATAGGGGGGCAACTGATATATCGCCAAAAAATCATCTTGATCGGGCACGAATCTCGAGGAAAAACTCAAGTTGGAAACTTCAAAAATTAATTCGGAGACCATTTAAACTTCAATTTCAACAAGCTTATAGTCGAACTGAGCGTCTCGGAAATACGAATCCAACGACACCAAATTCGACTCAATCCGAGCCCAAATGAGTCCAAATCAAGTACCCGAAGCGCTGTTGGAAGCATCAAACAGCTATTTGAGTTACCAAACGGTCTCCGATTTTGACGAGCTTATAGTCGAATCGAGCGTCTCGACGAGACGAATCCAACGAGCCCATGATCGTAGAATTCTGATATCACTAAGACCTTCAAATACTTGATAAACGGTTCACGATCAAGGGATTCAATATCGGCCGTTCATCCGGATCACTCCCTATTTGCCCCTGATCCCTCACATATTTACGGGCTATGCCACTCCAGAAAAATTATAAATAGCCCCTCATTTCTCTTAAGAGAGGGGCCAAGCCAAGAAGAGAAGGAGAAGAAGAAGAAGAAAAGTGTAGGAGGGAACAGCTCCTCCTCGACCACCACCGGAACTTCGCCGGAATTCCGCCGGAACACCACCGAAGCACCACCAGGCGCCCGAGGGACGCCGGAGCTCTGCCTACAGGGGAGCAGCGTCGGAATTCTGCCCGACGCCGGAATTTTACCCGACGCCCGAGTGACGCCGGGCTTCTTTCAAAGTGACGCCGGAATTCTGCTTGACACCCCGAGTGACGTCGGAACTCTGCTTGTCCTTGTAGCTGATACTCATTGTAATCTGATCGTCCTGAATTTAAAGGACGAATCAGCCTTGTGTATTTCAAACAACACTAGTGGAACTTCTTTCAACTGGGCGTGGCCCCGTGGTTTTTTCCCTTTCCAGGGTTTTCCACGTAAAAATCCTGGTGTTACTATTTCGATTCTGTTTGTGTGCTGGATATACGTACAACGCTGAGACGGAAAATTAAAATCTATCGCCGCGTATATTTGAGTCAGCAACAAGTATGTTTTAACCAATCATTAATTTCTTTTATTTTTTATGTTCAATAGATATTCCTTCACTTAATATTACAAATCGTTGCACCAAATGTTCCTCTCTGGCCCACTACAGGAAACTTACAAATTTCCGGCGGAAATTTCTGAAGGTTCCGGCGGATTTGAAAATTTTCCGGCGGATTTCCGGCGAAAATTAATCCGACGGTAAATCGTGCGTCGGAAAATGTTTCCGGCAGAATTTTTCCACCGGAAAATTTCTCCGGCGGAACCTATCCGCCGGAATACAGAATTAGAAAAAAAAAAATTTGGTCCCGCGCGCAGCCCGCTCCCGCCAGCAGGCCCCGCGCCCGCGCGCAGCCTGCTCCCCGCCGCTGACCCGCTCCCGCTCCCGCCAGCCCGCCCGTGGACCCGCTCCCGCCAGCCCGCCGCTCCCGCTCCCGCCAGCTCGCCCGCGGACCCGCTCCCAGTGCGCCTGTCCGCATTGAGATTCGATCATGGGACCTCACCTTTGAGCACAGCCGCTCGCACCAGGCCAACCACTATACCAGTTTTGCAAACGTGTTTAATTTGATAAATTACTTTATTTATATTAAAACGGACAGAATTTTACAATTAAAATTAAATAATTTAAATTTATTATTTAATTGATAATTAAAATAAGATATTTTTTCAGAAATTTTTATCTTCCGTCGAAAATTTCGCTGGAAAGTCCGACGGAAACAAATCTGCCGGAAAAGCAGCTTAAAATGTGTCGGAAAAATTTTCTAAGTAATCCGCCGGAAACTTTTCCGCCGGTAATCAGAGATTTTCCTGTAGTGGCCGGCCTTATTATTTATCAAAATATCCTTAAAAAATACCACTAGAAAATTCCTATGAAATATCATAGAACATGATTAATGGTTCTTAGAGAAATTTTAAGTGCATTAGTTAATCCAAAATGCATGACTAATCATTCATATAAATCATCTATAATTTCATTAAAAAAATTTCATTCATCTCCTTCATATATTCTTACTTCATGATAGGTAGTTCTTCAATCAATTATTAAAAATACTATAGATCGAATCATCATATCCAACATAACATCTGATTTAGGAATAAGAGATTGATATTAATTTGATTGGAATTTTTTTAATTGTTTCTCCATTTACAACTATGCCAACTTTCATTAATTGAGTGGTATGTATGTGAATCTCCCTTCTTTTAGTGTAGGCAATACAACTTAGCAAATAAACTTGTCTTTAAAGATGTGCAATAATATTCTCAATATATTAGGAGTATAAGATTCTAAAGATGAAGAATAAATATTTTTTTGTTTAATAAGCTTTAGTGTTATTTTTCTTTATTTAATTTTAAATATAATAGAAATAGATTTTTTCATAGTGAGTAACATCTTGATTGTATAACAACAAATAACTCAAAAAAGCATGTAATACATCCATAGTCAAAATATTACACTAAACCTTATCACTATTAATATGAAGTTGAATCAGCACTAAATTTTATGTAACATAATTGATGTCTTTTGTATATATATTGCTTTTTATGATTGTAGGTGATCAATAGTTAAGTAGCCCCAATTTTACAACTTCCATCATCAATGATAAGCTTATATAATTTATCGTCATGCTTCTAATATGTTTGAAATATATATCATTTGCCTTTCAAATTTAGATTCACATGTGACAATAATAGATATTATGGCATTGAGGGTATGTTTGGTTTGAATAAATTGGAGGGAACACAAATGTGATTTACTTCACAATCTCTTATTTGGTAGTTTCTATATAATTCATTGGTAAATGAATTGACCTTGAAATGCAAATAAATGCATTTTTTCACTGACACTTTTCTACAAAACCCTAATAAAACTACAAAAAAAAAAATTTATTGATCATCACTATTGATGTGTCATGATAAAATCATCTTGATCCGGCACAAATCTCGAGGCAATTTTAGTTTGGAAGCTTCAAAAATTAAATCCGGGATCATCTGAACTCCGATTTCAACAAACTTATAGTCGAACTGAGCATCTCAGAAATACGAACCCAACGACACCAAATTCAACTCAATCCGAGCCCAAATAGGTCCAAATCAAGGACCCGAAGCGCATTTGGAAGGTTCGATCCACAATTTGGATTACCAAACGGTTTCCAAACAGTACATGCTTATAGTCGAATCGAGCGGCTCGACGAGACGAATCCAACGACCCTAAGATCATCAAATTATGATATCATTAAGACCTTCAAATGTCTGATAAACGGTCCACGATCAAAGGATTCAATATCGGCCGTCCATTCAAACCACTCCATATTTGCCCATGATCTCTCATCTATTTACTGCTCATGCCATCCACAAAAAGCTATAAATAGCCCCTCATTTCTCTTAAGAGGGGACGAAGCCAAGAGAGGAAGAAAAGAAGAAGAAAAGAAGAAGAGAAGAAGAAGAAGAGAGGAAACTCCTCCTCGACCACCGCCGGAATTCTGCCCTACGCCTGAATCACGTCGGAATTTTGTCTTACACCAGAATTCTGTTGCCCAACACCTGAGCGAAGCCAGAATTCTTGCCAAGTAAAATCAGAACTCTGTTCTACACCGGAATTCTCTTAAACGACGCCGGAATTATATCCGACCTCCGAAGGACGCCAACATTCCGCCTGATTTCTAAGTAACGCAGGAACGCTGTTTGACATTGTAACTGTCTACTCCTAAAGAGATTCATTGTAATCTAATCGTCTTTAAGAACGATTCATATCTTGTATTCCAAGAAAACGCTAGTGGATCTTTTTCAACTGGGCGCGCCCCGTGGTTTTTTCCCTTTACAGGGTTTTCCACGTACACATACTAGTGTTCTTTTATTTTCTGTTTGTGTGCCGAATATCCGTTCAACGCTAAGACGCAATTTTTCTAAATTCTATCACCGCGTATATTCGAGTCCGCAACAACTATGATTCACATATATTCTCCCCATAAGAAATAAAAATTAAATTTCTTATTTACCCAATAAGAAAGAAAATATTTTCCATCCAAATTCTCCTCAATAAAACATGTTGGTGAAAACTAGTTTCTTTCCAAAATCTCTACTATTTTCATTTTCATTTCCTCTTGATTTCTCTTCCAATTCCTTCAAACCAAACTAAGCCTTAAAAGAGTGTTCCATTTAAGCATCTTTGTAATCACTTTTTTGCTAATCACATTCATGAATATCATCTCCCTCATTAATTTTCTTATTATTCGCTTTTGCCATATCTGTATGTGAATTCATACGTGGATATTTATTTGTATAATGATTAGTGTTATGATATTTAAGGCGTGCTTTTGCAAAAAATTTAGAATTAGATGTTCTGGCAATAATTTTTTTTTTCTTTTTTATCACTACAACAAAATAACTTATTACCGGCAAAAATTTGGAGCTTAATCTTCAGCTGCCCAAGCACACTAGCTGCCCAAGCGCACTACCCGCCCGCCCGGATGCCCTGCCCTATCTAATTGCCCGCTTGCCCGCGCCCTTGCGCTGCCTCCGGGATTCGAACTCTGTTGGATTCCAAAAATTATCAAACAGACAACCAGAATGCTGCACAGCAAAATATGTATCATTTCTCACTTTTTTATATTTAAACTATATAATTACGTAAAATTAATAATCAATTTAAAAATGGAAATCATATTTACTAATTAATTTAATTATGTAAATTAAAATTAATAATTAATTTAAAATAAAAATTAATAATTACTAATTAATTTAAAAATGAAAATTAATTAAATTAAAGTATTACAATTAAAATTTAATTAAAATAAATTTTAACTTAATAATTTATTAAAATACTTTTAAAATTACTAATCACTGAAAATAAAATTTTAAAATAAATTAAAATTTAAGTAATAATTTTAAATTTAAATCTTTTTACTTAAGGAAATAATTAACTTAAATTAGTTAATATTATTTTTAATCTTTTTTGTTAAATCATTTAAATAGTTAAATTTTTAATCATTTTAGTTAAATTATTTAAAATCCGCCAAAAAGCTAGAAAAGCCGCTGGAAAATTACGCCCGAAATATATCGCTGGATGCTTCCACCGGAAAAGCTGTCTCATTGTCTTCTGTCGGAAAGCTGCCGAAAAATTTCATCGATAATAGGTGATTTTCCTATAATGTATCCTTATTAATTATGGTGTTATTACTTACTACCCTTAAATGCAGTGAGTGCAATATGTTGAGTGATTGTTTTGACGATGAGTATGTTTTCATTTGTGCATTAATTCCCTTAGTAGCTAAAAATTTTAATAATTTTTTTCAAATTCTAATGCAATTTGGAAAGCATGCTCAAGTGATATGATCTTATGTGTCATTTTTCTTTTAAATTAGGCCTTAATTCATATTTGAATTTAATAACCATTTCTTAGAAAAAATACGAAGAGAAGCAACTTAGATAATATCAGCATTCTTCCACTAGAAACATCCTGCAAATAGTGGAAAATAATGCACTCAAATAAATCCAAATTCTATCAAATTTGAATGAAATTAATCGTGCATTGTATCCAATATAAGATTTAGAGAAATGAAACAAAGTAGGAAAACATTAGTCAAATGACAACGCTCTAGATGCAATATAAAGATTAACAAAAATGGAAATTATGCTGAGTTTGTAAGTATAAGTGGCGCACAAGTAATATAGTTCAAAGTAAAGTGTCGATCCCACGAGGAGTTTTCTATCCTAAAAATATACCTAATATTGTCTATTCAGATTGTAAACTTTATCCTATCAAATCTAAATGGAATTCGTTTTCTAAAGGACCACTACAAATGCTTAAATGAGAAATTAACGAATTAAAACTGAACTTATGATGGTGAATAATGCAATGTCATTCTATGTTGATTCTTCTAAGTTATGTTGTGAATCAGAGTATATAGACTCTTAGATCTCTTTCGAGTTTGTAAAAGCGTAGAATAAGGTCCTCACCGTATTACAATTGTTGTATCTCCTTAGACTTCAAAATCCTATACATCCTATGTCTATGTAGGAAAGTTTTTTATACGCCTTAGAGTCCATTTCAGCAAGCAACATCATTAAATTCAAGAAAAATAGTAGATTTAGGAGATGGTGGTCAGATAAACCGTAGTCGGCGGGTGATGACGGTCGGAGGAATGTTCGTTAGTGATTTCCCTATGGTGGTCCGATGGCGATGGTCGGCTAGAGGTTCAATAGCGATCACATGGTGGTGCAAATTCGTCGGCTGGGGTACCGAGGTGGGGGCCTATTTATAGTTTTTTGGGAGTGACATGATTTGTAAATATTGAGAAGTTCAAGGTCAAGTTGAGAGTGTTATGATGGATGACCGATATCGATTCCTTCAATCATAGACCATTGATCGAACATTTAAGTGCCTTAATGATATCATAATTTGATGATCTTGGGCTCGTTGGATTCGTCTTGTCGAGCAGCTCAATTTGACTATAAGCAAGTTATATTCGATGATCATTTAGGTATCCAATTAATGTTTTGAAGCTTTCAAGCATGCTTTGGACCGTTAATTTGAGTTCATTTGGGCTCGGATTGGACTAATTATGTTGTCGTTGGGTTTGTCTCTTTGATTGGAATCTGTCGATCCATAGCACAACATTCTAAAAGGAAATGGTTGCTTTCACTCACTGCAAAGTCATTTCTACGATTGCAGCTTTAGTTACCTATCATTTAGAATCTGCCGATTTGATTCCAAAGCAATCTGCTATTCTATTGTCTTGAGATGCTGCACAACAGGAACAGACAATGAGCTATGACAAAAAGGTTTTTCGTTAATGCTCTCAATAGTAGAGCATTGCTGCAGGCCATTTGGAGAATACTGAAGCCATGCATGTGCAGCACCTAATAGGGGAGTGGCAGAATAAATTACCAAAAAGGTTTCTTGATATTTTGGGTTTTCATTTTAATCGTATATATTTTTAGGTATTTAATTTGTTCTCTAAGCTCATTAAACTTGAACAAATTTGAGTGTACCATTAATTTTTTCGTTTCTTTGAATAAAAATTGGTGGAGGAAAGCTTTTTCTGGAGGCATTTTATGTATATATATTTTTTGGGTCAATTGCATCAATTTGAGTTGATGATAGGTATATAGATTGATCTTAAAAGATCAAAAATGACCTCATGAAAAACTTTCCTCTAAATTCTATTCGAAGAAACAATAAAGGCCATACTAATTTGATTGAAAATTGATGAGTTGAGAGATTAAGATTTTGTTTGGGATAATTTTTTTACTATTTTATAAAATAACTTTTTAGTAAAATAAATTTTAGTTCGATAAATTTTGTATTATAAAGTTATTTTAGAAAGCAATAAGAAAATTGTCCCAAACGAAACCTACATTAAGGCTTCGTTGGGGACAGCTTTTTTGCTATTTTAGTGTATCTTGTGAATTAGAAATTTTTTGCTAGAAAGATGTTTAGAAAGCAGCAAAAAAGTTGTAAGCCTAAATCTCTAGAAAGTTTTGAGACTAAGGCTTCGTTTGGAACGACTTTCTTGATGCTTTTTAAAACACCTTTATAATACAAAAATAAAAAATTTTGTACTAGAAAGCTGCTTCTGAAGCAGCAGCTTTTTAGTACAAAATTTAAAATTTTTGTACTAAAAAGCTGGTTCAATAAGCAATAAGAAAGCCGTCCCAAACGAAGCCTAAAAATGATGCATCTAAAAATTTTAAAGATTATTTTAGACATTTACTAACCTAACAAGGGAGTTGCTTAAGGCAGCTTCTTTGTGAGATATGAATTCAGGGCTCTCGCTTCTTTTTTTCAAATACAAGGAACTGTAGTATTCTTATCAGCCAAGATGTCAAAAGTCTGTATGTACACAATTCAAGTATCAACAGTAAGTGAGTCTGAGTCTCATCAGCTTAGCATATCTGGTGATGGAGCCTCAAAATTTTTTTTAGTAGCGGCATAAAATAGATTTTCAAATATTCTCTCAATTTTTTTCATCTAGATTTGAGGCTAACATTGGCAATTTTTAAAATATTTTATTTAAATTGTTATTTTAAAATCTAAAATATCAGGTGATAAAAAACTTACAATTTATAATGTGTATTACTCATATTATGAAAGAGATAAATAATTATTTTACTATCAATACAATCAATCATTTTTTTCTTAATCTAAATGACAAAAGTATCATTCATCTATTGACTTCAAATTCTATTTTGTAATTGATTTTTCATAATAATCTAGGAAATTAACTCTTTTAAATTATATTGCATTTATCTCATTTTTTTTTATTTTTAATTATTATGATACAATTTTGTTTATAATATTCGAATGATATTTATTTTTACATAAAGATTAGAGCTATAAGAAAATAAATGAAAGTATAAATGTTATTAATTGTGCTTCTATTTTTAATAAATTATATATATATATATATATATATATATATATATATATATATATATATATATATATATATATATATCTTTAAACAACCGCCTAAATCCGCCCATGATACGTCCTGATTTGTGTTTTTGTCAAAAAAATTCTCAGTATGTGCTCAGAAAGCTCTCCCCTGAGGCCCTGAGAATCAGCCAAATTCCTTGATCTTTCATGAGCAGCGCTTCTCGTCATCTCATGATCATAAGTTATTATACTATTAACAAAATTTTAAAATTAACATCTCATATATAAGAAGAATCAGATCCATTATAAGTGGTGGGTCAGCAAAAACATATCTTCTTAGGACAAAGCTTCAAACACTCATGAATTAGTACAATTTTCATCATTTGCTTGTGGTATGGTTCACCCATAGTGTATAAGAAGATTTTTTTTTTTTTTTTAGATAACATCCATGGCAGGACCTTCGCGTTAATATAAAGTAAAGTTACAAGTCCTTAATAACTTCAAAGCCCTCTAAAATATAGCATTTGAAACAAAACTTATGAGCCTCAGAATAAAACTAATTACATTAAAAAAACAAAAACAACAAAAAAAATCAATAAAGCAGCAGAGGTAAGAAAATCACATATAGTAGGTAAGAAAATGATGATGAAATATAACTAAGAATGTTTCTCATTTTTAATTTCCCATAGCATAAAAATTAGGTTTTAAAAAGGATGAATTTAATTGATATAAAAATACATTTTAAAAGATGAAACGTTAATGTTGTCCTTCAAACATTTTAAATCTCAAGAAGGTTCTATCGTCAAACTCTCGAAGTGGGATGACATTTAAGGATCCAATTGCCCATCATCAATATTTAATAAAATATTCACATTTAACAGCAACACACCTTATCTATCTATATTGAAAATGGATGTTTTTCCAATCCTACTAGGATTTCATTAATACTTGAGACTTTTCCAACATCTTCCTACATACCAATGGGCAAATGAACTAGCTTAAGAAAAAGCCAAGGATTGTTAACTCCTTCTAAGTAGGTTAGGTAGCCCATGCTTAAACCTTCAAATTAAGGGATAGACAAGAATTGCCTCTCTCCAAAATAGGACTATATTTAAAGGAGGATTTACATACACAATACACCAACTTATCCTATTTTTATTTAACACGCAAGCTTTATTTACATAATATATATAATTCTATATTATCTTCTTAACAAAATTCTCGACTAGGAAGAGAGAGTTGGGATAGGATTTCATCAGAGACGAAGAAGAGATGAGGAAAGTCGCAATGGAATCTTGATGGGAAGGAGATTTACAAGACTAACAACATATGAGGAGGAAGAAGAGATAAGAAAATTGATGCGGGACTTTAATGGAAAAAAGGATCCATTGAATCAATGTTGTGTGAATGATGAAGAAGAGACGGAACAAGTGACTCGGGATCTTGCTATTGAATGGGGATGAGAACAATGGCGTGTGAAAGATGAGGAGTTCAGTGTCAAACTATAATAGAGAGGATAGCAATGGTGTTATTTTTTATGTTATTTTATTTTTTCCTACTAAATATTATTGGACAATGTTAAAAATAAATGAGATTTCTTGGGTTCCATCCCATAAAAATTAATGAAAAACAAAATTGTGTAAAAATACAAATGATTAATTAATTATTTTTTTTAGTTGAAGATGAATTTGATCATTGAGATATCAGATTTATCTTTAATCTTCTTTAATCCACACTCTCTAATAAAAAATATTAGATATCTTATAATTTCATTCCCCATGCAATAAATATGCTTATAATAACATTCAACTTCTTGCATACAAGATCTAATTAATTTATAAGGCTGCCATTTTCCACTCAACGCAAGCAAAATGTTTATGATAGCTTGAAACTATTGAAGCAATATGCAGATTTGGTGGGTAGATATTTCTTCGATGGAATGATATTGAATCTTAACATAAATGATACAATGATGAGATATATTTGCAATCTTCCGAAGAAGGACACCAATGTCCTGAAAAGGAATTGATGTTCTCCCTTTGGGTAGTCTCTTGCCAGTTTGCTTTCTCGAAACTACACACTCCCAAGTCTTAGACAACTTGGAAGCAAACATGATGAGTTATGTAAGTCATCAAAGCTAAATCCTGTGGCCAACCAAAGGCTGGTTTCCATAAGGTTTTCTACTTGAGCCTTCCATCACCCTTTTGACTCATAAGACATTGGAGTGCTCTGTTGGGAGGGCTAATGGTCTTTGAAAGCTGTGGAGCAAATGATTCTGTGATGGAAGAAATTTATATCAAGATATTCTTAAATGTAATTTGATTCCAGATAAATGATTGAATCTTTAAATTCAAAACTTTCAGAGTTAAGTTTAGGAGTATCCTAACTTTGATTTAAATTAATTTATAGTTTAATTAAAAGAGAAAAATCCAATGATGCTAAAAGTCATCAGATTCAACTCCAAATGAACTCAATTTAAGTACTTGAAATACGATTGAAGATTTTATGACATTAATTAAAAAATTAAATATTTTTTTAATCTTGTGAGCTTATAGTCAAATTGTGTGTCTCGACGAGAGGAATCCAATGCAATAAAGAATATTTAATTCTAAGATTATTAAGATATTTTAATGTTAAAATAATAATATATGATCAAATGAATCAATACAAATCGATTTTATCTAAATCTATTAAAATGTTACTCTATAAAATAATAAATAGACCATTTTATTGTATGAATATGAATCTATCATTATTCAAAAAATGTTTCTTGTAGGTGAGATTAGGGGTGTCAATATTGGACCCGAACCCGAAACGGGTCTGGTTTGGGTTCAACAATTCGACCCGTTTCAAAAATCGGGTCGGGTTCGGGTTGACCCGTTGACCCGAAATTGACCCGAAGATGACCCGTTTTGACCCGAAAACCCATTTTTGACCCGGCAACCCGAGATTGACCCGTTTCTGACCCGAAAAATAGCAGTTTTTTTGTTGGAACCGGGTCATTCGGGTCGGGTTGGGTTGACCCGGACCCGAAGCGGGTCAGGTTCGGGTCATGAAAACCGACCCGTTTGCAAAAACGAGTCGGGTTCGAGTTGACCCGAATAGTGCCCGGTCAATTTCGGGTTCGACCCGAACCCGACCCGTGACCCGAAATTAACACCCCTAGATGAGATGATATCTGAAGGCATTCTAACTTTATAGTTGTTGCGGGCTAGAATATATGCGGTGATAGAGTATTAATCCTACGTCTTAGCATTGTACGGATATCCAGCTCACACACAGAGAACACAAGATTTTTACGTGGAAAACCCTGAAAAGGGGAAAAACCACGGGGCCTGGCCCAATTGAAATGATTCCACTAGAACTTGAGCAGATTACAGGGGACTGACTTGCCTCTAAGGGCGATCAGATTACAAGTATCACCCGTAAGGTGAAAGTTAGAGGCCTTTGAAGGCCTAAGGTCGCGCTGGCAGAACTTCGGGGTCTCCCGGTGGTTTGGCAGAATTTCGGTCCCTAAGTAGTTGTCAAACAGAAGTGAGGATGTTAGATGGTGGTCTGGCGAAGAGCAGAGCCTCAGGTGGTGGTCCGGCGAAGAGCAGGTCCTCAGGTGGTGGTCCGGCGAAGAGTAGGGCCTCAAGTGGTGGTCAGGCGAAGAGCAGGGCCTTAGGTGAAGGTCCGGCGAAGAGCAGGGCCTCAGGTGGTGGTCCGGCGAAGAGCAGGGCCTCAGGTGGTGGTCCGGCGAAGTGCAGGGCCTCAGGTGGTGGTCCGGCGAAGTGCAGGGCCTCAGGTGGTGGTCCGGCGAAGTGCAGGGCCTCAGGTGGTGGACCGACGAAGTGCAGGGCCTCAGGTGGTGGTCCGGCGAAGTACAGGGCCTCAGGTGGTGGTCCGGCGAAGTGTAGGGCCTCAGGTGGTGGACCGACGAAGTGCAGGGCCTCAGGTGGTGGTCCGGCGAAGTGCAGGGCCTCAGGTGGTGGTCCGGCGAAGAGCAGGGCCTCAGGTGGTGGTCCGGCGAAGTGCAGGGTCTCAGGTGGTGGTCCGGCGGAGCAACGACGTCAAGGCGGTGGTCCGGCGGTGGTCGAGGAGGAGCAAGGAAGCAAGAGTTCTCTCTTCTTCTCCTTAGGATCAGGTGTCTTTTTCAAGAGGAGAGGGGGCTCTATTTATAGATTTTCGTGAGTGGCATGGCCCGTAAATAGGTGAAAGATCAGGGCTAGTTAGGGAGTGGTTTGAATGGACGGCCGATCTTGAATCCTTTGATCATAGATCGTTCGCTGGACATTTGAAGGTCTTAATGATGTCGGAATTTCGCGATCTTGGGCTCATTGGATTCATCTCGTCGAGACGCTCGATTTGAATATAAGCATGTCACATTTAGAGATCGTTTGGTAATCCAAATTATGGTTTGAACCTTCCAATAGTGCTTCAGACTCTTGATTTGGACCCATTTGGGCTCGGATTGGGTCGAACTTGGTGTTGTTGGGTTCGTAGTTCCGAGACGTTCAATTTGACTGTAAGTTCACTTAAATCAGAGTTTGGATGATCCCAATTTTAATTTCGGAAGTTTTCAACTTGATTTTGCCTCAAGATTCGTGCCTGATCAAGATAATTTTTTGATGACGTATCAATAGTATATATACAAATATCAATGTTTAGGGTTTAAAATACAACCACATTCTTTCACCCATCCCATATATTCTATTTTCTCCTAAATAAACAAATCGAATAACATTACTAACCTTCACACATAAAGGCGCAGAGCTTAAATGATCTAAAAGCCCCATAACATTGCTCCATCTAGTTTCGACCTTTTTATTTAAAAGTGGGGGTATTTTTGTCCAAACAAAACTTATTTATCCGATTTCAAATATTATGGGATATATAAAATTATATTCCCCTATCTATAGTACAAAGATACGGTAAGTATTTATGATACGGGAATCCAAGGGATCTATTATTAATGAAAACTTTATTAAATATGAAATACAAAACAAAAAATATGACATAATAATTATACAAATTTAATAAATATGACATTTCAATTTAATTTTACAACATTAAATTTTATTCTTCTATTAAAAATTTAAAAAATGATAAAAAAGATGTAGGCTAAAGAAATTAATTATTAAAGACATTTTAAATGTCTTTTTTTTTTCTGGAAATGTTGGATGTCGACACATACAGTTGATGTGAGTGAGATTTAGGCTTCGTTTGAGACGATTTTCTTACTACTTTGTGAAATAGCTTTTTAATACAGAAATTTTTAGTTCAAGAAACATTTATGCTAGAAAGTTGCTTTGAAAAGCAGTAAGAAAGTCTTCCCAAACTAAAGGTTAGGCTTCATGTGGGATAACTTTCTTACTATTTTTTAAAATAATTTTTAAGTACATAAATTTTTTAGAAGCCAATCCTCCTTCCTCCATGGGGACAGGGTGGGCAAGGGAGACAACCTTCTTCAATGTCAATAGGAAACAAGCAGTCACCAGCCTTCACTAATTATTCCAGCAATTGTAGTCGATAATTATATCCAAAAGTAGAAGCCCATTGATAATCGCTTTATTTTTAATAAATTTTAATTCAAAATTAATTTTTTTTAAATGAAAAATAGATTTGATACGTCATCGGAAAATTATCTTGATCGGGCACGAATCTCAAGGAAAAACTCAAGTTGGAAACTTCAAAAATTAATTCGGAGACTATTTAAACTCCGATTTCAGCAAGCTTACAGTCGAACTGAGCGTCTCGGAAATACGAATCCAACAACACCAAATTTGACTCAATCCGAGCCCAAACGAGTCCAAATCAAGTACCCGAAGTGCTGTTGGAAGCATCAAACAGCAATTTGAGTTACCAAACGGTCTCCGATTTTGACGAGCTTATACTCGAATCGAGCGGCTCGACGAGATGAATCCAACGAGCCCAAGATCGCAGAATTCTGATATCATTAAGACCTTCAAATACTTGATAAACGGTTCACGATCAAGGGATTCAATATCGACCGTTCATCCGGATCACTCCTTATTTGCCCTTGATCCCTCACATATTTACGGGCTATGCCACTCCAGAAAAACTATAAATAGCCCCTCATTTCTCTTAAGAGGGGACCCAAGCCAAGAAGAGAAGAAGAGAAGAAAGAGAAGAAGAAGAGGAGAGAAGTCTAGGAGGGAATAACTCCTCCTCGACCACCGCCGGAACACCGCCGGAATTCCGCCGGAACTCCGCCGGAACACCACCGAAGCACCACCAGGCGCCCGAGGGACGCCGGAGCTCTGCCCGACACGGGAGCAACGTCGGAATTCTGCCCGACGCCGGAATTCTACCCGACGCCGGACTTCTTTCCAAGTGACGCCGGAATTCTGCTCGACACCCCGAGTGACGTCGGAACTCTGCTTGTCCTTGTAACTGATACTCATTGTAATCTGATCGTCCTAAATTTAAAGGACGGATCAGCCTCGTGTACTTCAAACGACACTAGTGGAACTCTTTCAACTGGGCGTGGCCCCGTGGTTTTTTCCCTTTCCAGGGTTTTCCACGTAAAAATCCTGGTGTTACTATTTCGATTCTGTTTGTGTGCTGAATATACGTACAACACTGAGACGGGAAATTAAAATCTATCGCCGCGTATATTTGAGTCCGCAACAAGATTATTGATATCAATTTAAATCAACCTATATGCATAACTATTTTTATTAGTAATACAGAAATTATTTATAAAATTAATAGATGTTGGTCGAGTTAGGCTTAATTTGGGACGGCTATTTTGTTGCTTCTTAAAGTAGTTTTTTAGTACAAATATTAAAAATTTTGTACTAAAAAGCTGTTTTAAGATTTAACAAAAAAAGTCATCTCAAACAAAACCTTAATCTGAAATAACTCATTATTTTGCTCAACTCAAATTAGATTCAGTTGAAATAAAAAATTTTAATTATAGCAAAACAGAAAATGCATAAACTTGAGGCAGCGTCGAGGCTTAAGGGTTTGTTGGATACAGCTTTCTTAGTGCTTTGCTTTTTAGACTGCTTTGTTTATAGTCTTACAAAAAGCTGCGGTTGCTCCAAATAAAAAGTTTTGCAATTTTTATCTTCATTTAATATGATATATGATCAAAGGCAAACAAACTATTTAACTGCACTAAAAAAAATAAGGTGATTGTGAGTCAAACTGTGAATGTCAACAAAGGAGTATCTTAAATAGATCCTTTTTTATTAGTGAAGGAATAACTTCCTCAGGGACATGTTTAAATTAAAAGAAAACAGTTGAGATGTGTCGTTTAATGATTTCTATGTAGAAGATTTTCTTTTCAATAAAAGTAATGATTGAATGCTAGTGAATTCAAGTTAAAAATTGCCTGAGTTAATGATGACAAACAAGAGAACTATGACTTGTTTTCTCAGTTTGAGAATAATAACAC
Source organism: Dendrobium chrysotoxum (assembly GCA_019925795.1). Lineage (NCBI taxonomy): Eukaryota > Viridiplantae > Streptophyta > Magnoliopsida > Asparagales > Orchidaceae > Dendrobium > Dendrobium chrysotoxum. The sequence goes on from CM034313.1 coordinate 79,873,671, forward strand.
AAATGAAAGGTCTTTTCTACCACAAGTGGCTAATTAATGCAAAGCATTAAACTTTGATTTGGGATAGTTTTAATTTTTATTATTTTTTAAAGTAGCTTTTTATATAGCACAACAATTTTTTGAATTAAAAATTTTTGTAATAAAAAGCTGCTTTAAAAAACGGTAAGAAAGATATTCCAAACAAAACCTAAATCACATTAAAAGGATCAGAAGTTCAAGTATTGGAGTTCAATACCAAAACAATAAATGGAGAAGACATGCTAGACTATAACTAGTTGTTAAGAAGCTGCTTCATTGAAAGTATTAAGAACACAATGTTTTTTTTTAAATGTAAAATAAATTAATTACTATTTTTTAAATAATTTAGAGCAATTTGGTTGCCATTAAATTAAAAAATATTTTTTTTTTATTTGATTTGATTTAAAATTTAGGGTATGATGTTTTAGTATAATTCAATGACAAAATTACCTCATCATATATACCAAATATAAAACTTTATACTTATTATAGATAAATGAATCTCTCAAGATACAAAAGACAAGAAGGGCTGACATCCATATCATTTGAGTCATACTATTTCAATTCAACAACCATAAATAACCAAACGTTGTAAAAACACAAATTTCAAGTAATAAATATGAAGTTTCAGTGGTTTGAAAAGCTAGAAAAATAAGTTTATAGCCCAATCAATTCCATTATAAATTTAGAGATATATCATAATAACAAGAGGAGGTTTTGAGTGATTATTGCAATTTGCATCACAAGTCACATAGAATTTAGAATTGAAGTGTCAAGGTAGAACAAAAAAATGCAATTAATGATATGGCAAATTGAAAATGTATGCATAAAAGAAAGTTAAATGATCTATGTTAAAATTTCATATATTAATATAATTGAATGTACAAGTGATTATAACCACATTAATATAAGTAACCGTACTTATTACGACTAGAATAGGCACATTTGTAGTACAAGTAAACTAAGTAATGTTGTTTAGAAGATGATTAAACTAGCGGGAGTGATTAAATATAAGCACAAATATAAAGAATGATAGCATTGCACGGGTTTTTAAGATGATTCTTGTTAAATACTAAATGTGTTATAACAAAACAGATTATATTGATACGAGTGAATCTAAAATAAATTTATGAGTGTATAAATATTAAACACAATGGTGGTAAGTAACTTAACTCAAAAGCTTGAAAAAAATTTCTACTTTAAACAATGTACAATCATTCATGCGTAATAAGGGCAAAATATGGAGTGAATATATATCTAACTATATCATACAAAGGATATACAATCAATGCTTATATGATTCGGCATATTTAATGGCCTAAAATAACACTTAAGCACAACTCTTACTTAAGATTTCACTCTTCCTGAGTTATAACATGATCTTTTCTTTCAAATGCAATCAGTCCCTTCAACTCTTTTTCTTCAAGGGGAAGTGAACCCCACCTTTAATATGGGGAAATTGGTACCACTTCTAAGCCTAAGCTTAGCAAATTTATAGGAAACACCATCTTCCAAACTGGTCCAATCTCTATCACAAACTAGATCAAGTTCAGTTATAAAAGATAGAATAAAATATAGAATCCAATAAAAATAGAGATTGAGAGAAATAAATTACTTTGAACTTGATCTTAATATGTGTAAAACAGTGAGCACTTATTATTCTTTTCTTCTTGAATATCTAAGACCATTTAAGCAAGGAAGTTTTCAAAGTAGATTTTTACTAAGAATTTACAAAATATAACCTCTTCTTTCAAGTAAGAGTGCAAGTGATTTTCAATCAATACATAGGTTTTGAAAAAACAAAGATATGTAAAGTAACCTCCTTTGAATAAATAGGAAACTTAGATAGACAAGTTTCTTAATATTTAGCTAATTTTGCATAAGATTGACTAGGAGAACAACACATTTAAGGGTGTTAATTAACTCATAAAAAGGTAGATTTAAGATAAAAATATATATTTAAAAGTAGATTAGTGAATACCCAAAAAATCTAAAAAAGACTTATAAACTAGTAAACTTTTGAAAGCTAATAAAAATTAGCAAACGCCCAATAAATCAATTCTATAAATTTAAAAAAATATTGTCTATTCATAAAGAGTGCAAAATATTTGAGGAGAATAATTAAATTTGTAGAGACTTGTAAAACTTAGGTTCATACTAAATAGAGGCATGTAAACCAAAAAAAAAATTGTACTCCAATTTAAAAGATTTTTCTTTAAAATAAATTTACATTCAAAGGATAAAGTACAAGTTTTGTGGTTTTTTAAAAATATAACATATTTTTTGTGTGCATTTAAATATATAATAATTAAGTACCAGTTTACTTATGTATAGCACACTTTAATTAAGCTCTATAATTTGAAAAAATCATATAATTATTTTAAAATAATTACTAAATAAAATAATATTATTATATTTTAATTTATATGTTCATCATTCTTGAGATACTATAGGTGAACCAAATACTCAACCATCACATATTGAAATATTTAATCCTTCGATTCTTTTTTTTTTATGAAAAATTAAGATCAGAGCTCAATTTCATTATAAATGAAAAATAATTACATAAGAAAAATAAGTACACTATAAAAAAGAATGAAGCTACAATGAGTTGTATAAAAAAGGAGCAATGCTCTCAAAAGACACTTTAAGCTTTTGAAGCTTGAAGACTTGCAACAAATGATAAATAAAGATGATTCAAAAAGGTAAAGTGAAGAATCAAAGGATGGAAATGAGAATCCTTTTCCATCCTTTGATTCTTCACTTTATCTTTTTCAATCATCTTCATTTATCAATTGTCTCAAGCCTTCAAGCAACACTACAAATAGAATACATCATCATTTTCATGATTTAACCAATAAATGCTTAACCCATTAAAGTGCATACCAAATCACTAATGAGCTACACTCAATTCTCATAACTCATGAGGTTAACAAAAATTATTTCTTAACTTCTTGTGCATCTATACCTACCTTTGATTCTAAAGATTTTGAGAGGAAAGAATAAATCCTAATTGAAATCATTGATAAGTTGTCATATACATGATATTAATCTTCAGGTTAGTAAATCCTAGAGAACTTACAACCCCGTAATAAGTTTAGTAAACAATTATTTTTTTAAGCAACTCTATTAGATAAATGACTTTCAATTACATTAGTAACTTGAGCTGCATTATCAATCATTACAACAAAGAGTGATCAACATCATATCTCTCCATATTATTCGTATGTGAGATGCAACTTTTAGAAGATGATAATGTTACTAGCTTTATTGTGTTTTTAGCTAGCGCTTTATCTGATATTCATTATCATCAACTTCATCCCTATTTATAGATTGAGATGCACCAATATCAGTCTCTGCAAATCCTGAAAACTCATCATCATATAAGTTACTTTGTTACTACCAAATAATGTTTATAGATTTTTCACACTTGCCCCAAATCTAACTGCAAATAACTTAAGATTGGAATGTTCATAAACATCTAATTTTTTAGAAAAAAATGACTATACAAGCATTATAATTACCATACAATTTATGCATTAACTACTAATACAAAAAAGGCAAGTAGATCAATATATGAGTTACAACTGAGGGCTTAATAAGATACGAATTTTTCTTTATAGTTTTATAAACAATATGGCAACACAAGAGCTAATACAAGAGTTATGAGATACCTTAAAGAGATAGGGGACTGAAATGACAACAGGGAACAAGGAAATTGGGAGAAGATGGGCAAGGGCTAGGACAGGAGGTTAGGAGATAATGAGCTAGTGCATCCAATGGAAGGCTAGGATATGGTAGACCAGTGTGTCGGCGAGGCCTATATCGATGAAGGATTGCACCTAGGGTTGAGAGATCAAGAGGAATGGGATCAGTGAGAGGTAGGACACATCGGAGAAAACATGTGACTATAGTTTTAGTGAAATCAAACAATTTTGAAATGCAAGGAAGAAAAACTACTAGGGCATTTTTAATACCAAGAAATTCTAGATTATATTTCCTTTCTGAAATCAACATTACAAATATATATATAAATTCATGCAAATGAAATACAATGCATCTATTTTACTTACAACTAAACAACCTCTAAGAAAATTATTCATTACATTTAAGGTTTAATATGTACTTCAGTAGAGGGGGAGATTTAAATGATAAGAAGAACACTATTGATTACATTTCAATGACTGGATGATCAAAATTCACAGGATTGTTGAAGAAAAGAATAACAATTAATGATTGCAATCTTCTTTAAAGTTGTTATTATATTACATGCAATTTAGGCTTCGTTTGTGACGCTTTTTTATTGCTTCTTAAATCAACTTATTAATACAAAATTTAAATTTTTTAACTAAAAAGTCGTCTCAAACGAAGTCTTGATTGAACAAGATGTTGCAAAAAACCTCTCATTTTGAAGCTGCCAAGATTGGCTTCGATAATTGTTGGTAATTATTTTGACTAATACATTAACCTTAATGAGGAGAACACATTGGCGTCCCCTAAAACTTTCATTCAAGAATATATGAATATGAAAAAAAAAAAACAGTTATATGCCTTGCTTGTCAGGCCCATCTTCAAATTGCAAATATCTCCACTAAACCCTAACATGGATCAATTTCTTAAACTTTACTTTTTTAGAATTAACAATAAAGCAAAATAAATTTAAAGATTGAGTAATTTCAATAAATTTAATTACTATTTATTCTGATTGAAGAGCTGTAAATTAAACTATAAGATAAGAATCTAAAATTTAATTCATTGATGTATTTAAGAAAATTTTATGAAATTATTCAGATGTTAGAAATGTCTTCTCCAGAAGTTATAATATATATTGGCATATAACATATCAGGTTGCAAGTCATATACTTAACATACAGAGAATAATTTTATATTAAGAAATTTTAATTTAAAATACTATGCTTAATCATAGATTATTTTAATACAATAAACTAAAATCTTAATTTTTATGAATCTAACTATTATTTTTAAAATGATAATAGTAAAACAGCACATCTAATTATCATTATTTTATAATTAATTGTAAAAATAATAAATCTGATTTCTCAAATTTTAAATGTGATACCAACAACAATGATCATATTCAAATTAAACTTCATTATTTTAATATCATTCATAATAACAATTATTAATTTTTTTTAATAACAATTATTAAATTTATTATATTATTAGGGGCTATTAGGTTTGAGGAAAAGTGAATGTAAAGTATAGTGAATACTTTGCTTTTTCACCTTTTGATATTTGGTTTGTGGTGAAGTGAGTAAATTCCATGTGTATTCGTAACTATCTGCGTTAGTTCATTTTCGATGTAAAGCGAACCTGCTCAAAATCGAGCGAAAAAGGAATTTTGCGGGCGAGAGAGAGCAACACACGGAAGACATTTTTGTTTTTTCCTCCTCCCAAATCACAAGTGGATTGGGATGATGCCAGAGCTGGAGGGCGCATTCCTATTCCGTCGTCGAGGAGCAGGAGAGGATTTCGCAAGGGGAGCGAACCCGGGGAGTGTTCGGGTGGAGGATGACTAGAGCCGTTGTAGCTTCGCCGCTGACGACGAGTGGAGGATGTAGAGGGCTATCGGGTTTGGTTGTTGCTATTATTGTTATCCCTCGCTACTTCAGCCCCTTTGCCTTCGAAGTCGGACGAAGCAAGGTTATAAAGAGTACTAAGATCCATCGTTGATGTTCAACTTCATTGCTCTGAGGTATGATTTTCCACTTCTAAACAACACAATGTATGTCACTCCGTACGAAAACCTGGAGCCACGAGATGGTTGGACCACTTCGTGGGAGAACTTGGAGCCGCAAGGAGTGTCTTCTATGTTTGACTTTTCTGGGAATGTTAAACTGGCTTGTGATTAGTTGGGGGACTTTAATATATCAAATAAATTCAATTTGAAAATAGGCACACTAAGTGCTCGATTGAATGCTCATCCAAATAGGCTTCTAATTTAACTTTACTCTGCATACACCAAACCAAACAGAGATAATAGTTTCGCTGCATTAAATTTATAGACAACCAAATAACCTCAACTATTTACTTTACACTGCATTCACTTTGCAGCCAACCAACCACACAGCCCCTTAGCCAAAATTAAAAATAATAACCACTTGACTCATATATATTAAATTATTTTATTAGTTCAAGTTTTAAATACTTATATTCATTATTTTAATAAACACGCCCAATATAACAATAGTTTGGTTAAATTAGACTAAAAATTTTAGATAAAGAATTAAAAATAATTTCTAATTAACAATAAGATCTTAAATTAATATCAGTAAGTATAAGTTTCTATTAATATAATTCATAAACCATTAAATTTCGTTAAATTATGTCTGTTTTTTTGGCGCATAACTAAAGTTAAAGTACTCGAGTCTCTCAATCCCGTCTGATCAGTATGTGGTCTTGGATAGAACAAAGGAGAGGCCTTGGGAAGCCTGTGAGTGGAAGCGGAGGATAGGGTTTTAATCCAAGGATTTGATAAAACTAAAGTGACATTCTCACTTTCGACATAGAAGGGAACAAGAAATGAAGCCTGAGGTTTCAGGCCCTGATGGCTACATTTAATGTAGCTTTTGTGCTAGTGTTGCGCGCATAAAAGCAAAGAGTTTAGAAAGAGAAGCTTATCGAGAGAGAGAGAGAGAGAGAGAGAGAGAGATCCTTGAGGCTTCATGTTAGCATTAATTGTGAGGTGTTGTACCCCCTCACCGGCGAGAAGTTGAAATAAAAGTAGTCTTAAATGCAACCAAGACAAGTAGTTTAAGGCTAGTCATTTTCCTCGGCCGCTGAAGAAATCACAGCATATGAACGGAAGAAATAGAGCAAATGGTGTTCCCGTGAGTCTTCTCCATAGCCACATAACTGCCCATTTAAGTCTACTTGTAAAACCAGAAAGCTTCAGCTCATGACGACGTGATCAAATACGGAGAAGTCGAGTTAATGGTTCACAGAAGAGGGGGGGAGAGAGAGAGAGAGAGAGAGAGAGAGCGTGGAATAAAACAATAGAATTTATTCCTACCTTCCACTCAATTCCTCTCGCAGGATCACAAACCAAATTCTCCGGCAGTACCCATCCCTTTCCCACTCGCTATAAATTTTATACCTTCCAATAATTTATATAGGGAAAATAGTGTGTAGAAAGGGAGCCCCAGCTAAGTACGCCTTCCCCTCCACCGGCGAACGCAGACGCACCACATAACAAAGCAACAAAAACGCAATGCGACCAGCCCAATGCTATAAGCGATCAAATCTGCATGGCAGCCACGTTTCAAACTTCTTCACAGAATCAGGCTCGTGGAGCACTACTCTTTGTCAATCTAATAAGAGAGAGTTACATACAACGGATTAAACACAAGCGACAAATTAATTAATACAACCCCAAAGTGGAAGAAGAGGGCCGGGAAAGCAGCCGAAGAAATTTAACAAACACCAAGGAATCAAACAGTGATTTACCCCCACTCCCACTTCCCCATCCACAAGTTTCTATAATATAACAACCAACTCAATGAGCAATGGCCCATACATCCCCCTCTCTACCCAGCATAAAAAGTAATTAAGCTACCGCACCAACTAAAAAACCTGAAATAAACCGTAAGAAGCAAAAACAAAAGCTACCCCTAGATAACCAGAAGCCGACACAAATGAAGAAAGAGGAGGATCTCATGGTTTCTTACCAAGGGTGTGCTTGTTATTGTGCATCCAAACCTTAAGAACGTGGCGCTTCACCGATGTTTCGTTACAGAACTGCTGCACTGCAGCTTCGTCGTGCTTCTGAAGCCGCCACCCCACAGCTTCAGCGAATGCCAGCATCTTATCCTTCTGCTCCTGCGTGAACTTAGTGCGAAACCGCTTCTTACCAGACGAAGAAGACGGCCCTGCGGCCGCGCCGCCGAAGCCGAAACTCATCGGATTTGAGACGTCCTCCAGCTCCTCTCTGCTATGTCCTCCACCTGAGGTCGACGGCAGCGCGAGTGGTACCGGTCGGTGGTGATGATGCGCGGCTGCTGCTGCAGCGGCAGCCGCCGCATACTGATGTTGGTGATGGTGGTGAAGATAGCCTGCCGGCGTGCGATAGTAGGGGGAGAATGGAGAGTGAAACCCTGCCGCCGCGGCCGCCGCAGCGGCCGAGGATCCCGGAGAGGGTTCCCCTCCTCCCTCAACTTCCTTGCGGTGGAAATTACGGTGGCAGCTACAGGCGGCGCAGCGGAGCGCGTCGAGGGAGCCTTCTTCCCCGGCCGGCAAAAACTCGCCGCAGCCGTCAACCGCGTGGCCGCCGATGCTCACCGCGTGGTTCTTCAAACACTCGCGGTAACGAACGCCAGCTGTCGGTTTACGGTTACTCGACCCACCGCCGGGATCCGAAACTCCAGCTGCGCCCGCTCCGGTTACAGTGGGTTTCTCCCGGCCGGAATTACCCAACCCGGGTTCGTAGTTGGAGAGCCCCATCTCCTCCTCGGCTTCATCATGGTCGTCGAAATCCATGGCGACCGAGGGGGAGAGAGGAAGATAAGGGAAAGCTACAGAGTGTGGACAACAAAAATTCACTCCTTTTTTTTAATTTTTACTAGACTCAGCTCCGGAGATCGCTTTGGCGATCCCCAGAGCTTCTCGGACAAAAAACTACTGCTATCCTTCTCCGCTTTACCATCTAATCCCGGTTTCTTAACCCGTTCCCAATCTACTCAATCCCACTATTTTTTGTATTTTAGTATTACTACTTATTAAATTCTATACATTAAAAAAACATCTTACTATCATAAAAAAAATATTTACTTAGGGCATGCTATTATGTTTAGATTGCGCGGCAGTAATATCTATCGTTTCGAGCACTTTTTCTCAATTTTTAATCATATAAATATGCTTATTTAAGTATGACCTTTTACTATTTTTCTGCTCCCCTGATGTCAATAGGGCAATGATTTTTTTATATAAAAATATATATATTACCTATTTTCATCTGATATTTTATATTTAAATAAGTGATATATAAAATGAACGTGGAATAAGATAAAATGATAGACTAATATTTCTTTTTTTTTAATGTAAAATATTTATTTAATTAATTTATTTTAGTGGGCGCTACAGAAACATAAATTTATCTCTTCAATTATAATTGTAATTGAAAAGATAAAGTTCACAAATTTTGCTAGCCAATCTATTTTGGATGGTTGAAATTTATTTTATTTATTATTTTTAATTATTGTGACTTTTAAATAATTATTAACTGCAATTTAAAGTTTCAAGAATGAGTAAAATTAGCTAATTATCATGATAATTAAGAAAATGAATCCTTATCATATATTCAATTTCATATCAACATAATATATCATAGAAAGATATGTTTATCTACAATTTTCTTTTAGTATTCTTATTTATAAGTTTTCATATGAAACTTGCATTCAAAATGTGTTGAAGTTGTGAAAAGTATTTCTCAACAAAACAAATATTCTTTTAATGTATTGGGTGCTTTATTTGTCATGTCCCACCAAAATGTATAACACTTGTCGTAGCGAGGTGTGATAGAGATGAAAAATTCCAATGAAGCTGATTATAAGAATCCAAAAAACATCAAACTTTATGAAAACACTAAATATTTTCATAGTAATCTTACAACATAGACACATATATATATATATATATATATATTATAACAAGCTAATATTGTTTAATAATATACGCCGGCCCTTTTTATGCCAATTGGAACAAAATAATGTAATACATTGTCTAATAAAATCAGCTTAGTTTATGATGTTATGCCTCCACATCATCTCTATCTTTACCTAAAAATAATATAGGCATGTACACTAAGTGGAGAGCATAAACCTTCTAGACAACAAAAAATCGAACATGTAATTATTTTGCAAATCAAGTAAAGCAACATGCATAATTATGCATCAATTACATGCAACTTCATCATTAAATGTATACAAAATAAATAACTGATCATATATCGACATATCATCACAAGTCATGTGAATCAATAAAATTTTTACTACGACATGTGCTTGATTTTTCAATCATAATCATAAATATCTTTGAAATTAAATATCTTTGATTCTAGCATATAAATTATCATACAATCATATCACATTCAAGACCTTTTTTTGGAGCAAGAATGAAGATTAAGTGAGTGGCTCATTCAATCCTAATAAATCATCTCAATTTGTTAGTAATCTTTTCAAGCCAATTCATTCAATTTGAGCTAATATAAAGTAATTAAAGATGTCAAGCAATGCCTTAGTCATGAGCCTTCTAATGGATAAATGTTTCAAACCAAATTAAACTTAGACTTGCTTCCATATTAATAAGCCATAAATCAAAATTATTAAACCCACCAATCAAACCCTATATGTACCAAGAATACTTCTTTGAGTCGAATTGAAGCCCTTGGATAGTTTATAGTAAGATAATGCCTTTGAGTTCTTGTTATTCATATCCAATACATCTATGATGTATATTGTCCATAACTTTAGCGAGGATTTCTATCCAATCCTAGTTGAATGCTATATAATATCAAGGAAAATCATCTTAATTAATCTTATTATTCTTCAAGAAAAGCTACTCAATTGTTATTTCATTATCACATAGAGGAGTCTCAGGGGTTGTGGTAGCTTTCCCTAAGCAATTTTTATTTTCTTAAATATAGCACATTGTCATTATCATATAATAATTTATAAAGTTTACCCTACTAAATTACACTACTAATCTTCACTACCATTTATATCCAATGTGGTTGCTTTTCATAGCTTAATATAATTTATACATTATGTTACTTTACGGAAAAGAGAGACACTTTTGTTTAAAACCTCTTAAAATATAATGAAAAATAAAATTTAAAAAACTGAGAGAATGATCATTCTGAAATAGAGTTCATTTATTATGTTATATTCTACCTATAATAGATTTTCTCCTTATTAATTGTTGCTTAAACTATATTTAATAGTTTTATTTATAAATTGAAGAGGTTGATAAATATAATTTACCCTTCCTAAACATAAATTTATTTTTTAACATTTTTGAACAAAAAATTAATCATTCACTACTAAAGTTTTATTTGTGACCGCTTTTCTTACTGCTTCTTAAAGTAGCTTTTTAGTACAAAAATTATTAAACTAAAAATTTTCATACAAAAAAGCTCCTTTAAAAAGCAATAAAAAAACTATCTCAACTAAAGCCTAAATTGTAGCTATTTCTTGACCTCCATATGTAGCAATCATAATAATGCTCTTTTGATCATTACATGCATTTTATGACCACAATGATGGCCATTAAGGTTGTCATGAAAACTTTGGTCTTAAATGAGCTAATTTTTAGTCATATATATAGTTTTTCTCTATGATAATGGTTTAATATAATGTATAGATATATGCATTATATTAAGTTATAGCAAAATTTTAATCCCATGCAATACAACTGATGGTTTATAATCTATACCTTGAAAGAGTAAAATTGATAATTTTTTTTTGGATAATGATAATGTGCCAAATTTTTTTTTAAAAAAATTTGAATATATATGATTTTTTAATGTAAAATTAAATCATGTATTATTTAGTGATTTTGAGAGAGTCTCTAATAGAAAAAATAACTATGAAAGATTGAAATATTGAGGGACTGTTAGGGATAGCTTTTTAGCTACTTTGTTATTCATGCAGTGATTATAATTTTATTTAGGCTTTATTTTGGACAGCTTTCTTACTACTTCTTAAAGCAGCTTTTTAGTACAAAAATTTTAATTTTTGTACTAGAAAGCTGCTTTAAAAAGCAATAAGAAAGTCATCCTAAATGAAATCTTAGTTATTATTTTCTCACTACTTTTCACAAATTTCTATGAAAAAAGGCTATTTTTTCAATCATAATAGTGAAATTATTTTCTACACAACAACCTCATAATCAATTTTATAAAACAATATAACTGCTCCAACTAAGCCCTAAAAAAACAAATCTTACGTGAGAATCTTAAAGTCTTAAAAGATGGTGAACGGTGTATTATAGATAAATAATTTTTCTTCTCTTATTTTTAATTTAAATTAAACCTAAAATATACTATATTTAATGAGAAAATTAGTTAAAAGGATAGTTCCAGATTAATCTTGAGTCAACCTGCTAATTTGGTTGACTCAATAGGGAGCACATATGACTTTTACTTTTAATCAATAAATATTGGCGACTTTCTGAGGAGGTAAACGCAGACACCTTTGACCAACGTAGGTACTCGGCAAGTCGGCATTTCGCATTCCCACCGCAAGTGCCGCGTTTGAAATTGAATAACACTACGGAGCTTCCGTGGCCCATTCGTTAACTAAAAATATTATAATTTCAAAATTATTAATTCAAATAATATATATATATATATATAATTTATTTATTATTGAAATCATTAAAATTGATAATGTCTTTTTATAAATTCTAAAGACATTAATTGCCAAAATGATACAAATTAGACTAATTCAAGTCAATATTTGGGGTTAATTGACCCCTCTTCATGTCATACAACTTGCATGATTTTTTTTTTTTTTTTGACATTAGATTGCCCTTGCTAAGATGAATACTTTAACACAAAAATAATGGGACTTGTCATCAATATTTGTCAAATTTGATTGAAACATCTTCATTCACAAGTTATGCCTAATATTATGTTGCGTTTGAAGGCAGACATATCAATCTTCCTCTTCGTGGGTGTCAATGTCGAGAAAAATTATTAGGTGCGGATACCGGACGTAGCTCTACGTCCGGACTCCACTAGAATGGCGCCACGTAGCGACTCGAAGACCCGGCGACCCGGTTCGCCGAGAAGTTCAAATGATACACGTGCGTTCCTAATTTACGCACGACTCGATCCATATCAGACGTGCAAATTTAATTAAAAATAACTGGCGTCCATTAAGCCCAGAACATTTGTATATGAAGCCCAGAACAATTGTAATTACTGAGGAATTACTCGGTATTACCAAAGAATTACTCGGTATTATCTATGAATTACCTAGGTATTATTCTGTATTACCTAGGAATTACTCGGTATTACCGAAGAATTACTCCGGTATTACTCGGTATTACCTATGAATTATCTAGGTATTACTCGGTATTACCTAGGAATTACCGAAGAATTACTCGGTATTACCTAAGAATTACTCGGTATTACCTATGAATTACGTAGGTATTACTCGGTATTACCTAGGAATTACTCGGTATTACCAAAGAATTACTCGGTATTACTCGGTATTACCGAAGAAATACTCGGTATTACTCGGTATTACCTAGAAATTAGTCAAAAAAGGGGCAGATTTTTTTAATTTTTTGCGTCCAATCCGGGTCGGGTCATCGGGCCACGCGGAAGTTGTCATAACATGTGTTAAAAATCCACAATTCAACAGAACGGGATATCGCGTCAACGAATGCTACGTGGCGCCATTCTAGTGGAGTCCGGACATAGAGCTACATCCGGTGTCCGCACCTAATAATTTTTCCAATGTCGAAGTGATGTATGGAAATTGAAAAACCACAAAAAAAATAAATAAATAATCCCCCCAAGCGTTATCCATTCAGTTATCCAGGCGCATTATGCATAATAAACGCTTATTAAAAAAAATATTTTAATCAATTTTATATAAAAAATAAATTTTAAATAGTTAAATTATTTTAAGATAAATATATATACATTTTTTTATGTATTTTACTTATCTTTAAATAGATTAAAAAAATTTTAAATTTATTTAAATATATTTTTATCAGAATATTTTTATATTAATTTTTTTCTTCAAATATATGAAGCACTAATTCTGTATTGGTTCATTTCACATAAATATTTTCAATTTTTTAAATTTATAGTAAATATTTACATAATTTCTTAATTTAAAAATGAATCAATAATATATATATATATATATATATTCAATTTTTTGAGAACGGGATATCTACCTGCTGTCACCTTATAGGAGGGGCATAACGGCGTAACTAATCCCTCGACGAGCCTGCCAGCAACCCGCCCCACTGGTGCAAGACTCACAATTATTTTCTCTGAGGGGTTACGCCGTATGAGAGGAGAATCAAACATGGGTTGGAGGTTCCGAACCATGCTCGCCACCAACACGACTAAGCCCGGTGAGGTGATAATATATATTTTAAATAATTATTGTCATATATTATTAAAAATTCAGTTTTAATCATATTTATGTCATCATTGCATGTAATCTAAGCCAGGGTGATCCCATGGACCTCGGCTTCAATCCCATAATGAGTCCAAACTGTGCAGCTTTTTTAAGCCTGGTAATCTTGTCATTTTGCTAAAAGAAGAAGAGCTTGAAATGATAACGCAGAGGGGTCCTCGGTATTTGAAGGGAAGGCGTTCAAGGCCAAATTTTTAATGAATATATAATTATCTTACTGTTCTAAGAGCTTATAAGCTGGCAGTGAGCTGATGTGGGTGCAGCGCTACGGCGATTAAAATTCTAAGTAAATTTTTTTATGAAGAGTTGTTCAGCACAAAATGCCCTGAAAATAATTGGATAAATAGGAGATTCAATGCTCCTCATTTTAATTTAAGATAATTTAATATATTAGAGATTAAATAATATTTCTTTTTTTATTATTTTTAAAATAAATTTAATGACTTTAGTTTCATCATAATCAAAATTTTAATTAGCACATGGCTTAATGGTTTGAGAATTTCTGTTTTTTCATTCACAACTTGAGATTTAGGTTTCGTTTGGGATGACTTTCTTACTGCTTCTTAAACCAGTTGTTTAGTATAAAAATTAATTTTGTACTAAAAAAAATATTTTAAAAAATAGTAAGAAAACCATCCCAAATGAAGCTTTAATGTTACATGCATATTATGATTAAATTCATTATATTTAAAAAAAATGAATTAAAAGATTTATAAAAATGAATGGTTTAAGAAATTAGAAATTAAAAGAGAAAGAAATAGAGAAAATAAAATATTTAGGTTACTTATCTAGTTTTATTAATGAAATTTTGAATCTTTTATAGTAAAAGCAAAGAAGACGAGATAATATCCTGGAAATAGATTGTAAAATGAACCATTAATTATCTAGTATTTTTTTTCATTTATTTATTCATTTCTTATTTTGTTTCCCACCCATAATTATTTGAAATTTTTGTAGATATGATTGAGAAATGTTTCTTATGTAATATTGTACAATTTTCTATATTCTCAATACTTTAATGAAAATATCGCATCAATAATTTTCAAATCATATATAGTGATAGAGTACTAATCTAACATTCCATCTTTCTTTGTGCTTATTCCGACCAACAAATAGCCCTCACACCTCACCAAGAAGCCCTATGATTCTGTATTTCACGCACATAGACTCACGCCTTTGAGAGTAAGTTAGACATTTGAGATTTAAAATGAGATGGAAAGAGGAAAGTGTAATGTCGTCCCATGATCTAAATTAGAATTATTCATTTTATCTTTTAAATTATCAATCAAAGTTTTTATGACTAATCAATATATGCAACGGAAACAAATCTATGTATCATATACATCAAAATATAAATCTATATTCATTCCTCAAAATTCATATTTATAATAGTCAAGAGATCGTTACCTTTAATAATCTATCTCAAACTCCTGACTATAAAAAAAAAAAAAATACAAAGCTAACAAAATAAAAAGCGTGAAGATCAATCAACCTCACTCCATAGAGTCCTAACCCCTTCCCTTACCTAAAATCAATAAAACCAAATAATGAACTTACAAAGCTCAACAGAAACACAAAACTCAACAAAACTTTCAATGCAAGTGCTGTTGCGCCTGAGGAAGCTAGAGCTGTTATATTGTGCTTTGAATCTAAAATTACTATACAACAAAACCTTCAATGCTTTAGCGACAATTTTTGGCATGGCGGCTCTTTAAAGCACAACATCACAACGCTCTAGTTCAAACAAAAATTTATATTCTCATTTAAATTTATTTTAATAATTACCATGTTATTACAATCTATCCTCCTTGAAAAAATATCACCCTCGATATTTTCATAATAAAAATAAATAAAATAAATCGATGAAAATAAATTCATTTCATAAATTTGCAAAAACAAATCAAATCATTTCAAAACTAAGCAACACGATTCAAAATAAATAAAATCAATTTAAATTCATTCACTCAAATTTAAAATAGTAATGATCCTTGACATATCATTAAATTCAAACAATTATGGGTCCAATCAATCTTTCACATCATACTAATGCATGTCGTTCAAGCACATGTCATTCAATCTAATATGTAATAATTATTAATCAAATTCAAAAGCATAAGATTGAGAATGCTATTTATGGATCCTCTAGGCACATCCCTGTAATTCTGTTGAATTAAATTATAAACTCTTGGTCGTACTGGTGCTAGTGCTGGTTCTCTCTAACTTTCATGGTTCCGCTTTCATCGATCTTGTTCACAGTTCCTTCTCTATTTCCTCTAAATCTAGTTGTTCTCTATTTTATAGCTTTGTCTGGCCTGCTCCCATCTAAATTCAGATCATGCCCATATCACTATAGCAGACAATCAGCCATTTGGTGTCCTCGCTGTCCACATCTGAAACAATATTCGATCATTGAAAAATATTGTTCACCATATCTCTTATCACATCAGGTACACTCCGATACACTGCCCACACTCATCTGAGATCCTCTCTTATTATCTCAAGATTACTTCTCTTTTGACTGCTATCTCTCCTGATTATATCATTTTCCAATCTCTTCATGCTTATATCCTGCCTAAATAGTAGTATAGCCAAATTATTTCCCACTAGTCTCACTCTCTCAACTAATTCTAAAATCTCCTAAATTCTAAATGGTACCCGTGGATGTCTCAGTTCATCCCATAGCCCCTCAAAAATCTATAAAATTTTTCTTTCGATGTATTAATCAACTGTGGAGCGTACATTGCTAGTACAATAAATTCAGCTTCGTACTATATCATTGCATTTTATGCTTACTCCAATCTCATAAAAGCCTCCTACATTTGTTGTCGAGCTAATTGAGGTATATACCAGTCTTTGAAAACAACAATGAACTCTACCCATGTAATTTCTACATTCATCTTTCTCTGAAACTTCTCCCTCCGTTATCCTATCAATCATCTCTTATCTTTTCTTTCAAATAAAAACACTGCTAGGGCACTTTCCATTTTTTGACAATCATATATATGATTGTTATGTATAACTCTTTTTAATTGTATAGTTTAGTGAAGTAAATGAAATAATGTTAATGGTTTTACATACTATTTATTTGATGATATAAGAAATATCATATATTTGTTAATATTGAATAAAATTAAATAAGAAATTTCTTTCAAATTAGATATTAAGAATTAAATCAACTATTACAGATACAACACGATAGGACTACCTCAATACAATAGTTTGCATCGAGTCAAGTCGTGATTCCAACTCTCCCATAATCTCCTTTCAATCCATTAACTTTGTAATAGCCCAAATTCTATTATAAAAAAATTGCTCCGCGAGCGCTGCGGCGCTAAGGTTGGCAGAGGCCTGTTATTGAGTTCTCAGGTTTTTTGAGGAAAAAATAGATTTGAGTGAGCACTATTGCACCGAAGCGGCTTCACTGCGGTGGTGAGTCTAATGTGAGGATATTCTGGGAGAATCTAGAAGATTCTTTGGAAGAGCATTAATGCTAGGAAATTGAGCACTACAACGCTAGTTCAAAATGATAGATATTAAATATTAAAATATCCCCATCCATTTATTTCCAAGTCATCTCTTCCCCATTCCACTTGTCTTGCGGGGGAAGGAAAGAAAGGAGAAACAGAAGATGTAACACCTACAGAATCAATGCACCATTTTACTCGTTATACCCCAATTTGTGGTAGATAGCTTGCTAAATTTCTACATATAACATCTTTTGCAAGTGTATGGTAATGTTCTATATGCATATGAATGTTTGGGATTATTTTGGGGTAGGTTCCTAGAGTTTGTGTGCATAATTTGAAACTCTAGAATTTTTTGCCTGGGGCACCACAACGTCGAGGTAGGCGGCACCGCATTATAGAGCTCTCTATCTTTTGCCCAAATTAATTATGTGATGTGGCATTGGGTGCGGCACTACGACACCATGTTCTCATGGTGGGAGAGCTGCGGTAAGTAAGATCTAACTCTGCGGCTCCTGGCTAAATTTTTATGTAAAAATACCCATTTGCATTATTTTAATTATAACAAATTCATTTCTTCCCCAATAGGTAGCTGGTTAGGGAGAGAAGCGGAATCTAGTGATAGAAAGCTAGAGTTTGGGGGACTTCGGTCTATTTTATGTTGTCAGCACTGTTCTGAAAATTACTTGGATCTAGATATGTTACATTTTACCTATTTTAGTTTTTAAAAATTTGAAAATTTTGATATTTTTTTATTAAATTTCCAATTTCGTAGTGGAAAATGGGAATAACTATATGACCGCTAAATTTTTACCATATAACTTTTTGTATGTTGTAGATATATTAATTTTGAACATTTTGATATTTTTTTAGAAAATTTTTGACGAGTAATTTAAAAAATGTGCTTTTTTATTCTATTAAAAAATAATTCTAGTCTCAGAAAATAGTGTTGTACAATTAAAGCTTCAAAATAATATTATGATTAATCCCTGTTTATTTGGTGACATTCTAAAATAGTGACTTTATTATGCTCAGTAGTTAATTTTGTTGCCTACAGATAAAGCCTTCTTTGAAAATCTAAATTTGGTTTATTTGTAATTCTTTTATTGTAATACAATGGTATATCTAATTATTTGCTTGAAATGTGTGGTTATGAGGAGATTTAATGTGTGGTGAAAGTTCTATTCTGATGTTAAATACACAAGGAGTCATAAGGGTCTGAAATTCAGAATATCTGATATGTGCTGCGCATTGGGAATCATAAGGGCATTTTTATTGATATGGTAGCACATGAGTAATAAGGGTTTGTTTTCTATGGGAGGTATAAGGCTTGAGGGAAATATGTTATTTTATATTATGATATATGAAGTATTTGTTTATGTACTTTCAGTATACAGTCTACTTTATTTCAGTCATCTGTCATTTATATTATACTCAGTACGATAAATTTCTTATAAACTGCCTTTATGTTCAATTAAATGCATAATGAAAAAAATGCATAATGAATAAATTGTTAGAAATTTAGATCGATGGGTATAGCATACTCTTTTGATTCTTTATGTCAAATCTGCTTACTCTGTGCATCACTCATTACTCTTTTAAGCATACTAGTAAGATGCATCTAGCTATTAGAACTTATTAGAACTACTACTACACTCTATCCATTATGTATATCCTGAGCAGTAGGGTCTATTTATCCATTGATATAATTCTCTATCCAAATCAATTAACATGTAACACACAATTCAACATACATGCATTTATAGATAATCAATCAAATGTGAAAATGAAAATCTATGCTACTCAACTTCTACCTCACTCATAATCAATTATACGGCTCTGATTATAATTCAATTAGTCTAATAACTATTTTGATACCAAGATTATCATTCCCAAAGATCTAAATTAGAATAATTATAATAGCAATAATAACCAATTATTATCCAATCACATACCCATTTTCATTCACAATGCTTGTATTAAAAGTATGCTTAAATTAAAAACTCAAATTTCAATTCAGTACAAACTGTATAAAATACAATAACTTTCAATTTATTTGATAAAATCGTGAAATCATCCAATCAAAATATTCAGAATAATCAATATTATAACATATAGAAAGTTGTATAGTTAAAGTGCGATAAATTCAAGGAAAATGTAATAAATTTAATCTAAAAGAAATTAGACGGTCGAAATCAAAATCTTTGAAAATAGAGATAGGATTACATTGACCTACACCGATCTAAGAAATTTTCATAAAAGCGACAAGTGATCTGGGGATAAAAAATTAGATTTCTCTTAAAAATATTAGGTCATAACATAGCCTCCCTTGCTCATATGTTAATGCCACCTTTATCTTGAATCAATGGTATCAATCTTTCTTTAATGTATGAAATGCAACGTGAAATGAAAGAATTTATAAAACACAAAAAAAATTTTATTTTAGCCTCTAGTTTCAAGAAATCATAACTTTCATTTTACTTGATGAAATTCAATAATATTATAGTCAAAATATTCATATAAGTTATGTCCGTTATATACAAAAAGTTACATGATAAATTAGGAGAAAAATATAATTTTATCATTTTTGGAGGAAATTAAATCAGTAGATATAAAATCATTGAAAATAAAAGTAGGTTTTAGATTACTTACTACGACCAGAAGACATTTTTCAACTAAAGCAATGGACGAAAACAATCCAAACCCAACTATCTCTGACTTCCCTCTATCCCCTTCCTCTCCCTTTCCCTCTCTTCTTCCACGACAAGCAACGTGAATGGGAGGGGGGGGGGGGGGGGGGAATGATTTAGTTCTTTAGGTTTATATATATATATATATATATATATATATATATATATATATATATATATATATATATATATATATATATATATATATATATATACGTATTTAGTGCGTGGCACCGCGATGCCCAAAAAAGCCAACGTCGCTACGTTGCATGCTTGATCTAGAATTAATGTACAAAAGAACATTCAATGCCGCATACATTGGCAATTTCTGGCATCATTGTGCTCTAAAGCTCAGTACTGCAACGTCCACACACACAGCGCCACAACTATCTAGTTTATATAGAATTCAGATTCACTTATAGGGATTTTTAGTGGTTTGGTCTTCACATTATTCATCACTAGAGCAAGCATGATCAAATGTTCACTATATCAATGATTAATGTTTGATTTTGGATAAACCTTCCTATGAGAGTGGAAAGAAAAAGAAATGTATAGAAAAAATACAATTAAAATATTTTAAACGGAAATGAAAAATTGTTTAATGTGATTACATTGAGTGGGAGAAAGATGGGGTAAATAAAATAAAGCAATGAACCTTTTGTAACAAAAGTGAAGATGTGATGGCATCCCAAAATAGGTTGTCAAATGAACAATCAATTCATAGTGCCACCCCTATCTGCCTCATCATCCACCTCTTTATCTAATAATCTACAATTGTAATTGATAACTCACATTTGATAGATATGTTTGTCCCTATGCATTGCTTTATTATAGTAGATTTGTTACAGCGGTAACTATATTATTAGAATGATGACGGGGAATAACGTGTGCCAAAAGCTTCATGATTGGGTGATCCTATATCTATGAAGGAATAGTGAATCCTAAATTCAGATATACAATGTTGAAGGGCTTAATTGATGAGGTGCAAAGTCATTGATGGTATAGATCCATTGATGAGAAACTAATGAGAAAAATGATAACAAGATGGTGCAAATTTTATGCCTATTTGAATCCTTTAAAATGTGCTATACTAATGAAATCCATGAATATTTTTGGAGGAATTTTTGGCAGATTTTTTATTAGAAAATCCACTAGAATCAAGTATTAAAACTTTGAATTAATTTTTTGTCAATACACTTTGATAAATATCCAAAATGGTTGATTATCTTCTCCCATTCCTCATTTATGCCCTAGAAGCCTTGCAAAGCCCCTCAATAGACCTCCTGTTTCAACACTATTTCTCTTCTTGTTCATCCCATAAGGTGCATCTTATCCATAGATCGAAAGGTTGAGTTAAGTTCTCATCAAATGCATCTCATTTGTATGGCTAAAGGTTGAGCAAGTCGTCCACTAGCTATTACAAGGGATTTATTTTGTACGACAACCCACTCTTCTTGGATTTCTTCGTTTTACCTTGTCAGTTCTCTTTTTATTTTTTCTTGCTTTAGTAGTTAGATTTTTATAGGATATAATTTTTTATTTATATTTTATTATTATTCATGTTTAGTAGTTTTCTTAATCTTCATGTTCTATTTTTTTACTCAATAATTTTTTTTCTTGAAAATAATAGTTTCTAATATTTTGTCGTACATTTTCCTTTATATCTTCTAATTTTGATGCAAATGTGTATATACATTGCAAACTATTACTCTAAATTTTACGTAAAACTGATCATGAAAAAAATGATATATACTAAAAAAATTTAATTTATTGTGTTCTATAATATTTTCTATAAATATCTATTCTTTTTATTTAAATAAATACATTTAAGCATAAATCAAAATTAAAATACAATTTTCTAGCCGAAAATAATCCAGCAAAAATTTGTGAAAATTTTTAATGACTTTTCTAGTGGATGCCAGGCGAAGGTGTTCCAACGACTATTGCGCCAAATCCTCAAATGAAAAAAATTTTCATTATTATTATTATTATTTTTTTTTTTTTTTTTTTTTTTTTTTTTTGCATTAGAAAAGCATTTAAGATGAGATAATGCAAACAGAGCAAATCTTTCAAAAAAATAATCAATTACTAATAGATTATGGACATTTTTTCTCAGATTTCTTTTCATAAAAAAATAGTGTTATACTATAATGGTTGTGCAAATTCAAGAATAGGTTGTTAAATAAATGTTTTTGATTGAATGTGTGTGCCACATCATAGATGGGGAGTTCTTGATTTTATTGTGCTTTCATGAATATTGCTTATAGGTTGTGCTTGGAATGCTCCCGAATAGACGTATAATGTGGGAAGTAGGTATCGTATTTGTAGGCATGAAGAGATGCATAAGACAAGCTCTTGACAAATTTTTTAGAGAATTATTTGGGATGATCACCTCAAAAGTATCTTGAGGAGAGGTGACCAAGTGGATGCACAAAGATGTTTTATTCAAGTGGATTGCTATCGTCATGAAGATGTATCGATTCTCCAACTATCAATTCCCAGGTATGTGCTTCGATTGGAGTCTTGGTATGCGGGTGGAGGTTTGCGGGGGGGAGGGTGGCTCCTTTTGCAGGTTTATATTGAATTGAGACATAATAAAAAGAGCTCAGATTAAGGAAAGCATGTACTTGACCGACTACATCACAATACTCGGATAAAGGTGTCAGAAAGCGTGGGAGAAAGCTCAGATAACATAGTATTTTGAAGACCTACCTGCTCTACTCTCTATTATAGAAACTCGGATCTACCTCCCTTGACATTTTCTGGTTATATGAATGATGGTCATTTGGATTATTGGTAATGCAGAATCTTTTGGATTTACACCAATCACTTATCAAATGTCTCCCCATAGTATTACCCTTCTAACTAACACTCTCCCATTACCAACACTCATACCATGGCTAACTAAGGGTAACAAAGCATTCATAAACCATTAAAAATGTTAATCTCTCCATCACCCTCAACACTAACATTAGCTTTGCACCCACCACCATGACTAACACTCATAGCATGACTATTTAAGTCAAAAATAACATCCATAAACCTATATCAAAAAATTTTTGAGCCATGTTATAAGAGTATGATGCTCTTGATTGAAGTGTTATATGAGAGCTTCTTCTCACATAATCTACTTCCAACATAGTTGGGTGCAAGTTCATTTTTCATGATAAATATCTTAATGATGATTATGTTGATACGTACAACGCATGTTTAGTAGCAAAGGTTTTTCACCAACACTCATGGGTTGACTATCATGACCCTTTCAACCTAGTGAACAAACATATCATCATTATTCCTCGTTTTCAGGCTTGCTATAGTTACATCTAGCCTCTATTTAAGCTAGAAGTTAACAATATCCTTTTTTTTCAAGGATATCTATATGAGCATGTTTACAAGAAAAATCACTTGGATTAATTGATTAAGGTTTTGTTTGAGATAATTTTTTTTACTATTTTTAAAAATATTTTTTTAGTACAAAAATTTTTTGTACTAAAAAGCTGTTTTAAAAAGTAACAAAAAAAGTCATCTCAAATGAAAGCTAAGTGGCTAAGACTATCATACTTGATTACTTGTATGTGCAAGCTTCATGAACCACTTATGATCACATATTGCTTATTTGCATGAGTTAACGCCAATTAATTTATATAGTGTAGAATATTGGATGAGAGGAAGAAGCACTTCCTCTTGAGCATCTTGAGAGAGAGGAGAGAGGGAGGAGGAGAGGGAGAGATCAAAAATCTGAAATGAATTTTTGTATTTGCTTTTGACTTCAATACCTTATTACAAGTTTATTGCGTCTATTTATAGACACTAAATGTTAGCTCAAAAGGCTACATAAGATCCTAAACAAAGTAACATAAATGCTATAAAGAAAATTAATTAAAGAAAATACACAAATAAATCTTGGATCAACCATAGCATATAATTTTATTGTTGCATTCATTAATTTCAGTGTTGCAAGTTGGAAGAGTATTAATTTTCTTAAATTTATAAAAAAAATTATTTAAATTATTTATTTATTTATTTATTTACATAAAGAGTAATAGTTTGCAAGTATATGAACTCACAATTTAAAATAAAAATAATTTCCAATTATTAGACTAGGAATTTTTTCACAATCTGAACTTTATTTTCCTCCCAATTACTTTAAGCACTGAATGAATTCTTTTGATAAAAATATCTTTGAGATAAGCCAAAAAGCAGCATATCTTATTTATATTCGACCCGAGGGGAATAATTATGTTTACATTTGAATCTTCGATGGGTCCCACTTTTTGATGACGTGGAGGATCAAGATTTCGCCCAGGTTGGCAAACGGAGTTTGGAGTTTGGTGTTTGCTTAGACGTAGGGGATGGGATAGCGGTGTCATGTGAGCCAAGCCAGGGCCGTCGGGGTCACAATGACGGGACCCTCTGTAGCCGTACATCAGGCCTGTCAGCTGGCAGGAAACCGCAGGGTAAGTGTAACAAGTGAGTGATAAGATGAGAGAGAATGAAGACGCGGGAAAGAGCAGGGCCATCTGGAGTATTTATAGAAAGAAAAAAAAAAATAAAAAAGAAAACACGTAGCACGCCAACGTACTCCCTCCATATACTTTTGCTAGAGAGAGAAATGGGAAGAAAAAAAGCAGCGAGAGAGATAGAGAGAGAGGGGCTGAGAAAGCGTAGATCATGAACGATTGTGAGATTGCAAGGTTATTGCCGTAGGGCTGAAAGCTTTTTTTTCAGTCCTTCGATGAATCCACCAGCTTCGAAATCACTAGTTGCAGAGCTTCCTCCTGCAACCCTTTGTGTTCTGCCATGGCTCCCGGCTCTCCTCTATTTTATGAGAGAGAGAGAGAAAGAGAGAGAGAGAGAGAGAGGGAGAGAGGAGAGGAGGGTTTTGCGGGCAAAAGCGAATGAGATGGTGACAAGACGATTAAAGCTTGCTCTAGCGTGATTTCCATTTCTATTCCTTCGCTTTTACTTTTCCTTTTATTTCTCTATCCGCTTTTCTCGTCGATCAGTCTGAATCTTTTGCAAGATAATTTTATCTTTTTAACGGTAAATTATTTTTATTATCGATCATATATGCCAGAAATTTAATGGTTTCCTTATCGTAATTATAATTAAAATTTTCATATAATATTTTAAGTAATCAGTACTACTTACATCTATTCGATGTTAACGCGTATATAAATTAGTATGACATGATTTTTCGCGCTCATAATATATTATTATAAGATTTTAATGTATAAAAATATTAATAAAGAGCGTTATAGGTGTTATCCAAAATGTATCGTTAAGTGAGTGGAGAAATTTATCATAATATGTATAATTAGAATATTCATCTAGCATATATTAAGAAAGATAGAGTTAGATTTAAATAGGCTTGATTTAAAGAAACATCTATTTATAAATATTTATTAAAAATTATAAAAAATAAATTTATTTGAGACATAATTATATCATGCTATTTTGATATATTTGGTATTGATACATCGCCAAAAAATTATTTTGATTGGGCACGAATCTCGAGGCAAATCTAGTTGTAAACTTGAAAAATTAAAATTGGGATCATCTGAACTCCGATTTTGGCAAACTTATAATCGAACTGAATGTCTCGAAAATAGGAACCCAACGACATCAAATTCCACCCAATCCGAGCCCAAATGGGTCCAAATCAAGGGTCTGAAGCACTGTTGGAAGGTTCAAACCATAATTTGGATTACCAAGCGGACTCCAAATATGACGTGCTTATAGTCGAATCGAGCAGCTCGACGAGACGAATCCAACGAGCCCAAGATCGCCAAAATCTGATATCCCTAAGACCTTCAAATGTCTAGCAAACGGTCCACGATCAAGGGATTCAACATCGGCCTTCCATTCAAACCACTGCCTAATCACCCTTGATCTTCCTCCTATTTACGAGCAATGCCACTCTCAAAAATCTATAAATAGAGCTCCCTCTCCTCTTTGAAAAGGACACATAATATTAAGAAGAAAAGAAAGAGATCGGAGATCGCTCTTGCCTCCTTGCTCCTCCTCAACCACTACCGAACTTCCGCCTGACGACCGTCTAACGTCGGCGTTCCGCCAGACCATCACCTAACGCCCTGAGCTCCGTCGGACCACCACCCGACGTCGGAGTTCTGCCGGACCACCGCCTGAAGCCCTAAGCTCCGCCGGACCACCGCCTGACATCCTCAACTCCGCCGGACCACCGCTTGACGCCCTGAGCTCCGCCGGACCACCGTCTGACTTCCTCAACTCCGCCAGACCACCGCGCCTGACGCCCTGAGCTTCGTTGATCCACCACCTGACGTCCTCAACTCCGCCAGACCACCGCCTGATGCCCTGAGTTCCGTCGGACCACCACCTAATGTCCTCAACTCCGCCGGACCTTCGACTGACTCCTTGAGCTCCGCCGGACCACCACCTGAGGCCCGGACTTCCGCCGGACCGCCACCTAAGGCCCCGACTTCCACCGGACCACCACCATACGTCCTCAGCTCTGCCAGACAACCACCTAAGGTCCGAAGTTTTACCAAACCACCACCTAGGACCCAAAATTCTGCCAGATCATCGGGTGACCCCGAAGTTTCGCTAGTGTGACATCGGACTTTCACATACCCCTGACTTCAACCCTACGATTGATACTTGTAATCTGATCACCCTTAGAGGCGAGTCAGCCCACTTTAACCTACTCAAGTTCTAGTGGAATCATTTCAACTAGGCCAGGCCCCGTGGTTTTTCCCTTTTCCAGGATTTTTCACATAAAAATCTTATGTTCTCTGTGTGTGAGCTGGATATTCGTGCAATGCTAAGACATAAAATTCTAACTCTATCGCCGCGTATATTCTATCGTACAACAGGTATAATATTAAAATTAATTTATTATAAGCATGATTTCAAGTGGTTATGTAGATTATCATACGTTTTCTTTAATATTTTATTTTTTATGAATATCTAATTATTTTAGTATATTTTTTAATAATTTAGTTTTTTTGGTCCGACTTGTAGAAATAAATTTAGCTGCCTTTTGATATTTGCCATGTTGTCTTTTTTATTACTAGCATAGACACTTTTAGAAGCCATCGTCGAATGCCTAGCATATGCCATTGAATGCGCGAGGTAGTGACAAGCTGGCCTTTTTACGGTGACTGATCACCAGTGGGTTGAGAGGAACGTTGACCTGGGAGAGAGCAATAATTTAAAAAATATGTAAATATTTTTGTGGCCTTGCTTCACAAAGGTATTTATCTGAAGAACTTGGATGTCGAGCAGAAGATAAAGAAATATTGCGAAGAATTCATAAAAAAATATGATGCAACGTGGATTGTTACAAGAAGAAAGCGGCGACTTCAAGATTTTGAACGATAAGCACATGTGAACAATAAAAACGTAGTAAAAATGAAGTGGTGCTTTTTTACTATTCACAGTCATAAAATCGAACGGTTCTCTACATCTAAATTTTGCATGTAATAATCTCTCATGTTTGTCGAGTCCGAATTATAAGGGAAAAAAAAGTTTGTTCATCTCAAGCTCGAATTGCCGTGTTAGAGGTGTTATTGAAGAAGTAGCAGGGAGACAAGGTCGAGTCGACTTCTAAAGCTTGTATAGTTTTCATTATTATAATGAATTCATTAATTGCTTCTGATGAATACAAGTACGAGATAAAGAACGAGTATTAAGAAGAAATAGTCGCTTAGATGTTTTGAAAATTTACGTGGCTCTCGAGCACATTTCGCAACGCTTAAATTTCAACTTTGCAATGCAATGAATTCATCTATTTAAATAAGTAGACTTAAGATTTCAAAGAAATGAAAATGAACAATAAATTTCGTGAAGCATATACTTTTCTTTCTAGTTTAGACATATAATTATAAAAATCTCATCAATGAATGTATTCATTCTCTTTCATCGTGTTTACCAACTCTACATATGATACTTGAAAAGGAGCAAAAATATGATATATATTAGCTAGTGGAGACTTATCTTTGGTAGGAGGTTAGTAAGCAGTGGCTTCCATTAATGCTGAGCTCATTGATGCTAATACTGATGATGTTGTTGTGGTCACAGGTTATTAGAGCTAGTTTTAGTATTTGTCGGGTTGGAGCCACTTATATACTTATTCAATTAATGTTAATAATGTCTCTAAGAGTTTTTGGTGACTTTTGAATGCCAATATGAAATATGAGATTTATTTACTATGTTATTATTTTATATTTATTATATGATCAATGGTGAGTTACACTACAGGAAAAAATGCTCATTTCCGACAGTCATATCCGCCGAAAAATGAGTAAAATCCGCTGGAAAAAGAGTTTTCCTATGGAAAAAGGTTCAACAGTAAAACACTCACAGAAATGTCCCTCCGCGGAAAATTTCCGTCGGAAAATTATCGGATTTTCGCTCAGAATCATGGACTTATAACGATGTTTTTTGAATTCAATTATGGAGGATTCATTTGCCGGAATATCCGGCGGAATAGTTTGCCATATAAAATTTGTTTAGTTGAACTTTAACCTCATTTGGCAAATGTTTGGCAAGCATTCGGAAGTCTTTAAAAAATTAGGAGCATGCACAATCCACAACACATGTTCTTACTTTATTAAATAAATGATGATGATGTTGAAGACCAATATAAATTTGACATGGTTATTGAGGTTGTGGTAGAGCTGTATTTGAATTTTCCATCATACCTGACTATATGTGATATCATATTTGAGCTTGCATAGTTCACTAATATTTTTGAGCCACTTTAGATGTCACAAAAGAAAATTTACATTTAATAATGAGTTTGTGCTTTTACCTTTGTTATAGAAGCAATGCCTCTATATTATATTCCATTCTAGAAGCTGAACCTTCAACTCCTGAAGCTAAGCCTTCAACTCCTGAAGCTCTTTAGGTGTCATCTTATATGGAGCTTTGAAAATCGCTGTCATATCCAAAAATACATCAATATAAAGCACTAAGTCTCTTTTCAGAGGTAAAGTGACTAACTATTCAAGAAATACATCTAGAAAATCTCGTACTACCGAGATATCAGAAAGAGAACCAAAATATATACTGAAAGCATGTGCATTAAATAAAAAAATGCTCAGAAATAAAGAAATAACTAGCTCCAAAATCGAATAAAATATGGCATAAATGCTTAGAAATATAAATTGTACATGTCACAACATCTAGAGCATTACAAGCCTCATGCTCAGTCAAACTATATATACGTGGCTGAATTGGAGTTGGAGCAACAAAACTATTAGGCTCTCTCTGACTATTGCTAGATAGCCTCCTTGCCACTAAACTAAAACCACTAGCTCTTCCAGATAGTCCCATAAAAAAGTACGGAGAGGAATTGCCCTCGGTCTCCCTGTCGGTCTGACAAAAGCTCTCAGATCTGGGCTCAAAATGTCGGTCAAATCTTGCTTGTAGATATTCTATTACCTGGTGCCCTATCTGACTGCATCTTATACACTATCCAGTCATCTTACAGCACTGACTAAAATGACGTCTTCTATAACTCTGGCACACAGGTGCCCCACTAATAGAACCAGAACTAGCTATGCTTCCACTGCAAGATACTGCTGTCTCTTGGAGTCTCTTGGTATAAATCTGCTCTTCTTCCCCAAAAAGCCACTATTAGAAGTCTCACTACTAAATCTCTTTCTACTAGCAGTCCATTGTTATTAAGTAGTTTATATCACATTTTTTGAACCAGACAAAATCTCAAAGAATTCTAACCCCTTATAACTCAATTTTTGTGCTTATAGCACCAAAACTTATAACATAAAATTTATCACATATCCCTGTCTTAGATAGAATCTCAAAAGATTCTGGCCCCTTATAGCTCTCAATAATTTCTTAATACATATAGAATCTCAAAAGTTTCAAGCCTCTTATAACTCCTAGCATATATAATTTAATCACTTATGCACACATATCATCACATTATAGTAATTAAAGAGTAATTGAGTATGTTTCATAATTGCATAGTGTTGTATAACGGTAGATAATAGAAAATCCTACTAGGCAAAAATGCACATTTTAAAAAAATTACCAAATTATCGAGAATTGTATAAAATAATATTTTAAGACTTTTATCGTACCATAACAAAATTTTTCATAGTCTAGATAATTTTCTTTTAAATGAAAATTTCACAAATTTCAAAACCCCCGTTGTAAATTTTTTTAAAAATATTTAAAATATACATAATTATAATTTCTATAACATATAAAAAGTTACGCGGTAAAAATTTTACAAGTGCAAAGTTATCCGTATTTTTTGCTAACTGAAACAAAACTTTTATTAAAATATTCATTAAAAATTACGCATTTTTAAAAATTGACATGTGCATAATGTGACTTATCTCGAGAAGAGCAACTTTTTCTCAATTGGGCCGATGGACGAAAATGACTCGAAGTCGCCCAAACTAAACTTTCCCCCTCCTCTCTCTTCTCTTTTTTCCTATTTCCTTTTTCCACTTCCCGCTTAGAGAAAATGAGAATGACATTTAAAAAATTCCATTATGCTTTTAGATTTTTATTTTTATAATAAAATATTATTATTCTATTAATTTAATATTAATATTAACATAAATTTTATCTAAATGCTTATATATTCAAATTTGGGATTCTAAAAAGTACAGAAAAACATATTTAAATTAGTTAAGAATGTTTAAAACATTCTGGTGAAATTGTTTTATAAAACGGGCATTTGACGGTCTCAAAAACCCCACATTTATCGATATGTGCAAATTTTTTAAGAAATTTCATGAGTGCCCAAAAAATAATGAAAAAATTAGGGTAGGTAAAGCATTATACTATAAATGTTTTGATGAAGATGGTTTATGATTTGAACTTATAATGATTTCTAAAATAATTATTAATTGTTCTAGATCAAATATTTCTAAAAAAAATTAAAGATTTTCACGATATGCACATGTTTGCATCACTTATAGTGAGTAATGATATTGTTTACTGAATATGAGCAATATTATTTACATGATCATACTACTCTTTTTGTGTTTCCGAAATAGGCATCTTGAATTTTATAGGGTGCTAAGTCTAAATATTAAGGAAATGAAGATGTTTTAGTTTGATGAAGATTTTCTTGAGCAGCCAAGAATGACAAAGTTTTGTTTCTTTTTCTCTTCTCGTTGCTGAAGATTGATCAGCAAAATTTCAACAACAATAAAAAGTTTTTATCCCAATAAGTGCGGTAGGCTATATGAATTCATTTTCTCTATCGTGCTATATTAAGAGTAAAATTGACTGTCATTTTAACTAACTGACTTGACTTCACTTGAACTTGATCTATTGAAATAGTCCTTTTATATTAAGCTATACAAAGACAATATTGCTATACTTTCCATGAATGTATAAAAAATGTTAATCTATTCAGATTCATGTACAATTTGAAGATATTTTACCTATGTAAAATTGTTATTTGATATTTAAATTTATTTTAGGAACATTGAGGGATAAATAAATTATAAAATAGGGCTGCAAACGAACCGAGCCGAGTCGAGTAGATGAGTGTTCATGTTTGTGTTCATTTAATATCAGGTTGTTCAAGTTTGGTTCATGTTTGTTCGAGCTTTATTGTTAGTGTTCATGTTTGGTTCATTTAAATTAATCAGTGTTCATGTTCGGTTCATGTTCAGTTCATGTTCGTTCGTTTAGTGCTTATCGAGCTTTAAACAAACAAACATGAACGAGCTATAAACGAGCTCTACTTTTAGATGTTCATTAACTTAACAAACGAGCTTTATCGAGCTTCCTAACAAACGATTACATCGAGTATGTTCGCGAACATATTTAACGAATTTTTTTTAACTATCAAACAATAATTATATCATTATATTATAATAAATATAAATATTTATATTATTTAATTCTATAATCAAATATTAATTATTTTTATTAAGCTTATTCACGAGTTCAAAATCGAACATTAATTGAGCTTCTTATCGAACTTAATGTCGAGCTTGTTCACGAGCTTCAAATGATGTTGTTCGCGAACATAAATGAGCCGAACGCATTAGTGTTCAAGCTTGTTTATTTGAGAATCGAGTATTTAAAATATTGTTCATGTTTGTTTGTTTAGTTAATTAAACGATCACGAACAAGCTTTAATCGAACCGAACAACGAGTAGCTTGTCGAACGTTTGGTTCGCTTGCAGCCCTATTATAAAACATGTGATTTAAATATATAAGCATGAAAAAATAATTTTCCTCTTTAATTGATGGGTCATAATTATTTTCATTGCATTTGGATAGTAAGAGTCTGAGTGAATGAAAAAAAGAAAAATGAAATGATGACACAAATTCATAATCATTTAATAAATTATTAACATTGCATTTCATTTCTTTCTTTCCCTTTATGTCAATCACAGCAAAGTCATGAGAAATGATACTTGGCTAGAGTGTTAAAAACTAATGGAGCGTGACCTTAGACTATCAATTAGGGCACTTAGCCGTTAAAGTTAGCGCGCAGTGTTAGAACAAACAGATCAAATAGTGTACTGCAGACTTATTTTACTTCTGAACCAATAGCTTTTAAATGCGTCTTCTGCTTTATTTTG
The DNA here is from genome assembly GCA_019925795.1 of Dendrobium chrysotoxum. Taxonomy (NCBI): domain Eukaryota; kingdom Viridiplantae; phylum Streptophyta; class Magnoliopsida; order Asparagales; family Orchidaceae; genus Dendrobium; species Dendrobium chrysotoxum. The sequence goes on from CM034313.1 coordinate 79,906,586, forward strand.
GAGTTCAAATATATGGCGGAAGATAAATATGCCGGTTGTCTTTAATCTATTAATAATAGAGATTTAAGTTTTATTTGGGATAATTTTATTATTAATTTCTAGGGAGTTTTATATACATATTATTTTATTTCATACTATTTACATATCTAATATCTAAAATTTTAATATTACATGCAACATACCTACCACCCATAAAACAAATATGAGTGTATGGAATGAAATATATCAGTGATATATTTGATATTAAAATTTTATATGAGTGTTAAGATTATAATGTTTTAATTTTGAGTATTAGATATATAAATAACATGAAATAAAATAGTATATATGTAAAACTCCTAAGCTTGTAAAGCTAATGTATGTAAAATAATATTTTAAAGCGGTTGAAAAAGTTATTTTTTATACAAATTTTTTAAAAATAAATAAAAAATAATGATTAAATAAAAATTATAATTAAAATAAAAAAAAATTATCCCAAACAAATTTTTAGTTTCTGCCAACGGTGGATATTAATATCCACACAAATAAATATCACCATCACAGAACAAAGGAGTGGCTAGAACTAATTTCTCTTTTTTTTTTTTTTTTGGAGTTGATAATGTGTTTGAAGTGAAGCTTTTTCGGGAGTAGAATGATAATCATAGTTTTGAAAGTTTAATTTGCAGACATTTAGTAGTGCATTAACATTCACGCCATTAGAAGGATGAGCAGAAGGAAAGGGTTCTTGTTGGGATAAAAGGCATCTTCCTTTGTCTCCTAAGGTGATCATCATCATTGTCTTTGTTCCTCTTTTCCCTGTCTTTGTCACTGTTACGCTTATGTTTCTTTCCTCCATACATCACAGTAATTCTCACTTCCTGCCCACGCGTTGCTTCCCCCATACCTCAACAATCCAGCAAAATCCCAAAAAAGAAAAGACGGGTATGGCTATGAAAAGACACAAGAATCTTTTCTTTTTCATCGCTCTCTCTCTCTCTACACCTCCTGAGTTTCAGCTTCAGCTTCAAGGCAGAGAGAGATAGAGAGAGTGATAGGGAGAGTAGCTTTCTTTGTTATCATGATTAGTCACTTCTATGTTTGGCTTGACTTGTTCGAATGCCTTTCCCTCCTTGCCACAAGCAAGCCCAATCACAGATGTGGCCACCCAGTTCAAAGTTCAAACTACAAAACATTAACGATGAATGGGTCCGGGTAAAGGGACAAAAATCCTATGAGGAATTCCTGACACTGAGGATTGATTGATTGCCATTTATCGCAGATCAAGATGCTTTCTAATGCAATTATGGGTGTATGGCGATCCTTCATTCATTCCTCCTAGAGTTTTGATACCGAGTAACCTTATCAGCGAATTCTTTTACTTAGATTTTATTTGCGATTTTTTTATTAAAAGCATTAAGAATGTAGCATGTAGCTATGCACAAATTTCTGTTGGATCTTAAATCTAATTAAGATTTCATTTGTGATGATTTTTTTATTGTTTTTTAAAATCAAATTTTAGTAAAAAATTAAAAGTCACAAAAGAAATCTTAATTATAAAATAAAGTATATTTTAAAATAATTTGCATTTTAAATCATTGAAACTCATTAAGGATCTACTCATACAACTTCGCAGTAATCATTAGACGAGTCAAATTTATCAATAGGCGGATTGATATTATAATTCAAGAAGCATACAAAACAGTTAATTTTCTTAAAATCTTATAGCATAGTTTGTCACAATAAAAAAATATGCATCAGATTATCATGAGAATTAATTGATTGATGTAAGAAAGCATTATTTTTATAAAAAAAATATGGCATTATCTCTGACATGATAGTACTGCGCTTCTGTAATATTAAAATTCATAATAAATAATTTACAAATCAACATCTTGATGACAACAACCCATGCTTTTCTGTACAGTGGCTCATGTGAGCGGACAGCGGTTTCTCTCTTTCTTACGTTAGAACTTGGAATCCTCCTCCTACTGGAGAGATTATTATGTTGAATTATTAAATCATTTGGAGATTAATCAGAATATGTTATATTATTTAATGCATATAGTGATATACAGTAATAATATACATTCGAATGACATCTAGTGACAATACATAATTGATACGTCATCGAAAAATTATCTTGATCGGGCACGAATCTCGAGGAAAAACTCAAGTCGGAAACTTCAAAAATTAATTCGGAGACCATTTAAACTCCGATTTCAGCAAGCTTATAGTCGAACTGAGCGTCTCGGAAATACGAATCCAACAACACCAAATTCGACTCAATCCGAGCTCAAACGAGTCCAAATCAAGTACCCGAAGCGCTGTTGGAAGCATCAAACAGTTATTTGAGTTACCAAACGGTCTCCGATTTTGACGAGCTTATAGTCGAATCGAGCAGCTCGACGAGACGAATCCAACGAGCCCAAGATCATAGAATTCTGATACCATTAAGACCTTCAAATGCTCAATAAACAGTTCATGATCAATGGATTCAATATCGGCCGTTCATCCGGATCACTCCTTATTTGCCCATGATCCTTCATCTATTTACGGGCTATGCCACTCCAGAAAAACTATAAATAGCCCCTCATTTCTCTTAAGAGGGGACCAAAGCCAAGAAGAGAAGAAGAGAAGAAGAAGAAGAGAAGAGAAGCCTAGGAGGGAACAGCTCCTCCTCGACCACCGCCGGAACTCCGCCGGAACACCGCCGGAACACCACCGAAGTACCATCTGGCGCCCGAGGGACGCGAGAGTTCTGCCCGACAGGGGAGCAACGTCGGAATTCTGCCCGACGCCGGAATTCTGCTCGACACCCCGAGTGACGTCGGAACTCTGCCTGATACTCGTTGTAATCCAATCGCCCTGAATTTAAAGGACGAATCAGTCTTGTATTTCAAACAACACTAGTGGAACTCTTTCAACTGGGCACGGCCCCATGGTTTTTTCCCTTTCCAGGGTTTTCCACGTAAAAATCCTGGTGTTACTATTTCAATTCTGTTTGTGTGCTGGATATACGTACAACGCTGAGACGGAAATTTAAATTCTATCGCCGCGTATATTTGAGCCCGCAACAATAATAATTTTTTTTAGGAACGGATGTATCTATCCGCTGTCATCTTAGCTTATGAGGTGCTTGGCGGCTTAACTAATTTCTGGGCTAACTTAGAAGAGGCACCCACTCTTTATATAATCTCCTGGCCTGTACTTATTGGGACCCCACTTAAGAGGCACTGCCGTTTTAGGGGAATATCGAACATGAGTTGGGAGGTTCTCAACTGTACTCGCCCATCAACCAAACTAAATATCGGTGGGTGCACGTAATAATTTCACCTACTGCTTAGGCCCAACTTGAAATCTCGATCTTATTCTCCTCTACCATCAACACGCATCTATTCGCAATGAAAAAATAAAATAATAAAGAACATAAACAAATAATTTTGGATTTATTTTTTTGTTTTGTCTTTGCCTTTAATTTTAATTTTTATCTTTAGTATCGAATATGCGAACTCGCATTAGTACAAATAAAATAAAGGATAGAGAGAGAGAGAGAGAGACAGAGAGAGAGAGAGAGCTGCTTAAATCACTCCGTTGATGAAGGACTGGAGAAGGAGACGGTGGTCGAGAGGAAAAAGCTGGACCGGAGCAACCGGCTCTGGGTATTGTCCATTCGAGACTCGCTGGTGGGGCCATGTTTCAGTACTCGAAAGAGGAACGGGAACGGCACGTGAGTCGAGACCGTATTGTAATTTAATGCGCATTACGTTTGAAACGCACGTGTGCCAGTAGGAGGAGCTGCCCTCTTAAAACAGCCTAGTCATTAATCAAACTTGGACCGACATTAAATTTGATTATGAGGTCATTCATTTAATGTTTGGCTCAGTGCGATGGATTTAAAGGGTTCATTTGATTACTAAAAAAAACACGAAGTGATCAAGTGTGGGTCTTAAACAGCTGTCAACAATATAAAGAGCAGGCATTTTCATTAGAGTGCTAATGGGTTCATTTAGTTGTCATAATTTTAGTGAGTTCATTGTACTTATCTACTTAAAATCTTTTTTCAGTTTAGTCTCGTATTTTTTTATTACAAATAAGAGTGAAAGAATGTGACCATTCACTTATTAACCTAGCATTATTATTTTTTATCATTACATATCTGAAGATCTAATTACACGAAAAAGTAGGAGCTGTTTCAATGACAAATAAGATTACAGAGAGCCGTCTTAGATTATTTGGTCACATAAAATATTAGCCTTCTAATGAATCAGTTAAAAGAGTAGACGTGTTAGATCTGGCCTATACATGCTTAGAGAGGTAGCGATAGATTTGAAAAGACTTGATTTAAAAGTATTAGAATGATCTTTTTTTATTAAATTTAAATGAGAATTTGACTCTTAATAGGATATAATAAAAAAAAAAGGAGAAGTTTTATTGATGACCTTACACGGTATGATAAAGATTTGATATTATTGTTGTTAGTGTACATGTATGAAGATTAGAAATGAGAATGGAAATAAGCAAAAGAAATAATCTACTGCGATTTGTGGGTGTTAGCTAATTAAGTTGGTAAATTTTTAAAAATATTTACAGTTATGCCATTGAATTTTCATTATGCAAATTTATTTTTTTTGTTATTGACTATTTCGAAAAATAAAAACAAAAAAAAGAAAGCAATTGCTATTTGAACCCGTACATCTCCATATAGTGGCGCTAGAAATAATTAGATGATTAATTGAGAGTTGCTACCATGCAGACTTTTGACAAAAAACACAGCAAAAACTGTTTCGACTAATAAGTAAGCTTGTCGTATTTATGTGGTGGGGAGATCTAAATAAAAAGCCCATTAGCCATAAATGGGCCAGCCCCAAAAAATAAAGTGATTTTTCTGAAAGAAAATAAAAATAGAAGACGATAGGGTATTTGAACCAAAGTCCTTATCTATTTGTAGACCGACAATCAAAGTTCCACGATTTCCAGCCAATAAGAATAAGTTGCTGCGTTGGGACGACATAAGAAAACGATATTGAAAGAAAATAAAATTGTAGAGGCAATCCAGAAGGTGTACAGATTTTTTTTTCTAAGAGTGTTACTGCATCTATAATATTTATTGATGTAGAGTAAAATTTTAGAACATTTCATTAGATGCTTTATATTAATTTTTTTAATTATATATCATTCTTTCAACGTTTAAGTGTCTTAATGGCTTCAATATTGAGTAATATTTGACGGTAAGTACGTAAAATTTGAAATTTATTTGGTCCTTCAGTCACTATAACAAAATTTTCAATGTGCTTTAAGCACTTTTTTGACTTATTTATATTTGGATCATATCAATTTAGTGTCATTGAATTTATATCGTCAAGGCCATCGGAACTCCAATTTTAACTAAGTTATGGTCGAATTGAACATCTTGATGAGACTAACCGAATGACGTTGACCTCGGAGATGGTGACACGTGTCAAATTTAATGGCTATTATTAAAAATTCTATGATAGGAAGTTCCCAATGATCTTGAATCTAACTCCAAAATTTTTCATTCAAGAACTACATCAAGATTCTTGCCTAATGAATTTTTGGATGACGCATCACATTCATTCACATAGAGTTTAAAATGTTATTCATTTAAAAGGGAGATTCATCTATTTCACCCATCTTTACTATCATAACAAATATTGAATAATTATTATTCAAAATTGTTAACAACTAAGACAGCTACTTCTAACTATGATAAATTCATTGATTGCCATAGTAAAGATCAGCTTCAAATGCTGAAAATATGAACACCGAAACCTAAGAATAAACTCAATGGGCTGATTGAGACTTCGTTTGGAATAATTTTTTTGCTATTTTTTAAATAATCTTCTAGTACAAATTTTTTTTGAATTAGAAATTTTTGTACGTGAAAGTCATTATAAAAAGCAGTAAGAAAGCTGTCCCAAATGAAGCCTCAGTGACAGACAACCTTATTTTTGCCTAAATTTAAAAAAATTAAAATGATGGTCAAATTAAGAATTTATTTGGGATGGCTATAGTATTTTATAAAATTGATTGTGAAATTATTGTGGAGGAAATAACTTTGTTATTATAGTTACATAAAGCAGCTTTTCACTACAAAAAATTATTAAAAAGTAATAAAAAGCAGCAAAAAAATAATGAGAAAGCAGCTAGAAAATAATAGTTGGATAAATTTATAATTATTGTCTAAAAAATAAAGAAGTTAAAAAGTTGTCGCAAATGGACCCTAAAACTAATGGCTGATAGACTGAAATCTATTAACCTCAAGTCAACCCAATCAAACAAAATTTAGTTAAGGTTGTCAAAATTCTAAGTTTAATCCTATTCAATTTGCATAAGAGTCATTAGAATATGAAAATTGGCCCAAAAGAAATTAGGAATATCCTAAAAATGTCGAAGTTGCTGTAGAATACCCTCATCAAGTAGCGAGTTAGTTCATTTGCAATTCTAGCCAAAGCCCATTTGGCTGTAATAATTAAATAAATAAAATACCATTATGATCAAATTATTTATTAAAAATTCTGCAGAATTTTAAAAATTGTGAAACTTAAAAGAGTAGCAAGTCAGTCCAAAATCTTTCTATAGTATCACATAAGCTTAAGATTTTTGAAGTTCTCTAAAATTTAAAATATTTATAAAATATTTAAATTTAGGTTAAAAAATTATGTCAGAAACTCTTACATGTACATTTAGATTAATAATGTATGTATCTCAGTGAAAGCTTATTGAATCACATCATATATTTTGCATGAAGATGTACTCTAATTTTTTAAAATAAGAAGTATGAGATTTTCAAGGATTTGCCTCTCTATTGATATTATAGCAAAACGTGAGCTTGGATTATCCTCACAAGACAATTATATACAAGTAATTTAAGTTGACTTACAATTAATGACTTTATTAAATTTATTTTGAAATCTTATAGTATCTTGTGAATTAATATGAATCACATAATTGTATCATACAGATTTTTCATAATAATTAAAAAAAAATGTTATAGATATCATTATAACTAGGGGCGTTATTTGATACGACCTCAAAATCTGACTCGGGCCCAACCTGAAAATTTTAGGTTTGGTCAACCCGTTTGAAAAAGGCCGAGTTCGAGTTTCAAATCCTAACCCGATTACGAATTAGGGTCAGGTTCGAGTCAACCCGAAAACCCGAAATCAACCCGGAACTTACCGATGGTCTCGCTAGCACACACACAGTTGTCCCTGCTCTCACGTGTGTGCTCGCGCTTGGACCTGCGCTCGTGCCCGCACATACGCTTATGACGGCACTCATGCTCGACGTTGCGCCCTCGGGAGTGCACCCTCTCACGACCACATGACTTAGCCGGTCAGGTCTTGTCAAGCACGGGTTAGGTAGAGGTGTCAAAATAGGTTTTCAGGTCAGGTTCGAGTCAAACCTGAAACTGACTCGCTCTCGATTCATCCAACTTGAACATGACTCGATTGCACAAATGGGCCAGAAATCTGAATCCGAACCCGACCGGACACGTTTGAACCAACACAGAGTGCAGGTGGAGCGCGTCGCGACCTTCGTGAGGGCAAAGGTAGAGCGGGTCGCGAGGGGCTGGGGGCTTGCGCGATGAGGTGCAACAGTACGGCCGTGCAGGTCGGTGCGGGTAGCAAGGGCATGATGCTGGGGCAACAGGAGTGGGACATGCGGGCAGCGCCGGCGTGACGCTTGTGGATTAAAGCTGGGAACGCCACACGCGCTGTGAGCACGAGGCACGAGCTAGGCTTGGGTCTGTCTGCCCAACCGGATGTTGGGATTGTGGGTCATTCCAGGTCCTTTTCATGTTAGCGGCTTGACCTGGACTCGACTCGACTTTTAAAATGGGTTAAAAATAAAAACTTGAATCCTACCCGTTTGTCAAACAAGTTTACCCGAAATTGGATTTTTCGTGTCAGGTTTTCGGGTCGGGTCATAAATTGGTGTCCCTAAGGTTAAGACTGGTCGAGTTTTGATTTCTGACCCGTTTGTCTAATAAGGTCGGGTCAATTGAAGACAAGTTAGGCCCGAACACAATCCGAAAACCCATTTGGACACCCCTAGTTATAACTAATAAGTTGGCATCTTAGGCTTCTTTTGTGACAGCTTGTTAATTGATTTTTAAAATGACTTTTTAGTAAAAAAAAATTAATTTAAAAAAGTTTAATAATAAATTTATTTTAAAAATAATAATAAAACAACTATTCTAAATAAAATCTTATTGAATCTTGTGCGTATCTCATTCATCTACGGAATTAGGGCTGCAAATGAACCGAGCGTATGACGAGCTACTCGTGGTTCGACTTAATAAGAGCTCATTCATATTCGTTTGATGAGGTAAACGAATAGAATTGAACACTTTTGATAAATACTCGATAGCTAAATAAACTATCTTGAACAATTTGGTGTTCAGCTCGTTTATGTTCATGAATAGTATCATTTAACGCTCGTGAACAAGTTCGTTAAGAAGCTCAATTAGAACTATATTAGAGTTTAAAAAAATATTTATTATTAAATTTAATTTAATAATTTATTTTTACTAATTCCATCTAAAATCGTTTAGTAATTTATTTTTACTTCTCGCATCCGCCTAAAATCGTGAACAACCCGCTCTCTGAACAAATATAAGACTAATCATAGATCGTTTATTCGTGAACGAGCTCATTTGATAGCTCGAAAACAGTAATTAAATATGTTCATGAATGACACAATATTTGATAGCTCAAGAATACTCATTAGATATGTTCGTGAACGAGCTTATTTGATAGTTTAAAAAACTTCGCTAGATATGTTGATGAACATGCTCGATGTAATTGTTTGTTAGAAGGCTCGTTCATGCTCATTTGTTAAGGTAATGTATATCTAAAAGTAGAGCTTATTTATAGCTCGATAAGGCTTGTTTATTTAAAGCTCGATAAATACAAAATGAATCAAATATAAACACCCATTAATTTAAACAAACCAAACTAAAACACAAACAAAATAGCTCGAATCAAACTCAAACTGAACTTGAATAAACTGATAATAAACGAAGTCAAATATGAACACACGCATACTCTGCTCGGCTGGGCTCGTTTTAAACCCTACGAGGAATCAATCAACATGGCACAAAAATCTGAACCATCTCATCCCATTCAATATCTCTTAACCTACAGATAGAAAACTCAGCATTGAGAGGCTCTCCCGATAACTAGCCGCACGAGCAGCAGTGATTAAAGTCAGTGACATGCATCCCTTGCTGGCTTGCTCCGTTGTTTTTCCTCTTTGATGCATCCTTCAGCTTTCGCACCTTGGTTTCTTGGAGAACCTGAGCCGCCCACTGGGAGAAGAAGGCCTCGTCGTGTCCAATAGTTCCATCTTTGTAGAAGGTGAAGCACTGGTCTTTGTCATCGAAGGGACAGCTTTCGCCGTTGGAATCTCTCCACTGGCCCTGATGCCTCATCCCGGCCCAGTCAGCCAGCCACCGGTATACGTATTGGCCGCCTCCGGCGAGCTCGAGCCATCCCTTGGGGAAGAACTCCATGACGCTGCTGTTCTTGTCCATGAAGATCATATTGGTCATCTGCGCCCCGTGAGGGGAGATGAGGATGTCTGTCTCGCTCATCAGCGTCACCTGTAATTGACATAATTGTACCAAAAAAATAATAAAAACCCAAAAGCTTATTAAGTCAATGTTACGGAGTCTACTTTTAATGCTTATTGCTTAGATAATTCTATTGTTAAATGTATTTTATTTCATTCTTTAGTTTATTTTACATATATTTATTATAGAAAAATTCTCTTAATATATTTGAAAGTAGAAAAATAAATAAAATTTAAAATTTCATATTTATTATTTTAAAAGTTAGAATTCAAATAAAAATTTTAATTTTATAAATCTATTATTTGAAATTAAATTTTATATGTATAAATTATAGAAATATTTATGAAAATACTTAAGAGTTAATCTAAATTTTGAATAACAACCCTTAGATAATTTTGTAATAAATTTTCATCTAGAGTTTTATTATATCTAAAAATTTTCATGCATATAGGTTTATTTTTAAATCATAAGTTATCTTACTTAGCATAAATTTTTTTTAAAATATTATTTTTTATTTTCATATTTAGTTTTTTCAATCATTTTATTTTTTTCACATTTTAATTATAGACTAATATTCTTTTATTTTTAATTATTTTGCAACTAAAAATAAATGTTCTTTAATATTAAAATTATTCTATTTTAAAATAATTTAATTTAAGATATTATAAATATTATTAATATTATTTTTTCAAATAAAATAATTTTAATGATGCATATATTTTAATGAAATAAAGATATTAAAATAGTATATAAATAAATATAAAATTTTAAATATTGAATATATAAATTAATAAAAACTATATGATAAATATATAAATTCGCCAAAAAAAAAAACCAAACCTGTTCACAAAACGTTAAATTACTAGACCGGACCAGCCGAACCCTGCACCCCTCCACTCTCTCGCACTCTCTTTCAAAAACTCCGGCAACCGCCGTCTCGTTCTTGAACGACCTCGATCCCACCCGAAACAGCAAAGTCATCCTAATCTCCCCCAGATTCCCTCCCCCCTTCCTCTCCAAACCACAATAAATCCTCGCCCTACTCCTCATCAAATCATATACCTCCTCCTTCCTCTCATTACTCATCCCAACATCGTTCCGCCGCGCCACCACCGCTTCCTCGAAACAAACCACCCCTGCAGCCTCGCCTCCTTCCACAACCCTAACCTTCCCACCACTCGAAACTTCCGCCAAAGTCCTCACCCACATTCCCATCCCCTTCCTCACCTCTCCCCAATGGAAAAGGAACCACCTTTCCGGCGATGCGCATCCGTTCGCCGCGTGCCACCGCGCAAACGGAAGGAGCGCCGCGAGGCCGTGCCATAAGTTGTTGTAATCGTAAAAGGTGTCGGAGACGAAGGTGAAGCCGGGGAGGAAGGTGGAATTGTAAGGGAGGGCTTCGGGATAGGCGAGAGCGTAGGAGTTGCGGGAACCGTCGTGAGGGTCGGAGGCGGAGATGCAGAGGAGCCGGTTGTTGGTGGAGTTGGAGGGTAAGCGGATGTAGTAGGCCTCGCCGACAGAGTCAGGGGAGTCGGGAAGGGAGCTCATGAACCAGGTGTTGCCAGCCGTGGGGTTGTGGGAGAAGCGGAGGTCTTTAAGGGGGAGGAAGGTGATGGAGTGGCGAAGCATGGAAAGGAGGGTGGTTTGGTTGCAGAGGTGGGAAGAAATGGATGGGTTTGGGCAAAAGGAGATGGGAAGGGAAGGGTTGAGGGATTGGAGTTGGAGGAGGATGAGTGGGCCGAGGAGAATGGGGAGGAAGAGGAAGGAGGAGCATTTTGGGATGGGGGATTTTTGTTCTAGTGATGTGGGATTGGGATTCATAGTGGGATGGTTGGAAGAGAGTAAAATCTGGTTTAATAAGACGTGAGCTCTTTGAGTGATTGTTATCTACATGGGAATGTTGAGAGGAAAAGGGCTTCAAGTCAAAGGAATGGAGCCATGAGATCGAAAAAAAATGAAATTTTTGTCAAAGAAATAAAAGTAGGCAACTAATTAAAATCAAATTAAGTTTTATATTATTTTTTATAGAAAGAAAAATCAGTAACAAATAAAAAGATAAATTGGAGTTAAAATTTAATTATGATGCATTGTAAAATTTTAAATTCATTTTAAGATATATTACCTTAATCATAAACTAAATTTATTGGATTAAGTTTTAATAAGAATATTCTGATCCACTATTTGTCTAAAAAATAATGCTTTTGATTATAAATATATAAATTTTTTCAAAATTTATTTTAAAAAAAATTACATTTGAGAAATCAAGATAAAAATTTTAGTTGAGAAAATATTTCGAAAATCCACAAAAAAAAAATTATGCTGAAGAATATATAAATTATTTTAATGAAAAAAATTATATCAAAATATTTTGATATAAAATCAGTTATAAAGTGTCTCTAAAATTTTAAATTTATTTTGAGTAAATAATTAAAATTACTTTAATTTTAAAATAAATTCAAATATTTAGAAATGCATCCCAATAAAAATTTTAATTAGATATCCTTCATCACTTATTTTTCCTACTTAACTACTGTGATATTTTGCCCAAATTAAACAAGTTAAGATTGAGAAAATTCCATTATTTCGACTGACAATATTTGTGCAGATCATGCCATTATTATCATAGGAGCAGCAGCTTTGTCACGCATTGCAAAGAAGGCTCCAAATTCCCAGACCAATGGTTAAATAAGTTGATCTTCCCAAGGTGAGGATCAAGGCTCGAAGGGCAAAAGGGCTTCAGATTTACAATCTTCGATTGAAAGCAATTGACGATTTTTTTGATTTACAAGCTCAAAGTATACTATGGAGTAATAAATCAATGAAATAAGTACTAAAGCACATGGAGATGGCTTCTATAAAACTTTGAAAATAAATAAGCTGTGGATAGAGACATAAGAGGATTGGGGTCTAAAGGTGTAAACGAGTCGAGTCGAGTAGTGGTCTTATCGAGCTTAGCTTATCAGTCAGAAAGTATGCTCGAACACGAGCTCAAACAACTGCAAACGAGCTCGAGCCGGCTCGCAAGCCTCAACAGTTTGGGCCGCCTTCCGCATCTTCTGCCTTCGCATTGTCCGCCTCCCCGTCGTCAGCCTTGTTCCGAGTTCCCACGAGACTGCCGAGTTCCGAGTTCCCACGTGCGCCTGCCTCTGAGCCCCGCACACCCACCTCGTTCCGACTTCCACCCACATAAATAGTGCAGGGATTTTTAAATTTAATAAATAAATTAAATTTATTTTAAAAATATTAATTATTGATTCGAGGAGGCTCGCGAGCTCGTTAATAAGTTGAGCTCAAATCGGCTCGACTCACTTACACCCTTATTAGGGTCAGTTCACTAGTTCACATCAAATATGTACATTTTTTGTATTTTTAGTGGATTATTAATTTATGATAACGCAATTAAAATTGAGGGTATTTCATATAACTAAGACACATTTAAAAGGGTAATTAAATAATAGCTTCTATTTAGTTAAATTAAGTAAAAAATAGTCAGTTTACTTTAGGAGTAGACTTTTCCACAGATAATCTCTCTTCCTATTCGTGATGTTGTAAATATACCTATAAGTTTGCACTATAACAACTGGTCCTAAACAGGGATGCTGTGGCAGAACCACATGTTCAGAAGAGAATGCAATAATTGATGGAGTATATCAGCTATAAATCAATTCTTTGAGGTCTCAGCTTTTCATTCGATCTGTTGATGCGTCATACTTACTTTCTACAAGCTGGGATACTTTACTTGCATATAGGCGATGATCTTATGGCCAGTAATAGAATTCACTCCAGCATTTGAAGAAAACAAAGCATAATTTATAGCCAAATCTTGATGCTATGAAAGTGAGATTATGATAGATGCTTTGTTGCTTGAATATTTTTTTTTTTGAAATTGCAACATAAAAGTATTTTTGAACGAATGGTTCATCTTTGTGATGGCCATTAGAAATGCTCGCTAACAGGGCAGAACCAGTCGTTCAATTTAGGGTGGGCAAAATTTTTATATAAATTAATTAATAATTAAAAAAATAAAATGATGATATAATTCAAAATAAAATTTTGTATTTTATTATGATAGATAAATTAAAAATTATTACAAGCTAATATAAGATACTAAACAGAAAAATGGAGTTGCAAAATATCAAGCCTAAGTTTTATTGACTTTCTCAAGATCAAAACTCAGATTGCAAGCGATTGGAGACTTTGAGCTAGGCACATATTGCAGGCAATTGTAGGCGTTGGGGAACGACCGAACAAGATTTGCGACTCCAGCTCTAATCGTTCGAACTCAAAAATATTTCTTGTGTTAGAGTTGGACACGACTGGTGAACGTTTATGGCTGTGGGCGAAAAAATTTCTGCCGTTCTGTATTCTTTTTTTTTCTTGGCTGGGCAAACTAGGATTACGGGTCAAGTAATAACTAAAATATCCTTAAACTATTTTATTATTATTAAAATTTTGAGGGTGTACGCCCCTGCTCGCTAATCACGCGAACAATGCATATTGAGACCTTTGCCAGTAAGCTGGTGATCATTTTTGTTTAATATTAAGCCTTTCTTTGATATTTCAATGTTATATAAGATACAAATTCTCAAAAAGATTGGATAAACTGCATTGCAAGTAGGTTTAAGTGAGAGAAGCACAAATAATACAGCACTTCTTTTGCATATTACGCCACACATTAAGACTGCAATTTTTTTTTTTTTTCAAGTAAAACAATTGAAAAGCATTCCAGATTTAGCCTGAACAAAGATATGCACGCCTTCAAATATATTGTAGGCACGCCATGTTTTATTATCTTTATAAGCGGCCCAACTTACACAGATGAGGGACAGTAAGGAACACCAGATCAAAAGGTTGATGAATCATATCAAACAATTTAATCATAAGAAAACCAAATTATCTTTAAAAGAATGGCATAACTAAATTAATATTACAGGTAACCCAGATAGTTTGCAGGGGCATATTTACAGAGAGAAATTTAAAGGAAAGCACTTGAACAATCAGTTAAGGAAATATGGCCTTAATAAACAGGAGCAACAATGCAGAGAAGTGCACTAGGATTTGGTTCATTATATTACAAATTTACAGAGTTTGCTTCTGGCTGCTTGCCGTTGGTGCTTACAGAAGCAGTAAAAGGTGGAACACATCAACACAGCGCCCGTTCTTGCTACGTCCAGTTACAAGAGGCCTCTTCAGAGTAATTTAAAAATTGCACGGCATGAAGTAGAGAAGACCACTGATGCCGCCCTAAGCAATGCTGGATTTTGATATATGCTATCGAAAAAAGAGAGATAGAAAAACGAAAAAAAAAGGTAAGAAAAATATATCATTGAGCTTTAAACAATTTAAAGGAGACATGGAATAGTCATCAGCTATTAAAGCATTTTTAATATTATCAAATAAACAACTTTCGGATTCAGAATGGAATTATGTCGGATAGATTGTAAGCATTCACGTCCACCATGCAAGCTCTTTTTAACTGGGCCATTGAGTAATAAATAAAAAATAAATGTTCAAATATGCATCTATATCCTGTCATGTCCCTCAATTCAGTGAGCTATGCTAAAACCACTGCAACTATAAAGAAAAAAAAAAGCATTATAAATTTGACAGCCCAAAAGAGCAACCCGGTGGCCGTTGTATTGCATATTAATGGTATAAAAATAAGTATTCTGAAGCTAGACTTTCATCTTATGGAGTGTTATTGATGTGGGGGGATCAATGAAGAATTATCACAAGCAATAGCTCCTAAAAGCAAAAACATCAAAAACAGTAATTACTGTTAAATCCCAAAAAGATTCATTCTTATATCATCTTCATACAGTTGTTTTATATATAAAATACCTATAGAACTTTCTAGAAGGTTCAAGAAACATATAGAAAAGATAATAAAGGGATAAACTATTCCTTAAGATAGCTTTTATGTTATGATGCACCGCATCATACATATATAACATACCTATACGGCCGCTCATCCTGATTCTGTTCGTCACACTATCTTCAGATTGGAGGAGTATGATGCGGTGCATTTTAGCTAAAGAATTCCTTATGAATAGTAGCTCTAGCTTTGTACCTATTTTTCTAGAGTTTTCTAGATAGTTCTATTTTTATGTTATAAATGATAGTTGTAGGAGATAGAGGATGATATATGATGAATATAAAAAAATAAAAAAATAATAAATAATATATATGATGAATATTTTTGGGATTTAACAATATTTAGTATTCTTGGTGTTCTTGCTCTTATGAGCTATCTTCTTCAATGATCCCTCCCCACATCAGTTGGTATCAGAGCTAGAGGTTTTGAGAAACCTGGATGAATGAAGCTACTTCAACCCTTGATGGCGATCGGGATTTGGATGCTTTAGGGAGACCATGGATGAAGGAAGACATACAACCCTTGATGACGATCCAGGTTTGGATGCTTTCTAAGCAAGTGCAAGCGAGCATCACAAGCGACCTCCACCAGCCGGCAACCATACCAGCGACTCTACCTCCACCAGTCGGCAACCATACCGACAAATCAACCTCCACCAGCTGACAACCATACTGACGAATAAATCCCCCACCGATTGGCACACTTCGCTCCAATTCCAACTTCCGCCCTCGTACCCACGACACCAATCAGATCTGGCTGCTCGTCCTGATTTCGTTCATCAAACAATCGGACAGTGTACCACCAGAAGCCGCACGCGTTCGACTCGAGGCCTTGCCTGCATGTCCGGTCATCGCTCCAGTGCTTAACCAGCCACACCTCATTCTCGCATGCAACCCGAACCGCCTGTTGTTTCCCTCCATTCCGCACGCGATCTTCCGCCTTTGCTCCCACATGCGACCCAAATCCGCGTGCTCTGCCCTGCATCCCGCATGCACCCGTCTTTGCTTCGACATCTCCCGCGACTCCACCCCGTGCTCTGGATTCTTCAAACTGGAGAAGTATGATGTGGTGCATCTCAACTAAAGAATTCCTTAGGAATAGTAGCTCTAGCTTGGTACCTGTTTTTCTAAAGCTTTCTATATGGTTCGATTGTTTATGTTATAAATGATAGTTGTAGGAGATAGAGGATGATATATGATGAATATTTTTTAGATTTAACAGTAATTACTGTTCTTGGTGTTCTTGCTCTTAGAAGCTATTACTTGTGCTAATTCTTGATTGATCTCCTCACATCAGTTGGCATCAGAGCCTTGGGCTTCTGCTACATCAACCCTTGACGTCGATCGGGATTTTGGATGTTTTGGAAAGACCATGGATGAAGATTGGTTGTCGAGGATGTTTGAAGCCTTCACTAGCAACCATACCGTTAAATCGACCTCTACCAGCCGGCAACCATACGACGATTCGACCTGTACCGACAGCAACCACACCGTCAGACACTTCCCATGATTGAGCTCTCTGCGGCTACCTAGTTCGTCTCCAACTTCGACTAACGGTTCGCTCGCCCACATCCGCTAGACCTCCCTTGTACCTGTACGTCGCGTCCGCCCGGCCTTCCTCACACATTCGCGTCTGCCCATCCGCTCTGATCCCGCAACCACATTCCGCGATAAGCCTCGATTCTATCTCACGTAACTTCGGCCCGCATGCACGACCCCAGGCCCGTCTGCATGATCTCCTGCTACCACACCGACCCGCGTCCATTTAACCGAATTCGACTCGATCCCCCCACCGATTGGCACACTCTGCTCCTATTCCAACTTCCTCTCTCGTACCCACGGCCGATCAGATCCATCGGCACAGAGCCTCCGTTTCTTCTCACGACCATACCTGCGATTCCCAACCTGAACCCTGCGTCTTGGCCTCTGGCTCACGCTTGTGTCGCCTCTCGTCCCGTTTCCATTTCACATACGAGTTCGACCCACATAAACTCTGCTTCCATCTCGCGCGACCCAGAAACCGTCCTCACGAGGTACGCCTTTGCTCCAATACGCATCAAATCCGCATTCTCTCATGTGTGCGTGACTCGACTGTGTCAGCTGGATTTTCCACGACCTGCGCCCCAGCACACTTTCACACGACACCAGGCCGCTACTGCCCCGTGCTCCAAATTTTCAAAGATACGGAGAGTATGATGCGGCGCATTATAACATAAAAGTTGTCTTAGGAATAGTTTATCCCATTATTATTTTTTCTATATGTTTTCTTCAACCTTCTAGAAAGTTCTATAGATATGTTATATATAAAACAACTGTATAAAGATGATATAAGAATGAATATTTTTGAGATTTAATAGTAATTACTGTTCTTGCTCTTAGGAGCTATTACTTGTGATGATTCTTCACTAATCTGCCCACATCAGTTATCCTTTTTTCATCATGACCTTTTCCTATGGAATCTAGTATTAGAGCTCTTACAATAACAAAAAAAGGAATTGAGCTTCATATTTTACATTCACAAATATAGGAACCATAACTCATTGAATTCAACAACTATTGTCAAACGACCCTTTTACAGAAATTTAATAAATATCCCAGATATTATGATGAAACTTTCCATATTATCAATAGCACAAGTTCCTTAAACTTTATGAAAAGCTTGTGTACCTTTTTTTTTTATTTTATTTGGGACAAAATAAAAAGATACTATTCCTGAAAAACACTTCTTAAGTAACGTTTTCCTCAATCTTGCTGTAAACTTTTTTTTTAATTCCTTATGCCTGATGTCGTTAAAACTATCATAAAGTTACATGATTTTTTAGCCCTAAATTTTTTTTAATAGTTAATGAGACTAATTAAGTTAATGTGTCATACTTTAAAACTATGGGAGAGAGTTATGAAGCATAGGTTACGACGTGATACTACTATTTCTCAAAATCAATTTGAATTCATATCGGATAGGTATACTATTGAAGCTATATATTTATTAAGAGGTTTGATGGAGAAGCATAAAGAGAATAAGGAGAATCTACATATGATATTTATTGATTTAAATAAAGCATATGATAAAG
The DNA here is from genome assembly GCA_019925795.1 of Dendrobium chrysotoxum. Taxonomy (NCBI): domain Eukaryota; kingdom Viridiplantae; phylum Streptophyta; class Magnoliopsida; order Asparagales; family Orchidaceae; genus Dendrobium; species Dendrobium chrysotoxum. The sequence goes on from CM034313.1 coordinate 79,925,108, forward strand.
TTCCAAGAGAAGTGCTATAGAGAGTTTTAGAAAAGAAAGGGGTTAATAATGCTTATATTCAAGTCATTAAGGAGATATGTATATAAGAGTTGTTACTTGTGTTCAAACGTAAGGTGGTTTGACAAAGTATTTTTCTATTTCAGTTGGATTACATCAAGGATCAGCCTTAAGCCCATATCTTTTTTGCTTTAGTCATGGGTGTTCTCACTAAACATTTGCAAGAGGTTGAACCCTGGGGTATGCTTTTTGCTAATGATGTTCCTCTTGTTGATAAGACTAGAGAGGGAGTTGAAGATAAACTTGAATTATAGTGGTCAACCTTAGAGTCTAAAGGTTTTCATTTGAGTAAATCTAAAATTAAATATATGAGGTATAATTTTAGTAGTAATAGATATAGTGGAGGGATTGTGACTTTGGGCGATCAAGTCATTAATAAGAGTGCACGTTTTAGATATCTTGGGTCTATTGTTCAAAGTGATGGTGAAATAGATTGGGATACTATTAGTAGAATTCAAGTTGGATGGTTGAAGTGGAGGAATGGATCGGACATATTGTGTGATAGAAAAGTCCCCCTCAAACTTAAGGGAAAATTCTATAAGATAGTGGTGAGACCTGCAATGCTATATGGTGCAGAAGGTTGGCCATTAAAAGAGATGCATAATATTAAGTTAAGTGTTGCTGAGATGAAGATGCTCAAGTGGATGAGTAGCTTTACTCTTATAGATAGGATACGAAACGAGCATATACGTGAAAAGATTGGAGTAGCTCCAATGGAAGATAAGATTAGAGAGAGTCGCCTTAGATGATTTGGTCACATAAAACAGCAGCATTCCAATGACATGGTTAGGAGAGTAGATGTATTAGATTTGGCTTATGTAAAAAAATGTAGAGTTAGACCTAAAAAGACTTGGTTAAAAAAAATTAGAAATGACATTGATTTATTCAATTTAAATGAGAATTTGACTCTTAACAGGACATAATGAAGAAAAAATAATTCATGTAGCCGATCCCACATAGTGGGATAAAGGCTTGATGATGATATTGTTGTTGTATCAAAGACTAACAAATTATTTGCATTTTAGAGGATCGGAAGAAAGTTCAAACATTCTATTCAAGTGGACATAGCCATACTCAACTATTTCCACAACTATGGAATGGAAATTAAGAAGAAGAACAACAACAAACTTTTATCCCACTACATGGGAAAGTCAAAAGAAAAATGAAAGCAAAATATTAGACAAATATAATTACATGAAAATGTTCACAGAAATGTAAACATTACAACAACGTTTAAAATTGCGCAATTGGGTATTGAGGCGTTTTTTGTTTGTGAGGCGAGGCGTAAGCCTCAAAAAAAAAATGCATTAAGTTGAAAGAAATGTTAAAAGTGATTTTTTATATAATACCCAAATAATATGTTAAAGGATGACCTGTTAACTTTCTATTAAATTATGAAGTAACAAATTGACATACATATAAATAAAAAACTGCACAAGACGTAAAGTGACAAGTGATAAATTACGTAAAAAAAATTAAAATTCATATATTACAAGAGCAAAATAATATTAAATATAGGAATGCATAAAAGCATCATATAATATCAAGTTCAACTCCAAATTCCTTCTTTCTTAGTTCTCTACTCATCTACACATTTAATTCCTAAAGAAAATTGAAATAGTTGACAAAAACTTAGAAATCATCTATACTGTCATCACGGAGGGGGTTTTATTTAAGTCGTCATCATAACAAATTGGTCTCTCCCCTATCTCATCCTATGAAGTCCAATGCGTCTCAATTTGTTTCTTCTTCATTTATTTAAGTCAATCTTCTCTTTCATAAATATTTTTCATTAACATAAAAGATAAGATTAATACTTTAAAAGTTTTAGAGGAGGTGGTGTGGTGGTGTGCGGGTCTCAAGTGATCCTCGGCGGCGACTACGACGGTGGTGGCTATGGAGAAAACGGAGCGCTAGAGGTCAAGACAGTTCAGAGGAAGTTGTTAGCTTGGTAGTGCATTAAAGCAGGATTTGTTCGGTGCTTTAGTTTAGGATTTAGGTAAGTTTTAATAAAAATATATTTAAATAGGGCGAGGAGTAAGCCCATGCCAGCGAGGCATGGCATGCCTCAAGGTGGGCCTAAGCCAAGCGTAAGCCTCAATGCGTTTTTCACTAGAATTGTGCAGAGGTAGGCCTCAAGGCGAGCCTCATACTACACAATTTTAAACAATGAATTACACTATCCAGGCCTCGGAATATATATAAACTCCAACACGAAGCATCATCATCATCATCATTAACCTTATCCCACTACCTGAGTTTGGGACTAAGAATCCCCCTCTTTTATTCATTGTTGTTAAATGCTACATGAGATGTCAATTTTATTATGCGTACATTTGCATGGCCTATAATCATATTAGCATTGATCTATGATTTTTATTTTTCTAATTCTTGCATATTAATTCCACTTATTCACATTATTTCGTACATAGAAACAAGATCATAAAACGGATATAGAAAGGAGGGCAGATATTCTTTACCCAATAGCTGTGGCACTCCAAGATGCCACGTTATAAATAACTTTGCTACCATCCCAAGCCTTTTGAAGTCTGGTCTTTTTCCTTTTCCCAGAGAATGTTTTGCAAAGAGCTGGTAAAAAAAGATGGGAAATCCTGGCATCAGACATTTCCATATATAAGCATGAAAAGTCGGGAATAAAGATGAAGTAAACTCACCTTCTTGAAGTTGGTTTGGAGTCAACTCCTGTAAAATAATAATATAAACATAAGTCACCATACCATCACACCGTCTAATAAGTCAATACCTTACAATGGAACGGTAGAGATTTCAAATATATATATATATATATATATATATATATATATATATATATATATATCTATATGAACAAATAAAATTCCACGAAAGCATTTAGAAAATGTCTCCAATTCAGCCAACATGTATTTACAATATTTAGCACCTTATAAAGAAATATACTTTGCTAGAACAAGCATGGTTAAAATCACTGTGATAACGGCCATGAGCTTTTTCCACATTATTGACCTTGCAACACTAGCAATCCAGATCACTCCCTTGTATCATTTTTAATGGCTTTAATTTTTTTTATGATCTTATTTTAACATCTTACTTTGAATCAAAATTTCTCGAAGCTTTCACGTAACCATACAAAACAAAAACGTCTTAAATACCCAATTGCATAATTTCAAATCTTGGATAAGACCAATATAGTTTTATCACAAATAGTGTTGCTCATCAACATAGTGTATTTAAATTCAACTTCCATGAAGATAAAAGCACCTCTTCCACTAGTTCTCAAAGTATTTTTATTTATTCAATATTCTTTCTCTTCTCATTATTGATATTTTCTTGCTTGCAACGACTAAAAATTGCTATTATTAAATGTATCATTATATTTGTTGAAATTATAACCTAATATGGTTTAAGTTTGATTAATTAAATGACTATTGCATGCTCTAATTAGTAAAACTGTCATTTTGCTTTGCACTTTATACATAGAAGAAACGAGATACCATTCCGCATAGCATTGCAATTAGCACTTTAAAAACATTGCCCTGTTCTTGAATGCATGAGCAAGAAAATATGAAGCTACTAGCATCAAAAAGCAAATTGCCTAGCTTAAAGTTTGTGTATGTTGGCTCCAGTGAAGATCGTGTTTTCAAGAAGCTACTGGAAGGATTCCTAACAAAGAAAATCTTAAGCTTTTGTATGCAGATATATCTTATTTCATCTCTTGGAGGTTTGCTATATTATGCCAACATTCATTGATGCTTCAACTTGAAAGATATAATTTTATTTCCTAACAAATAAATTCGGTATGTTCATTAATTCAAAAAAAAAAAAGAAAAATTAACTAGAGAATGAATATGGTAATAAGTTCAAGTGCTTGAGATCTGAGAAAGGAGGTAAGTATACAACAAAAAATCTAAGGTTTTATATACAACAAATGGAATTAGAAGGAAGAGAACTATCCCATAAACATCAAAATAGAATGGTGCTGCGGAGCATATGAAAATGTCTCAAAATGAATGTATAAGAGCATAAGATTACATATTGAATTTTCTTGAAATTTTTTGCCGGCAAACAACCTACCTGATCAACTGGGACCATTTGTTCCTTCAGATGGTAAGCTTCCAAAAGATGCTTTGACTAGTAAAGAGGTAAATCTCTTAAACCTAAAAGTGCTTGGTTGAGTTCATATATGCACTTAGATACTAATAGCAAAGATAAATCGGATCTAAGTCTTCAAAGTGTTCACAAATTAGCTATAGCAGTAATGATTTGGTAACCGCTTTTAGGATCAGAAAATAGGAATATCATTAGAAGTAAAAACATTATATTTAATGAAAATATTATTTATAAAGAAAGAGATGTCATAGAACCTAACAATGCATAAGAGGATGTTCATAAGAATGAGTATACTGAGCTAGAAGAGATTACTGAAGGAAAAGGTGCAATCAACTGTGAAAAGAAGATAACAAGTGGAATCAAAACCAACTACAGTTGTGTTTAAGATTATAAGATCCAATTGAATATCTAAAGCTACTGAGCAATATTCTTCATCATTGTATATTTTATCATTGATTGATGGTGATGAGCCAGAGTGCTTCGATAAATAATGCACAGTGATAATTATATCAAGTGGTATCAAAGCAGAAGAAATGACTAGGATTGAGTGATTCATGGAGCATGTGTCTCATATAAGTCTCGGGACCTTCGCCACTAGTTATATGAGGTTCAATAGAGAATAACTCTTACAATAGCACAATGTAGTTACATGGACTCTTGTGCATGATACTTGATGATGTTGAAAAATAATTATGTTTGAGAGGAAGATATGGTTGATGCAGGGAACTCTCACATAAAGAGAAGATTATTAAAACATGTGGGAGTATTGAATTTAGTCTCATATTGGATAGGTGAAAAATATTTTACTGTAGGAATACCATGTAGTTAACCCCCTGTGTGTGTGTGTTTAGCATGCTCCAACTTAAAGATTTCCTGCATTTCCTTGTTAATAAAAAAAGGCAAAGTAAAGAGAGCAAGAGGTAGGGAAGGTGATGAGGGAAAATCCAAACCCAACTATTTTCTTTTAAATAATATCCAATCGCCTAAAGGTAAAGATGATTTCTTCATCTTCCCCTTCAATTATGAAATCCCTATTTCAATTTTCTCTTTCAAGAATCCAATCATTATTACGATGTTTCAGTTGATGCGGACATGAGGAGGGGGTGCTCCTCAGTAGTTTTCCGTCTTAATTGTCCATAAGATCAATGTTTGTTTAGATGTACTCATTTTAAGGTAGTAAAATTTTATTGGCTGAAGGAAAGTTTTTGAACCACACAGGTATTATAAAATTAATTTAGTCAGTCATTATAAATGTTTTTCCACCTAGGAGAGAACTATCTTGAACTTTCTTATCATATTTTTGGAATGTTTTTGCAAACAGTGAATTATAATGTGATTACAAGAGAGCACCTTATTTTTCTTTATTTCAATGCATTAAAAGTGAAACTGATTGTTCTTGAAGATAAGCATCCAGAAAATAATGAATATCTAAAAACAAAAAAAATGAAATTTATGACTAATAACAACTAGCAGCATAAGATTTTTAATTCAATAGCACACAAGTATTTATGTAGCACCACTATAAAACAATTTATCTATTTATCCTACAATTAATTAATAAAAAAATACATATACATTAGTTAAATTAATAAGATAATTAATGGGTTACTTAATCAATACAAAGTTTATTTGATCATATACAAATTATCATATCATAGTGTCAATGTATAGCACACCAATTGGATCAAGAAAATAAAACTAATGATTCAATAACAAGAGCCTAGATAAGAACCTATGAAAATGCGAAAACAAAAGCCCAATCACGGCCCATCAAAAGAGCCCACTCAAGAAGAAATAATTAAATTTTAAGTTTTAATATTTAAATTAATCAGGATCTAGAAATTTGATTTTTTATGTTTGAAATTTTTTATGGGCTAGCCACTCAATAAATGTTGGAAAATAAAAAAAAATTATGAAGATGGTTGGCACATTCCTCCATTAATAACCACTCAACTCCTTTTCCCTCAAAATTTTCATCTTCTCTTTTGAATGAAAGCAACTAAGAGTCAATGTAATTCATATAAATAGAGCTAGTAGAATATAGAATTTTCCAACTTTGGAATGACTAAAAAACTATTGTAAATTTTTTTCTTAATTTTTTTCTTATTTGATTTGTGCTTTATGGCCTATCTTGACCACCGTGTTGAAATTGATTATTCATCTTTTATATTTATTGTTACTTTCTTAAACCTTCTTTGAAACCTTTCTAACAGCTTCCTCTACAATTTAGCCATCTCCCAACATCAATAATTCACAATTCAAATCATCAAAATCAATGCAAAAGCAACTTGAAAACTCCCAGCCTAAATTAGGCTCTCTTACGTCTAGTTTTATTCTCCTCCCCTCTAAGCCCTTAAACCTTATCGAACTCTACCAAAAGCTGGAAATCATAACTTCACATCTTAAACTAACACTCCATATTCATTTCCCTCCATTTAACCTTCATTAAACCCATCCCGTAAAGAGTTAAACCAAATCCACCTAAATAGAGCTAGTCTTGACATTATTTCCACCATGCATCACAAAACCCCTAGTTATTTCACTATAAATTCTAAATCACATCTCTGCATCCTAAATTAAGCCTCCATAATTATTTTTAGCTAACATTCTATTTTAAAGACTCCCGTCACCATGAAATTTGGTATCAGAGAGACTTTTATCACCCCACTCTATTTTCATATATACATAAGCTATATCATTGAAAAAAAAACCGCACTCTATTTTCATAATATTGCACCTAAAGAGCATGCTGATGAGCAGGCGGCTTTTAGGTGTAGTGAAGCATCTCGGATCCAATAAATCTCCAGGTAATGATGGTATTGCCTATTCTTTTATTAAGGTGTATTGGGATATTATTAAAAAAGATGTTTGGAATGCTATTCATGACTTTTTTACATATGGGAAGATGAATGCTGATTGAAAGGATACTTTAATTGTGCTCATCTGATTGTTCCAGCAAATTTCAGACCTATTAGTCTTTGTAAGACTATTTATAAGATTGTTGCTATTATTCTTCTAAATAGATTTAATGTTGTCATTCCAATGTTGATTTTAGATGAGCAGGCGGTTTTTGTGAAAGGGCGTTCCTTATCAGATCATGTTTTAATAGCTCAGGAAGTGTTTCATAAGTTCAGATTTTCTAAGTCTAGTAAAGGGCTGGTGGCTTTTAAAATTCATATGGAACAGGCATATGATAGTATGGGGTGGCTGACTTTAAACCAAATTTTGTGTTATTTTGATTTTCCTTCTAAATTCTCGAGGCTTATTATGGAATGTGTTGAAGATTCCAGATTTTCTATCTTGGTGAATGGGATTTTATCTAATTGGATTAAAGCAAGAAGTGGTTTTAGGCAAGGTTGTCCCTTGTCCCCGTTTTTATTTGTTTTACGTTCTCAATTGTTATCGAATGAGTTTTTTCATAGAGGAAGTAATTTGGGCATTCAGATTTCTCCAAAGGGGCCGAGGATTTCTCATCTTCTATACGCCGATGATATTCTTATTTTCTCTGAGGCAAATGTGAAGATGGTGAAGGAAATAAAAAGTATTGTTGGGAAATTTTGTATGAGGTCTGGCCAAGGTATTAATTCTCATAAGTCTTCTATCTTGTTTGGTAAATATGTTAGAAGAAGGAAGAAGAAAAGAATCTCTTGTATTATGGGCATTAAAATGGTGAGAGAAATGAATTATTTAGGAGTGAAGATTGCTTTGAGGAGATTGGTGGCTGCAGATTTTCGAAACATCATTAACAAAGCCTTGGGTAAATTCAATACTTGGGGTAATAAATTCATCTTCCTTGCGAGAAGAACTGTTCTTTTTAAATCAGTAGTGTTCTCTTTTCCAATGCTTTATCTACTCATTCTCTGGTCCCTAGGGGTGTTTTGAAGGAATTAGATAAGTTGTGCAGGAATTATATTTGGCATAAGCAGGATGGCTTGAATGGGCTCCATTATGTATCTTGGGAGGTATTATGCTTGCCAAAGAGGTGTGGTGGACGTGGCTTGCATTCTTGTGCAAGCAAAGTGGGTCATTTACTTGCTAAATTGGTGTGGAAGACTTTCACTAATCATGAGTTGCTTTTTTCAAAAAAAAATTTAGCCAAATATGGTTCGGCCAGTTGGAAGGGTGAGTTGAAGAAGGGTTGTTCTACTTCTTGGAAGATCATCTCGGATGGGGCTAAAGCTTTGGCTCCTATTGTGAGAAGGAGAATTGCTAATGGCAAGTCTATTAGGATGTTTAAAGACATTTGGTTGCTAGACATGAGGCTGAATGAATGGCCTACTTATGTAACAGGTTTTGAGGATAATGAGATCTCTTTAGACAAAGTTATTCTAAATGGTGTCTGGAACGTTACTGAGCTGAAGCTATTTTTCGGAGATCAGTTGGTGCAGTTGATTCAACAAACTAGGATTGTTCAAGATCTGGTAAGTGATCAGCTGGAGCTTATTAATCAGAATTCTTGAAAGCCTTTAGCTGCGTTTGTAATATCCAGAATTTTTAGGTATGAAAATTTAATTTAAATTAATTTAAATAACTATATTTTCAATGTTTAAGGTTAAATGGATGTTAAATTAGTAATTAGTTAAATAATAACATTACTCCTAAGTATTTTGGGTTGTATTAAATGAAATCAAGCAAAGCATAATAGGCATCCTTTGGCTTCACGTTAACAGGATAAGGTTTAATTTCAGTTATTTGCTGTCGTGGAAAACAGAAGCGTAAAGTATCTGCTCTTGGGAATTTCCATTGAAGTGGCTAGTGAAGGAGTTCGGTGCAGAGAATTCCCTAAGGCAGATATCCGGAATTGCTATTCATCTCGGAAGCATACAGGCGGATAGCTTCCTTCTCCCGGGACTGTAGCAGAAGCCGCAAACTCTGAAGGGAATTCGCAGGAATTACTGTAGCAGTGAGCGGAACCGGGAGTGAGGAGAATTCGCAGAATCCACTGTAGCAGGAAGCGGAAATCTCCTGTAGGCAGCAGGTGATGACATTGTGCACAGATTGAAGGAAATTGTGGATTTTTGTGGATTCAGTGCAAGGCAGAGTAAGTAATTGGATTTTTAGAAGGTTAAGAAGTGTGCTTGGATTATTGTAAAGCATTTTCTTATTTCTTTGAGATAAGTGTTTTATTTTTTTTAGATCTCAGCAGATCTGTGAAAGAATCACTGAATTCCTAAAGAAAAAGGGGGAACAGTAGAATTCTTGGGAAATTTAGATTACTGCTTGAGTGGAGAAATCGGTTTGGAGTAATACCATAATTTCAGCTGAGCAGGTACCAAGCATTAACTGTAGAATTTAATATTTAGTTTAGAAACTGTTTTTAGAGTTTAGAATTTTTAATATAAATGTATGTGATGAAATTAAATGTATATAATACTATTGGTGAAAACAGTGACAGCAAATTAAGAAGGGAAATTGGAAGAAGGAATAATAATGAAGTGAAAGAATAAGAGAAGGAAATTCCTGGATTTATGCAGAGAGAAGGGTTTGGGTTGGTGTATCAAAGGAAAAGGTTACGAGGTAGAAGTTTGGAAGAGACTGCTCAAGAAGGTAAGTTGTGTAATATCCCTCATACCTTGTAAATTATTTATAAATGAATTGTATATGAGAACTTTATTGGTAATCATGAGAGCAAATTGAAGTGTTCACCACTGCATAACCATGAGAATAAGTAAGATTTGATAGATATCTTCAGTCTTTTCTTAATTGATTTAACGTAGTATCTATCATATATATATTCTTCCTTTAATAGATGTATGGTTATATGCATTATGGAAAGATTATAACCATTGCTTATAAATGTGAATTATGAATGTATGAATTTTTGAATATCAAATTAAAGTAAAGATTGACTAACCTATAATATGATATATGTCTACAATATCAGGTGGGCAAAAGGGACCCAAATATAAACCTGTATTGTAGGTGGGGCAAAAGGGACCCCAAGAGAAAAGATATCTGCATAGCAGGTGGGGCAAAAGGGACCCTAATGAGGCAAAAGGGACCTCAATGAAATTCAATGGCGATAATGCCAGGTTTACCTGGGCTCCATTGAATAATGTTATGAAAGGATAGCCAAGTCTTTTACTAATAGAATTTGGTATTCAAATAACTTCAAGAAAGTAAAGATTAATGTTAATAAAGATTTTTGAGACTTTTACTAGTAGAAGTATGTTTAAACATTAATGACTTTAATGTTTTGAGTTATTCTTCTTATGGTATTCTACTGTTAAATTAAATTTGCATAGCTTGTGGAGCCTCATAGCTCACCAGTATTTTTATTACTGGCAGTTGTTACAGGTAAAGGAAAACAAAAAGTCGGAGAAGACTAGTTTACAAGTATTTAAATTTCTGTTAATGTTTATTCTATGTTGAAGTCTACTATTGAGGTTAGTAAGAAATTTACATGTTGTATTATTTAAAGTTGTTTTGGATTTTAGTGGCGCTGTATGTGTGTCTTTGAGGTTTTAAATTGAACGTGGCTTCCTTTGATGTATAGTTCAAATTAAGATGGAATGTTTTATTTGAACTTCTATATGTGAGAAGTTGTATTAAATGTTAAGAAAGAATAAATGTTTAGGTTTTGCTTGTTACACTCAATGGTACTGGTAAGGAGTACTGTGGGGTGTTACAGCGTTGGCTTGGGAGGCTGCGGTTCAGGTGAAATCAGAGAGGGTGTACCGGAAATGGATTACTAAACTAAAGCTCAATCCTCGGGTGGAGACTTTTTGGTGGAGATTGTTTAATGATGGCCTGTCTACATTTAATTTTCTTATGTATAGAAGGTTGAGGGAGAGAAACCTTTGCCCAAGAGGTTGCGGTGAGGTGGAAGATTCTGAGCATATAGTGGTGAAATGTGTGAAAATTGTTCAGGTTGTCAATTGCTTGAACAAGTGGGGATTTACTTTGCCTTTGTTTTCATCCTTGGACGATTGTTATAGGGGTTTGGAATATATGGCTAGGAAAGATGTTTTCTTAGCTAATATGTATAGTTCAGCAATATATCTTATCTGGAAATCAAGGAACAGACTAGTTCATGGAGATTATGAAGACAAAATTCTGGGTATTGCAGCTAATTCCATCAGCTTTGCTTCTGTGGTTCATTTTAGTTTTTTCTCGAGTCTCTGGGGTGTTAATCAGTCTTCTCAGCTGACTTCTGTTTGTTGGCACCCTCCACCTCCCGATTGGATCAAAGTAAATGTAGATGCATCCTTATCAAGCTCAAATTTGGCAGGTATTGGCGGTGTGTTCCGGGATTATAAAGGTAGATTATTGCGTGCTTTTGGTTTTAACTGTATTCATTGGGATATATCTAACTTGGAGCTTTCGGCTATCCAGATAAGATATATTGTTCAGCAATATATCTTATCTGGAAATCAAGGAACAGACTAGTTCATGGAGATTATGAAGACGGAATTCTGGGTATTACAGCTAATTCCATCAGCTTTGCTTCTGTGGTTCATTTTAGTTTTTTCTCGGGTCTCTGGGATGTTAATCAGCCTTCTAAGCTGACTTCTGTTTGTTGGCACCCTCCACCTCCTGATTGGATCAAAGTAAATGTAGATGCATCCTTATCAAGCTCAAAAATTATTAAAAAAGGATTTTGTTGAGGATAGTCATAGTCCGTGTGCAGTCTTAGCTCTTTTAACACCTAAGAAAGATGGAGCATGAAGAATATATGTTGATAGTTGAGCAATAAATAAAATCACTGTCAAATATAGGTTTCCTATTCTCCAATTAGATGATATGTTGGATTTAATCGCAAGGATAGTTTTTTTTTTAATTGATCTGAAAAGCAATTATCACTAGATTTGAATCCGATTTGGAGATAAATAGAAAAGTAGAAAACTATTTTTTGGACCTCTAATGAACTTATGAATGACCTATCATGCCTTCTAGACTTTTAAAAGGTTCTAGCATATTCATGAGATTCATGAATATTGTACTTAAAGTCTACATAGAATAGTTTTTTTTGTGGTGGATTTTGATGATATTTTGATTTCTAGCTTTAGTGAACATGAACACTTACAACACCTCCAGCGAGTCTTTAAACTTAAGCAAGAAAAAACTATATATTAATTTAAGAATAATTTCTTTCTATAAATTTAGTTTTTTTTTTTTACAATTTATCATGTGTTGGACTGAACTCAAACCCAACCCTTCCAAAATTAGAAAAATCCTAAACTGTCCATCAATAACGAAATTAACTGAGATTAGAAGCTTCTATTGTCTAGCCACTTTTTATAAGAGATTCATTAATAACTATTATTGTTATTTCCCTAATCATTGAGCTGCTAAAACTAGTTATTGGACCCATGTTGTACAAAGTCCTTGATCATATCAAAGTTCTAATTACTTATACCCCAATCTTTACGCTTCCTAACTTTTCTAAGGCTTTTGAAGTAGCTTATAATGCTTCAGAAATTATAATTAAAGGAATTTTGAATCAAGAAGGTTACTTTGTAGCATTCTTTAGTGAGAAGTTGAATGAAGACAAACAACAATATGCCACTAGTGATAAGAAATTTTACATTTTAGTTCAATTCTTGAGACATTTAAGACACTATCTTTTAAATTTAGAGTTTATTTTCAACTCAGACTATCGTGCACAAAAATTTATCAACACTCAACAAAAATTAAGTCATAAACATATTAAATAGCTTGAATTTTACAAGAATGCTCCTTCCTTCTCAAACAAAGCTTGAAACTAAAAATAAATTTGCTAATGCCTTATCTAGGATAAACTTGATGATATTTTTCCTCATATCCCATCAAATTATAGACGATTACCCAATACATACTAATTTCACGATTTGCCTTGAGCATTTGTACAAACCTCTGAGTTTATAAGGAATGTTCTCAATCATCAATGAATACTTGTAATAAGATGAAACAACTATATATTCCTAGTATTACCATTAGAAAATTTATAATCACAGAATTATATTCTAAACAAAAGGCTGATAATTTCAGGAAAGGTAAAACCATATATTTAATAGAGAATATATTTTACAAACTTTCATTAAAACAAGATGTTTTAAAATTAATGACTCAATGCTAAGCTATAATGAGTTAAAGCTAAGGGTTTTGTAATATATTGCCTTACACATTCCTTATAAGAATGGGAAAAACTTATATATGAATTTAATTTAATGATTTGCCCAAGAAGGCTCAAGGTTTTGATAGTATTTTTATGGTAGTTGATAGGTTCTAAAAAAATGAGTCATTATTTGTCTTGCTCCAAAACAAATGATGCCTTTTATATAACTAGACTGTTCTTTAAGAAAATAGCACGACGCTATAGTCTCCCTCTAATTATTATTTCTGATAGAGAGATTAAATGTCTTATTCTTCAAAAAAATGCTATGAAAACTGTTAGACATTAAATTAAGTATTTTTTTCTACGTTTTATCCCCAAACTGATGGTAAAACTAAAATAGTTAATCGCACTTTAAAAAAATTGCTTGAATATTTGGCAGGAAAATATTTAAAACATTAGGATTTACATTTGCCTACAAAAGTTTCGTCTACAAAACTAAAAATAAATCACCTTTCGAGATAGTTTATGACCAAACCCCAAAACGACCAATTGATGTGTTTAACATACCATCTCATGCATTTTCTAATGAAGCATTCTTATTTGCAACAAGAGTTTTAAAGCCTTTATGAAGACATACGAAAGCAAATTACTAGAAGTAATGAAAATATGTTTTTAAGTCAAACCATAATATAAGAATATAAGAAAATGCGATTATATTTTGATTTGCATCCCTAAGCATTATCAAACTACTAAATATAATAGAGTACATACAAGAGTATGGTCCTAAAATTCTTTAAAAAAATTTGAAACTAATGCTTATCACATTGATTTGCTTACTGATATGCTCATTCATCTAATTATTAATATTGAATATATTCTATCATATAAAAAATTAACAAATATCGATTCACTCAATCTAACATTTTGGCAAGAGATGATATTTCTCACTTATAGAATACTACACCATATACTTTCTTGAGTAAGTTCATTATTACTGAAGAAGAGCTCACATCCAGCTAAAATTTACAAATTTCTAATTAAATTGAAGAATAAAGCCCATACACAAGATACTTGGTTGACCCAAGCTATATTAGGAAAACTCTCCACCCACCCACCCCCTGTGAGAACCCGAAAAAAATGAAATGTGGTAAGCACTTATGCTTGAACTATGGCGCCTCGGCATTGTACCTTTGAGCGTCGAAGCGTTGGGGTATGGAGCACAGCGACGCTAAAAATAGCCGCTGTGGCGCTAGAGTCTTTGTTCTACAACAACTCTGAAATTGGCATGCTGCTAGACCACTAATAGCATTTTTTAATATATTTTATTATAATTATCCCTACACAGCCCTCACTTCCTCACTTTGCATGCTTGGCCGGGAAGGAAAGGAGAAGAGAAGGGAGAGGAAGAAGAGGGAAAGAGGAGAGAGGAAAACCTTCGGGTCTTTTTTGTCTGTCGTTCCTGTTACAGATATTATTCTATTCGTTGTAGGTAACTATCATCTTACTTCTGTTTTCAATGATTTTAATTTATACGGATTTATCTCTCCTAAATCTGCTAAAAATTTGTATTATCTCCTGATTTTATAAGCTTTTACCGCCTAACTTTTGATATGTTATAGATTTGATCATTCTGAATGATTTGATATGATTTTCTTGTATTTTTACCCGGGGTTAAATTTGTGTATATGAATTTCTCTGTGAAATAAGTGTGAAAATGTGTACTGAAATTGAAGTGAAAAATGATGTATTATTATTGGTAAGATGTACTAAATTGTACAACGTGTTGAAATGATTGATAGGTACTGGAATATAATACTTATTTGACTGAGAAATGAAATGATGTACTGAATTGATACTAATATTGATCTATTAGAAAAGGAGGTACTTATTTATATCAGATATATGAAATGATAACTCTATAATAATTCAAGAGTAATGATTCCAGAGTAACGATTGGGAGTCATAAGGAGCTAGAGATTGATTGGGAGTCACAAGTACAGGAGCGAGATACCCTCATATAAATATCTGATAGAATACTGATTACTCATTACTATTATTGATATTGTAGCTTGCACTGTACTGATGTTTATTGTTGATATTGTTACTGTTATTGATGATATTGATCACTTACTGATACGGATCACTGTTACTGATACTGTGGACTGCGATGTGATGTGTTATAAACTGAGCAAGTAGTACAGATAACCAACATAGATATTGCTGCATAAATTTCTTTATATGATTTATAGCATATTGTTTCGCTTCTTCTTGTATTGATTTCAGTTGTAAGATTTTAGTTGCTTGCTGGGCTATTCACTCGTCACATGGATTAAATGATTTCAGGTAAGGAACCTACAGCTTGAGGTTATGTATACACGCAGTGATGCTAATGTAACTTTTATTTCAATTTTTTGGTTTATGTATTCTTTTGTAGCCAGAGTGATTATTGTATATATTATTTTGGACTTTAACATTATGATGTAATTCTGGACTATAAAAATGTGAATTATATTTTCTATTGTTTATTGGTTCTCTGAAATGGAATTAATCAACTCTGAATGTTGATATTGATCTGGTTTCAATGGTCGATTAATGAATAGAATGAATTGAGAAGATAATAAAGATTGAAAAGGAAAAAGAAATTCTTTCATTATAGATCCCGGGGCATGACCACCCGCCTCCCCGCCCCACCCCCACCCAACACACACAAAATAAATCTAAACAATTAATCAAAAACTACATGAATTTTAACTCTATGGATCATAACTCAAATGAGCTTAGAGAAGTTGATAAAGCACATCACTTGAATCAAGAAAATTAAATTAATAGTCTAATAATAAGAGCCGAAGTAAAAGCTCATAAAAGACGAGTCATAAAAGCCCACTTAAAAAAATAACTAAATCTTAAGTTTTAATATTTAAATTTTAAAGTTTAAAAATGTGAAATCAGAAATCTAAGTGTTTTGCCTTAGCAAGGCTAAGCGTAAGCATTGAGGAGGATCGAGGTGTAAGACTCAAAACGAAAAAATTAAAGTACTAAAAAATTATAAATAACTCATAAAAATGACAAAATATTAAGTAAATTATGAAGATAATAATTTGTTTGAAGGTAAATGTTATTGGAACACAAGATCCTAAATAAATACTCACTTAAAACGTAAACACGCCCTTAGGATCAAGACTCAAGGCAGTCTCATCGTCACTTGACAGTCTTTAGAAGAATCCTCATAATTTATGTTAGAAGAATCCTCGTAATTATTGTCAAAGTTATCTTCAAAATCTTCTTCAGCTATAATATTTTTTTTCTTTCCCCTATATCATTTAACATTTCATTAGTTGTATTCTAAAATAAAATAATAATTTAATAATATAAAAATAATTCATTATTTTTAAGATTACCTGTAAATTTTTTTTTTGAAACTCCAACCCCATTTTATTTTTTTCTTTATATACTTGTGAAGTAGAGGCTGATCCCAATTTAATAGATCTTTCAATGTCCACAGTGATTGCTTCATTCTCCTCATTGATATAAGTTTTTCCTTCAACTTCAACTTCAAGAACATCAGCACTCTTTGGAGTAATGCATTCATCATCAAGTTGTAAATCATTATCAAGTAAAGGATTTGATTCATCATCATCAGTTCTTTGCTTCTGTAATTTGAGATGTCTATCCTTCAATCTTTTGTTAAATATAACATAAACAAGTTTGTTCATACGTCTTGTCGCCAATCGATTACTTCTTTTTGTATGAATTTGATTGAAGGTGCTCCAATTACGCTCACATGCAGAAGCCAAACGGCTAAGAATTTTAATTGCAAATGCTTTCAATTCAAGAAAATCATCTCCAAATTGAGCTTACCAACATTCTATATTAAAATGAAAAGTATATTATGATTATATATTCAAGTAGGAAGCTTAAACTTAAAAATTCACATTTAAAATTCAAACATACCAGGAGAGCGTGTTATGTAACATGCTTGAGCTGCTCTAAATCCAAGTAATTCATTTTTCAAATGAAAATCCTCAAGCTAATCATTTTATTTACTTTGAGGTAGTGCCCTTCAGAAACAAGTCTAACCATGCATGTATATAAACCAGTTTTTACCTCTTTATCAAAACGAGAGTCCTTATCATAATAAAATTAAGGGTTCAAATAATATGCAACGGTATGTAAATGTTGGTGTAACCGGTGATCCCACTTTTCATCTATAATTTTCCAAATTTCTATATAAGCACATTATTGACTTGTCTAAATCTCTTACTATATGTTCTTTAGTCTTTATTCATTACTTCATAAATAAATCTCATAACTTGGTCCTTCTCACCATTAACCATTCTTAGCACCATAACTAAAGGTCATATAGTCTTTTGAGCATAATTTATACCACGCCAGAAAAAATCATCTTTCATAACAATCTTCTCCACTTGTTTCACTTCTTATTTTTTGACCCATGAACTTCTATCCCATTCTTCAAAAGCAAACATAGCTTTTGAGGACTGTCTTAATTCTTTAAATATTTGCAATGTCTAATATACAATTACAAATCTAATATTTTATAGTGGGAGAAATAGATGAAAGAAGATGATAAATTTAGCACAAATGAGGGGCTGGTGTAAGAGCACAACCTATATACTAAGTTTTGTAACCTATATACTAAGGTAGAGAAAGTAAATTTTTAAAGTTATTGTAAAAAAAAGCTTTCTAACACAAATTTTGGTTTAAGAGCATAACCCATATACTAAGGTTTGACTTAGTTTAGTTAAATTTACCCTAATCGAAAAAGTTCTTTTGACACAACCTTAACACTCTTTCCAAGAACATTAAATCATTTCATATTGGGAGAGGTTTAAAATCCAACCATTCACGTCGTAACCCATGCTCAACTAATCTCTCATAATTTTGAACCAATAGACACGACTATAGATATAATGCTATATAGTAAATTTAATCACACAAAGAAATAAGAAACAAGCTATTATGCAATTAAATAGTGCTAAAGCAAAATTCATATCTATGTCACACAAGATCTATAAAGGAATTTGGCTGAAAAGAATGCAACTACAGTTGAAGAGAACATCAAGTTATTAAGTGATAATAAAGCTACCATCAAGAGGATTCTACCATGCATGGTAGGAGAAATCGCAAAAAAGGAATAAGCAGGCGAAACAGGTCGAAAGGGAGAAAAGAGCATTACCTTCGCTGCAAGCTCCTATTGGATCAAATAATTCAAAACACTTCACATGAAGCAGCCGACACAAACGGTCCACTGCACAGTTGACACAACGTAGGCAAGAAAGGAAGAAAGATCATCATGTTCACTTCGAAATGAAAGTTACGAAACTATCAAAACTCTACTTCCAATGAAGCAGTTGAAGCCTACACGGGCTTGAAAGGGAAGATGGATTGTTACCTCTCTACGAAGAACTCATCCTGACACGAAGCGAAGTTGAAGCAAGCGAGGCCGACGTAGTGTACATGAAGCAAAATGAGAGTGTTACCTTTGTTGCGAGCTATAGAAGGGGGCGAAGATTGGAACAAATATTTTGAGATCAACGAAACCCTAAATTTAATAAGTGCACTCGACTCTGCTGAACTAAAAAAAAAATTGAATCGAGGCAACATCTCAAACTGCCTCGAGGCGTACACCTCAGTGACGAACATCGTAAGCCTCATCCAAACAGACGAGGCTAAGCCTCGAGGCGTACGCCTCAAACGTTTTTTAAACCATGTCTAGAAGTTCAACTTTTTATTTTGGATAACAAATATGGGTTGACCATTTAATTAATATTAAAAAATTAAAATAAATAATGAGGGGATTAGCACAATTCTCCATTAATGACTGCACATCTCATTTTTGCCTCTAAAACTTTCCATTTCTTTTTTGAATGAAGATAGCTTAAGAGCCAATGTAATATCGATAAAAAGAGTTGGTAAATAATGGAATTTTTAGGTTTAGAATGATAAAAATTATTGGATAAATTTATTCTCTCTTGATTAGTATTCAATAACCTATCATGACCAATATTAATGGAATTAATTAGTTATCGTTAATGCCTATTACTACTCTTCTTAAATCTTCTTCTAAATCTCTCTAACAACTTCATCTACCCTAGGCACCTCCCAAGACTAACATTCCAACTCAAAACATCAAAATCAACACAATTCTCACTTAGAAGCTTTCAACCTAGATTAAGCTTCCTCGCACCTAGTCTTGTTCTCCACCCCTACACAAGCCTTTAAACATTATAAAACTCAACCAAAAGCTATAAATCATAGCTCTATATCCTAAACTAACCCTCCACATTCATTTACCTCAATTTAACCTTCATTAAGCCCATCCCTTAAGGAGTTAAACCAAATCAGCTCAAACTAGTCTAAATCAAGCTTAATCTTGATTTTCATTACATCATACCTTTAAAACCCCTAATCATTTTACTATAAACTCCAAATCACATTTCCACATCCTAAATTAATTATTCATAATTATTTCCAACCACCAATCTAAGCCCTCCCACCACCATCAATAGATGTTTAGGATTTCCTAATGCCAATCTATAATGATATGCTAAAAGTCATGCATACATCCGTTGCATATTTTACAAACTCTTAATTTTTATAACAACTGCTTCTGAATAAAAATTAAAAATATGAAGAAGATTGCTATAAATGATAATTTCTTGGGTATCTGTAAAAAATAACATGAAAACTATGCGTTTGATTGAAAGCCTCATTGCAGACAAAAATTAGATTTTACAATATTTCATAAAACTTATTCCCGTGCAAAGCAATAATAGGAATTAGATAATATAAATAAAAATGATGAGATGTCACCCAAAAGTACTATGATACCAAAATTTTCGAGAGCTAGTTTAGACTCTGGTATAAAAGAACACCTTGCGTGTTGAAAACTATTACAGACATTCATTCAGACGAAGGCATTATAAAAAGCAATTGTATTAGGATCATTAGTCTCCAATATTACGACCCCATGAAGTAAGATAAAGATTTGATCTTATTGTTGTTGTTGTCGTCGTCTCCAACATTGAGCCAAGGCTCAAAAATCAACATAGCTAGTTAAGGCTTCTACGTAGACACAATAAACATTGATTAGTTAAGACTTTTAAACCTCAACTCCATAAGTTTAAGGCCTCAAAAACAGAGTCCTGGCATATCTAAGGTCCTAGCTTTCAATCAAGAATCAACAACTTATGCTATCAAATTTTCTTGAGTCAGCCAAAGCCCACACTGCAAATAATAACACCATCAACCTTCCCTTCTTTGGGAAGCACTTTGGATGAGGTAAATTATGGTTGCTAATGAGAAATTCTTCATGCCACAGATGAGGTTCTATGATAACCAAAGAATGATAACCTTATATACCTTAAACAATAGAACCAAAGGATCTTGACAAAGTTAATTATTTTTTCACCAAATTTGTTCCTCAAATTTTGCATAGCCAGCAAGCACTCAATATATTGAGCGGAGCAACCTCATTATACAAGAATGCTCTCAACCCTAAATCTAAATAAACCCTAACAAGATTTAGCAGAAATCTAGTTAATCGCAAACTCAATCCACCTGAAGAGAAAGATTATTCTCGAGTTCTAATGGGCTCTATGTTCATTTGCTATTTCTTAAGTGATCATAATTTAACGATGGTCAGCACAAATTTTTTTCAGGGAACTCAACAAAAACTTAGCTCACACTTTTCACTATATTCAACAATAACGGTGTATAAAGTAACTTTCAATGGAATCATCACAGCAACAGAGACACCAAACAGAACTAATATAACAGTTCAGTGAATACTCATGTGCAGCACCTTGCTCTGCTACTGAGATGCAATGTACAAAAAAGTACTAAAAAGTGCCTAGATTTCGACTAGGGATTAGAGTGGCTTACTTTAGAATCTTTCAATGATAGAAGGTAAGCAGCCATGAAGCAAGCAATTCCATCCACTATCTCCTCTTGTCTAACTAGAACATAACTATCTTCATCTGATTCATTGTCAACAACAATCTGTTTATCATCCCATAGATCTTTTGGAGTAACCATATCCCATGATGCACTATCATCTGCAGAAATTTAACAAACACAAGTAGGTTACTATGCTGGATGATTAATCAAATAATACAGGATTAAGCAAGAAATTCAGTTGTCATGAGTTGGAATCCTGAAGTTATGTTATCAAATGTTTATTACAAACACCATGTACCACAAACATCGGCACAAACAGACATATGGATGCTCCCAAGCTTTTCAAGAAAGGCCGGTGATTCAACCCTGGACTTGACAAGATTGCATAGCTGCATACAAAAATGAACCAAAGGATCAATTGACGTTCTCTTCTGAAATCAAAATTTGGCACTGAGATAATTGATATTATTGATAATCATTTTTTTCACACAGTCGTCATTTTCCAACCATTCTATGCCTGTAAAGAAAAAGGTGAACTACTCCAGTACACTGGAAGAGTCCTTTTGAAGCACACATTTTTTTCCAATTACATAGACCTAAAAGTTCATTATTTTCATTTAGAGTTAAAATATTGATATGTTCTTAATTAGATGAGAAACATGAATTTATGTATTAATTCCAATTTTTACACTTTTATAGTATACAATTTCCCCTCAGAAAGTACATATTCATTAACTATTTGATGACAACTTAGAGGATGATTAACTAATCCATATCTCAAATGGAACTTAAGAAACACTTTGCGTGTTCACCAGAGCGATCTCCTAAAAAAATAATTTCCACAACAGGATGCATATTTCATAATTCTTGATAATATTTTAGGCATGCATCAAACATGAAAAAATAACTTATATATATTATTCTTTTTTATATTATTATTGAGAAACTTTTTGCTCATGATTTCAATCAAATTTGATAAAAAAGACATTTCTTGGTGAAGGACGTTACCCTGGACATTCATTTATAACAACTCATAAGTTATCATTAATTTTTTTTTTTACCTTAAATCAAGATCAAAGGTTTAGATCTTAATCTGAATACAAAATTAATTACAGTTAATACTGTGAAAAATGAAAATCATAAAAAAGGGTATTTTCCCTCCTCTCTTCATGCGTGCACACACTAAAAAAAATGCATAGATAGATAGTGAAGTAATCAAAAGGAACAGACAAAAAGTTCTCTTTCAAGTGGTCTCAGGTGAATTTTCAACCCTTCCCTTTGCCCATATGCTACCATATATTGATTTTCTTTCGCTCCAGAAAAAAAAAAGTCCTTGTGAATTAAAACACTAATCCTTGTAGGCAATTCCTCTGGAAGTTAGTGCCTTTCAGTTGTGGGAATGAACACTTAATAAATTCTACTGGTGGCTGGTTCAAAATTCCTAAAGGGCAGGTGTTCGCTCAGGAAAATAGGCGCGCAACTCGCTCTCACAAGCTTAAGGTCCTTATTTTTTCGAAGTAGATTGAATTTTAAATTAACTAGATTTCCCCTGAGAGTAGTGTCAGAGTTTATTTAGATCTGGGTCCTACTTCCTATGAGCGCAAGCCCTCATAATTAATTACCCCTTCTAACGCGTAGAAAAGCACTCTCGATTAAAGATGAAATTATATTTAGTCTATGCATGAAGTGCAGATGTGTGTGCAATAGTGTGTGAATGTTCTATACCCTGGTTATGGGGGATGAAGGTAGACCCGATCAAGATCCCATGGTTCCCGCCATCCCTGGAATACTGTAGGGTTCAGTCTACCAACACCAGTGATCATTAATCGTAGTGTCCAGGGAATTTGATTAGCAACCATGGGTTGCCTCCTCTCAGAGATCCCGAGTAAATTGAAGTAGATATATATTTGTTATTTAGTTTGGGTAGGGAAGTATGAATTTATTAAGAAATTGTCCATAATTTAAATTTAAAATCGGGTATTATGGTCACCATTTAGGAGTTTTCCGTAGTTTGGATTTGGGTTGGGTCTTACGGACCCATTTAGGAGTTGCCCGTGTGATTATATTTGGGTAGGGGCTTACGTCTTTCATTTGAAAGTAGATCTAATGATGGTCTTACAACCTCTATTAGAGGTAGCCTAAATAGCAGGTCTTACAGCTTAACCCTATAAACTAAGATGCTCAATGGTTTTGGATGTTCAGAAAAGTCTTATGGCTTCTGAATTTAGAAATTGCTTGACGACGAGTCTTACGACCTAGCCCTACAAGCTAAGTGGCCCGTATAGTTGGTCTTACAACCTAGCCCTATAGGCTAGGATGCTCGGAGAGGGGTCTAGGGTTATGTTATTACCTAGATATTTCCCTCAGAAGTCGGACTTACAGCTTCTATTAGAAGTTGCTGGAGTGTTTCAAATGTCCATCACTTACATAATAGATTTGTCTAGTGAAATAGTCACTAGTAGGATTCACTACTTCCATCAAAAGCGACCTATAGGGTTTAGGTTAGCGAGGACATAGCTTTACACACTTCACTATTTTGACACCAGTGTCAGCATCTTGTTTTGCCAGCTTTGTTTCAGTACTAGCCTGCAGCCGATGTTTTGATACTTATTAGCCAGCAGTTATTGTTTTGTGCTGGTAGTAGTGCTTGTAGCTTTTCTGTTTTAGCAGTAGCTTTATTTTTTCTAGCATTAATTTTATTTATTATGTGCTAACTTTTGTCTACTTGTTTGCAGGTGTTCGTGGTCAACAGTTATAGTAGTTGGAGCTTACAGCCGTAGCGGCTGTAGTTTGCAGCTGCAGGAGCTGTAGTTTATAGCTACAAGAGCTATAGTTTGCAGCTGCAGAGAGGTTTAGAGAGCTCACAGGTAGCTTGAAGAGTTGCTGTGAGTTTGAGAGAGTGTTTGAGGGTTCTGTTTGAAGAGCTGTTGTTAGCTTGTACTTAAGTTGGATTATTGGAAAAACAACATTCATTTTATGTTCTCTTATATTTTATTTTAATTTAACTGCTTTAATTAGTTAAAGGTTAAATTTTAATTAATATTTAATTACTCGATATGTTAATTTAAATTTTAAATTTTAAATATATTTTGAAATTATTTAATTATTTAAATTAAGTTGATTTGCTCATTTAATTGGTTAAAGTTTAATATTATTAGATTTTAGATTAATCAATTATTTGATCAATTAACTATTTTAAAGGTTTTAATTTGAATTAAATTTTAAGATTTCAATTTTAATGAATTTTAATTCAAGTCATATTTTAATTTTAACTAAATTATTTAATTTAACCATTTAATTAATGTTAAGATTTTAGTTTTGGATTACAATTTTAATCAAATTTTAAAATTTTTAAAGTTTTGATTTTAATTAAAATTTTGAAATCAATTAAAGTTTTGCTCTGATTGAGTTTAATCAATTTGTTAACTATCAGTTTAATTGAATTTTTATTTCAGTTAATTAGACTAATTCCTTAATTTGTTAAATTAAAAGATAAGTTATTTAGTTAGTAATTAATCAATTTGATGTTTTAACAAGATTTTAGGTTTATACTTCCATTTTAAACTTCAATACCCTGCCAAGGAATTATATCATTCATTACCAGACAATTATCCCATGTTTGCATTTGTCTTGAACTATACTGCTTGTGTATGGTATGCCATATTTCACACCACTTCCTCTATTGTGGTCTATAGCAACAACTCTTTGGAAGAGTTATTTTCTAACCATAAGAGCATTAATGAAGGACAATAATTAATTATCCATTAATTGAATTGTAGCGTGACTTTGAATTTTTTTAATTATGTGATGATCGATTAATATATCAGTTAATTAATTGAGCAATCCAAAATTTTCAAAAATCCACGCAAGTCTAATATTTTTGGGGAAATTTCGGCAGCCTTCCGGCGTCCCCTCCCCGCTAGAGGAGGTTAGGGAGGGCATTTGCCCTTTTGGATCGACTTAGCCAGATCAAATTGACGGCGAGGACTTCGGGGGAGTGAATCGACCCCAGAAATGGTCTTCGAGTCTTCAAACCCCTCAGCCAAATCAGATCAACGACCGAGAGCTTAGGGGGACCGAAACAACCCCGGGACTTCCTTCAATCGGCAATTGTGGCGCATCCTGTCCTTTTTTTATAGTAATAATAATAATTTCTATCAATTATTATTAAAAATGAAATATAATAAATCCCTCTTATTTCAAATATTATTGTTGATAGTATTCTATTAATGTATAATAATTAAATATCATTCTCCTCCTTACGGTTTCAAGAAGAAACATAAACAATTCTGTTTTTAAGGCGTGAAGAGGGCTTCTAGCTTCGCATGAAGAGGTTGGATCGGAGGGTCTCGTTTGAGTGATTAGCTTGAGGCGGTGGAACTAAACAAAGCCCAATTTCGCTTGTAGAGGAAGGCGATTCTTGACGGTGAGTTCGCAGGATGGAGGGTGGCCTTGCCTGCGTGTGAGATGGTCTGAGGTCGGACATCCGGTTTTAGATACACAGGAGCAGGCAATTCGGCTCTATACAACTTGCTAACGTGAAATCGCAAGGAATGCTTGTGCCAATCGCTTGTAGGTGAGGTGGACGGAAGACCGGCTTCGCTACAGGAAGATCATGCAGGGGTTTTCGGCTTGTGAATCATGCCTTAGTCACGATCAAGCAAACTGCTAGAGGCGGACAGGCTCTTCAGATACCAGAGAGGGATTGGGTTGAGTGCAGCTCTTCACATAACAGAGAAGCACGAAATCAAGGGGAAACTGACGAGGATCTCCTCACCGAACCAACGCAAGCGAGTGTCTGTAAGCCTCTGTTCTTTTCTTCTATTCGTTCTTTTATACAAACTGTGAAGTGGTTATTTTCCTTAAGATGTGAACGACATGTGGATGTGGTTCAGTTATCTTGCCAACGTGTTATGATTATATTTTATATTATTTATTATTACCTATACATTACAAAGCTACAGGATGTAAATTGATAAAAGTTTCTATAAATGAAAGAATTGTTGGTCTTTATTTAACAACTGTTGGCACAATTGACTTTGTATGCTCTTGAAGCAGTCATAGCCTTCCGTCACTAATCCTGAATGAATGCAAAATGTAATAATATTGTCAAATGTTATTGTACTAGGCTTAAGAAAGCAGCACTTTATAAGCTCGTTGAAAGTGCTTAGTGCCGCCTTGCCATCACCGTAAATACCACGAGCTAGAATCATCGCATTCCAAGTACTGAGATCATTTAAATTCATGTTGTGGAATACTTTCTACATCAGAATTAAAGCCTGATTTGATTGCATATCCATAAAGTGTTTCTGCATGTTGCAATGAAGCTAGTTCAGCGCAAGCTTGTATTGATGCGCTTGTATTGAGTTCAACATCGTGATGGCATCTGGAGCAAGGTCATCTCTGTTTTGTAATGTCTTTATGTTTTCCTATGGTAATAATGAGGCATGTTTAGATGGTCTGAAGTTACTTAGGCAAGTGCAACCTTAGTTACCAAAAGAGATTCATGTACAGCTACTGGTAGGAAGCTTTGGCAGTTGTGTTATTTTATAACTTCCACTAAAATCAGATTAGCGTTATTATTGCACTCTTTTTCATGCTAACCCCCCCCCCCCCCCCCCCCCCCCCCCCCCTCCTTTCTTTTTTATTTATTCAAACAGCAGGTTAGCCGGCAAGACTGCATGAGTTGAAAAGAACTAGAAGCATCCAATTTTGCTGACAAAAGTATTGACAAGCAATGAGATTTAATAAGACAAATCAGCTTATGTACCTTCTGCAAGCTTATGTGTCCCAAGTGTAAGAGAATTTCTTACCATTGATGCCCTTTCTGCATACTCTATAAGTATTTCAAAGGGAACAAGCATAATGCTTCAAATCAAAAAGAGCATCAGCAAGTACCTAATGGCACAGCTCCATTTGAGACAAACATGCGAGGAAATAATAAAATAGTAGCCCAAGGAAGTTTTGAGGAATTTATACATATCTCAGAAAGTTTAAGTATGTCCATCCCAAATATACTTAAAGCATTAACAAAAAAATGTAGGAAAAAAAATGCATATCAGAGTATGATGATCCAAAGTTTAAAACAACCATTAGATAAGAAGAAAAAATGCAATTTAACCATTTGAGTAGCATGCCTAAGAATAACGCAACATAAATCTCAATACCTGAATAAAAACTTCCACCAAGCAGCTTGATGTTTGCATGTCTTGGTAACCCTTGAAACACAACATATTTTAAACCGGCATGCTTCCAAGGTCAACAAACATGCAGTCATTACACAAATTAAAGATTGCTAAGCTAACCTACTTCATCCTACACGCTCTGTAAGGGTCACGAAGGGACAGCTTACAAAAACATAGCACAAAGATTTAAAAGATAAGTTTTTCCTCCACTTTTAAAGCCCATACCTCAATTAATCAGCGTATGTGTTTTGAAACTTAAGGTTTCAAAACCATTGACACGTGGGTTTTGAATAGCAAATCTGGTGAGCTTTTCTTTTTTTAATTATAAACTTATATTTTAATATTTTATTAAAAAAAACTAATTTTAGGTTGCTAAGTAAATCCTACATCCAATCTCAGCCTTTCATCCAAATCCTATATTAGATAGAAGCTAAAACCCCTACAAAACCCGACCCCGCCTCTCTCCCTCTTGGCCCCTCTTCCTCTCCCAATTATCTCTCTCATGGCTCACAATCCCTTGTCCCTCTCTCATCGCTCGCTCTCTCATCTCTTTCAATCCCTCTCTCGATTTCTCTGTCCCTCTTCGATCTCTCTCACACATAGTAGCGACCACCAATCTTGCACTCCATGCATGCATCACTCATTCACATAGTCCATATTTGACGAAGGATAATAATAAACCAATGTAAATTTAATTCACTCTTTTTTTAGAAGGTTATTTTGTATATTAACTTGTTTCTCCATCAAACTTCACAAAATCTGATTGATATAAATATTTTATAAGCACAAATCATCATGATCCGAATTTATGCTAACTCTTTAATGGAGCATGGCAAATGATTCAATAGCATAGCATTTGATTTATCATGATATTTAGTTAAATTTATTGGTTTATTTCCCTCTATTATTGGACATTGAAATGTAAGATGATTGACATCAATTTAGGCATTAAAATTTTTTGATCTGTTTGCATACCCTTCAATACATGATTGTTCTATAAAACTTTTTTTGTTAGAGTATTTTATTTGAAGATTTAATAAATAATTAATTACATTTTTTTGGAACATTCTACTAGTTCTTTGTAAATTAAAATGATGAAAGTTAGTATTAAGAGAGAAGATATTGCTTGAAAGTACGAGACTAAAGTTGATTTAAATGCAAAGAAGGCGAAGAAAGGCAAAATGTATATCAAATGTAATTTTTGTAGCAAAATTATCACAAGAGGCATTAAAAGACTACAGTATCATCTTTCTCAAACTTATAAGAATGTGGGACCATGTGAGAAAGTTCCTTATGAAGTTGGACAAGAGACATCAAACTATTTGAATGGCCTTTACAATGACAAAGCATTAACTCCAACAAAATATGGATGAAATAATTGACAATGGATCAAATTTTGGTTCTTCGAGTTCTAAACATTTTGCTCCTACCGATGGTCCTATTGGTGATCCAGCTAGTAATATTGATAGACTGATAGTACCTTTATTTTCACTAGAGGCATTGAAGAACCCATGGACCGATTTATTGAAGATTTGGGTCCTACAATTAAAGATCAAAGTCAAAGTATCCTCCAAAGAACACCAGAATCAAGTTTGTATGAATATTGAAAGAATTTTTTATGAAGATGGGATTTCTTTTAATGCTGTGATGAGTTCATCCTTTCTCGGTATGGCATGCTCCACTGAGAACAATGATCCAAGATTTAATCCTTCAAGCATGCATGATTTTTTAACATAGATATTAAAGGAAAAAGTGAATACTACTAACAAGATAGCTCAAGAAATAAAAAACATATGGGAACAATTCAATATTATTATATGATTGACAAGACATAAGAGGTCGAAGCTTAATCACTTTCTTTGTCAATAATCCTATTAGAATAGTATTTTTGAAATGTTTTGGCACATCTAAGCTCATTAAAGTTGTAATTAATACTATTCTAATTTTATTTCTTCTAGTTAATCTATTAATGATTTAGAGCGTTGGTGGATGCACTTTGGAGATGAAACACCATAATTAACAAAATTTGTGGTCAGAGTCCTAAGTCTAACATGTTTAGCTTCTACATATGAATGACATTGAAGCACATTCAATCAAATGCATACAAAGAGAAAATCATGTACAATAAGAAATTAAAATATATACACCTAAGGCTAACTTCATGCAAAAATGATGATGATCCTTTGATTCTTGATGATTTGAGATCAATGATGAATGGGAAGTTAACTAAGTTGAGGAAGGACAAGAAAAAAGTGTTGTTGAATTAGATAATAATGAAGATATTGATATTTACGTTGTTAATGTAACAGAAGCAAGTAGAAGTTTGCAAAAATTCACCAAACATGAATAAAGTAAAACACCAAATACCCCCAAAAGGTCCATGAAAAATATTCATTATGAAATATATAATAAATTGTTATTTAATTTTTCCTTATTATAAGGGTTCTTATTATGATAATCTTGACGCAAGAAAAAAGAAAGTGATAGTGTTGAATGAGGAAGAAGATGAATGGGATGGCTCATATGAGAGTGATGGGCAAGACAATAGAGCCATTAGATATCACAACGATTCTTTAGACAATCCTACAAGTGATAAGGATTATTTTAGGGCATAAAATACTTTATTTAGAATTAAGGTTTGAAATTGTAAAATCGAATATTGAGGACTTTTCTCTTAGTAAGGCAAAGCATAAGTCTCAAGGCATTTTAAGGCACAAGCCTCAAGGTATTTTAAGGCATAAGCCTCAAAAGTAAATCATTAAATTAATAATAAATATGAAATAATAAATAACATACTAACATCAAGTAAAATATTAAATTATGATCATTAAAAATCAAGGGAAGGCCATTAAAAATCATACAAAACTATAAATAATGCTAAATAAAAAGCCTATCTCAATTCTAGCTCAATATAAATCAGCAGTCTAAGGTCATAATATATGAATTCAAAAAGTCACCCCTACTCTTCCCTCACACTTGAAATAAGGGAATGGATTTCCAACAACAAGAGTTGAGACGTTGGTAGAGTAGTAACAGTGGTGCAAGCCAACGCAATTGGATTGGGTGCGGGCGATAAGGTCCCACACATGCGAGTTTGAGGTCGTGCGGTTCTTCTAAAATTTTATTTAATTTAGATATAGTAAATATGTTTTAATTCTATGTCCAATTCTATTAATTTTACAATATAATCCTTCAAACTCTTATCTATAATTACACATACACAATTTCTAGTATGACTCCTACCAAAATACCATAGTTTAAATCCTAAACTATCAATCTCCTTAGCCTTCTCTCCAACTCATTTAATTTCTTGAATGCATAGAATATTTATCTTTCTATGAATCATAATATCTATTAATTTCATTAATTTGTCTGTAAGAAAACATATTTTTCAAGTTCTTATCTTAAGTTTAGTTTCATGAAACTGCTTCATTGCCCACATCCGTCCATGATGTGGGAACCTTTGTCTATTTAACACTACACTCGGACATAGGTGCAGCAACCTTTGCACACTTCCCGTTACATTCAGGCCATACAGCACGTCGCTTCCAGAAAACGCCTTAGTATTAACACAATGTATTAAAAGATTCATGTCATAATTATTATACAAGTTTTACGCTGGCTGTCGACTACTTAATGCAACCCTCCGATTTTCTCATCCAGGATGTGGGACCTGGCAACGATAGTTGTTAAAATAAAATCGAAATTAGAGAGGCTTTAAAGAAAATAAAGTGTGGCAAAGCTGTTGGACCTGATGATATTCCAATAAAGGTGTGAAAATGCTTAGAAGATGAAGGAATTTATTGGCTTACTAAATTTTTTAATATTATTTTGAAGACTAAAAAGATGCCATATGAGTGAAAAACGAGTGTGTTGAATTATAGAGGAATAAGGAGAGAGTTGGTGAAAAAGGAGTGAGTGAACTATTTTTTAAGAATAAAGGTGATGCACAAAATTGTGTGAATTATAGAGGAATTAAGTTAATGTGTCATACTTTAAAACTATGGTAGAGAGTTATGGAGCATAGGTTACGATGTGATACTAATATTTTTCAAAATCAATTTGGATTCATGTCGGGTAGGTCTACTATGGAACCTATACATTTATTGAGAGGTTTAATGGAGAAGTATAGAGAGAATAAGGAGGATCTACATATGATATTTATTGATTTAGAGAAAGCATGTGATAAAATTCCAAGAGAAGTGCTATGTAGAGTTCTAGAAAAGAAAGGGGTTGATCATGCTTATATTCAAGTCATTAAGGATATGTATGCAATAGCTGTTGTGTTCAAACACATGGTAGTTTGACCAAGTATTTTCCTATTTCTGTTGGATTAAATCAAGGATCAGCCTTAAGCCCATATCTATTTGCTTTAGTCATGGATGTTCTCACTAGACATTTGCAAGAGGTTGTACCATGGTCTATGTTTTTTGTTGATGATATTCTTCTTTTTGATAAGACTAGAGAGGGTGCTCAAAGTAAACTTGAATTATGGAGGTCAAACTTAGAGTCTAAAGGCTTTCGTTTGAGTAGATCTAAAATCGAATATATGAAGTGTGATTTTAATAGTAATAGATCTAGTGGGGGGATTGTGACTTTAGGCGATTAAATCATTAATAAGAGTACACGTTTTAGATATCTTGAGTCTATTGTTCAGAGTGATGGTGAAATAGATGGGGATATTATTATTAGAATTCAAGTTGGATGGTTGAAGAGGAGGAATGTATCGAGGGCTTGTTGTGTGATGGAAAAGCCCCCCTAAAATTTAAGGGAAAATTCTATAAGATGGTGGTGAGACCTGCAATAGTTTATGGTGCAGAATGTTGGCCATTAAAAGAGAAGCATAATATTAAGTTAAGTGTTGCAGAGAGGGTGCTCAGGTGGATGAGTGGCTTTACTCCTAGAGACAAGATACGAAATGAGCATATATGTGAAAATGTTGGAGTAGCTCTAGTGGAAGATAAGATTAGAGAGAGCCTCCTAGATGATTTGGTCACATAAATCGGCCGCCTTCCAAGGACCCGGTTAGAAAGTAGATGTATTAGATTTGGCTTATGTTAAGAAAGGTTGAGGAAGACCTAAAAAGACTTGGTTAGAAAATATTAGAAATGACCTTTCTTTATTAGATTTAAATGAGAATTTGATTCTTAACAGGACACAATGGAGAAAAAAGATTCATGTAGCAAACCCCACGTAGTGAGATAAAGGCTTGAAGATTATTGTTGTTATAGATATAGTAAATATGTTTATTATTATATATTAAATTTGTAAATTAAAATTTTAAAATTACCTAAACCTTAATTTTCAAGGCTCACACATCTTCAAAATTATGCTAAAATTAAGATGAGGTGTGTCTTGAGGCGCGTTGCATACCCATTAAGATGTAAGCCTCATCTGGTAGGCATGAGGTGTATGCCTCATTGCCCTTTCTTTTATTAAATTGCATTGAGGCGAGCCTGATTTTAAACCATATTTAGAATGTAGTTCTATCCCATGTTAATAATCTTAAGTTTTCTGAACTCATAACTTTGATTTGATTTTTCAAAGTTTGTATGTCTTTTTATAATGTGTCTTTTATGAATTAAGGCTATATTTTTTTTTATGAACTTTGTGAGTCTTCTAATTTTTCATAATTTTATGACTTTTTATTTTAATTTAAAACCTATGCCTCGATTCGATTTGAAACCTATGTTTTCATTCAATTGGGAAAATCGCCTCAATTCCTAACATATTTTTTAAACCTCGTATAGTGCAATCAAGAACTCATCCTGCACACAGCTCACCTTGGTCTGTTGGTTGGGAGCTTAGGCTACCAACTAAGAAGCCTTGGGTTTGAGTCTTGTGTATGCGATATGTGTGTGAGTCTGCCTTAATTGGCCTAAATGTCCAAAAAAAAAAAAAAAGAACTCATCCTGCAAGTTTTTAAAACCAAGCAATTGATCACCTTCTCAACTCAAGGTGTCATTTGTGAAGTGTAACATGACATATTTTGCATAACCTTAACTGTTTCAGCTTTTCCCAAAAGAAGGCATTTACAATTTAAGCTGAGTATAAGTTAGATCTGTAACTTCAACTTTAAAAACACTGCTAGTCAAAACACACTGCTGAAAACAAGAAAATTTAACATATAATAAAAAATTGATCCACCCAAACTCGATAGGTTTCAAAAACAACCCGGCATCAATACAACGGAAAACAAATTCAAGTTTCTAACACAACCTAACCATCACCAAATAACAGATAGCAGCTTCCGATTCATCAAAATGAGAAAATCGAATTAGGAACCATAAAAGCATTCCAGCGCTCACCTCATCAGCCTCGGGATCGACTGAAGACGTAGAGTCCGAGCAATTACCCTCCACGTCCTCTTCAGCAAGGTCCCCAGCACCTTCAGACTTTTGGAGCAGCTCGAGCGCCCTATGGCACTGCTCTAGCACCGCCTCCAGTGTCCTCCTACGAATCCTGATCTCCTCTGCCGAGCCGACGGCAGGATGAGGAGGCCCGGAGGAGACCGCCGCCGCCGCTTGTTCCGCGATTCCCATGATGACCAGACCTCAAAAAGAGTAAGATGGAGGAGAGAGAAAGACGAGGCGGAGAACAAAACTAGGGTTTCAGTCGGAGAGGGAAAGTCGAAGAAATCCCTGGCGAGAAGATTACTGAGATCATGGAGGGCACGTTTCCATCCAGCAGGGCTACCTCAATTACGTCTCCGACAGCGGAGTTTTCCAAATCATTGCCGTTTTTCATAAAAATCGCGTGGTCTAATTTAAAGCCGTGTCATTTTTATTTTAAGCAACAGTAAATCCCAATATGCACGAGTCGAATTACCTAAAGAAACAACTCCCTCTGATAGCGCGGCTCCTTTCGCCGTGCCGGAGACTGCGGGGAACCATAAATAAATCAAGTAATTTTTATATTTAATATTATATATAATAAATATGAATATTTAAATATTGAGTATATATATTATTTTATATCATATTATTTATATATCTAATATTCAAAATTTTTATATTTCATATATATCATTCATTAATCAAATATTAATACAAAAAATAAAATATTAAAATTTATAAGATGATATAGGTGATATGAATAAAATAGAAGTGATATATTTGATATTAAAATTATCTATAGATGATAAATATGAAATATTAAAATTTTAAATATTAGATATATAAATAACATAATATAAAATGATTTACATATAAATCTCACTTAAATATTATATATATAATATTGATGATCATGACTGGGATAGTAAGCTGTTTATAATTTTATTTATGAAAGCCAATAAACAAAATTAATATAAAATTTTTTTTTATTTTTTTTTTATTTTAAGAAAATTTAATAACGAGTTTATATATCAGTAAGCATCCAACTATTCTGTTCAGATAGGTTGCATTCGTTGTTTTTGGAGAATTATATGCCAAAGCTCAGTAGATAAATAAATAGACGGAACCTAAAGATTTGTTTGGGGAAGTTTTGGGCCGCTATTTTTTTCGTTCATTTTATAGAATTTTTGTACTTTAAAATTGCTATAAAAAGTAATAAGAAAGCAATCTCAAACAAAACTAAAGGCTTCATTTGGCATAACTTTTTTACTGTTTTATTTTTCATATTACAATCATAATTTTTATTTGATCATTAATTTTTCATTATTCTTATATATATATATATATATATATATATATATATATATATATATATATATATATATATATATATATATATATATATATAGAAGTTATTTTCTGCAGCAGCTTTCAAAAAAATTACTTTCATATAGTAATTTTCAATCACTTCTATAGCAACTATAGTCATCTCAAACAAATTCTCAAAAAAAAATAGGGAACATAAAAGTTATATAAGGCCAACACTACAAAAAATATGAGATTTTCGTAATAATTATTAGTAGCGGTTTTTAAACCACTGTTATAAATTGATATATTGATATAGGCAGCAGTTAAAATCACTGCTAAAAAATTATAATAAATTTAGATTTTTACAATGATTTATCAAAGCGGTTTGAAAACCGCGGCCATCCTGCCCTAGCTCCCTTAGTCTCGAGTCCGTCTCCCAGGCCCACAAAAGGCGTCGTGGTGGGCATTCTTCCAG
Source organism: Dendrobium chrysotoxum (assembly GCA_019925795.1). Lineage (NCBI taxonomy): Eukaryota > Viridiplantae > Streptophyta > Magnoliopsida > Asparagales > Orchidaceae > Dendrobium > Dendrobium chrysotoxum. The sequence goes on from CM034313.1 coordinate 79,960,529, forward strand.
TCGTTCGCTTAGAGCAGGGGAAAGGCGTCATCAGCGGTATCAAGGAGCAAGGCAGTTGTGATTTGTTCGTGGATCGTGAAGCCTCTCCTCAAACGCGGTTAAGCCATGTGCGGAACAGTTTGAAGGGGCAAATTATGCTAATAGCCTTCTTATTAATTATTTTTTATCATTCTTTTTGTGCTTGTATTCCTCACATAGAAGTTAGGCGAGTTCTTCATTTATTATATTTTTCTTTATAGTCTTGGTGAGTGTTGCAAAAGCATCCGAACTTCAAGGAAAAGCTTATTTCTCAGACCATGTTGATGTAATAGCTGAGTTTTTAAGATGTGCCTGTTATTGATGCCAACTTTGCACATACCCTTTGACTTTATATTTATATTACCAGTAAAAATTACAGCCAACTTTTGTGTGTAAAGCTCACTGAATGAAGTAGATGATGCGCCTGCTACACTAATTGCCAAATTTGATTTTTTGGTATTATATATTTTTAAATCAATTTTATCCTTTAGCAGCGGTTTTAACATCTAAAAGTGTTGTTAAAGCCTTCCTATAGCAGCACTCATAAAACTGCTGCTAAAGCCTTTGCAGCGAACGCAAATGCAGCGGATCTGCAGCGGTTTCTAAACCGCTGCAAATAAATTCGTAGGTTTTTAAACCGCTGCAGTAGGTCCAAAAAAGTGCTACAAAAACTTGATTTTTTAGTACTCCAGTGCATCAAAATCTGAAAGTAATGAACCAATTAAAATAACCAAAAGCTGGCCAAAGGAAGTCATAGAACCACAAAATCAGATGAGCCAATCATGAAGCGCAAACAAAATTAAAACTGAAAGACTAATCCCACCACCAAAATAAAATAAGCTCCAAATATTCAAAATTCACGTCAAATGAAAGAACCTAAGGCCAATGTCAATATATGATCATGCACATAATCTCTAATTCCATCTTATTAATATATATCGTATGAACTTGAAATATTATTAGCATGTAGTTTGTTGTTTATCAAGCCAATGTTGTAAATAAGGTTTGACTCGTTTTGTGAAAATGCAATTAATCGAATATGAATCTTGACGTGTTATTGAAATTGAAATTTTCAATAATTAAATTTATGATCACCAAAATTTCGATTTCAGCAAATTTATAATTATTGTGGACTGAGAAATTCGCGACAGTAAAGTGAGAAGAATATATGTCTTAGCAATATACAAAAGTTTAACATATAAACAGATGAAAGAGAAAATACCATGATTTTTTACGTGAAAAATTCTGACAAAGGGAAAAACCATGGGGTTTTGCCTAGTTGTAGTGGTTCCACTAGAATTTGAATAGATTACAAATTTCAATCCGTCCCCCAATCTAAGGATGGAGAGAATACAATGTTTTGAAAAGTTCTACCAATCTACAGACCTGGTGTAAAAGTCTGCTGATATTTAGGAAGAACTTCGATGGTGGTTGAGGAGAACTCCAGTAGTAGTTGAAAAGAATGCCAAGGAGGAGAAGAAATTCGGTGGTTGGAAAAAATCGGTGTTTAGGAAGAACGTCAGTGGTGGAGAAGAACGTCGGTGGTGTAGAAGAACGTCGGCAGTGGAGAAGAACATTGACAGTGAAGAAGAATGTCGGTGGTGGAGAAGAATATCGACGGTGGAGAAGAATGTCGGTAGTGGAGAAGAACATCGACAATGTAGAGTGGCATGACTTATATGAATATACGTATATGCATATATATTTAGATCTATAGCTAGCTCATTCCAATTCAGAATTAGCTTAATTCAAATTTGATTTGAGCCAACCTTGGCTTCTTACTCCACCGACTTTAATTCGAATCAAAACTTCATCAAAATTTAGGACAATCTCTCGTATTCTAAGGGTCTTTTTGAAATAGTTTTCTCAATGTTTTGATTTTTAGATGTCAATTATAAATTCATTTGACTGTTACTTTCTTGTTATTTTTATATTATTTTTTTAGAAATTTTTTTAGCAGAAATATTCTTTTTACAATCAAAATAGTTAAGTTGTTTTCCCTATAGAAACTTCACAATCAACTTTATAAATGTTAAAGCCGTCCTAAATAAAACCTAAGGTTTCGTTTAGAATAGCTTTTTTGTTGTTTTCTAAAACAATTTTTTAGTACTAAATTTTTTTTAAATAAAAATTTTTACACTAGAAAATTATTTTAGAAAGCAATAAGAATGAAGCCCAAATCAATTTTATAACCTTAATGCATGTTGTAGTAAAATTGGAGGACAAAAATTTATGCATGGCATCAGAGTTTTCATCATGCCAAATTTGAGTAGTTCCCTACCCAATGTATCAACTCCACCCATTCCATTATTAGAAGTGTTAAAAGTGCCAGCTCAAACACTAGCTTGAATGAAGGTGATCAAATTATCATTTCTCAAATAAATTAATTTTAAAATAAGATCAAAGCCACATATTAACAAAATTCTTTTTTTTTAATGATATTATTTTAAGCTAGGATTATAATGACTTACATCAACACAATTATAAAATTTTGAAAATATATAATTGAAGATAGTTAGGCTTCGTTAGAGACGATTTTCTTACTGCTTCTTAAAATAATTTTTATACTAAAAAACTGCTTTAGAAAATAATAAGAAGACTATTCAAACAAAGCCTTCGTCTTATGCAGTAAATTTTCCATTAATATATTAGAATTATTATTGAATTTCATTGAATGACTGATCATTGAAATATGATAATAACAAAAATTAGTCTCTATAATTATGCAATCATATGCAGGGGCAGATCTCCATACAAGTCAGTCATTTAATTTTGGACAATTTTAGAATTCTGCACCCCCCCCGCCCCCCCCCACCCCCACCCCCACCCCCACCCCCCACCCACCCAAAAACTACTTTTTTCCTTAATCTTCCCTATCCCACGTGTGCCTACCACTTTTTCCATCCGAACTTTTATCTTGCGCGTGCACCACTTCGTATGCTCAAGTTTGCAAATCATAGCTTCGCTCTTCGATGTCTTTGCAGCCTTCTGCGTCTTCACAACCTTCACTCTGTCCTAATCTTCGCTATCCGCGCTAGTGACGCTTTTCTCTACATGATCAGACCGCTCGTTCTGTACCAACCGTCGTTGATTCTTTCAATCGCCGCACGAGCCCGCTATCTACTAGTGTGAAGACATCACCATTCTCGGATGATTGAATGTAATTTTTATTTAATCGAACTCTTTCTAGTAGATTAATCTAATCATATTGTATGATTTCTATATAAATTTCATTGGATATGTTAATGCTGCAATCTTAAAATTGATACAAACTGAATGGTGGATTTTGAGTTAGAGAGTTTGAAGGTGGTCATGGTGATTGTGGACATGGAACCGGTTCATGTATAGCTCTGCAATCAGCAAGAATTTAATGGTTCCATACGGTTTAATGAGATCTTGATGTGAGAAATTTAATGATATTAAAAATATCTTTATTTCAAGGGAAGTACTAGTTGGTGTAGAGAACTCTCACATATGAGGTAGATTGTTAAGGTATGTGAGATTATTATGTTTGTTCTCAAATTGGATTGAAAAAAATATGATGGTGTAGAAATTATCACTTCCAAAGAATATTGCTTAATCGATTTGAGCCAAGAGTACGGCTCATTGCGGTCTTACTGAGAGGATTCTCATTAAAAATCATCTATCACTCATTTGTTTTACAAATCCAATGAATTTACTTAGGAAAAGACCCAATCAGAATGCTCCAACATTGCCTTTGTTTTATCCAATCAAATTTGGGAGAAGATTTATCAGCTATGATCTCGAGGGTGCTGTGCTACACTAGAGCTTAAGGAAATAAAATCACAAAATCAAACCAAAAAAAAAAAAAAACATGCAATCATTTAAGTAAATTGAAGGGGATCAAACATGATAAAAACAACATCAACTATATGAGGCCTTATGGCCGAAGGACTCATAAGCTAAAATTGTATAGCTCAAAGAGAATAATATTAGACATCAAGGGCTCATAATATTAGAGTAGTAGACACCAAAATATTATCTATGTAACCCATTATCCACTTAGCTATCGAGTGCTTTGAAAGCTCTCGTAAGCTCGAGGAGTAAGCCTTCCATTTGAATTCTATTGGAGTTTAGGCAGTGACGGATCTAGCCCTTCTTTTTAGGGTGGGCAAACTCGATATATATAAAAAAATAAATACAAAAATATATAGGTGTTGTTTGGTTGCCGGAAAAGAAAATGTAGTGTAAAGTAAATGCAATGTAAAGTAAATGTAGTGTATTCCGAATACTTTGAGATTGTTTGGTTGTCTGTAAAGTAAACGCAGGAGAACTGTTTCTCTTGTTTGGTTAGGTATATCCAGAGTAAAGTAAAGCGGTATATTTGTAATAATTTTTTTTGGCATTATAACTAGTGTATTTATAAAAACAGTTTATTTATAATAATTAGTATTATTTGATTTTATAAAATAAAACTAGTGTATTTATTTATTGCACTATCTTATTATAAATTTTTTTGAGATTATAAGATATAATATTCTACTGTGTATTAATTTAGCCGACGGTGGTGGCCGGCGCTGGCGGAGGTGGTGGTCGATGGTGGCGATCAAAGGTGGTGGTCGACGGTGGTGGCCATAGGTGGTTGCCGGTGGTGGCGGAGGTGGTGGCCGACGGTGGTGGTCGGCGGTGGCGGTCAAAGGTGGTGGCCGACAGTGGCGGTCAAAGGTGGTGGTTGCTGGCGGTGGCCGGCGGTGGCGGAGGTGGTGGCCGGCGGTGACTGGCGGTGGCGGTCAAAGGTGGTGGTCGACGATGGCCAGAGGTGGTTGCCGGTGGTGGCGGAGGTGGTGGCCGACGGTGGTGGCCGGCGGTGGCGGTCAAAGGTGGTGGTCGACGGTGGCCAGAGGTGGCGAAGGTGGTGGCCGGCGGTGGTGGTCAAAGGTGGTGGTCGACGGTGGCCAGAGGTGGTTGCCGGTGGTGGCGGAGGTGGTGGCAGGCGCTGGTGGCCGGCGGTGGTGGTCGGCGGTGGCCAGAGGTGGTTGCCGGTGGTGGCGGAGGTGGTGGCCGGCGGTGGCGGTCAAAGGTGATGGTCGACGGTGGCCAGAGGTGGTTGCCGGTGGTGGCGGACGTGGTGGCCGGCGGTGGCGGCCGGTGGTTGTCAAAGGTGGTGGTCGATGGTGGTCAGAGGTGGTTGCCGGTGGTGGCGAAGGTGGTGGCCGGCAATCGGAGGTGGCCGACAAGGGGTTGAAATGCCCTTGAGTTTGCAATGTATTTAGAAGTCGCCCAAATCGGAGGAATTCTAAATGCACCAAAAATGAACTAGAACAGAATACACTGCATTTGTTTTACTTTACGTTGAATTTACTTTTCATCCAATCAAACACTAAAATTCTCAAAACCCCTGCATTTGGATTACTTTACACTCTAAATGCAGCAAACCAAACAGCCCATAGTATATTTCACTAGCAAAATTCAAAGCAAAACATTATATTTCATAAATGCTTCAACGCGAATTGTTCGTATGTCGAGATGGGCAGGTAGGCGCACACTTGATAAAATTAGGGCAAAAGTTATTTTCGAGGGGGAGGGGGGGCGCAGAATTCCTAAATTGCCCTCTTAATACATTTTTTTTTAGGGTGGGCATTTGCCCACCCTGACCTGACTTGGGATCCGCCCTTGAGTTTAGGGATCATATTAGAATCAACATAGAGTTTTTCATTGTAAAATATTTCATTTTCTCAAATATTTAGCCTAGCTCAAATTTGCAATATCTTCGAGTTATATTAAATTTGAATGATCGAGGTTTTCCAAGGGTGTGATGCATTAGAATTTGTACTCTTATATGTGATTTAGTGTTCTAGTCCCGAATCAAATCAATCCAATAACACTAGTGTCGGTATCAATGATTCAAAGGTATTTTTGTGTGACAACTGGTGTTCAACACATTGGATTTGCTTTGATGTTTTTTTTTTTTTTTTTGCCGATTCATCCATTCAAGGCTCAAGTTATGGTATCACTTCGGAAAGGAGGACTTCCTCAAGTTTTGGAAATTTTTAAGATTTGAATAAATATTTGATGAAATATTTATTTTTAAGCTTTTTTGGGGATTTTACGGACCCTCAAGGGAGAACTCCCTTGAGTTGAGTTCTTTTATTGTATTTTCAACGTTGTCATCCTTCTATGTTAACCAATAACCATGCAAATCTTGTAATTATTTTTTTAATTCAAAAATTATAATGAAATATAAGACTTTGCTTAAAATTTTAGTTTTTATATATATATAATTTTTTATACTTAATTTTTTATATAATGAATTTGCCCCTCTTAAAAAATAAGAATAGATCAGCCCCTGATCATATGAAATAAAAAAGATCAATCATTCAGAAAATATTATCGCATTGTTCTACATACAAATGTTTTTTGGGTTCATTTGATTTTTTGCAAATAAATAAATATAGCATTTTAAAAAATGACGGCTTTGTTTCTATTCATTTTGTCTGTGCATACAAAGTCTAGACCTTTTAGAAGTTTAAACTTCACGTTGATATCTATTTAAATTTATCCAAACAATAGAATTTCACAAACATTCATATTTAATTACAAAATAATTATTTATTTTTTTATTTATGAGTTACACAATTCCTTAATTAATATAAGCTTGTTTCGTCCTGGAATATTCGCGGCGGTAGAGAAATATAAAATTTATTGTCTTAGCTTTGTACGAAGATCCAGCACACAAGAAGATAAAAAAGAGGGTGTAGCGTTCATAAGAGACACCAGAGTTTTTACGTGGAAACCCCTAAAAAAGGGGGAAAAACTACGGGGCTGGCCCATTTTGAATGAATATACTATTATTTACAGTTGATTACAAATGAGGCCCTTCCTTGGGGGAAGGCCTTGGGTTGATGTAGATAATGTACATCATATTAGGTGTTGGGAATTGGAAGAATTAGTATTGAAATGTTCGTTTGGTCAGTGGGACCATATTCAGCAGGCGATAGAGGTCGGAAAGGCCGTAGTCTAGCGACGAAGGTCGGAAAGACCGTAGTCTGGTGACGTTGGTTGGAGGGACCATAGTTGGCGGAGAAGGTCGGAAGGACCATAGTCGGCAGGCGACAGAGGTCGGAAAAACGGCGATTGGCGGGCGACAGAGGTCGGAAAGACTGTAGTCGGCGGGCGATAGAGGTCGGAAAAATCGTAATCGGCGGGCGATGGAGGTCAAAAAGACCATAGTCTGGTGATGGTGGTCGGAGGGACCATAGTTGGCAAAGGAGGTCGGAAGAACTGTAGTCGGCGGGCGATGGAGGTTGGAAGGACTATAGTCGGCGGGCGATAGAGGTCGGAAAGACTGTAGTATGGTGATGATGGTCGGAGGGACTGTAGTCAGCGGAATAGGTCGGAAGGACCGTAGTCGGCGGGCGACAGAGGTTGGAAGGACCGTAGTCGGTGGGCGATGGAGGTCAGAGAAATAGTAGTCTGATGACGATGGTTGGAGGGACCGTAGTCGGCAGAGGAGGTCGAAAAGACAGTAGTATGGTGACATCCGTCGGAGGGACCGTAGTCGTTGGAGGAGGTCAAAAGGATTGTAGTCGGCGGGTGACGGAGGTTGGAAGGACCGTACTTGGTAGCCTGGTGGAGGACCAACAATGGTTAGTCGTAAAAGGAGGTCCAACGGCGGCCGGCGATCGGGTGGAAGTCTGGGCGGTGGTCCGACTACGGTCGGGCTAAAGTCCAGTGGCGATCGGTGGCCGGGTGGAAGTTTGGGGCGGTTGGCTGCCAGGTGATGGTCCTATGACGGTCAAGCTAAAGTAGGGTAGCGGTCGGTTGGATGTCCGGCAACTGCCGGGCGGTGGTCTGATGACAGTCGGGCTAAAGTCTGACGGCGGTCAACGGCCGGGTGGAAGTCTGACGACGGTCGGTGGCCGGGTGGAAGTCCGGCGGCGGTCAGCGGGCGAGCGGTGGTCCGACGACCGTGGGCTAAAGTCCGGCGATGGTCGGCAGTCGGCGGCCCGGCGGTGGTCCGACGAAGGTCGAGCTAAAGTCCGGCGGTGGTTGACGGGTGGGTGGAAGTCTGATGGCGGTCGGGGACCGGGTGGAAGCTCGGTGGCTGTCGGCGGCCGGGCGGTGGTCCGACGGCAACCGATGTGGGTTCACCGGCGGTGGTGCAGGAGCTCTTGAAGCCTCATATTTCTCTCAATCTCCAACCAAAGGTCCCCCTCATGTTGAGAGTGGGGGTTTATTTATATATTTTCATGAGTGACACACCCCGTAAATATAGAGAAGATCCGGGGCAGGTTCGGAGTGCTCCATCGATGGCTCGTATTGATTTCCCCGATCATAGAGAGTTTTTCAATTGTTTATGTGCCTTAATGATGTTAGAATTCAGCAATCTTGGGCTCGTTGGATTCGTCTCGCTGAGCCGCTCGATTTGATTATAAGCATGCTATATTTGGATATCAATTTGTCATCCAAATAATGATTTGACCCTTCCAAATGTGGCCCGGACCCCTGATTTAGACCCATTTGGGCTTGGGTTGGACCGACTTTGGTGTCGTTAGGTTCGTCTCTTTGAGATGTTCAGTTTGACTATAAGTTTGCTGAAATCGAAATTCAGATGATCCCAAATTTATTTTTGAAAGTTTTCAACTTGAATATGCATCGAAATTCGTGCTCAATCAAAGTAATTTTTGATGACGTATCAAAGCTACTCACACATCACTATAAATTTAGGATCCGTTTGAGATGACTGTAGTTTTTTATAAAGTTGTTGTGAGAAAAATAACTTAGAATTTATTTGAGATAACTTTCTTATTACTTTATTTTTCATATTGCAACTGTAGTTTTTATTTGGCTTAGTTCTCAATTTTCAAGAAACTTTCATGCTAGAAGGTTGCTTTTATAGTAGCTTTCAAAAAATTTATTTCCCCACAAAACTATTTTTATAAAATATTGCAGCTGTCACAAACAAACAGGTCTTTAGCTATTTTGATTATAAAAAATAATATTTCATTATAATTTTTTTAAATAATAAAAAAATAACAATCAAATAAAATTATCATTACTATTTAAAAAAATTATAAAAAAATTATCTCTTGTAAATGCAACGTACATAACACGTCAAAGGACCCGTTAGGCGTTATCTTTCTTCAAGTAAGACAACACACCGCGCCAACAAATGATAGCACTTCACATACGATTGCTGAGTCTTATTAATAAAACAGAGAAGTAATTCACACATAAAATAATCAATAAAGTTTTGGTATACACAATTCACGTCCATCCTCCCAAATCAATAAAAATCTGACACAAATTGCCGTCCTCTTCGTAGTTTATAGGGCTCATCCTAGGCATCAAGAACTAAAACAAATAAATAGGACAAAATGATTACGATAAACAGACGAATAAAATGATATGGCACATCTGAAATTGAAACAAATATTTAAAAACATCACATTAGCTTAGAGTTTAGATGTTCACGTCCGCTTAAATCCTGCAGAATTTTGTGCATTTCGATGATTGGTTGATTATGTATATAAATAAATGACAAAAGACTTCTTGATCGTTTAACGTTAGCCACAAAGATGTACACTACGATATAAATATTATTAGAGGTGTCAATTTGGAATGTGGGTTAGGTTTGGATCTAATTCAAAGTTGAATGGATCTAAAAATTTGAGCTGAATCTGACTCGATCTCAACTGGACTCATTAAAATTTGACTTGTTTGAATTGCTTATTATATGATTCGTGTATTTTTTTTTGGATCAACACAACCCGTTTAAATCAAATGCAACCCACTTAATCCGAAAATGACACATTTAATGCAAACCCTGCCCGTTTAGCTCAAAGTCATAGGATAATCAGATCAATTTTAAGTTTTTAGGTCAATCGAACTTGACCCAAAATTAATCGTGCCAATACTTTCGACCTAAATCGAACCCTAAAATTAAATGGGTCAAGTCAACTCAACCCCAACTCGAATTTTTTGAGTAAGGTTCTAGTTGATTTGATGAGTTAGATCATTTATTAACACCCCCATCACTCCATGCATAGCTTTCTCAATCAACTACAATTTATTATGCTTGTTCATCATAATTAATAGTGCTCAACGAAATAAAAGTGAATGTAAGGCTTCATTTAGTACAATTTTTTTGGGAAAAAATTTATTTATTTTGTATGAAATAATAATAATTGGATCATATTCGTTATGATTTTATTAGCAAATTTAAAAACTATAAGATTGGATTCAGCTAAAATGATTCAACTAACATTTTTTATTGGTTACAAATGATACACTTTCCTATGATTGAGAAAAATATTATTACAATAGAGTATACATAAGCTGTACAGAAAAAATACCTTGAAGTTGGAAGAATTATATGGCATGGGAGCTGTTTTTAAGAGAAGATTTGTTATTTATTTGATCATTCTTCCTTGAGGAGAGGAATCTAGATACCATAAAATTGAGTATAAATCTTATTGTTGATGTTGTAAGTTAGAGTTGGTGTCGACAACATGCTTCCATAGGCAATACGTGCATTGATGCTATAGGTGATGGCAACGAAAAGTGATTTAGGATCTATAGGATTTTTTATTGTGATGGTGGCAACTTAATTGGTGCCCCTTAGGGTGTTGAAGGGTTATCTTGAAGATGGTGAAATGGGTATTAAGGGTTAGGATAGATTTGATGCTCAAAATTTCATGCTATCAAAAGGGAAAGCCGTTTTCCTTTGAGAAAAATATGAAGAAGCTCTAAATTAAATGTTTGAGATATCATGAAACTAATAGTAGTGTTTTTATAGATCTTGGATCAAAAGTTAACGAGTTATAATATTTTTAATCTGGTTAATCATAATAAGAAAATATCTTGCTATTTTGACATATTGGCTATGGTATCTTAGGGCTATTGGGGAGTTAAAGTCTTGGAAGGTTACAAGTAAAGTGAGGAAATATTTCGAAGAGTTTTAAAGAGGTTAGATGTATTTTTAGGTTAAGCGAAGCTAGGCTCAAGGCTTTGTATAGGAGATGAAAATTGTGTTGAAAAAGAGGAGGAATCAGGGTGAGAGAAGATAACAAAGAACTCGCCAATGACCTAGGGAATCAGCCACCAAGCTTCAACGGATAGTGGAGCATCCACTGAGTCTTTCTATATGAAATTCACACAAACAATTTTTTTCAATGAATCAAAAAGTATAAAGTAAGGTCCTACTTATCGACATTTTCTAAGCCTAAATAACTTTAGAAAGCCTTAGGAGGCAATAAGATACTAATACATAAATTGACAATTTATCTTAATAAAAAGGGAAAAAAAATAAAATAAAATTTAAAGCTTTTAAATGCATGAAAATTTGGGTGACTGTAAATTAAGACATGATCGCTTTTATTATATTTCTAAGAAGAATGTTTATAATTTATTACATTTATATATTTATTATTATTTAATTAGATTTGATGCTTTTTACTTCATATATAGATTATGAATATTTTGTACAAAAGTGAATGTAGCATTTGAAAATGAATGATGGAGAATATCTTCCAAGTTAGCAGATTTCTTTAGATTGTAATCATAAACAACTTCTAAATGTGTTTTCTGAGTCATTCTAGAAATGTTGTTGTTATATACAAATTCAGAAGGATGTTGATGCAAGTCAAAGTGCTAATATTCTTTCCACTAAATATCTTAGTAAGTTTCCTAAGATCTATTAAAAACTTCCATCTATCCATCTATTTTGGGGTGAAATTAGATTAAAAAAATTAGTTATATTTTAAATAATTTTCATAGTATTTTTCAAACACAGCTCGCAACCTTGCCGGTCTATGGTGTAAAAACCCTAATTTTGAATAATATGAATATCCAGATTTTTCAAAAAGCTGCATGTAGTATATATATATATATATATAATGTGACACGTCACCAAAAATTCATCTTGATCAGGCACGAATCTCGAGACAAATTTGAATTGCAAGCTTTCAAAATTAAATCTGTGACCATTCAAACTCCAATTTCATCAAACTTATAGTCGAACTGAACGTCTCGGAAAGACGAACCCAACGACATCAAAATCAGTCAAATCCAAGCTCGAATGGGTCCAAATCAAAGACTCAAGGCACTTTTGGAAGGTTCAAACCATAATTTGGAATACCAAATGAACTCTAAAAGTGACATGCTTATAGTCAAATCAAGCGGCTCGACGAGACAAATCAAACGAGCCCATGAACACTGAATTCCGATATCATTAAGATATTCAAATGACCATTAAACGGTCCACGATCAAGGGGATCAATTTCGGCCATCCATTCAAACCACCCCGATTTTGACCTTGATCCTCTACATATTTACAATCTATGCCACTATCAAAAAACTATAAATAACCCCCACTCTTCTCATGAAAGGAGAGGAGAAGAAGGAAGAATAGGAAGGGATTTGGGAGCTCTCTTGCCACCATCACCGGAGTTCTTCCCAACCACCGCCGAAGTTCTTCCCGACCACCGCCGGAGTTCCTCCCGACCATCGCCGGAGTTCCTCCTGACCATCATTGGAGTTCTTCCCGACCAACACCGAAGAGTTTCCTCTCGACCGCTTCCAGAGTTCTTCCCGACCGTGGCTGAAGTTTCCTCCGATCTCTGTCGGAGTTCTTCCCGACCGTTATTGAAGTTTCCTCCCGACCGTTGTCGGAGTTCTTCCCGACTGTCACTGAAGTTCATTGCCAGATTTCTATCTAATTAATCAACATGTTGTAATTCCAGTGTCTCCAAGTAAAGAAGTGAATCAAACTTTGTAATCAACTCAAACTTACTGGAATTTTCTCATCTAGGCTAGGCCTCGTGGTTTTTCCCTTTTTGGGTTTTTCATGTAAAAAAAATTCTGGTGTTTCTCTCTCTCAATTATCTGTTGGTGTGCTGGATATACGTACATTGCTAAGACGCTATATTTTTACTTTACTGCCACGTATATTCTAATCCGCAACAAAATGTAATACAATTCTAAGCACTAATCTTTTTCCTCCTCTCACTATCGTGGCTTGCTGGGTAAGTAATAAGATAGGTAAAGGGAGAGAGAGAGAAGAGAGAAAGAGAGTGAAAGCTGCATTTTGATCATTTTTGTCAGTTTTCCCAATTAGAAAAAATCTTCTGATCGTTGTAAGTAACACAATTCATGCTTTAGTTTTCAATGGTGTTATGTTTACCAATTTAAATCCTTCCAAAAGTAATAAAAATATATTTTCTTCCAATTTATTAGGCTTTTATCATGGAATTTTTTATATATGATGGATATGATTTTAATAAATATTTTGTTTATAATTTTATAAAATTTTACTAGATAAATTAAGAGTTATGATTTTCTAAAGATTGATGAATAATATGTATTTTATAGAATTTATTGCATTGCATGGTACTATACGCATGTTACTGCGTTATATAGGAAAATGATATCATTGATATAAGATGAATGTGGCATTTACATGCAGGGAAAAAAGGTTGATTTTTAATACTATAATTAATGTGGATTGGCTATTAAAATGATAGTACCTTGTATTGGAGGGAGAACAGACGGGCTTTTTAAATATGGTTTATGGTGTTATCCAAATTGTAGCCTATAATTAATGACTGATTACACCGACGAGCCGAGAGTGATGACCCTTTATAGATCATTGAAAGCCACTTATAATGATAATCGACTTAATTTATAAATGATAAGATTGATGGATGACAAATTGAAAGCTGAAAACATCACATTAAAGCTGTTTGTCATGCCTTACTAAACTATAATATATTGATGTATACAGTGATACATATGTAATAATAAATAAAGAACTAGTAATTAAGAATAGATGAAATATATTTTATTGAACAAATTTAAGTTGATTTTCTTTATTTTGAATTATATTGATTTGTTTTGGAATGAGCTGTTTTATTTTGAAACAAATTTATTTTGTATTGAGTTTTATTGCCTGAATCCATAGTGAAAATGTTGGGATGATGTTTTTTTTTAAGATGGGTAGATTGTAACAACCCTAGTTTTGAATAATATGAATTTTCAAAACTTTCAGAAAGCCGTATGGAGTGCTGCAATGTTGTGCTTTCAAGCACAACGGTACTGAGAAAGGCTAGAGAGTGGAACCTCAACGCCATAGCTCTTTGTTCTATAATAACTCTTGAAACACATGTAGTGCAACGGCACTGGGTTGTTGGGGCATCGCAGTGCCATATATTAAAATGAGTTTTTATATATATTAAATACTATAAAACCCTAAGCACTAAACACTTTTCCTCCCATCACTGTCGTGGTTTGTCGGGTAAGGAAAAAGAGAGAGAAAGGGAGAGGGAGAGGAGAGAATATTTTGGTCATTTTTATCTGTTGCTCTAGTTAGTAAAAGTCTTCTGATTGTTTTAAGTAACCCAATTCCTACTTTAGTTTTCAATGGATTTTGTGTTCACTGGTTTAAATCCTCCCAAAAGTAATACAAATATATTTTCTCCCAATTTATTGAGCTCTTACTATGTAACTTTTCATTAGGGGTGTCAATATTGGACCCGACCCGAAAACCCGACTCGAACCCGACCCGAAAATTTTGGGTTTGGGTTGACTCGAACACGAAACGGGTCGGGTTCGGGTTCAACAATTCGACCCGTTTCAAAAATCGGGTCGGGTTCAGGTTGACCCGTTGATCCGAAATTGACACGTTTTTGACCCAAAAAACTTTGTTTTGACCCGGTAACCCGAGATTGACCCGTTTCTGACCCAATTTTGACCCGAAAAGCGGAGATTGATCCATTTTTGGACCCGAAAACTAGCAGTTTTTGTTGGCACCGGGTCATTCGAGTCGGGTCGGGTTGACCCGAACCCGAAGCGGGTCGGGTTCGGGTCAGAAAAACCGACCCGTTTCCAAAAATGGGTCGGGTTCAGGTTGACCCGAATAGTGCCAGGTCAGTTTCGGGTTCGACCCGAGCCCGACCCGTGACCCGAAATTGACACCCCTACTTTTCGCATACACTTGAGGATTGGTTTGACTTCTATACCTCGCATTGGAAGCTTTAGTGAGTTTTGAGTTTCTACTGGGCTTTTGTCAGCTCCTTATGTGAATTTTGTTGATTTCAAGGCAATGAAGGGGCTATGACTCTATGGAGTGAGGTTGATTGAGATCTTCAAGTTTTTCTATTAATATTTTATATTTTGTTTATTCTTTTGTAGTCAAGATCTTGTGATATATTATTGATTGTAAATAATATCTTGAATATTATAAATGAGAATTTGATGAAAGAATATAGTGAAAGATTTTGATGTGTGCAATGCTATGTTGCTTCCGTTGGATGCATTGATTTATATTGATGATTTTATAGGAGCTCTTGTAGGCGATTAAAAGATAAAATAGACAAAATTTCCAATTTAAGTATTGGAGCATCACATATGATAGGCAGGAAGACAATTGGCATTGCCTAAGAGCTATTAGTTCCATTAATCTTGGCCCCACAAGGGCACTCACCTCAATGGACATTGCCTTACATATAGTAACATATATTTTCTCCATTCTTGTTCCTCCACTTTGCATTTGTGAAGAGTAGCTCTCTTCACTTGCTTGAAGTTAAACAAAGCCAACTCAACAAGGCCAATTTTTACATTCTTAACAGGTTAATTATTAGTGAATATCCAAATATAAACATAATACACCCCTCAAATCAATACTTCTAGGAGAAAAAAGTGAGTGGGTCAAATCATTATCTTGATGAGGAATCAATGCAACGCCCGAGAGTAAAGTAATAACAAGATAAGAACATATACTTTCTTTCATTTTAAGTGTTTGGTAGAAGCAATAAATACTTATCATGAATTCACTTGTCCTTTTCACAAGTCATCTTTCAAAGGTTTAGATGAATCAAGGAGCTAAATGTATACTTGTACATATCATGTAGGTATTTCTTAGGTGCCTTATAGGTTCTAACAAGAGGACTCGACCAAACTAGTCACATTGCCCACAAAAAGCACCCACCAGCATGGAACATGACTCGTCCCAGACTATCATTGAAGAGTTGTCCTAGGCATGCGCATTAGGGAACTCGTATAGAACAAGCCCAAAGCAAACACTCACCTTGACGAAGATTGGCCTCCAAAGATCATTCATACTCATCCAAGCCAACAAGCTACCATTGACATCCCTTAATCCAACAACGAGAAACACACACCTCATGGGTTTCAAACTATTACCCTCCAGATTGGGCTGGTCTTCACTTATGGTCATTGCCACCCCATGAAACTCGCCCCTTATGCTCATAGGGCCATGCAATGTCCTTTAGAACTTGTTGTCGTATCCAATGGACCTGTCCAAAATCGACTCCTCCCACATGTCATATCCAGAGGTCCCACCCAATAAAACTCACCTATAAAGACTCGTGCAAAAGTAGAGAGCCGCATGGATGACCATCGGTGGAGTTACATGTCAGCTGCAATTTGTAATAAGTCATAGGGTGCATTGTACTTCTCTTATTTTCATATTTTTAGGTATAACCTTTTCTATAGCTCTCTAAATGTCATAAATAGATGGTAGAGATGCATATCCTAAATCTTTTGGTAATTATTTGATTTTTTGGCATATTCTGAGCATTTATTGTTCTCCCGTCTCTCTCTCTCTCTCTCTCTCTCTTCCCTTTTTCTCACTCCATACTTAAATTTTGATTTGTTCATAAAAATAAGTATAGAGTTGTGGAGAGGTAACATTGTTTTAAAGTTGCTGTGAGTTTTTCAAAGTTAATTAGTAATATTCTTATAAATACAACCAGCACATTTGATTGTAAAAAATATTATTAAAAAAATAGTAAAAAAAATAATAGCCGAACTAAAACATATATCAATCTAAAAAAGCATTAAAATAGTTTTCTCCAATAGATCCTTAGTGCGATGAATAAAATATTTAAATTTTTTATTTTTCATCTATAAAAAGCTACTTAAGCCCTTACGTGAATTATTATGATTTATTATTAAACATTATCACAATCTTGCCGCTGAAAGTAAAGCGCCAATCACAAAGCCGCAGAGAGCTCACATCATACTATTATAGCATTATTGAAGCTTTTTTAAAAAAATTATATACTAATCAAAAGGGTGTGTAGCAGGAACCAACTACTATATACAAAGCGATGGCAATTGGCAAGCCGGCAGCTAGAAATTAGTACTTACGGAGATTTTAAAATTACGCTCAGATTTTAATAAAAATATGACACATGGATTAAGTATTATTATGTATTATTAAATATTATTGTATATTATTATGTATTTAATTATATATTATTATACATTAACTAATACATAGTAATACACAATCAATATACATCTGATACATCATCAAAAAATTATCTTGATCAGGCACGAATCTCGAGAATAAAGGTGATGCACAAGATTGTACGAATTATAGAGGAATTAAGTTAATGTGTCATACTTTAAAACTATAGGAACGAGTTATGGAGCATAGGTTGCGGCGTGATACTAATATTTCTCAAAATCAATTTGGATTCATGCCGGGTAGGTCTACTATGGAAGCCATACATTTATTAAGAGGTTTGATGGAGAAATATAGAGAGAATAAGGAGGATTTACATATGATATTTATTGATTTAGAAAAAGCATATGATAAAGTTCCAAGAGAAGTGCTATGGAGAGTTCTTGAAAAGAAAGGAGTTAATAACGCTTATATTCAAATCATTAAAGATATGCATGTAGGAGCTATTACTTGTGTTCAAACACAAGGTGGTTTGACCAAGTATTTCCCTATTTTGGTTGGATTACATCAAGGATCAGCCTTAAGCCCATATCTTTTTGCTTTAGTTACGGATGTTCTCACTAGACATTTGCAAGAGGATGTACCTTGGTGTATGCTTTTTGCTGATGATATTCTTCT
Source organism: Dendrobium chrysotoxum (assembly GCA_019925795.1). NCBI lineage: Eukaryota > Viridiplantae > Streptophyta > Magnoliopsida > Asparagales > Orchidaceae > Dendrobium > Dendrobium chrysotoxum. The sequence goes on from CM034313.1 coordinate 79,978,395, forward strand.
TGTTGATAAGACTAGAGAGGGAGTTGAAGGTAAATTAGAATTGTGGAGGTCAATCTTAGAGTCTAAAGGTTTTCGCTTGAGTAGATCTAAAACGGAATATATGGAGTGTAATTTTAGTAATAATAAGGGATTGTGACTTTGGGCGATCAAGTCATTAATAAGAGTACAAGTTTTAGATATCTTGGATCTATTGTTTAGAGTGATAATGACATAGATGGGGATATTATCAGCAGAATCCAAGTTGGATGGTTGAAGTGGAGGAATGGATCGGGCTTATTGTGTGATAGAAAAGTACCCCTCAAACTTAAGGGAAAATTCTATAAGATGGTGGTGAGACCTGCAATGCTTTATGGTGCCGAATGTTGGCCATTAAAAGAGAAGCATAATTCTAAGTTAAGTGTTGCAGAGATGAGGATACTCAGGTGGATGAGTGGCTTTACCCTTAGAGATAGGATACGAAATGAGCATATTTGTGTAAAGGTTGGAGTAGCTCCAGTGGAAGATAAGATTAGAGAGAGTTGCCTTAGATGGTTTGGTCACATAAAATGGCGGCCTCCCGATGACCCGATTAGGAAAGTAGAGGTCTTAGATTTGACTTATGTTAAGAAAGGTAGAGGTATACCTAAAAAGACTTGGTTAGAAAATATTGGAAATGATCTTTCTTTATTAGATTTAAATGAGAATTTGACTTTTAACAGGACACAATGGAGAAAAAGGATTCATGTAGCCGACCCCACGTAGTGGGATAAAGGCTTGTTGTTGTTGTTGTTGTAGGAACGAATCTCGAGGCAAAATCAAGATGGAAACTTCAAAAATTAAAATTTGGGATCATCTGAACTTCGATTTCAGCAAGCTTATAGTCAAATCGAACGTCTCGGAAATACAAACCCAACGACACCAAATTCAACCTAATCCAAGCCCAAATGGGTCCAAATCAATGGTCTAATGCATTGTTGGAAGATTCAAATCATAATTTGGATTACCAAACGGTCTCCAAACATGACATGCTTATAGTCGAATCGAGCGTCTCAACGAGATGAATCCAACGAGCCTAAGATCGCCAAAATCCGATATCTTTAAGACCTTCAAATACCAACAAATGGTCTACGATCAAGGGATTCAACATCGGCCGTCTATTCAAACCACTCCCTAATTACCCTTGATCTTTCTCCTATTTACGGGCCATGCCACTCTCAAAAATATATAAATAGAGCCCCCTCTTCTCTTGAAAGGGGAGCCCTAAGCCATAGGATTCAAGAGAGATCAGAGATCGCTCCTGCCTCCTTGCTCCTCCTCGACCACTGCCGGAGCTCTACCGGACCACCGCCTAATGCCCTGAGCTCCGCCGGACCACCACATGACGTCCTCAGCTCCACCGAACCACCGCCTGACGCCCTGAGCTCCGCCGGACCACCGCTTGATGCCCTGAGCTCCACTGGACCACCGCATAATGCCTTGAGCTTCACCGAACCACCACATGGCGTCTTTAGCTCTACCGGACCACCGCTTGATGCTATGAGCTCTGCCGGACCACCACCTGACATCCTCAGCTCCGCCAAACCACCGCCTGACGCCATGAGCACCGCCAGACCACCGCCGGACAATCACCTGACATCCTCAACTCCGTCGGACCACCATCTAAGGCCCGAACATCTGCCAGACCACCACCTGAGGCCCTGACATCTATCGGACCACCACCTAAGGCCTGGACTTCTGTCAGACCACCACTTGAGGCTCAGACTTCTGTCGGACCACCACCTGAGGCCCGGACTTCTACCAGACCACCACATGAGGCCCGGACATCTACCGGACCACCACCTGAGGCCCGAACATTTACTGGAGCACAACGTAAGGCCCAGACTTCTGCCGGACCACCACCTGAGGCCCGGACTTCTACCGGACCACCACATAAGACCCGGACATCTGCCGGACCACCACCTAAGGCTCGGACTTTTGCCAGACCACCACCTTACATCTATGGCCTTTCTGACCCTCGTCTCCTGCCAACTACGGCCTCTTTGACCTCCGTCACCTATTATGGTCTTTTTGACCTCCAACGTTAGTCGCCTATGGTCTACCCGACCTCTATCATCAGACTACGGTCTTTATGACCTGCAATGTCAGCCAACTACGGTCCTTCTGACCACCTGCGTCTGACCAACTATGGTCATCCCGGCCTCTGACATCAGAATACAGACTTTATAACCTGCACCGTCAGCCAACTACGATCCTTCCGACCTCCATCGCCCGACTAACTAAGGTCCTCCCGACCCCTGTCATCAGACTACGGTCTTCCTGACCTACAATGTCTATCAATTACAGTCCTTCCGACCTCCATCACCAGACAATGGTCTTCCTGACCCCTATCTCCTGCCAACTACAGTCCTTCTGACTTTCGTCGCCTGCCAACAATGGTCAGCCGACCCAACAAATATGTATATATTGATTCCCACCATGTAATGCACTCTATATGATGTATATTGGATATATCAAGCCAAGTCCTTCCCCCAAATGGAGGGCCTCATTTGTAATCAACTGTAAATACTAGTGGATTCATTCAAACTGGGCCAGGCCCCGTGGTTCTTCCCCCTTTCAGGGGTTTCCATGTAAAAACTCTGGTGTCTCTTATGAGTACTACACCCTCTCTCTTTCATCTGATTGTGTGTTGGATCTTCGTACAATGCTAAGACGCTAAGCTTTATATTTCTCTATCGCCGCAAATACTCCAGGACGCAACAACATCAATACATAATAATATATACAATAATACCTAGTAATACACCAGTTAACGCGTCTTATTTTTATTAGAGTCCGCGTAGCTCTACGTCTTATGTCACGTAATAATTTCTCGCCTGTAGCATACACACGCAGAGCCAAAATCCTTGTGAGAAAAATAATTGTCTATGATAGACGTCTTAAATATACTATTTTAAAAAGTCAATTTTATTTTTTAATCCATAAGCCACACGCCTTTACACAATCATAAAATTTTAATCAATTTTTGATTAAAATAAATCTTAAAAAATATTGAATCAATTATTAAAATAAATATGAACCAAAATAACAAATATCCTTATGAGTAGGGATGTCAACGAATGACCCAGCTCAGATTAAATCTAAAAAATTCAGATTCAAATTAACCCGTTTAATAAATAAGTTAGATTTGGGTACTGTATTCCAACCCATTTATTAAATGGATTGGATTCGAGTTGACCCATCAATTCAATTTTGACCATGGGCGGATCCCCTATGTGCTCAGGGTGGGCAAATGCCCACCCTAAAAGATAATAATTAAATATTTAGAGGGGATATTTTGAAATATTTTGAGTATTTTGGGTATTCCCCCCCCCCCCCCCCCCCCACTAAAAAAATTTTTGTGCCCTAATTTTATCAATCCTAAGCGTCTTTGCCCATCCCTTACAAAATTTTTTTTTTTTGTCATCCCTGAAAAAAGAAGCTAGATCAGCCCCTGATTTTGACTCCCAAAAATTCATTTAATATTTTCTCCTTAAGTATAATCTTTTCATTTTTTATCAATCAATTTAAAATTTATGATTAACAAGTTAATAAAAATATTTTTTTAAATTAACATAAATTATCGGGCCAGATTCATATTGCCAGCGGGTCAACTTCATTCCATTTTTTTGATCCGTTTATTAACTAGTCCGATTCGAGTTAATCGAATTCGGATCAAATTCATTTTAGATTGAATCCGAACCGACCTATTAATCTATTTTTAAACCGTATGTATAACTTATATACAACGTCACACAATTTTATTGAAGTCGGAATGCACGTGGAGTCCGCACTTACTAATTTCTCCTCCTAACAGTCTAACACAGGCATCATGCCGTCATCAGCCTTACCCTCCTCCACCCTGTAGCGAATCCTGTTTCTGCTGCCCATCTTCCGCTTCCCCTGTCGCTTTCTACGGAGCTGTCTTGCAAAATTCCACGCGAGGAAAAAGGCTATAAATACCTCCATCTCTCCGGTATTCTCAGCCAGCTACAGATCAACCAATATAGAAAGCATTACATGTCTCAGAGAGCACGCGTTCCTCACTCTTCTTCCGTAGCCTTCGGCCTCCATTCCCATCTCCTGGTTTCCAGTGAGATGAATCCCAGCTCCGACTGGTAGAATTGTATGTATTAATATTAACTTCCCTTCCATAATTTCCCCCAATTTCGTAGCCCTCAGATAAAGGAACCCTCAAACCCCCGTTTTCTCTTGTTCCGTATCGCACGAACCCCTAGCAGCAATTGAGATGAGTCTCAGGGGATTTGTGGAGGGCGGGATCGCATCCATCGTGGCCGGTTGCTCCACCCATCCGCTCGATCTCATCAAGGTCCGGATGCAGCTTCAGGGCGAATCAGCGGCGTCCGTGCCCGCCTTACGCCCTGCCCTAGCCTCCCCGGATCTGGCCTCGCCATTCCTCACCCGCCTCCCACCGCGCGCCGCCCTGGTCCCATTTCCGTCGGCGTGCAGATCTTCCGCGCTGAAGGCCCCTCTGCCCTCTTCTCCGGCTTGTCTGCCACCGTACTGCGGCAAACCCTATACTCAACAACCCGTATGGGCCTCTACGACATCCTTAAAACCAAATGGTCATCACACTCCATCGCCGCTCACGGCGAGGGGAATCAGCCGAAACCGGCGACCACGGCGCTTCCCTTGTACAAGAAGATCACCGCAGGGTTGATCGCCGGCGCGGTAGGGGCGGCAGTAGGAAATCCGGCGGACGTGGCGATGATACGGATGCAGGCGGACGGGAGGCTTCCGGCCGCGGAGCGGCGGAAATACAGGGGTGTCGGTGATGCCATCATGCAGATGGTGCGGAGGGAGGGGGTGGGGTCGTTGTGGCGAGGATCAGCCCTGACGGTGAACAGGGCGATGATGGTGACGGCTTCTCAACTGGCAACATATGATCAGGCAAAGGAGGCGATATTGGGGAAGGGGTGGATACAGGACGGGTTACTGACGCATGTGGCGGCGAGCTTTGCGGCGGGGTTGGTGGCAGCGGCGGTTTCGAATCCGGTGGATGTGGTGAAGACGAGAGTGATGAACATGAAAGTGGAGATGGGGGTGGCTCCGCCTTACGTCGGTGCGGTGGATTGCGCCTTGAAGACGGTGAGGGCGGAGGGGCCAATGGCTCTGTATAAGGGATTTATACCACCGTTTCCCGCCAGGGGCCCTTTACTGTTGTTCTGTTCGTTACGCTTGAGCAGGTTCGCTCCCTGCTCAAGAACTTTTGATGTGATCTCTAATCTTGTTTCGGCGCGTCTGATTTCCGAACTTTTATTAAGTTCGGACCCTGACGTAGCTCTACGTCGGAATCAAATAAAATTAATACATGTGGATCTGGCGACGTGACCTAACCCACTTATTCATTTAAAAATTATTTGTGCTTTTACACAACTATATCTTAAAAAAATTTTAAAATGAATAAATAGCAGCGGTACCGAGTGGTACCTAGCAGTACCTAGCAGCGATACATAGCAGTACTTAGCGGTACCTAACAGCTTCATACAGCGGTACCTAACGGTACCTAGCAGCGGTACCTAGCGGTACCGAGTGGTACCTAGTGATACCTAGCAGTGATACACAGCAGTACCTAGCGATATAAAATGAATAAATACAATTTTTTAAAAATATAAAAAATGAGTGAGCTGGCGCGAATTTAAAATTTTCATAAGTGGATTGGGTCGCGTCGCCAGATCCACGTGTATTAATTTTATTCGACTCCGGACGTAGAGCTACGTCAGGTGTCCGGACCTAATAATAGTTCCTGATTTCCATGGTTGCTTCTTTCGTAAAAGGTAATTTATGTAATTTAAAATTTCTCTTCGTTTTTTAAGATTATTAATGGATCAATTGAACTGAGCGTTCAACTAGCTATTCATGACTCGCTTGATAAGAGCTCGTTTATTTTTGTTTGATTAGTTAAACGAATGAGCTTGAATACTTTTGATAAATACTCGATAGTTAAATAAACGTGCTTATAGCTTGATGTTCGGTTCGTTTGTTTACAAATAATATCATTTAACGCTTGTGAACAAACTCGTTAAGAAGCTCGATTAGAATTGTATTAAAGTTTTAAAAATTAAATATTGTTAAATTTAATAATTTATTTTTACTTCCCGCTTCCGTGTACAATCACGAACAATCAACTCTCCAAATAAATATAAGATAAATCGTAGATCATTTGTTCGTAAACGATCACATTGGGTGGCTCAAAAATACTAATTAGATATGTTTATGAACGGGCTAATTTGATAAATCAAGAATAATAATTACATTTGTTCTAGCTCGATAAGGCTCATTTGTTTAAAGCTCGATAAACATGAAATTAATCGAACATGAATCAAGTATGAATACCCATTAATCTAAACGAACCATGCTCGAATAAAAATAAAAAAGCTCGAATCAAACTCGAACCAAATTTGAACAAGTTGATAATAAATGAACTCAAATATGTAAACGCATATATTCAACTCGGCTCTGTTCGTTTGCAGCCCTAGACCATTGAAGATTATATATATATATATATATATATATAATAATAATAATAATAATAATAATAAAATTGGTGGCTTTAATTTATTATTTTAGAGAAATAATCTGATCTTCTAATCAATAGATCACTGAGGTTTTGCAATAAGGCTTTTTAATTGGTGGAATTTTAGAAAGGATCTTGATTAGCGCTTAAATTAGGAGAAGGATAATCAGAAAAAAAAAATGCAATTCAATTTTAAGACAAAACGCAAAAAAAATTTACTTTTACCACTGAAAACGCAATTTTTATTGCTTTTTTTATTAAAACGCAATTTTTTTAAATTTTTTTATCTATTGTGTTTTGTCTGCAAATGAAATTATTTTGTTTATTTAGTATCATTTTAAACACCTGGAGTAAACGAAATGTTATTTTTGGTTTATTTATTCTTTCAAATTGTATAAATAAGGGATATTAGGAATTTTCAGATTATATAATTTTGATATTAATTTAAAAAATATTAGAACATGTTTTAAAATTAAATTAAATTGGTTGATTAAATTTAGTATTGAATTTCATTATATTTAATAAAAAAAATATTTTTAAATAAATTTTAACTCAAGTAATATTAACATATGTAATTAGAAGTAGAAAATTATTGTTATTTGTAGAAGATATTCATTGTATGTTAGTATTTCAAAAACTAATAACTGGTCCTTTTAAAAATTGAGCCTAATACAAAACTCACATTATCTGCTATTACAAATTAAAATAAATAAATTTATTTTATCAATTTATAATATATTTTAAATACTAACTTACAATGAAAATATCTTCTACAAATAACAATAATTTTCTATTTCTAACCATATATGTTAATATTATTTGAGTTAAAACTTATTTTAAATTTTTTTTATTAAATATAATTAAATTCAATACTAAATTTAATCAACCAATTTAATTTTATTTTTAAATAATTTAATCTAATATTTATTTTAAAATATAATATAAATTATATAATCTGAAAGATTCTAATATCCCTTATTTATACAATTTAAAAGAATAAATAAATAAAAAACAACATTTCGTTTGCTCCAGCCGTTTAAAACACTACTAAATAAAAATAAAAAAAATCGTTTGCAAACAAAACGCAATAAGCATTCGATGAATAAATTAATCGAAGAGAAGTTCATTCTTTGATAATGTTTACCAGTGTAGGAATTTTGTATGTTAAATATATAATATACATTCTGTTGTAGACTATGTAATTGTATATTAACTGTGTAACACACCGACTGCACAATCATATATGATTATTTACTCAGATACTCTGCACATAGAAGTAAAAACCATCATCTGCATCTACTAAATTCTTCAAATCTTATAAGATTTCGCCCATGAAATGAATTTAAAGGATGATTAATTTTCTTAAAAAATTTCCACATCTTAAGCATTTGAATTTAAAATGCTTAAGAAAATAGTGATAATAATAATAATAATATAACAATTTATGAAAGCAAGCAAAACTGATGACTGCCTCAACTCTCAGCATTCTCTACTCATACTCTACAGCATAGTCCGCCATTCTCATCCAGTATAAAAAAAATAGAACCCTGTAAGCTCAGCAGGCTTCTGATCATGGCTGAAATTCTATGCATTCTGCTCAAATATCCTAGTAATAATGCCGACAGCTATTGTGTTTCCTGCAGACCTTAAGAATGCCCGTCCAAGAGCTTTGCATTTAGTGAATTCTTCAACACAAACAGCGCCATCCAATTCCACCTGACATTACGAAGCACAAACGACCGAATTTAGTTGATGAATGTGACATCAAAATCTAGATGAAAAAAAAAGAGTTTTCACCTTCTTTGTTCTTCATGTAGTTTATGCCATTTTAAAGCTTTATGAAACTTAAAAAGAGGAGTTAAACTTCACTTCAGAAAGTATTTTAAGGCACGATAATGGCAATGTTACTGCATTGCTTTAGTATATCAATTACGAATATATCTGAATCTGGATGCAATCTGGGCATAAATAGCTATTTCAATCCAATTATTTTCAGATGAAGTGTTTGTTGAAATATAGAATTGCAGTCTAACCAGAGGCATCCATCAGAATTACTGTATTGTTGCAATGTGGGTGAGGGTTTATTAATGACAAATCACTTGTCCGCGTACCTCAACTATGGCATTTTGCTTAGACTTGAGAACTCTTGGAGCACCTTTAGAAACCTTTCCAGTTTTCTGATCCACCACGGACACTATTTTTACCACTCTGGCAGCTTCCTTTACGTGGTGTATGTGGAACTCAACCTGCATTTACACCGGTCATCAGGTCTGAGTTGACTATCAAGTAAAAGAAGCGAATAAGCATCTGATCATTACTGGAGATCCAATTATGATTGGCATTTTAATGTCCAAAACAAGGATCTTGAGCTCTAGTCTTGCTGCCACGGCCACAGGGAAGTCTGGGTGACACAGCACACCACCAGGTATAAGGTGGATAGGATCTATGCCATGCAAACTGACAGCCACATTGTCACCCGCTCTTACAGTGCTGCAAGCAGAAGAATCCCGCTCAATGGATCGAACACTAGCAAACTCCCCTGAAGGCATAACTAAGACCTACAAATATTTGGATAGGAATAATTACTCATAATTGCAATTACATTGGTCTTCAACAGAAAAAAAAATGTTAGTATCATAACCTCAAAACCATATAGCCACGATGAGAAGCCTTGGCAACATAAATAGCATAAAAATATGGTTGTAATTAATGTTGGCTGCAGCAACAGCAAATAGCAAAGTTTCAGCAACTTGCAACAGGGATGGATCTGACACATTGACACGTTTAGGTGTGTGGGGTGTTTAGGATGTGTGCGTTTGAACGGGGTGGGGGAGTATTAATTGAAAGCTTAAGCTTGGTATCAGGATTCATAGATACGAAAATTTGAGGATGGAACAAATAGAGAGGATGATTCTAGAGTGTGCAGCAAAATCAACATTCTTATCCATATGAGTGACGTTTGAGAGGCTACGGATGTCATCAAGAATATGTTGGTTTCAACCTGGTTACAAGCTTCAGCACACCACGAGTAAGAGTCAAAACTCATTCACTCATTATTGTAGGGGGCATTGAAAGTATGGCTGAATGTTGAAGAGTTTTACTCACTAATTCGTTGCTTTTTAACTTGGTATTTTGCAGGTTTTTGGCTCAATTACAATCTATTTAAGCACAAAATTTCTTTCATATTTCTTTACGTATGATTTTGATATCAAGCATGAAACATGATGTGTAGTATCATGGGATGCGTTGAGCATGATGTTTCAAGGCTAGCCTGAAGCTGGTGGATAAGCACTCACGTGCTTATGGCCGCTGTAGCCTGGTCAATTTCATCCTTCACTTCAGCCTTTTTCTCTCCAAACTGACCCCAAATGATCCTAGGAGGGTTGATGTAAGCTTCTTTAATAAATAAAAAACGAATAATGTGCCTAACAAAATGGAAATATGCACTTTTAGATGAAATAGATGGGGATATTATCAGTAGAATTCAAATTGGATGGTTGAAGTGGAGGAATGCATCGGGCTTGTTGTGTGATAGAAAAGTCCCTCTTAAACTCAAGGGAAAATTCTATAAGATGGTGGTGAGACCTGCAATGCTTTATGGTGCAGAAAGCATAATACTAAGTTAAGTGTTGCAGAGATGAGAATGCTCAGGTGGATGACTGGATTTACCCTTAGTGACAGGATACGAAATGAGCATATACGTGAAAAGGTTGAAGTAGCTCCAGTGAAAGATAAGATTAGAGAGCATCGCCTTAGATGATTTGGTCACATAAAACGACAGCTTTCTGATGACCCGGTTAGGAAAGTAGAGGTATTAGATTTGACTTATATTAAGAAAGGTAGAGGTAGAACTAAAAAGACTTGGTTAGAAAATATTAGAAATGATCTTTCTTTATTAGATTTAAACGAGAATTTGACTTTTAACATGATACAATGGAGAAAAAGGATTCATGTAGCTGACCCCACGTAGTGGGACAAAGGCTTGATGTTGTTTTTGTTGTTGTTGCACTTTTAGATGAATTTATCATTCTTGCACTGCTGAGTGTTAGGATCAGGATCTTGCAGGAACAAGTAGCGGCTTGCTTGCAGTAATTGAATAAGATATAGAAGCATTGGCTCCCAAAAACAAATGATAAAGTTGGACTTCGACTCAAGAGATGCAAGATACCTTCGAACCAATTTGAACAACTCCCGCCTCCAGTTTTCCAGAAACCGCCACCATTCCAAGTGTGTGCAACTTAGTGACATCACATATAGGAAGACGTAGAGGCTTTGAAACATCACGCAGTGGAGGTTGCAATGAGTCTATCACATCTAAAAGACACAATCCCCGGTACCTGACAAACGAATTATCTCACTAAAAGCTAAAGAAAGAATTAATTAATTAACATAACAAAAAGACGCTAAAATTTGTGATAGTAAAGATAAAAAGAACACATCTATCTTCCACCTCAAAAACTATATCAATCAAGTGCAATGAGATATAAGCTGTTTAATTAATAACACTTGTAATTTAATTACAAAATACACATCCATAAAGAAGCAAAGACAAAAAGTTAATTAACTTTACTTCCGGGATGACTGTTTAGAAGGCAAACTAGCCAAAATGCTGGTGCAAACTGAACGTTGGGAGGAGAGGAGAATAAACAAAATAAGGATCATATAGTAGTGCGAGATGAGATAGAAAGTTTGGAGTTTTGATGGTCCAAGAAGCATTGAGTTTATATGGACAAGCTGTTAGAAAGAAATGAGGATGGCTATTGCATGGTTCTGAGAATCTCAAAATTTACAATCATCAAAAACACAATATTTATGTTTAGGACAATCAATCTAAAAGTTAAAGTTTTCTTTTAATTTTATTTTTTTATTGTTTTTTCAATTTCAGTAGAAGATGGTAGGTATAAGCCTAGGAGATGCCCTATCATAAAAGTTCATTTGTATCTGAATGCCTAATTGAATTCTCATCCTATTTTTGCCAAGAAGATTCCTTGCAATCCTCTTGTGACCTTCTTGAATCTATAATTTGATTCTTCTATTTGGCTACCAATCCTCCTCATAAGGCTTATCAATTGATCAGCCTTCCTTAAAAGGTGCGACAAATTTCTTCTGTGATTGCGTCGTATGGCTTCTATTTCAGCACCTTTCTTCCTCAAGTGTCATAGAACCTAAAGACAGTGACAACACATTTTACAGTGTTGCAGAGAACTATAGAAGAGAAAGGCAAGTGAGACAGAAAAGCCATTTCAGAGCTTACTGTATTAATGTAAACTTCACTGTTACAACCTTTGTGTATTGCCTACTGTATATAAAGGAGTGTATTGGTATATGTCTTTACAGGTGTAGGCTAGAGATTCATTTGGTTTGTTATAAGTGAGCGGCTGGATGCATTAGTTGCTGTTAGCCGTAGTATTGTCAGAGCTAGTGGTCTTTGCTGCTTTTACTTCCCCGCAAGTTGTGGTTTCTGTTGAACTATCAACTTGAGTCTGAGAGTCTGAAACCTGTTTGTGGAGAGAGGCTTTGTGAGTATATTAGCCACTTGATCTGTAGTGGTGATGGGTGCTATCTATATGTTGTTGGCGTGGATATGATCCCGAATGAAGTGTTGGTCGATTTCTATTTGTTTTGTACGGGCGTGAAAAACTGAGTTATTGGCGAGGGCAATGGCCGACATATTGTCGCAGTAGATTGTTGTTGGTTGGAGAAGTTGGATGTGAAAGTTTGTTAGTAGACGTCTGTGGCAGCTGCGAGGGAGCGGTATTCAGCCTCCGTGGATGATCGCGCCATTGTGTGTTGTTTCTTGACGCTCCAAGACACTATAATCTGTCCCAGAAATGAGCATTGCCCTGTTGTGGATCTACGGGTTTGTATGTCACCTGCTCAGTCGACATCGAAGAAGGATGTGAGATGCATGGGACTGGTGGTGATGGGAATACCATAGGAAAGTGTGCCTTGGAGGTAACGAAGGAGGCGTTTGAGTTGATGATATTGAGGAGGTTGAGGATTGTGCATATATTGACACAGAAGATTGACTGAATAAGCTATGTCTGGACGGGTGATGTAAGGTATTGAAGAGAGCCCGCTATTTGGCGGTAGGTGTGAGGGTCGGATAGGATGGGATTAGTGAAGGCTGCAGTGATCGGTTTTGTGGATGTGGGATTTGAGAGTGGTTTGCATCTGAGTTGTCCGACTTAGTATAGGATAGAGGTGATGTAGGATGTTTGGGATAGGAAGTATGAGTTGGGGTACTGTTTTATTTGGATGCCAAGGAAGGTATGAGCATTACCGAGATGTTTCATAGTGAAGTTTTGATCAAGCAGCTGTATGATATTAGATAGAGCTTGTGGGTTGTTTCTTGTGAGCAAGATGCCGTATACGTAGATAAGAAGATAAAGTTGGATGTGGTTTTGAGAGAAGGTGAGGAGAGAGTGATCGGCTTGACTATGAGTGAAGCCGAGGGATGTAAGGTAATGCGAGAAAGTGTTAAAATACTATCTGGGGGATTGTTTGAGACCATAGATTGCCTTTTTGGAGGAGGCATACATGATGTGGATGAGTAGGGTCTTCAAACCCACGTGGTTGTTTCATGTACATGGTTTCGGAGAGGGTGTCGTGAAGGAAAGTGTTCGCCACGTGAAGTTGGTGGATGGGCCAGTATTTGTTGAGGGCGATGGTGAGAAGGATGCGAATGGATGGCATTTTGGCAACCGGGCTAAAGGTCTCGTTGTAATCAATGCCCTGTTCTTGGCAATGGCCTTGAGCCACTAGGCGAGCTTTATAGCGCGCGAGTGTGCCATTTGAATGGTATTGTGCGATATGTCCATTTGCAGCCAAGTGGTTCAATGTTCAGGAGTGGAGAGACAAGGGTCCATGTTTCCTATTTATGGAGGACAAAAAATTCGCTGGCCATTGCTTCACGCCATTGAATATGCTTGATGGCATCTGTGTAAGTTGTTGGGTCAGCTGGTGGAGAATTTGGCATGGGTTAAGGGTGTGGGACAAGTTGAATATTTGTTTGGGTTTTAAAGAGCCGGTCCGCAGTCAGGTTAATATTGGGTGAGTTGTCATTTGTATGGTTGATGGTTGATAGGGGGAATTGGAGCGATGGGATGGCTGTTGTATGGTAGGTGGGGTTGAGGTGGTGGGGCGGTTTGGGGCTGTTGGAGGCACAGTTGTGGAGATGGTTGTTGGGGAGGTGGGTTTGGGTAGAGAGGAGATTGGTGTTAGCAAAAATAGATTTATGAATGTGGCATCTGTAGTGGAGGTGGTACTGGTTGCAATCGGTTGGTGTTGATAAGGAAAGTTGTGTTCGTCAAATGTGACATAGCGTGATATGATGATTTTGTTGTTGGTTGGACTGAGGCATTTGTAGCCTTTGTAGGAGTCTGAGTAGCCGAGGAATATATAGGGAGTAGCTCGTGGGGCTAGTTTATGTCTTTGAGATGGTGGTTTCCACGGATAGCATGCACAACCGAAGGTGTGTAAGTGCGAATAGTTTGGTGTTTGTTTGTACAGCAGCTGTAAGGGGGATTGTTGCTTGGTGGTGAGGGAGGGTAATCGGTTTATGATGTAGGTTGCTGTGAGGAGCGCGTCTGGCCGAAAAGTAGGTAGTAAATTTGCGGTATGAAGCAATGTGCGTGTGGTGTCGATTAGATGGCGGTGTTTGTGCTCGGCTGTTTCGTTTTGCTCCGGGTGTATGGGCAAGATATCTGGTGGTGTATGCCATGCTACTGTAGGAAAGTGATGAGTTCATTGTTGAGATATTCCATGCCACCGTCTGTGCGAAGGCATTTTATTTTAGATGAGAGCTGGTTTTCGATGAGTGTTTTAAATTGTATAAAAATTTTGGCTCCTTCAATTTTGAAAACCATAGGAAATATCCAACTGAATTTAGAGAACTCATCAATTAATAACAGATAATATTTATATCCTTGATGTGAGGTAACTGGGGAGGGTCCCCATACATCAGAGTGTATTAAAACTAGCGGAGAAGAAACAATAGTAGTAGAACTAGAGAAAACAAGCTTATGGCCTTCGGAGACCTTATAGTTAGAACAGAAAAAGGTAGAAGTGGGTATGCGTAGGTCTTTGTTTTGCGTAGAGATTGTGCGTAGGCTTTGATGATGAGAGTGACCGAGGCGATGGTGCCATAGTAGAGTGTCGGAGGTGATGGATGAGAGTGCATTGGAGGAAGACGCCGAAGATGGCAATTTAATTTTATAGAGACCATTTCGACAGGGTCCCGTAAGCAGGATTTGATTGGTCTGTAAGTCCGTGATGGTGAAGCTGGGTGGAGAGAAGGAAATGGAGACATTATTATCACTTGTAAGAGTGCAAACAGATAGAGGATTGTGCTTAAGATGAGGAACGTGGTGGAGAGGAGAGAGAGAGATAGCTTACGAGTTGGAGTTGGAAGGATCCCTGCGCCAGAGTGAGCGATAGGAAGATTTTCTCCGCTGCCAACAGTGATATTGTCAGGGCCGGTGTACTGCGTTGGCTGCTGGAGGTTGTCCAGATTGGGTGTGAGGTGCGATGTTGCCCCCGAATCAATGTATCAGTTGACTGATGGAGAAGAGTTGTCCTCTAGCAATGCCTTTGGGGATGTTGTAGTCAATGACGGATTGTAGTGAACATTGAGACGATGCCAACATTGAGCTGCAAAGTGTCCTCTTTTGGTGCAGATTTGACAAACTAGCGGTGAGGTGGACTACTGTTTGGTGCTAGTTCCCGGGGAGAGGTGTCCGCGGCCACGTCGACCTCGGCCCCTGTATGTGTATAGGGTTGTGTGACTATTCTGGTATCAGTGATCTCTAGATAGTTCGGCTGCAATGTTTATCTCTTCGCTGAGAAGAAGAGAATATAAGTTGTCTAGGATGATAGGTGAGAGTTTCGTACGGATTGAAGTTTTGAACGCCTGGTAAGACGGGGGAAGCCCATTAAGGATGTACAGTATGATATCTTTAGAGTCGACCTTCGATCCTGTAGCAGCGATGTTGCGGACTAGAGTCTTGATGGTTGTAAGGTATTGCTGCATTGTGAGATCCTTCATCGATATGTTGTGAAGTTCGTTCTTCAGTTGGATGACTCGGGAACGGTTCAATGCCTGGAGCATCTGTTCAAGTGTGTTCCAGATATCAGAATACCAGTCTAGGTGGAGCACGCATGGAAGAATGGCTGCCGAGATGGTGGAACAGATGGCAGCGGCTAAGTTTTGATCTACCAGGAGCCATTGATTATGATTGGGATTAGGAATGGTTGTGTTGTCTGGCTGATGAAGAAGACTCGAGGGGGTATAGGGGTGTTGCTGTCAAGGTATCCGGCGAAGCCGTTTGCTCGTAGGAGTTTGAGGATTTGAGATCTCCACAGTGGGTAGTTGTCGCTTGAGAGGGGAAGAGGAACTATTGTTTTAATGTTGGAGAGGACTAGTTTAAGAGAAGATGGAATGTGTGGTAGTTCCGTATGACTCTCTGCATTTTGCTCCACCACCTGAGAGCCGGATGAGTGAGCCATTTGGACCAGAAGATGGTGTCGCTGTTTAGAGCTCCCGCTCTGATAACATAAAGACAGTGATAACACATTTTACAGTGTTGCAGATAACTAGTAGAGAAAGGCAAGTGAGACAGAAAAGCCATTTCAGAGCTTACTGTATTAATGTAAACTTCACTGTTACAACCTTTGTGTATTGCCTACTGTATATAAAGGAGTGTATTGGTATATGTCTTTACACGTGTAGGCTAGAGATTCATTTGGTTTGTTATAAGTGAGCGGCTGGATGCATTAGTTGCTGTTAGCCGTAGTTTTGTCAGAGCTAGTGGTCTTTGATGCTATTACAGTGTATGAATTAACAATTCCTACACTAACAATTCCTACAACTTCTAAGTCCTTTCTTCCAGTAACTTTTCTTTATTATCATTTTTTGCGGCATATAGAGTACGAATCCACTATTTCTTCCAAGAAAAAAAAAAGCTTTTATGCATCCTCTGTTATGTTATATATGATTGATTAATGAGAACTTTTTATGTTTATCAAAAACTCAATTAGTGATTGAATATCATTTCTATTTGGATGTCTAATTCCTTCTACCGTTGGAATTCAGTTACTTAAATCAAGTGAGAAACTAAAAAAATTATGGGAGATTCATTATACAACTGTGACACTTGTTTGCTGGTGAATTATGTCCTTTCTTCTTTCTTCAAAGTTCTGTTGTTAATTCGAAAGAATGGTTGTATTAGTTTAATTTCATACAATCTAATTCCCATCAAGTGCATGAATTTTAAAACATTTATGAGGCTTTCTTGATACTAAATATCTAATCATTAATTTTACTAGAAATCCATTGAATTTTTTGTCTGAACAAATTTTCATGTTTTCGGTTTTCAGTCAAATGGCGAATAATAATTTTAAGATCATTAACTTTTCATGTAAATTTCGCTTGATTGTTACATGATTTTATGCATCTCATTTTAGTTTTGCATTAGAATCCTAAACCCTATGACATCCTATATCACATAACAAGTTCATAATGTTGATGATCCAAAATGCATAAATACTGTGCAGGCATGTTGACAAAGAAGGAAAGATGATGGTTTTAGCATAGCGCACACATGTTTTCAAAGCTAATCCTCAGCTTTTTCAGACAATCTTTGTGTCCTACAATAAATTAGAAGAGAAAACTATTTTTCTTGAAGTCGGTGGCCTCGTTGCCATTAAGACCTCAATACTGCTTTCTTAAGGAAAATGATTGCTCGTGAGCAAAGGACACAATTGTATACTTGCAAAATCTCTAATGAGCTCTGAATTTTCTGTGAGCCTAAAATATGACGACGAGTACCTAGAAAATTGTTAATAAATCACTGTATCCATTGATGGTGTTCAAGTGTTTTAAGATAATTAGATCATTGCCTGATAAATTGGACGCGGTAGTGCAAACTTCTTTACATACAACATGACTTGTACTACTTGGGTCATATAATAGCATTTGAAATTACAATGGACTAGAGCATTAGCATAGTCTTCAACTTTGACAGCTAAAATGCTGCCTATAATCCATCTTCATGATCCTCAATAAAGCTAAAAAATTTCATGGTTCAATCAAACAAAGTTTTAGTAAACTATAAAATGAGCTGCATATATGACTGCAATAGCATAGTTAATTTCATTACATTATTGTGCTAGATAACATTTTAAAAACTATTTTATTAACTGCATTGATAATTATCATGATCATATGAACATATCTAATCGTCATTCTATGTAGAAGATTTATATAGAATACAACGTACTTTCATAAATACTGTAGTAGATAACAAGTAGCACAGTTGTAAGCGAGAAATTGCATTTGAAACAGGGCCATACCGCTTTGCTGATTTAATGGAAATTAAAAGGTTAATTCCAGAGCCTATTCCCATTAGCCTGCCATGCAAAATGGAAGTAGATTATAGAATTGCAAACTTACCAAGAAGATAAACGAGCATCTGATGCAGTTGTAACCAAATTCTGATTTGCCATGGCACTAAGAGGAATCCAAGTTACGTATGATTCCTTGAAACCACATGAGCGTAAGAAAGATCCAAGCTGCGTCTTTATGAAATCAAATCTTTCCTTCTTATAAGCTACTAGATCCATCTTATTAATAGCTACTATTAGTTGTTCAACACCAAAACTCCGGATAAGTTGAGCATGCTCTCTCGTCTGCCCAAAACCACTGCCTTCCATACCAGCTTCAAAAGAACCCACAGAGGCATCAACAACAAGGACAGCAGCATCAGCTTGTGTTGCACCAGATATCATATTTGGAACAAAATCTTTGTGGCCAGGGGAGTCTAGCAAAACCACACGATACTTCTTTGAATCAAAATATGCAACAGCCACTGTCATTGTTACACCTCTTTCCCGCTCCACAGTGCTCTCGTCCATGGCCCAAGCATAACTAAAAGATCCCTTGCCCTGTATATACAGTGGAAATAAATAAAGTAGTATCCATTTGTACCACGGAAATGCAACAAAGTCAGATAACCCCCATTAAACCATCTCGGCTAGGTTAAAATGAAAGATTCGGTTTATCAAGACAGTTGTAGTGTGTGTTTGCTGCACTAAAAGAAAACCAATGCTTGAAGAACATTACATGACCACAATAATGGCCCAAATGGAAAAATTATTGCACTCATCTCCAAAATTACGCTAAGCAAAAAGTGGAGAGTGGTCAGGATTGGACAAATCCAAAGACTTTGAGAACCATCCTAACAAAAATTTTCAGAAGGATATCCTGGCTCAATCTTTTTTCCCGTCCAAATGTTCAGAATTGAGCAATATTCTAAAAACAGCCACCATACCTTTTCTTTAGCTTCCTTTTCGTATTTGTGCATTTCTTTGTTGGATATT
Source organism: Dendrobium chrysotoxum (assembly GCA_019925795.1). Taxonomy (NCBI): domain Eukaryota; kingdom Viridiplantae; phylum Streptophyta; class Magnoliopsida; order Asparagales; family Orchidaceae; genus Dendrobium; species Dendrobium chrysotoxum. The sequence continues at coordinate 79,997,326 of CM034313.1, forward strand.
CTTCCCAAAAGATGCAATAACCTTCCAGATAATGTGGATTTTCCAGAATCAACATGACCAACCTAGGATGATTGTTAAAAGATAAGTTTAATACTCAAGAACTACAATTATGAAGAAAAAAAGGCCGCGGGGCCAGCTGAATCAGTAGTTCCCTTACAATTGCAAGATTCAGCTGAACCTGCTTTCCTTGCTCTTGGCCACGTAATAGCTCTTCTCCAGGCTTAGAATCATCCAGTGAATCCTCTTTTTTTCTTATGACATTTGTTTCTATCTTCAAACAGTCTACATCATTGGTTAGAGTTTTTAGTGTGTCTTTATTGAACTTGGAATTCTTTCCCTTGGTTTGATGGAGTTGCACTGCTTGAGCAAACAAGGCTGAAGAATGATCCATTTGTCTCTCTTCGGATAATGCAGCTAGAAAATCATTCAGTTGACTTGGGTTATATCAAGTGGAAGATGAATCACTAGGAGATGATTCAATTTCTTTAGATAATGAAGCCGGTGGTTTACCTGAAATATCATCATTTATTTTCACTTTGGTTGTCCTATTTTTCTCATCAGTTGCATCAAAGACTGGTTTGGCAAGTGCTGTATCATGGAGAAAGTAGCGGAGAAATTAGGAGTCAAATGCAAAAAATTACTAGTAGAATCGTAACAGCTAATAAATGCAAAGCTTCACAACATAAAACAGGAGCAGTCGTTTTAAAGGTCCCACCATTTTGTGTGGTACAGTCAGGAACTAAAAGACATTAGCTTTAACAAAGAACAAATCATGCATAAAAGAAAAAAAATGCTTCCCAAAAAAAGACAATTAAATGCTATAAACTAGTAAAAAAAATTGTACAGAAACCAGTATCAGGCAAATAAAGCTAACATTAGCAACTTAAATTGTGAATTTCTCCTTGTGATCCTATCTAGAAATTGAAAAAAACAAGCTTTTTTTTTCAAAAGAACAGCAAACATCTTAAAAGGTAAAGGAACTTTTTCATAGAATTATATAGCCAGAAAAACTAGAACTCTTCCAATGATTAGGCATAGAACAAGTACCTGTGTGCTGCAAAGAAAATGAGAAGATGTATGCATCACAGCATTGCATGGTGCAATTTATGACATAACTATAACGTCCCAGAATCAAATTTGAAAGAATTGTCTATTTATTATTTTAAGAATATACCAGAGCTTCGATAAATCATCAAATATAAACAATAACCCACAAAAGCAACTAAAATCATATACATCAAGATATTTTACTATTTATTCACCCAAAATGTCATTTATACTAGCCAGGAGATCACTCTACAAAAGAATAAAAGAAAATACAGAATAAAATCTAAAGAAAACTTGAGGATCTCTAACAATCTCACTACAATTGGTCATGATCCCTTTCCTGACCTGAAATCATTAAAAATCCACATAATGAGCTCAAAAGCCCAGTAGTAATCCAAAACTCACTAAAGCTTTCAATGCAATGACTAAAGAATTGATATGATATGCTCAATCTAATATAATCAATAGCAGTCAATGTAGTTAATGACCAAATATTATCAATAAAACTCAAAATGATCAATAATAAAAGCATGGAATCATTATAATGAATCTAAGAATCAATTCAATAAATCAGTAAAACAACGATGCAAAAATCGTTCATAAATCACAAAAGGAATCTATCATATCTATTCATATACATTATCTGTTTATGTATTATCAATACATCCAATATTGTCCATGATATTAATGTATCTGTAAATGTCATCAGTACTATCAATATATACATGCATCAATGTATGATTTAGCAAGACAGGACATCCAACTTTAATATGGTGTTTTCAACATCTTTTACCCTAACTAATTCTCAGTTCATCATCAGTCATATCAATTATCATTTATCCAATTAATCAATTATCATTACAGGTGGTGGCTTTATTAAATCAATAAAGAGCCGTCACTCTTTGCCCGTCGGCATAATCGATCATCTGTTACTGGCTACAACCGAGATAACACCACAAATCATGTTTAAAAGATAGCCCGTCAGGTCATCCTCCTGCGCAGGGTATTATGTTTTAACAGCTAACATATTTTATAGTGTTAACAGTCAGCCTTTCTTGCTTATGCAAATGCCACAATAAAAATACAGTAGAAAATAATCAATTTTGTTAATTACAAGAAAATCTATATAATAGTCAAAATTATTGAAAACTAAAATGAGATTTGAATTACTTACAATAAATAGAAAAAATCTCAGAACAAAATTGACAGATGAAAAAGCTCCGAACAGCCTTCTCTCTCTTCTCTCTCTCTCTTCATCGATAATGCATGACACTGAAATTTAGATTTTTCATTTTAAAGAAAAAATCATTTAAAGAAAAATTCGGATTGTTATAATCTATCCACCTTAGAAAAATGTCGTTCCCGACATTTTCCTTAAGGATTTGGGCACAAAAGCAATACCAAAAAATACGTAAAATCAAAACTCAAATCGAATCAAAACTTATCAAACTCAATCAATTAAATGCAAAAATGACAAATCTATACTACTCAACTTCTACCCCACTCATAAATCAATTCATATATCTCTGGTTACAATCCAATCTTCCAACAACCGCTCTGATACCAATTTGTAATGCCCCATAATCAAATTTGGAAAAATTATCTATTTATCATTTTAAGAATATAAGAGAGCTTCTATAAATCATCAATATAAACAATAACCAACGAAAGTAACTAAAATCATATACATCAAGATATTTTACTATTTATTCATCCAAAATATCATTTATACTAGTCAAGAGATCACTCTACAAAAGAATAAAAGAAAATAGAGAATAAAATCTAAAGAAAACTTGAGAGTCTCTGACAATCTCACTCCAACTGGTCATGATCTCTTCCCTAACCTGAAATCATTAAAAATCCACATAATGAGCTCAAAAGCACAGTAGTAATCCAAAACTCACTAAAACTTTCAATGTAATGACTAAATAATCATTATGATATGCTCAGTCTAATATAATCAATAGCAGTCAATGTAATTAATGATCAAATATGATTCTGGGGCGTTACAACTTCTACGTGTTAATCAATAATTCATTATTAAAAAAATAATATAGCATATCCACTTTCTACAGATGACTTGCGAAAGTGAAAGTACTACCTAGGGCCATTCTGGGATAAAAGCCCATATTCATTTGGTAACACTAAAAGGTCGGGTAGCATAGGAAGCCAAAAAGTTATATATTTAAAAGCAACTAAAACTATCTCCAAATATTGCAGAAGTTCAGGACAAGCAAAGAAAAAAATATGGGAAGGACAAAAAATTGCTCAAGTAAACTACAATGGAAATACAGTCCCTGGAAACCATGGATAAGTATTTATATAAATGTTCTAGATAGCAACTTTGTTTGGTAGGCACCCAAGAGGGGTTCAATTTGATTTGAGAAATGCAACTTAGCCGCACGAACAACACTTCAAAATCCTTCTTATCATGACTGATATCTTTTATATGCATGCTTATATTTTAATCACAAAAACATGATCCTAAAAATTTGTGTCATAAAACAAGATTCTTCCAAGAAATTGTTATTTTCCCTTTTGTATTCATGTTTTGAGAAGAGTTTTTTATGTACATATCAGAAAGCAATCATTGCATGCAAGTCTCCTAAGATAAGAATTTCTTAAAGGGAAGCAGCGAGATTATTTCTTTCTATTATTAAGTCCTTTTGAGATTTCCCTGCGAGAATATAATAAATCTGGGTTAAACTTTAAAGCCATACTAACTGGCATCCACAAACCACCAACACAGCCCTCCCTGCATATCTTTGATCATTGAAAGAGCCAAATTTCCTCCATAAAATTAACTTTCTTGTAAAGAAAAATTCCATCAAATGTATGCAACAGAAGCAAGGCGATCCAAAGCACAACATGATGGTTAAGCTTTGTGTCATGTCACATTTCATAATTATTGTATGTTTCATTTTTATTCCATGTTATGTCATTTAAGTATTATCCATAGGTATGTAAGCTATGGCGTAGTAACCCTTAGTCTTTGTAATATTGATGATAATGTTGTTGAATATGAAGAGCATGATTGCCTGAATCATCCCGTTCTCTCCTCCCTCCCCCGTTCCCCCCCTCCCTCCCTCCCTCCCTCTTACTCTCAGAAGGCTCACAGATAAGAAGATTACAAAGCCCTGATTTTTGTTGTGATCATCTCCATCAACACACGGTCATTATAAGCACTTATTGAATTGTCCAAACAATCCACTGCAGGAAACGACATTTTAAGAGCAACAAAAATAATATACATTTAAGTGCACATACAGGGCATGTTCACCAACAAGATATAGCTATTAAAGACAGTACACTATGATGAAAAATAAAAGCTAAAAAAAGTACCTTTTGCATCACTGGCCTTGCCAGAGGCAACAGAGGGGTCACGAAGAACTCCACAAATTTCACAAGACAGAAAACTTTGTTCATTATCATATGTGCAAATGTAGCAGGACCAAATCACAGGTTTATTCAATGCCTTGTCTTGCTGAGAAGTCTTTCCTGAAGTAGAAACAACAAAATGAGTATTAGTTTGTTTCTCAAGCAGCTCCACCAGACCCAAATTGTGCAAATGTACTTTCAAAACTTGGACGCTTTTTGAGGTGGGGTTTTCCAAAGAGAGAAGTATTTTGTTAGGTCGGTTCCATGGGGCCAGCACCGCCCACTTAGGAGTGGGGCCCACTATGGCGGCAAAAGGAGGAGAGAGAGAGAGGGGGGGCAAACCAATAAGGAAAGAGAATTTGATTAATTAAAAAGATTTAAAAGCTTTGGTAATTAAATAAATAAATAATTTATATTATGAAGTTTTTAAGGAGGTGGTGTATTAAATAAATAATATCTTATATTAAAAAAATTTTAAGGAGGTGGAGAGGGCTATTTAAAGGGCATGAGGGGGTTAGGGCTAGGCATGCTTGATTATTGTTTCTCTTGGAGTCTCTTGGGAGTTTTGGGCTCTAGACTTAGTGTCTAGAGATTGGGAGAGAACGATCCTCCTCTCGAACAGAGGATCAATTGTATCTTTGCTTCGTGTTTGTTTTTTACTTTGATTCCTATAATAAAAATTACTCTTTGGAGTAATTTTGTTACTGTTTTTGTACTCTTTTTGCTGTTTTTTCCACCAATTCTTGCTAGGCTTGCTTGCGAACTCAAGTATTCCCTTAGGGTTACTTGCGAACTCAAGTATTTCCTATCAAATTGGTATCAGAGCAAGTCTTGGGACTGCTTGTGGGCTGATTTTGACAAATTTTAGCGGCTGAAATTTTGCCAGGCAAGGAGGAAAGTTGCTGTTTTTTGATCCAAATCCAGAAATTTTTTTTAATTTCAAATCCGGTGAACAATGGCGGATAAGAAAGTAGATGCTTTGGAAGAGAGACTTGAAGGAGAGATGAATCAAATCAAGGAAACCGTGGAGGAAAGAATTTCTTCTATGGAAGGACAAGTGGCCAATCTATGGGAGATGATGAAGAAGATGTTGGAGTTTCAAACTCAGACGACAGCATCCGAGGCGAAGAGCCCTGAAGCGAAAAACACCAATTCTGAAATCCATAGGGAGGAAGAAGAGGTGGAGATCGTGGAAGGGGGAAGAAGAAGACCCCATCTGGAGCCTTTCTAGAGGGAGGAGAGAGGAGGTAGATATGGGGGAAGGCACGTTTATGGGGGAATGGAGCACAGAGGTGCTGATTGGGAGCACCGGGAGGGTTATTATGGCCGCCGAGGTGCTGAATTTGAAGGACGGAAAGGGGGATTCAAAGGGGGGTTGGGCTATGACAGAGCGAGGGAGGATCGTGAGACGTGGAGAGGCCCGAGTACATGGGAGAAGGGAAATTATGGGGGTCTAAGGGGAAACAGTGGGGATCAGAAGGTTAGGAAGTTGAAGATGCCTATTTTTTAAGGGGAGGATGCGTATGGGTGGATTTATAAGGTGGAGAGATACTTCGCCGTCAATGGGTTAACAAAAGAGGAGAAGTTGACAACAGCAGGCTTATGTTTGGAGGGGAAGGCATTGTCATTGTACCAATGGAGAGATCAGAGGAGACCCATCAGAAGCTGGGTAGAATTCAAAGACTACATAATAGAACATTTCCAAACCGACAGGGAAAGAGATTTCTATGAGCAGTTCTTTGCTTTGGCACAACAGGGATCCGTAGCAGACTACCTTGAGCGGTTTGAGCACCTAGCCAATAAAGTGGAGCGATTATCAGATATAGTACTAGAAGGTGATAGGAAATACTTGAGTTCGCAAGTAATCCCTTGGATATACTTGAAGTCGCAAGCAACCCTAGCAAGATTTGGATCAAAGCAGCGATAAAAACGAAGAAACCGTCGTGGAAGAATAACCAAACTCAAGCAAATTCTTATAAGAAATACGGAAAGCACGAACGGAAGAAAGATACAAGAGATCCTCAATTCGAGAGGAGGATCGTCTCTCCCAAATCTCTAGACAAGATTGTCTAGAGCCCAAGCCTCCAAGAAAACCTAATTCCAATCAATCAAAAACATGAAAACTTCCCTAATCCCTCTCATCCCCTTTAATACAAATTCTTTCCTAAAACAATTTCCCTCCCATAAGCCAAGCCGCCCCCCTCTATGCCTTTTGAATTTCCCTTAAGTGGAGTGGGCCCCATATGGGGGATTTCCGCCTGGTGAGGAGGCGGGCTTGTTCCGCCTCCTGTAGGTTTGCTGAGCCGGTTTAAGGAGAACCGGCTGGGCCGGTTCAAGGAGAGCCGGCGTAACAATACCGCCCTCCCAAAGAATCACCTTGTCCTCAAGGTGAAAATCAGGAAACTGAAACTTCACCCTCTCGTATGGCTCCCACGTGGCCTCGTAGTCAGGAAGGTTCTTCCACTGAATCAATACCTCCTTAGCTCCATCTTCCTTCTGGCGAACCCCCATCATCTCTAAGGGTTCCAGAATCACCTCTAAGAACTCAGTAAGTGTCGCCGGCAACTCGGAGCGGGCTGTGTAGTCACCAATAGCCTTTCTCAACTGTGATACATGAAAAACCGGATGTATAGTCGCTGATGGTGGTAATCTCAGTCGATATGCTACTGCCCCAATCTTCTCCAGCACTTCGTAAGGCCCAAAATACCGTGGAGCAAGCTTCTCATTCCTCCTGTTGGCGACTGTCTTCTGCCTATATGGTCGGAGTTTCAGAAACACTCTCTCCCCCACATCAAAATGGATGTCCTTCCTATGCCCATCCGCCTGTTTCTTCATAATCTGCTGAGCTCTCAACAAATGTCTCTTCAACTCGTTCAACACTCTATCCCTCTCCTCCAAATATTCCTCGACTGTCGAAACTGGAGTACTGCTACTCCCAAAGTGTATCAAGTGGGGAGGATCCCTTCCGTACAGCACTTTGAAGGGGGTCATCTGAGATGCAGAATGAAAAGAAGTGTTGTACCAATACTCAGCCCATGATAGCCATTTTGCCCATAGCTTGGGTGTCTCTGATACAAAGCATCTAAGGTACATCTCCAAGCTCCTGTTGACTACTTCCGTTTGGCCATCCGTCTGTGGGTGATAAGCTGTGCTTCTCTTCAGAACTATCCCCTGTAACCTGAATAACTCTCTCCAAAAATGATTGAGAAACACATTATCTCTATCTGATACTATCGCCTCTGGTACTCCATGTAATCTAACCACCTCTCTGATGAAAGCTGAAGCCACTGTCACTGCGGTGTAGGGGTGACGGAGGGGAATGAAATGTGCATACTTGCTCAACCGATCCACCACCACTAGAATCACCGTGAATCCTTCCGATCGGGGTAACCCATCTATGAAGTCCATGGTTACCTCCTCCCATACTTGTCCCGGTAGGGCCAACGGCTGTAGTAGTCCTCCTGGTGACATAGCCATGTATTTGTTCCTCTGACAAATCTCACATCTGGCTACCATCTCCTCTACATCTTTGTGCATCCCCTTCCAGTACAACTCCGCAGCTAGCCTTCTGTATGTCTTTTGCACACCTGAATGCCCCCCTATAGCGCTTCCATGAAACTCTTGAAGCAAGTTCGGGATGTGGATCGAGGTTCGGGGCATCACAAACCTCTTCTGATATAGCAATCTGTTCCCCTCCAATGAGTAACCTGGGTGGCTACTCTCTTCCTTCAACAAATCTGCCCTGATCTTCCCCAAATCCTCATCCTTCGCACTTTCTTCTCTGATGGCCTCCCAATCAAGCATCAACGGAACAGATAGTGTCACTGTCTGCAGCTCTCCCATGCATCTGGACAAGGCATCCGCCGCCTTATTCTCCACTCCTGGTCTATACTGAATCTCAAAATCGTATCCCAGCAACTTGGACAGCCACCTCTGATGCTCCTCTGTCACCATCCTCTGCTCCAGTAGATACTTCAAGCTTCGTTGATCTGTCCTGACAATAGAGTGTCTCCTAAGTAGGTAGGGCCGCCACTTCTGGATGGCCAAAACGATGGCCATTAATTCCCTCTCATAAACTGACTTCAGCCTGGCCCTGGCGGTCAGTACTTGGCTGAAATAGGCAATGGGCCTACAATTCTGCATAAGCACTGCACCCAATCCTTATCCGGATGCATCTGTCTCCACGATGAAGGTCTGAGTGAAATCTGGCAAGGCTAGGACCGGTACTGTAGTCATGGCCTTCTTCAGGCTCTCAAAAGCTGATGTAGCCGCCTCCCCCCATAGGAACTCATCCTTCTGCAACTGCTCAGTGAGTGGCCATGCTATAGTGCTGTACCCCTTTACGAACCTTTTGTAGTTACTCTGTCAGTCATAAAAATCCCCTCAACTCCTTCAGATTCTTTGGCACTGGCCACTTAAGCATTGCCTCAATTTTGGACTGATATGCTGCCACCCCTTGATACAATATGGCCCAAGTACTCTACACTGCCTTGTGCGAAGCAACATTTCTTCAAGTTGGCCCTCAGCTGGTGCTCATGCAGTACCTCTAACACTTTTTTTAAATGCTCCCAGTGTTCCTCCTCTGTCTTGCTGTAGACCAAGATATCATCAAAGAACACCAATACGAATCTTCGGAGATAAGGTTTGAAAACCTTATTCATAAGGGCCTGAAAAGTAGCGGGAGCATTGGTGAGGCCAAAAGGCATCACCAGGAACTCATAGTGTCCCTCGTGAGTTCTAAAGGCCGTCTTGGGTATATCCTCCTTCTTCATCCGGATCTGATGGTATCCTGATTTCAAGTCTATCTTGCTAAATATCACAGTTCCACTCAATTCATCTAGTAGCTCATCAATGACTGGTATAGGAAACTTGTCAGGGACAGTTTCCTTGTTGAGGGCTCTGTAGTCCACACAAAAACGCCAACTGCCATCCTTCTTTTTCACTAATAGAATGGGGCTAGAGAAAGGACTGATGCTGGGTCGGATGATTTCTGCCTCCAACATCTCTCTAATCAACCTTTCAATTTCATCTTTCTGGAACTGAGGGTAGCGATACGGTCGTACACTGATGGGTGACACTCCCTCCCTTATCACGATGGCATGCTCCTGCTCCCTCTACGGTGGCAATCCCTGGGGTGGCTGAAACACCTCTTGGAACTGTTGAATCAACGGCTGAATGGAGAGGGGTATGTCCCCCCCTTCCTCTAATCCTGCTCCCTCCAAACTGTGCAGCTCCACCAAGTATCCTCCTCCTGCCAACTGTATATCCTTCACCATAGTCTTGAGAGAAACCATAGATTTAGATAGCCCTGCATCTCCCTTAATCACCACCTTCCTTCCATATATCACTAACTCCATCGTGAGTGCTCTCCAGTTCACCTTGGTGTCTCCCAAAGTCTGCAGCCATTTCATCCCCAAGATGACATCTGTACTCCCGAGCTCTAGTGGAAGAAAATCTTCCTTCACCTGAATCCCCTGGATAGTCAATAGCACTCCTCTGCAAATTCCCTGGCCCTTCTCCACCTTCCCCGTACCCATCATCACCCCGTAGCATCCCGTATCCACCAATCTCATTCCCATCTGGTCGACGACCTGAGAGGAGATGAAATTGTGGGTAGCCCCACTATCAATCAGCACCACTACCTCCCTATCCTGGATCTCCCCCATCACCTTTCATGGTATGATTCGTCGTGAATCCTACCACTAAGTTCAAGGACACCTCAGCCAGATCCAAGTGCAGCTTCTCCTCCATCTCCTCCTCTGTCTCCTCCTCCCCTCCCTCCTCAGTTTCCTCGTCATCACAGACGGTGAGAACCTGAAGAGTTCGGTCCTTGCATCGATGCCCTGGCGTATACTTTTCATCGCACCTGAAGCACAACCCCTTTGCCCACTTCTCCTGCATCTCCTTCTCTGTCAGTCGCTTGAAATTTCCCCCACTTCCACTTCCTCCTGTCTTCTCCTTGGTGGCCTCTCGACTCCACCCAGTTGCAGGACCCTTAGGTGCTAGATGGGTAGTCATCATTCTATAAGTCCCCACTATGCTGCTGCTCCTGGCTCCCCTCTCCAGATTCTTCTTATTCTCCACCAACTGGGCCAACTTCATAGCCTCCCCCAAGTCACGAGGCATCAGCACCTTCACTGCTGCTCTGATCTCCGCCTTCAACCCCTTCATGAAATTTCCCTCCAATACTGTATCTGAGAGTCGCTCCACCCTGCTGGCTAAGTGCTCAAATCACTCCCGGTAGTCAGCTACAGATCCCTCCTGTGTCAGAGCAAAGAACAGCTCATAGAAATCCCCTCCCCGATCGGTTTGGAAACGTTCTATGATGCAATCCTTGAATTCTCTCCAGGTCCTGATGGCCCTCCTTTGGTCTCTCCACTGATACCATGAAAGGGCTTTTTCTTCCAAGCACAAGCCCGCTGCTGTCAGTTTCTCCTCCTCCGTCAGCCCATTAACGGCGAAGTATCGCTCCACCTTGTAAATCCACCTATAAGCATCCTCTCCTTCGAATATGGGCATCTTTAGCTTCCTCACTTTCTGATCCCCATCATGTCCCCGTAAGCCTCCATAATTTCCCCTCTCCCATGTGCTCGAGCCCCCCCATGTCTCCCGATCCTCCCTTGCTCTACCATGTCCCAAACCCCCTTCGAAATCCCTCCTTCTGTCTTCAAAATCAGCACCTCGACGGCCATAGTATCCCTCCCGGTGCTCCCACTCCGCACCTCTTGGCTCCACGCCTCCATACCCCTGTCTTTCTCCGTATCTCCCTCCTCTCTCCTCCCTCTGGAAAGGCTCCAGATGGGGTCTTCCTCTTCCGCCTTCCACGATTTCCACCTCTTCTTCCTCCTTACGGATTTCAGATTTGGTGCTTTTCGCTTCGGGGCCCTTTGCCTCAGATGCCGCCGTTTGGGTTTGGAATTCCAACATCTTTTTCATCATATCCCGTAGATCGGCCACTTGCCCTTCCATGGAAGACATCCTTTCCTCCACGGTTTTCTTGATTTGATTTATCTCTCATTCGATCCTTTCTTCCAAAGCATCCACTTTTTTTGCCGCCATCGCAATCCGGAGTTTGCAGATTCACGAAATCTGATTTTTGAAGTCAAAAGGCAGCAACTTCCCCTCTTTCCGGCCAAAAATCTGCTGCAGGAATTTGTCGAAATCAGCCCTCCACCGGTCCCAAGACTTGCTCTGATACCAATTTGATAGGAAATACTTGAGTTCGCAAGTAATCCCTTGGATATACTTGAGTTCGCAAGCAACCCTAGCAAGATTTGGATCAAAACAACGATAAAAACGAAGAAACCGTCGTGGAAGAATAACCAAACTCAAGCAAATTCTTATAAGAAATACGGAAAGCACGAACGGAAGAAAGATACAAGAGATCCTCAATTCGAGAGGAGGATCGTCTCTCCCAAATCTCTAGACAAGATTGTCTAGAGCCCAAGCCTCCAAGAAAACCTAATTCCAATCAATCAAAAACATGAAAACCTCCCTAATCCCTCTCATCCCCTTTAATACAAATTCTTTCCTAAAACAATTTCCCTCCCATAAGCCAAGCTGCCCCCCTCTATGCCTTTTGAATTTCCCTTAAGTGGAGTGGGCCCCATATGGGGGATTTCCGCCTGGTGAGGAGGCGGGCTTGTTCCGCCTCCTATAGGTTTGCTAAGCCGGTTTAAGGAGAACCGGTTGGGCCGGTTCAAGGAGAGCCGGCGTAACAGAAGGCAACTTCATGAAGGGATTGAAGGCAGATATCCGAGCGGCAGTGAAAGTTTTAATGCCCCGTGACTTAGGGGAGGCCATGAAATTGGCACAGCTAGTGGAAAACCAGAGGAACCAAGAAAAGGGGGCGAGAAGTAGCAGCTTAGGAGGGACTTACAGGATGACTACCACTCATTTAGCACCTAAAGGGCCGACATCAGGAGGATTGCATGAGACCACCAGGGAGAAGCCAGTAGGAGGAGGAAGTGGGGAAAATTTCAAGAGGCTGACGGAGAAGGAGATACAGGAGAAGAACGCAAAGGGGTTATGTTTCCGATGTGATGAGAAGTATACTCCAGGGCACAGATGTAGGGATCGAACTCTTCAGGTTCTCACCATCTGTGATGACGAGGAAACTGAGGTAGGTGAGAGAAAGATGGAGGACAAGCTGCATCTAGATCTGGCAGAAGTTTCCCTAAACTCGGTGGTAGGACTCACTACAAATCATACCATAAAGGTGAAGGGGGAGATAGAGGGCAAAGAGGTGGTGGTTCAGATTGATAGTGGGGCTACCCACAATTTCATTTCCACTCAGTTCGTCGATCAACTGAGAGTGAAATTAGTAAATACCAGTTGTTATGAGGTTATGATGGGCACTGGGAAGATCGAGAAAGGCCAGGGGATCTATAGAGGAGTGGTGTTAACCATCCAGGACATTCAAGTAAGAGAGGACTTTCTTCCACTGGAGCTAGGGAGTACTGATGTCATCCTGGGGTTGAAGTGGCTACAAACCCTAGGGGACACCAAGATCAATTGGGGCACCCTCACGATGGAGATGATGATAAATGGAAGAAAGGTGATGATTAGGGGGGATGCAGGGTTATTCAAATCCATGGTGTCTCTCAAAACTATGGTAAGGACTATCAAGGAGGTGGGTGAAGGTTATCTGGTGGGGCTACACAGGCTAGAGGTGATCAGATTGGAGGAGGGAAAGAATGTTTCTCTTTCAGTGCAGCCCTTGATTCAGCAATTCGATAAGGTTTTTCAGCCACCTCAAGGATGGCCACCTCCACAGGAACACGAGCATATTTCCACCTTGAGGACAAGGTGATTCTTTGGGAGGGCAGTATTGTTAAGTCAGTTCCATGGGACCGACACTGCCCACTTAGGTGTGGGGCCCACTATGGCGACAAAAGGAGGTAAGAGAGAGGTGCCAAACAAATGAGGAAAGAGGATTTGATTAATTAAAAAGATTTGATACCTTTGGTAATTAAATAAATAAATAATTTATATTAGGAAGTTTTTAAGGAGATGGTGTATTAAATAAATAATATCTTATATTAGGAAATTTTTAAGGAGGTAGAGAGGGCTATTTAAAGGGCATGAGGGGGTTAGGGCTAGGCATGCTTAATTATTGTTTCTCTTGGAGTCTCTTGGGAGTTTTGGGCTCTAGACTTAGTGTCTAGAGATTAGGAGAGAACGATCCTCCTCTCGAACAGAGGATCAATTGTATCTTTGCTTCGTGTTTGTTTTTTACTTTGATTCCTATAATAAAAATTACTGTTTGGGGTATTTTTTGTTACTGCTTTTATACTCTTTTTGCTGTTTTTTCTACCAATTCATGTTAGGTTTGCTTGCGAACTCAAGTATTCTCTTAGGGTTACTTGCGAACTCAAGTATTTCCTATCATATTTATGCCTAACCAATGAGACAGCATGCATTGGTCATTGAGAATGTGCCAAATAAGAGAACAACAAAATTCATAATCTAAGGATTTCATGCCAGGAATCCCCAAACCCCCATATAACTTTAGCCAGCACACAAATTTCCAAGAAATAGTATGAATTTTTCTCAAATTTGCATCACTGTGAAACAGAAACTTAGAGCAGACTTTACTAATGAATTTGCAACATTTGGGAAGATAAAGTACTCTAATCCAGTAAGAAATAGTGTTGCAAATAGTATATTTGAGAAATAGTGTTGCAAATAGTGTTGTAAAAGAGAGCATCTTTGCTTTCCAACTAGCAAGAAGATCATAAAATTTATTTAAGAGAGGCTGGAAATCAGAATTGGTAAGTTTTTTAGGAGAAATAGGCCGGCCAAGATATTTCAAAGCATTATGAGCAAGTGAGATATTCAAAATATTGCATATATTGATAGCAGATGTGGACCCATTGGAAAATATAGCCAAGATTTCGCTATAATTAATAAAGAGACCAGAACAAAGTACAAAATGTTCCCAAATATCCTTTAATCTCTCAGCATTTTGAAGATAAGTTTTCCTAAAGACAAGCATATCATCAGCATAAAGAAGGTGGGATATATTATTCCCTCTAGCAGGGCTTCAAAAGGAGCAACTGAAAATTCATTATCTAATAGGTTAGAAAGGGCAACCCTGATGGAGACTAGAAATAGAGCTAAGAAATCCTTCCAACATTTTTAATTAACGCGTAGGGCCCTCCGTAGGTTTTCTCTAAAAAATAAAAAAAAAATCCTTCGAACGCATCATTGAGGCAGATAGAGAAAAACACATCCTCAATACAACCTTTAATCCAGGATATGAAAAGATTAGGAAAGCCTTTTTGAGCTAGCTTGGATCAGAGAAAATCTCGAGTACAACATCGAACGCCTTATGAATATCATGCTTAGCACAATAAAACTTTCCTTTGGCAGTGCAATTGAATTCCCTCTAGAGTTAAGAGGCAAGCAAAATGTTATCTGAGGAGATTCTTTTATGAATAAATCCGGCCTAATTAGGATGAATGATAAGTGGCATGATGTGATGCATTCTATTAGCAAGAATTTTGGCCACTGTTTTATAATAAACATAAAAAAAAAGATGGGCCTATAATCAGAAATATGAGAAGCATGATTGCTTTTAGGGATAAGAACAATTACTGAAGCTTTAACACACCTTGGCATATAACCAAAAATAAAGTAATGCCCTTGCAAAAAAAAGGACTCATACATCCCAAGTGTGTTTGAAGAACTCAAAGGTAAAATCGTCTGCACTAGAAGTAGAGGAGACCTAGGAGTAGAGGAGACCGGAGTAGAGAATACACACTTCTTAATTTCCTCATAAGATATAGGAACAACCAATGCAGAATGAAGGCGTGAAGGGATGGTGCTACCCGTAGGAATAATAAGTGAATTGGCTAAAGGCGGCTTAGGGGAGTTAAAAAGCAATTTAAAGTGACTAACAATAGCATCAAAAATATCTTTAGGATCATAAAATACCTCTGAAGAAGAAGAAATAACATTGATTATGTTCCTATTCTACCTGGATCTGATTCTAGAATAGAGAAAACCTAGGTCATCTTCACCAGTGGATAACCATCTTGCTTAGGTTGCTGAGAAACCCAGGAAGTCCATAAAAAAAGCTATGATTAAGTTGAATGTTCACCTCCTTCAAAGTGTCATTAAGGTGTCGATCAAGAGGATTAATTTGAATTTGTTGCAAGAGAATAAGTTGAATGTTCACTCCTTTAAAGTATCATTAAGGTGTTGATCTAGATCTAGAGGATTAATTTGAATTTGTTGCAAGAGCATGTCTTATTTGTGGTGGAGGTCAGCAATGGAAGAGGAGACTGAATTAGAGGAGGCCCAAGGTTCAGACTATATGCTGCATTTAATCGCATGCAATTGAATGTAGATCAGCAATCAGGCTACCAACAGAAGAAGCAACAAAAATAGAAATAAGCATATTCAAAAACTCAGGCTTTTTGCACCAGAATTTTTTAAATAGGAATATATGCTTGTTGTTGGCCTTATGATTGCGACAGAGGACAAGAGGAGAATGATCATAACACCTCGATTTTTCAACACAGTAGAAAAAAGAAGAAAAAAGCTCCAGCCAATGACAGTTCACCAAAACCCCGTCAAGGTTTATATGAATAGGAGAATCATTTCTTTGGTTAAACCAAGTGTAGAAGTAACCAACAGAAGAAAGATCATGAACTCCAATGTTATAAATTAAGTTGTTAAAATTCAACAATTTGCTATGAGCAATGGCATTGACCCCAGATTTTTCATCAGCAAATCTACAACAGTTAAAGTCACCTAGCAACACCCAAGGTGAAGAAATGTCAGCCGCCAAATAGAGGATATCATTCCATGAAACCATTCTTTTCATCTTGAGAAATAGAAGCATAAACCACAGTGATGAAAACAGAGGTGGAAGAGCCTACCAGAACAGAGCCATGAATCATTTGGCTAGACGAGAAAATTGGAGTGAAAGAAACACAAGCATTCTATTTTAACTAAATCCTCCTTGGGTCAGAGATATGAAAGTTATTACAGCTTGCTTCATTCAGAAAGATCCTATGATTAGCAGAGAACTACGAGTCATCAAACATTGCAGAATTAACCTTATCTTCAAGAATACAGAACATATTCACGTTTAAATTATGAACAAGATCCTTGCAACTAATAACCTTTTCTAGGCCATTGAAACCTCTAACATTCAATGAGGCAATATTAGGTAAGATCATTGAGACTTGGGAGGGGGGTTGGGTGCCTTTTTGGCATTTTTGGCTCATGTAGGTTTACTTGATTGAGTGACCTGCTGAGAGACAGGTTGATTAGAGACCTTAGGAGCGAGCGGCTGGGGGTTAGAGTTATCCAACTGCTCAATAGAGTTCAAAGTCTCAGACTGCAAGGCTTGGAACTTATTTTGGGTGTTGACCAAGTTTGATTTGTGCGGCGAGGCCGCGAGGGCATATAGAAGTTTCAGGAGGTAAAGAGCTCTTAGAGGAAGAGTTCAGGTTGGGACTGTTTAACCTTAACTACAGAGGAGAAGGCTTCCATTTACTAGGCAACAGTTGAGACAAAAGGGACCTCGGTACCATTAGATGCATTAGGGTCATACGAGGAGGAAGCGACCGAATGGGAGGGTTTGGGGACAGAAAGCCAAGCTGGAGCCACCTTAGGCTTTCTACTCCTGCTCCTTCCTCTTGGCGGTTCTTTGATGGCAGTGGATGGTTGAGGATTTATTGGGCATAGGCTAGGGGGTTGAACAATCGAACCATGGAATGGGCTTCCAATCATAAACAACCTTCAAATTAAGGGTTTTGGGATTGGAAGAAGCTAGAAAAGATGGGTTTCCAAGGAGGTTCATAGAAGAAAGTGGGGGGAAATCAGTGGATGCAGCCATATTTTGAAGAAAAAGGGAGGGAGTAGGCCAAAGGAGCAAGCCTGCCGATGGGAGGAAGAAGGAAGCCCCAAGGCGGCTAGGGTTCGCAAGAAACTCTAGCAGAGCAAACCCTCGCAAAGAAAATTAACACCCCTAATTTGTAGAGTAGAAATGCCTTTGAAAGAAGAAATTATATTAGGCTTCATTTGGTTCAGCTTTTCCTGTTTTATAACAGTAAAAGCTGCCATAAAGTAAGAGGGTGTTGTTCGGATAAGAAAAGTAGGGCGGCCTTTTCCCAGATTTTTCTACTATGGACCATAAAAGATTTGTTTTTGGGACATAAAAAAAAACTGTGACAAATAAGCAGCTTTTACCAAATTTTGAATGAAAAGCAGAAAATGCTAAATTTGAATCATTGACCATCTTCAAGTAAAAAGAAGTGGCTAATACATTGGAGAATAAAAACTATAATCTGTATATTCTTTAAGCTTGGCTAATTTTGATCCAAACAAATTACGTCAGTAAGAGCAGATGGAAGTTGTATTAAACACAGTTCATCTATCCGGAAGAAAATACAATAAATGTTAAAATTGTTTTCAAAAAAAGGAAACATTAGATTGTTTTCAAAAGCAAAGAAATTAAGTAAAAAAAAAACTATAAAAGAGAAGTCTCGGCTTGCCATACATCATGACAATAAGTTGCGGTAGCTAGTTCATGCATCAATTTCAAGATCATTTGAAATCACGTCATTTTACCATAAGTACATAACTAACATAATCTAATAAACTACAAACAGAAAACACAGCACCAAGGCAATTAATTTAGGGGCCAACAGTGGCTATGGTGGGGGTGGTGGAGGTGCCGGCTAGCAAGGCGGCCAGCAGTGGTAGTAGCAATAGTCGCGGTGCACACCAAACAACACAGATGGAAGGCGGCAGTAATTGACAGTGGTTGCCACCAACAAGGCGACAAGTGGCGGTGGTGACGACAATAGGCGGGTTGGTGGAAATTAGCAATAGTGGCAGCATCCAAGCAGTGGAGGCCAACGATGGTGGTGGTGGCAGCAAGGAGAAGGTGGCCAATGGTGGCGTCAGCAACAAGTTTGCGATAACCAACAGTGGCGGCAGCCGCTAGCAGCAACAATGGCGGCCAACACAACGTGGTTGAGAGTTCATGAAAATTATGAAAACTCTTAAAAGTTGTTTTGATTTTAAAAAAAAAAACTTGATTTGATTTCAAAAACAGAAAAAAACTACAAAATATTAGCCAAACACCTATTCAAAAAACATAAAAAATAAAAAATGATGTCAAACAAGCCCATAAAAAATAGATAGACTTGTTTAATGTGTCTTAAACCATAGAGCACAATTAACAATATATCAACAAAACCCAAAAATCATAGATATGTAAATGGCATATATAATAAAAAAGCTAGAAGGATAACAAACTTTTAATATTTTAATAACGTAAGAAAATCAAGACATGGGATGGCATTAAGAAGCTAACCATCACCTTTTGTAGAAAGTCCATGCTCATTGTCATCATAACCAACATAGTCATCATAGTCGCCATAGTCATCATTGTAGTCTTCATCATAGTCAGGCCTGAAATTTGTCTTGCGAGGCATATTGCTGAAATATAATCATATGAAAGAAAAGACATTGCTAGCTAATAACCTGTGAGCTTATATAAAGCCAAACTTTCTAGGAGAAAAATTACCGACCAAATTGGATGAATAACAAGAAATTCATAGCATGCTTTTTGGGAAAAAACATATAACATGGTTGAACCAAAAAGACTACCTATGAGGAAACAAACACTTTTTAGAAAATTTACAGCATCCTGCCTTCGCAAAGCTACTTCAAGTTCAGCTTTATAACAGAAAAACATGCACCTGTGCCAAAAACCAAATATAAGGAAGAATTCAGGAATTTCCATGCTATGATATGCCAAGCGTACAATACACAGCAAAGAGGACTTGGAGAAAAAGTGGAGGTATAACTGGTACCTCAAGTCATTGGCTCTATGGTTAGGACTAGAATATATTAAAATAGCAATAAGCTTGCAAGCAGTTGCATAGCTTAAGCGTTTCTTATGTAGTAAGGTTTCTCCACAATAAAGGGCCTTTGACACTAGGCGCTGCACTTTGGATAACGTTCTCCTTAGCCATAGCCAGTGGTCGAAGCATGTCTTACATAAAGCTCTTTGAGATCAGTAGTGTACTATGATCAAGCAAGATATGTGATACAATCTATTGTCCACCGTCTAATTGTTGATGATTTAAAAAAACATGGAATTTTCTTTAGGTATTTATATTTTAGGTTCATTAGAAATTAGCAATTTTTTATCACATTTCTTAGATTCATGAGGATTATCAGACAATAAGCCTTAGAGGCAGATTAAATTTCAAATTGTCAGGTTATTTTTACAAATAGCCTCTTATTCTTTGCCAAAAAACACTGCTTATGGTGAGTTAAACAGAACTTCCTGCAGCCTGCATTTTGCCTTACTAATTGTCTGCCTTTTGCATTCAATGGTTCTGATATTTTGAGAAATCAACATCAACAAGTTGAGGATTCAATGTTCAGTATTTTTTTCAATCAACTTCTTATTGAATATACAATATCTAACAAGAACCGTGTCAATTTTATTTTCCCACTTTTAGTCAATTCCTGCAGTTTTGTACCTTCTCTATCAAATCCCCGGATTTTCTTGCCCTCCCACACCCTACTATCTCCTACTCTGGCAAGCATTTTTCTCAAAAAATAATATTTTTCATGCATTTTCTATTTTTCTCTCTCTCTCTCTCTCTTCATTTCCTAAAATTTCTAAACCACCGCTCAAATTTCTCAAAATATTATTCTAATCTGAGTTTAACTCAAAACTTTAAATATGAATTTAGATTCAAATTATCCGCCACCTCTCCTGAAATCCCTTAACAATCTCATAAAATTTCTCAGCAACCCAAACTTAATTCAAATCTTTAACCAATTCCTAAAGTCTCCTTACTAAACTAGTCGTATATTCCAATTCAAATTAATCACAATCCATATCCTATTTGAACCTTAACCATCCTCAAAATAAATTTTCCATAAATTCCACGTCACTCAAATTCAAACCATAATAATTTTTTGCCGGTTCTTAGCCATCCTCAAAACAAATCCTCTACAAATTCCTTTTCACTCATATTCAAACAAAGGTAATTTTTGCCAGTACTTCGTCCTTCTAATTTGGTTTTAATTTAAGTGAGGAATTTGTTGATGATTAAATTTGGGGATGCATAAGGTTCAAATAGGATAAGGATTATGATAAATCTGAATTGGATAAGGTGACTTATCTAGTGAAGGGAATTTAAGAAATGGTTACCGATGTGAATTTAGTCCGAAATTGAAATTTAAGTTCAGATTTTTTTTTTTAAAGAGTTGTTGAAAGAATTTAGGAGATAGTAAAGGAATTTTAGAAGATAACTCATAATTTATATTTGAATTCAAATTAAAAATTTTGACTTAAACTCGCATTTGAATAACTTGTCGGGAAATTTGAGGGATGGCTGAGAATTTTGAAGGAAGTATGCGAAAAAAAGAACAAAGAAAGAGGCAAATAGATGAACCAAGAGAGAAAATGTATGGAAAGTGGTTCTCTTCAATTTTGCACTTGGGTGGTGAGAAGAAAATGAATAATAGAACAAAGAAGAGTGCAATAGGGTGATAAAATGAAAGATTAGCGTAGAAGGTACAAAACGATAGGAATCTGATGAAATAAATACAAAAAGTAGTATAAAAATGTTGAAAGCAGGTGAAAAACAAAACGCTTTTTTTTATTGGCAAAAAATCCTGGGGTAGATTCCAAAATTCACATTAATATGCAATCTTTCAACTCTACTCCTATCAATCCTGGAATCGCATGGGCATGCTTTAAATATGCTCTTTCAATAGATCTTTAGATTTCCAATTCTACTTAATTGCCACGTTTCCATTTGTTGCTCCTACATTAAATTGAAGATTTCCTGAATTGATGTTTGGTGATCTCCTCAATTGTTTATATGTTTCTGTTATTTTCAGTAAGATTTATATCCTTCTATAAGCGTGCATTTCATCCTTGTTGAGTTAAAATGAAATAAAATTTCCTTTCTCTCGTTATTCTCATATTATTCTACAGGGTGCCAGAGGCATTCTCTCATTTTATCAAACCGGTTTAACGTGATAGTTCAATACGCATTGGCTTCAAATAGAAGTAACAGCTCTAACTCCACAAATAGCAATGGCAGCCAAGAAAATTTTCCTAACATTAGACACGGATTGAATGGGCAAAACTATCTTCAATGCGCACAATCAATAATGTTATTCATCAGGAAAAGAGAAAAAAATGATAATCTCGATGAGGCTAAATTCCACCTCAACAAAAATCGAACATTCAAATTATGGGCATCTGATTAGCTAATCAATACCATTGATAATAAAATTGGACACAATTTCATGTTCGATGGAATTGCAAAAAAAAATTGAAACGCCACCAAGGAGACCTACTTCGATCGTTGATGTAGGCAAAGGGGGGGTCAACACAAGTTAACTTGTGTCTCTTTCCCTTCCCTTGTGTCTCCTCGGTTTCTCCCTTCCCTCTCGGTTTTGGTGGCTGTTTGCTCTTCCCATGGCTGCTGGTTGGTTTCCCCTTGCTGCCTTCTCGTTTTTCCCCTGCTGCCTTGGTTGCTGGTTTGCCTCTTCGGTTCCTTCCCACCTGGCTGGTTCCGTGGACTTACCTGTTGGGCTTCTTGTGCCTGCTGCCTTGGTTGCTGGTTGCCTCTTCGGTTCCTTCCCACCTGGCTGGTTCCGTGGACTTACCTGTTGGGCTTCTTGTGCCTGCTGCCTTGGTTGCTGGTTTGCCTCTTCGGTTCCTTCCCAGCTGGCTGTTCCGTGCCCTTTATGGCTGGTTTGCTGTGGACTTTTACCCTGTTTCATGTACCCCTTTATGGCTGCTGTTTGGTGACCTTTGGTCTTTCATTTCCCTAAATCTAATTGGTTTAGTTGGAGGTGCTATGGCTGTTTGGTTTACTTATGGTTTGCCTATAAATATAGCATGTTTTGTAATGTTAGAGAGAGAGATAATGTGATTTTTGGAAGCCAAAAACCTGCGGGTTTCTTGTCTTGGAAAAGCTTGCGAGCTTTGTCCAACTCTTCTCCTTCCCCTCTAGGAAAGCTTGCGAGCTTCTCCTCCCTTCTTCTCGGCTTCTAACCCCTTCTTCTCTACGCAAGTGTCCACCCCACCTGTATCCTTCTTCTCCAAAGCAAGTTTAGAATGAAGTTCTTTTAAGTGTGAGATGTATGATGTTTGTTTTAATTGTCATAAAAGTTTGTAAGAGTTAGTCTTTTATAATATTAAAGTGAAGTTTTATGTTACATGTCATGTTTTATGTATTTGTTAGGAATTTCTTTATCTTTATGTGTTCAAAGGTATAGGTAAGAGTTTTTTTCTTTTGTAAGCAAAAATTGAGGGGTTTGTCCTTAATTTTTGCTTACATCAATTTGGTATCAGAGCAAGTTTAGGGTGTCTTAGGTTTTGGTTGTCAGGTATCTTTATCAAGTAAGTCTTGGTGTCTATTGTAAGGTGTCTTTATGTCTTGTTGATTGTTGTGTTTTTTTTTTGTGTTAAAAAAAAAAAAATGGAAAAAGATAACAAAAGTGAGCCCGTGATGAATGAAATTCAGCCAGAAGTGTTTCACAATCATATACCTATGGATAGGTGGGTTCCATCCGAAGGTGATTCTACAGATCCTATCCAGAGGGAGTTATACAAGATTCAGGAAAAAATGATTTTGTGCACAGAAAAATACGAGAAGAAGAAGCGACTTCTTCGAGACCAATTTGCACAAGAACGAGAGATGATTCTAAAGAAATATGAAGACAAAATTCAAGAACTTGATTTGGCGTCTTCAACTCATCAGAAAAAAAGTTCTACAGCAATTTCATCGGGAGATGAAAAGTTTCAAGAAGGGGAGTCTGATGTAGGCAAAGGGGGGGTCAACACAAGTTAACTTGTGTCTCTTTCCCTTCCCTTGTGTCTCCTCGGTTTCTCCCTTCCCTCTCGGTTTTGGTGGCTGTTTGCTCTTCCCATGGCTGCTGGTTGGTTTCCCCTTGCTGCCTTCTCGTTTTTCCCCTGCTGCCTTGGTTGCTGGTTTGCCTCTTCGGTTCCTTCCCACCTGGCTGGTTCCGTGGACTTACCTGTTGGGCTTCTTGTGCCTGCTGCCTTGGTTGCTGGTTGCCTCTTCGGTTCCTTCCCACCTGGCTGGTTCCGTGGACTTACCTGTTGGGCTTCTTGTGCCTGCTGCCTTGGTTGCTGGTTTGCCTCTTCGGTTCCTTCCCAGCTGGCTGTTCCGTGCCCTTTATGGCTGGTTTGCTGTGGACTTTTACCCTGTTTCATGTACCCCTTTATGGCTGCTGTTTGGTGACCTTTGGTCTTTCATTTCCCTAAATCTAATTGTTTAGTTGGAGGTGCTATGGCTGTTTGGTTTACTTATGGTTTGCCTATAAATATAGCATGTTTTGTAATGTTAGAGAGAGAGATAATGTGATTTTTGGAAGCCAAAAACCTGCGGGTTTCTTGTCTTGGAAAAGCTTGCGAGCTTTGTCCAACTCTTCTCCTTCCCCTCTAGGAAAGCTTGCGAGCTTCTCCTCCCTTCTTCTCGGCTTCTAACCCCTTCTTCTCTACGCAAGTGTCCACCCCACCTGTATCCTTCTTCTCCAAAGCAAGTTTAGAATGAAGTTCTTTTAAGTGTGAGATGTATGATGTTTGTTTTAATTGTCATAAAAGTTTGTAAGAGTTGGTCGTTTATAATATTAAAGTGAAGTTTTATGTTACATGTCATGTTTTATGTATTTGTTAGGAATTTCTTTATCTTTATGTGTTCAAAGGTATAGGTAAGAGTTTTTTTCTTTTGTAAGCAAAAATTGAGGGGTTTGTCCTTAATTTTTGCTTACATCAATCGTGAAAAACTGTAGAATTTCTTGAAATCAAAGATGAACTTCACGATCTTCAAAGAGGTAATATTTATGTTACCCAATACTACATACACTACCCTCACTCAGTAGTGGTAACAACTAGATGTATTTAAAGAACTTGATTGGGAATACACAGATGATACAACCAAAATCTGAAATATTATTGAAAAAGAGAGTTTAAATTTCTCCTTGAATTTAATAATCTCGAAAGTCAAACGGAGATTTTTTATGATAAAGATCATGCCCTTTACATGAGAAGTCTCAGCTTAAGTTCAATGAGAGAAAAAAGTCACAAGAATTTCATGATGAGAAAACAAGGAGTTGACCATGTTTCAACAATTCAAGAGATATTGATGAATACTACAAAAGATAAATATTTTTTTTTTCAAATGATAATTGTTGGCTCAAGAGAAAAGGCACGAATGCATGAATCCCGTTTTGCAGATACATGATTCATTTCTCTTAAGTCATATTGCAATTAACTAGATTTCTCCTGAGGGTAGTGTCAGGGTTTAATTAGATCTAGGGTTCTTACTTCCCATGAGCGCAAGCACTCATAGTTAATTACCCTTCTTAACACGTAAGAGAGAACTCTCGATTAAGGATGAATAAATTTTAGGTATTTTAGTCTCAATTATGAAGAAAATGAAGGTAAACCCGATCAAGATCCCATGGTTCCGTCGTCTCAGCTATACCATAGATTTCAGTCTACCAACACTAACAATCGCTAACCTCCTGCAAAGCAACAAAGTCAAACAGCAATAAAGGGGCCGAAGAGGAATTGCTAGATAAGGGGTTTATCAGGCCAAGTTCCTCACCATGGGGAGCTCCAGTACTGTTTGTAAAGAAGAAAGATGGAAGCTTCAGAATGTGCATAGATTATAGATAACTAAATAAACTTACTGTTAAGAATAAATATCCATTGCCCAAAATTGATGATCTTTTTGATCAATTGGAAGGAGCTACAGTTTTCTCTAAGATAGATTTGCATTCTGGATACCATCAGGTACGGATTAAGGAGGAAGATATAGCAAAGACAGCTTTCAGAATCAGATATGGCCACTATGAATTTGTGGTAATGCCATTTGGAGTAACAAATACACCGGCTGTATTCATGGATTTAATGAACAGAATTTTTAAGCAATTCCTGGACATATTTGTAATTGTGTTCATTGATGATATCTTGATTTATTCAAGAAATAAAGAGAGTCATTCCAGTCATTTACAGACAGTGTTGTAGACATTAAAGGAGAATAAGTTGTATGCAAAATTTTTAAAATGTAAATTTTGGTTGAACAGTGTAAATTTCCTTGGGCATGTGATTAGTGGTGAAGGAATTTCAGTTGATCAGAATAAAATTCAAGCCATTTCAGATTGGCCAAGGCCAACGACAGTTTCAGAGGTGAGAAGTTTTCTAGGACTTGTTGGTTACTACAGGAGGTTTGTTGAAGGGTTTTCTCAGATTGCAATGCCGTTATCCAGATGAACTCAGAAGGCAATAAAGTTTGAATGGAGTGATCAGTGTGAAGGAGCCTTTCAGGAATTAAAGAATTGTTTAATGACTGCCCCGATTTTGACAATTCCATCAGGTTCAGAAGGGTTCAAAATTTTCTGTGATGCTTCCTTAAGGGGACTTGGATGTGTATTGATGCAACATGGTAGAGTGGTGGCCTATGCTTCAAGACAACTGAAAATTCATGAAATGAACTACCCCACTTATGATTTAGAATTGGCAACTGTAATTTTTGCACTTAAAATCTGGAGATATTACTTATATGGGGTTAGATGCGAGGTGTTCATAGATCATAAGAGCCTCAAGTATATTTTTAATCAAAAAGAACTGAATTTGAGACAAAGAATGTGGCTAGAGCTTATTAAGGATTATGACAGTATCATCTTGGGAAGGCAAATGTGGTTGCAGATGCACTAAGCAGAAAAGCTCTTGGGAATGCAAGTTGTTTAATTACCCAGCAGAAACAATTAATCAAAGATATGGAAAGATTAGAACTTTCAGTGGTTAATTAGAAGGATACAAAAGATATGATGTTGAATCAGTTGATGATCCAATCTACTTTGAAAGATAGAGTGCTAAATTCATTGTTTCAAGATGAGAAATTTCAAGACATCATAAAGAAGGTGCAATCAGGACAGTTAGAGAACTTTGTTATGGATGGAGAAGGATTATTAAAGTATAAAGACAGGATCTGTATTCCAAATGTTGGAAGCTTAAGAGAAGAGATATTGCAAGAAGCTCATCTTTCAACATATGAAATTCACCCAGGTAGTACAAAGATGTATCAGGAACTGAGAGGGTTATTTTGGTGGCCAGGATTAAAGAGGAGTGTTGCAGAATTTGTAGTAAAATGTATTCCCTGTCAGATGATTAAAGCAGAACATCAAAAGCCAAGTGGTCAACTACAACATTTACCTATATCTAAGTGGAAATGGGAAGACATTGCAATGATTTTGTAATTGGATTACCTAGGTCAAGGCAGAGTCGGGATGCAATATGGGTTATTATTGACAGATTAACGAAGTCAGCTCATTTCTTACCAATCAGGCAGACAGATTCAGTGGAGAAGTTGGCAAAATTATATGTTGATGAAATTGTGAGATTGCATGGAATTCCAAAATCTCTAGTTTCAGACAGAGATGCCCGTTTCACTTCTAAATTGTGGAAGAAAATTCAGAAAGCTATGGGCACACGACTAACTTTCAGCACAACATTTCATCCTCAGACAGATGGGCAATCAGAAAGGACAATTCAGACTTTGGAGGATTTATTAAGATTATGTGTTTTAGATTTTGGAAGAAATTGAGAAACTCACATACCGTTGATTGAATTTGCATATAATAATAGTTTCCAATCTAGTATTGGAATGGCACCATATGAGGCTCTTTATAGAAGAAAATGCAGAACACCCTTGTGTTGGGTAGAAACTGGTGAAAGAAAAGTAATTGGAACTGAACTGGTAGATGAGGCTACTAGCAAAATCAGATTGATTAGAGACAAACTAAAGGCAGTTCAAGACAGGCAATGAAAGTATTATGATGCTAAGCACCGACCAATGGAATTCGAAGTAGGAGAATTTGTTTTCTTAAAAGTCAGCCCAATGAAAGGTGTACAAAGGTTTGGAAAAACAGGAAAATTAAGTCCAAAATTTATAGGTCCTTTTGAAATAATAGAGAGGATTAGAAATATGGCTTACAAATTGGATCTACCAGTGCATATGCAAGAAATTCATAATGTGTTTCATATATCAGTACTCCGGAAGTATGTTTCAGATGAACTAAGAGAATTAAGTCCAAATTAATTGACTTACAACCTGATTTGAAATATGTTGAGGAACTTGAAAGGATATTGGAATATGATGTGAAACAGTTGAGGAACAGAGCAATACCTTTTGTGAAAGTTTTATGGAAATATGGATTAGAAAGAGATGCCACCTGGGAAAAGGAAGCTGAAATGAAAAGTCAATACCCTCATCTTTTCAGTTAAGGTATGCTTTCTTTACTTGATTTAATTTCGAGGACGAAATTTTTATAAGGGGGGGAGATTGTGATAACTGATTTAGGCTGGGCCTGTTCAACCGAACCGGCCAGCCTTCTATTAATGGTTGCGACTCCAACAGGAGTCTACACTGTTCATTTTGCAAAACAGAGGAGGGGCGGACGCGGAGGACTTCGCGCGAGAGCAAGGTGAGTTTCGTTTTTTCATTTTTAGCAAACGATTTTCTTCTAGGATAAGAATTAACCATTCCTTTTCATTCCTATCGTTAACGAAGTGCTAAATTGGGAGAGATTACAAAGAACGAGAGAAACGATCGAGGGAAAGAGGGAAGAAGGTTTGTTGAAATTTCTTTCCAATTTTCTTATAAATTTCGTCGATTCCTTCAATTAAAGCGAATGATATTTTTATTAAAGGAAGAAAGAGCGATTTGAAAGAAAAGAAGAAGAATTTGAGAGAGAAAGAGAAGAAAGAATTGAACTGTGGTATTTCTTCTTAAGGAAAGGTAAGCAATTAGTTGAGATCTCAGAGAAGTAAAAAATAGTTTGTTATTACTCAGAACAATGTTGAAGATGAATTCAGAGATATGACTCATGAAATTTGTGAAGGGATATGATTTAAACATCTTCTTAAAGAGCTATAAATTTCATGTAAAGATCCAATGATAATGCATTGTGGCAATCAAGATGCTATTAGCATTGCAAGGAACCCAGTTCATGATGATTGAACTAAACATATTGAAATTGATAGGCACTTTATTAAAAAAAAACTTTAAACAAGGGGCTATACAAATTATTCACATCCCAGAGTTTTGATATTCTGGAAAAACCTCTTAGTAAAAGATCAATTTGAGAACTTATTTCCAAGTTATGAATAATTAATATGGGGGGCAAAAATCTTGGAATGAATTCCATGATTCATATTAATATGCCGCCTTCCAATTCTGCTCCTACCAATTCCAGAAATCACATGGGCATTCTTCCAAAAAAGGACTAACAAGAGTGCAGAAATCTTAATTGATGCTAACTAGGCAAGATTTGTAACAGATCATAAATTCACATCTAATTGTTGTTATTTTGTCTTGAAGAATTAGGTTACATGGATAAGTTAAAAATAGTTTATTATGGTTGAAGATGAATTCAGAGATATGACCCATGAAATTTGTGAAGGGATATGATTTAACATCTTAAAGAGCTATAAATTTCAACTAAAGATCTAATGATAATGCATTGTGGCAATCAAGATGCTATTAGCATAGCAAAGAACCCAGTTCATCATGATTGAACTAAACATATTAAAAATGATTGGCACTTTATTTAAAAAAGAAAAATTTTAAACAAGGGGTTATAAAAATTATTCACATCCCAGAGTGTTGATATTCTGGCAAAAGCTCTTAGTAAAGATCAATTTGACAATTTATTTTCAAGTTTTGAATAATTAATGTTGGGGGGGGGGGGGGGGGGCGGGGAATAGGAGCTAAAAATCTTGGAATAAATCCCGTGATTCATATTAATATGCAGCCTTCCAATTCTGCTCCTACCAATTCCAGAAATCACATGAGCATTCTTCCAACTAAATCTGCTCCTTCAATGGATCTCCAGATTTTTGGTCTCCTTAATGGTAACGTTTCCATTAGTTGATCCAGCAGTAAATTGTGGATTTCCAAAATTAATGTTTGTTGATTTCCTGCATCCTGATTTTCTCCAGCCGGAGTACATTATTTCCTTTTCCTCCAAAGGAATTTCAGATTCATTGTATACTAGCTGTGATAACCGATTTAGGCTGGGCCGGTTCAACCTAACCGGCCAGCCTTCTATTAATGGTCACGACTCCAACAGGAGTCGACATTGTTCATTTCGAGAAACAGAGGAGGGGCGGACGCGGAGGACTTCGCGCGAGAGCAAGGTGAGTTTCATTTTTCCATTTTTAGCAAACGATTTTCTTCTAGGATAAGAATTAACCATTCTTTTTCATTCCTATCGTTAACGAAGTGCTAAATTGGGAGAAATTGTAAAGAACGAGAGAAACGATCGAGGGAAAGAGGGAAGAAGGTTTGTTGAAATTTCTTTCCAATTTTCTTATAAATTTCGTCGATTCCTTCAATTAAAGCGAATGATATTTTTATTAAAGGAAGAAAGAGCGATTTGAAAGAAAAGGAGAAGAATTTGAGAGAGAAAGGGAAAAAAGAATTGAACTGTGGTATTTCTTCTTAAGGAAAGGTAAGCAATTAGTTGAGATCGTATGTTTTTATTTATGATTTCTTATGAGAATTATATTTTCAGTAGGAAGAAATCAAGTGATGTAGATTTTGTTGGACGGTGGAGGAAGAAAGTTTTATGAGAAAAGAAAGAAAGGCTTGTGAGGTAAGTTTTGTTGAAAGAAATCAAATACTTATTGATATATTTAATTGACATTAATTACATTGTTCTATCCTTGTGAACAGTAAAAGGCTTTCAAAACTGGACGAAGGCTTTTAAAAAAAAACTGGACGAATATTGGAAGAGGATAATAAAGTGGGTAAATCAAATCATTGTATATAGATCTTTTTATTGAACTTTTATTTACTGCATTTACCTTTCATGTTAAATGTTAAAGTAAGAGATGACTCAGATACAAGTAAATGATGAATGTTGGCATTAAAAGAATTCACATACCCAAAAAGGGAGAAGAATGATATGATCTATAACATTAAATTCATATTTCCCTAAATGAAATATACAAATGAGATTTACATATTAAATAAAAGTATAACTGATGAAAGATAAAAGGGAAAAGAATATGCATGCAAATTACAGGAGTTCACCCCCGTATGGTACTGGCTGGGGAAGCAACGTACCCATGCACGATAAACAAAAAGAGAAAAGGTTATGGAATAAGGAAAAGGAAATAGAAATGAATGTACCTCTAGTATATTTTAACGGTGCTCCTGCATAAAAGAAATGGGAAAAGGAATAAATGTTAAAGAAAAATGCTAATGATATAGTATGTATAAAAAAATGAATGAAGTCAATTGAATTAAAGGAATGAATTGTATTTCAATGTCATATATATTAATGTTAATATGTAGTGTCCTTTATGCATGAGAATTGTTAACAGTTACCCACTGAATTTACTTAGTAAACTCAAATCACGAATTTAAATGTTTCAGGTAAGTCTTCAGAGTTTTAGAAATGACAGAAAGAGAAGAGTATGTCTATAGAAGACGACGTGCATCTGATAATAGGTAATTTATGATCTGAAAAAATATTAGTGTTTGAAGAATTTTTGTTAGTGGCTCACAGAAAAAGAATTTGATGTTTTAATGTTGTAATGTTTGTGAACTAAAATGTTTAGATCTTATCGTCCAACTTTTAGTTCCCGCCTCGTTAAATCGAGTATCCGGGCCGGGTCGTGACACTAGGTGTCAGTTTCCACATAGAGGAGGATTATTTTTATTCTAATTAAAATGCCTGTCCTGCTAATTTTCATGTTATTTCTTGTTTGGTTTTTTCTGGTTCCCTCCCCCATCAAAAAAAGGGGCTTGGAATCCCTTTATATGTTTTTTTCTTCTAGTTGAATTAAGATGCAATAATATTTTTCTTCTCTAGTTATTCTCATATTATTCTACAATTTTGATACTAAATTAACATAGAGTGTGCAACTGAATTAAATATTCAATAAGAAATTGATACACAGAGAAAAAAAAAAGATACCAAATCGTGAATCCTCAAATTGATGATGTTGATTTGTCCCTCAAGTTGTTGATGTAAATGTGAAATGCCTACATAATTTTCAATAGTTGAGACTTACGCTCACCAAAAATTTTGCCTTCTTTCAATCCTCTTTCATTGCCATCTCATTAATCGTGAAATCTCTACTGTCTATTCCTTACTCCATGCATTATCGTAACTATTCTGTCTTACTCATTAATCCATGTATTATTATAATTATTCTGCAATTATTATTCATTGAATTTATATAATTCTTATTATAAACTCTCCTAAAATTATAAAATTACTACAAAAATGTTAGAATGAAATACTAAATCAATTCCCTTTAATTCTTATCATACTATCGGAGCCATAGATTTTTCTTCTTCCTGTACTTCCATTACAGTAATCTTCATCGTTGTACTATCATAATCTTGTGGCCTCATTGTTACATTCTCTTCATTTTCCCATATTTTTATATAATTGCAGCCTTCAGCGTTGTGCAAATATTTCTCATTGTTACAGTCTTCATTGCTGTATTGTTGTAAATTGGTCCCATTGTTCTAGCCTTCATCGCTATATTGCAATATTTTCTTTCTTTTTATTATTTTTTCATGTAAACAAAGCCATAGTTTCCCCTCCATAAACAAGACCACGTTTGGTCTCGTGTTCTATTGGAATGAGGGATGCAATCAAAATCCAATGGAAAAGTTGCAAAATATTCATTCAACAATTGATTGAATGAAAAAAAAAATCCAAAGCGATTATGATTGGTTTGTAGTTTCTTAAAAAGAATAATAAATTTGGCTATTTACAAGGCACAGAAAGACAAAAAAGCTTATTATGAACAATTGAAAAAATTTATACAGCACATACTTGTATTCTAGTATTCTTAGGTATTACTCCCCCTTCTCATGCCTTTAAAGTCTCAAAGATGCCCATTTTTAGCACCTGAAACATTAATTCAAGAGCTATATATCATTTGGCCATACTACTAGTAAAAAAAATAATTATGGTTGATGGAACCTTAACCATCATCATTGATCAAGTATATATTCTCATAAACAAATCTATTACTCTAAACTGTCCTCCATGTGCCTAAATTATTTACCAAAATGTTGTATATTCAAAAGCTACCTAAAGATTCCAAGTGCAATGTTACGTTCCTTCATATTGTATCTTTGTAGGAATAGAACACGAGAATGACAATTGGGCTTGCAAAAAAATGAATGATCTCTACCACCTTAAGAATCCATTGATCAAGAAAACATCAACAACCTTTGGTAGTATCTCCTCTATCAAAAATTCTTAAATTTAATAAAATATTATATATATATATATATAACTTCAACACCTATGCTTTGGCCAACTATCATTTATAGTTCTCAAACCCCTATGTCCTTTATTGAAAGAAATCAATATCTGAGAATTTCATTGTGATGTTTGTGAACTACTAGAACGCAAATGTACCAATTTTCCAATAAATGACACAAGAAGCCTTATTAATTTTCTCATTCATAATGGCGTCTGAGGACCATTCTCTACACCTGGCATCTTGAGAGCTTGGTGTTTGTTTCATTTATTGATTATTGCACCCACATGTCATGAATCTTTTTACTAAAAAATAAAATTGATATAACAATTATCTTTCCCACATTTTCGAACGTGATTAAAAATCAATTTAATGGTCAAATTAAAATATTCAAATCCACTATAGTCAAAGACTACTTTAACCATTCTCTCACCTCATAATCCTAAAAAAAAGAAACAATACACTTGTCCTCTCATACATATACACCCTGAAAAAATGGAGTGGCTGAACAAAAGAACAACCACCTACTTGCTTCCTTAATTAAGGGCTTTCATTTTTTTCAAAAAAAAAAATCTAAAATAATATTAGGGTAAAGCAATTTTAATAGCCACACACATCATAAACCAATTACCTATAAAAAACCTTGTGTTCAAGAATCCTATATAGGTCTTAACCAAATTCTTTTCTTATTTCAATACCGCAAACCAACAAATTCTCAAAATATTTAGAAGAGTTGTCTTTGCTCATATATATTTTCAAAATAGAGGAAAATTTGATCCAGAAGTAATTAAATATATTTTCATTTGGCTACTATACCACATAAAAATAATACAAATGCTATCATCCCTCACAAGAAAGTTGTATGTCTACAAATTTCACTTTTAAAGAGAAATATTATTTTATTACTACATATCCTATGGAAGAAAAATCATTCAAAAATGAATTTTTTTACTAGATTACCCTAACCCTTCATCCGAGCAAATAACTCTATTTTAAAACCAATTGCTCCTACCAAAACCAAGAGTATACTTCTACTAAAACCACCTCTTACTCATCGATTACATATTTACTCAAGAAGAAAAACTTCTCAATCTACATGTCCAATCAATCAAATTAATCCTAGGGCTCCGATAAGGGGCAGAATAGTGTTTCCGGATAGGCGGACAACAAGAAGGGAGTTTCGTGATGGAGGTGGTGGGGTGACCGACCAATAATGGGAGGTCTTTTGGGCAAGGGGAGTGAACGACCAGAGAAGGAGGGGGGCAAGCCAAGCCATGGGGATCGGCTCATATGAAGTGCGCGGAAGAAAGGTGGAATTCCGACCCTCGATACACGGGGGAAACATGGAGAGATCACGATAACCACTACTACACTGGAGGAGAAAGAAACTCTTGGGGCGGTGGCGATTTTAGGGCAAGAAAGTTGAAGATGCGAATGATTGAGAAGAATAAGAGTGAGAGTTCAATAAGTGATACATAAGCTCCTTCTGAAGATAAATTGATAAACAAATATGTGAATGAAGAGGGCAAAGAAATAAACTTGCAAAGCCAAGTTGATGGTGCTGATTAAAACCTAACTCTTGTGCAAAGTGATTTTGTCAAGACATTCACATCCCAAGAACCTATATTCTCATAATCCAAAATGAAGATTTGAAAGACACTGAAACCAAGCCAACATCTGAGAATGAAAGAAAATCAATGAAAGCACCTTTGGATTCTATTGGAATGGTATTTCTGAAGATGAAAATGTTGAGGCTGAGACACATGATGCAGCTAACACAGAGTTCCCAAATGACAAAGATGACATCGAATTGATTAAGCCGGAAGATTTGAAGGATGAAATTCAGATTACGCCTAATGGAGCACACTTCATGTCTCATGAGTTAAGTGGACGAGGCAAAAATTCTGAGATGACAATGGCTTATCATGAGGATTTTTTTCATAACATACCTCAGGTTGCCCGCATTCTAGGGTGTCAAGTTCAAACGGAGTCATCATGTATTAGTCAAGCAATTGGCATGGCCACTTCTCAAGAAGAAATGAAAGCATATATTGCAATGTTGCAAACTGGGTTTCCATCTTGTGATTCAACCGGTCAGCAAAACCATGATCAAGTAGATTGTTTTAAAGGAAGTAAAGTTATAGATGGGAAGTTGGAGAATGCTATGAATAAGGCGTTCCAAGATGATACAAATTTGATTGCTTTGAAAATTGCTGCAAATTCCGTTAAGTCTGGTAAAGATGTTAATGTGAAAACATGTGGAGCTAGGGAATTCATGAGCAAGGCAGAGGACGAGTTGTTATTAAATTGTCTGCCCTCACTAGATCATTGCATGGCTGGGAAAGGGTTTAAACTTAGTGATGATAGAAATTTTATAGACTTGATTGTTAAGAAGTGTTAGGAAGAAGTATACATGTGGAATTTCTTCATGCAGAAAATCACAATGAGGATCACACACCAAGGTCCTCTGAAATGCCAGCCAATTTTGTGTCACAAGATGCTCTTGCTTGTATCATGGGACCTGAATCTTATCATAGTTCTGAAGATACTGTAGTAACAAACGAATCAGAGTTGGAATTGAGGCCTAAGGACACTGGTTGTACTGCTTACGAATTTTTTGTAAAATGGGTAGGTAAATCAAACATGCATAACAGATGGGTTTCGAAAGATCAGTTAAAAGTTCTAGCAAAGAGAAACTTGAGAATTATAAAGCAAAGTATGGAGTGGCTATCAAAAATATATGTGAAGAACTGTAAAACCAGAAATTCAACGATTGGAGGTCTCGCACGCATCTCGATGCGTCGCGACGAGATTTAAGTGAAATTTTCAAAGTCGTCGGAATTCGACGCAAATAATTTTATAAAATTCTACGTAAAATTCTGAACGATTTGGTATATAGACCTTATATTTAATTTTGTTTATTTTGAGAGATAAAAATTTTAGAAATCTTATAATGCCTAATTTACCCTTAATAAGTATTGAATCGGAGAGGTTTTAAGTGAGGGTATAACGGACTTTTAGAAATCCCTTTCTCCCTAAAATAGCAAAACCGAACCCTCCTCCCCTCATTTTTCATTCGACCGAACCGAGAGAGGAGAGGGGGCAGACGCAAGAGGGAGGCGACGGGCGACTTCGGCAACGGCTCTGGCGACGGGTTCCGGCGAGGAAATTAGTGGAAATCAAAGAGGAGGCTAAGGGGAGACTAAGGTAAGCATTACAATCTAAATTCTTCCTCTCATTCTCTAGATTTTAGGAAAGAGAAATTCTAGGGTTTTGCGAAAACTCAATATTTCCTTACGAAATCAATAGGTTAGGTTTAGAATGATGTTTTAACGGTAGAAACTAAATTTTCCTAAATTTTATTGAGTTTTGAAAAATTAGGTTTTTTTCTAAAAATTGAAATTTCTTAAAGTGATTTCACAAAAGTGATTTCTATGGGTTCCAAGAATGTTCCTAAAGCAAAATTTTAAATTTTTGTAAGAAATTTCATTTTTCATAATTTTCTAATTAAAAAAATCCGAAAATAAACAAAGTAATTATTAAAATATGTTTAGGGATAATTTTGGTATACTAATTTGATGAAATTGAGGATTTAGGGTTTTCAAAAATTAAGGATTTTAATTAAATCCGAAAATTTTTTATAAATAATATAAATTTTATTAAATGTTGTAAGGAACCCTTAATGAAAAACAAAGAGTTTAGACAATTAGGAATTTGATTAAACCTTAAGGGAGAATTATTTTGTGACATGTCTTTTTATGTGATAATTAGGTTGTGATATTTAAGGTGAACGAAGTGTGTCAAAGCAACGCTTTGAGGAAGTACTTTGCTTGGATTAAGGTAGGTATTCATATTATCATAAAAATTTAATGTATTATCTTATTTTTTTTAATGCAAAAATTTCAATTAATTAAGATTTTAAATGTTCAAATGATTTATGAATTACATTTCTTCTCAAGTGGCATGTTAGTATCGCATGTTTTGAGTTAATATTTTTTTTTTACCCACAATTATTTTTCATTATGCATATGATTGACTGAACATAGATTATAAATGATGATATGAGATTGTGCATGTTGATGCGGAGTGTCTAAATGGTAAAGGGGCTCGAAAGAGCCAAATAGTAAAAGGGCTTGAAAGAGCCAAATGGTAAATAGACTCAAAAGAGTCAATGGTAAAAGAATGACCAAATGATATGAAAATGTGTACCTGATCAGTACAGAATTTATGGGCACCTCCGAGACGGGTCATATAATATTCATTATGCATAATATAATTTATATATGTTTTCTTTGCATTACTAACATTGATGTTTGAGGAAAGGTTAAATGAACGCTTATGATTGAGGGAATAATATGAAAAAGTTTCTTATGAAAATGTTATGAACTGATGCAAGATTTACCGTCGTTTAAACTTTTTATTATAAAAAGATGTTTTATTTTGGTTTTATGCAAATTTTTATGAATAGTATGAATCACCTGTTGAGCGAGTAAGCTCACCCCTGTTTGTGGGAATCTTTTTTAGGAGAACCATCTGGGAAGTGATGGCAACGAGACGACAGTACACTTATCGTCGTAGAGGGCCTCAGGAAGAGAGGTTTTATATTTTCTATTATGTGTTAAGTCAGTGGATTGTATTTGAGAAGTCTATTGAAGTTTATTAGAACTTTCCTAGTAGATGTTTTTCTTATGGATATGGTTTGAGGATATTTTGGAAACTTTCAGTTGGTTTATTTTAGTGGCTCTTTCTTTATTGTTGGAAGATATTTATATTCATGTTAATTATGAATTGCAAGTTTTATGTTTTTGAAGTTTTATGTTTCTCCATACGACCGTCTGTTCCCGCCCCGTTAATTCGGGCTAGTCGGGCCGGGTCGTGACAAGAACAATGGTTCCGACCACAACGCATTATTTCTTTGAGTGAACTTGAATATGGTGGAGGAAAAGCTTTGGTTAAATGGTGTGGCCTTCCTTATAATGAGTGTACCTGGGAGAGATTTGATGAACTTGCCATTCAAAATTCTTCTCATCTTTTTTTCTGAACTTAAATAGTTTGAATCTCATATTTCAGACAAGGATGCTAGTGTTGACAGTGATTCAGCATTTTCAAATGTTGAAATCAATGTATCAATAAGCAAGAGCCGGAAGAAAAAGATCAGGAGAATTCTGGATGACATTGAGTTTGGGGAAGAAACAAAGGAAAAAATAGCAATTGAGAAGGGCCGACAAGAATATCTAAGATTTATGCAAACACAGGCTGCTAAGAAATCCTATGGCAAAAATCTAGTAGAAATTAACAGGAGCACTTCAGTAATCGAAACTCTCAGAATGCTTGATAATCCAGGAGGACTTTTAGATGGACAATACCTTGTTCCACCTTGAGGACAAGGTGCATTTTTTGGGAGGGAGTATTGATACGTTGGGGGGACCAATAACAAGGAAAAGGGAGTTGTTTAGGAATGTTCATAATCAAGAGGGAGTTGTTTAGGAAAGTTCCTAATTAAGGAAAATTATTTAGGAAGGTTCCTGATCAAGGGGGAGTTGTTTAGGAAAGTTTCCTAATTGTGTTTATGCTATTTATGAAGTCTTTAATTGTTTAGGAAAATTTTCTAAAATTGACCAAATCATCTAAGGCGACTCTCTCTAATCTTAACTGTCACTGGAGCTACTCCAACCTTGTCATATATATACTCATTTCACATTCTGTCTCTAGGAGTAAAGCCACTCATCCACCTGAGCATCCTCATCTCTGTAACGCTTAATTTTATGCATCTCTTTTAATGGCCAACACTCTGCACCATAAAACATTGCAGATCTCACAACCATCTTAAATTAGTTTCCCTTAACTTTGAGGGGTACTTTTCTATCACACAATAAACCCCATGCATTCCTCCACTTTAACCATTGAACTTGAATTCTACTAATACCATCCCCATCTATTTCACCTTCACTTTGAACAATAGACCCGAGATATCTAAAACGTATACTTTTTTTTAATGACTTGATTGCCCAAAGTCACAATTCTCTCACTATATATATAACTAGTAAAATTATACTCCATGTACTCGATTTTAGATCTACACAAATGAAAACCTTTAAACTTTATGATTGACCTCCATAATTCAGGTTTCCCTTCGACTTCCTCTCTTGTCTTATCAACAAGAAGAATATCAGCAAAAAACATACACCATGGTATATATTCTTACAAATGTCTAGTAAAAACATCCATGGCTAAAGCATAAAGATATGAGACTAAAGCTTATTCTTGATGTAATCCAACTGAAATAGGAAGATACTTGGTCAAACCACCTTGTGTTTGAAGTAACAACTCCTGCATACATATCCTTAATAACTTGAATATAAGCATTATTAACTCCTTTCTTTTCTAGAACTCTCCAAAGTACTTCTCTTGGAACTTTATCATATGCCTCTAAATCAATAAATATCATATGTAGATACTCCTTATTCTCTCTATACTTCTCCATCAAAAACCTCTCAATAAATGTATAGCTTCCATAATAGTCCTACCCGGCATGAATCCAAATTGATTTTGAGAAACATTAGTGTCATGTCATAACCTATGCTCAATTACCCCCTCCCATAATTTTAATGTATGATACATTAACTTAATTCATCTATAATTCTCACTCTTGGGCATCATCTTTATTTTTAAATAGGAACCAAGACACTCATTCTGCACTTATCTAGCATCTTTTTAGACTTCAAAATAATATTAAAAATTTTTGTAAACCAAAAAATCTCTTCATCTCCTAAACATTTTCACACATCTATTGAATATCATCAGGTCTAACAACTTTTCCACACTTTATTTTTTTTTAAGTCTCTCTAACTTTGATTTTACTAATACGATAATAAAAATAAAAATCTCTATTTTTATATAGGATACTAAGGTCACTAAAGTCAATCGTATTTTCATAATCTTTATTGAAAAGTTTAACGAAATATCTCATCCACCTATGTTGAATATCCTCTTTTAATAAAAGCACTTTTTGATATTCATCCTTAATACACTTCACTTGAACTAGATCATTACTTCTCTTATTTTTCTTTGCTTAGCTAACTTATACATATATATTTCATCTTCCTTAGAATCTAATATATTATATAAATCATTAAAAGCTAATTTTTTTTTACATCGCATATTGCTTTCTTAGACTCTTTACAGGCCCCTCTATATATTTCCCAATTTTTTGAGCTTTTACATTTAAACCAATTTTCATAACAAAGTTTCTTATTTTTTATTTTTTCTTGAACATTCTGATTTCACCACTAACTATTTTTACTATTATGAGCTTTTCCTTTTGATGATCCAAGAACATACTATCCAACATTCTTAATCTCACTAGCAAATTTCTTCCCACATAACATTAGCTTCTTCATGCATAATCAGAATCTTGAAATCTTGAATCTTATTCTCAAAAATATTTTTGTTAGTATTCTTTAAATGCTCCCATCTAATCCTAAGACAACATTTTACTTTATTTTTTATATTAAGCTCATTCATCTTAAAGTCCAAAACTAATAAGTGATGTCGGGTACATAAATTTTTTAGATTGACTTTAAAATCTAACTGATCTATTTTTCTTACAAAAAAAATAATCAATCTGAATTTTATTATATTTATTCTTATAAGTGATGAAATGCTCTTCTCTTTTCTTAAATAAGGTATTAATAATTATAAAATAATACGTTAGAGCAAAATCTAATATGATTATATACCTTCATTAATCGCTCCAAAGTCATAGCTACTATGAATGCTTTTAAAATCCTTTACCACACAACCAACATATCCATTTAAACTCCTCCAATAAAAACTCTCTTCAAAAGGTATCGTTTGTATTACTTCTTTTAAATTATTCCAAAATTTTAATAATAAACACTAATAAAATTAATAATCTTAGCACCAACAATAATTTTTAAAGCTATAATTTTATCTCTAATTCTATTAATTTCTACAACATTATCCCTCAAACTCTTATCTATAATTATACCTACACCATTTCTAATACAACTCCTATCAGAATACCATGGTTTAAATCCTAAATTATAATTTTATTTTTAGCCTTCTCTACAACCTATTTAGTTTCTTGAATGAATAGAATATCTATCTTCCTATGAATCATAATATCTATTAATTTTATTAATTTGTCTGTAAAAGAACATATATTCCAAGTTCTTATCATAATTCTAGTTTCATGGACTAGCTTCTTTGCCTACATTTATCCATGATGTGGGAACCCTTGCTTATTTAACACTAACTCGAGCGTCGATGCAACAGTCCTTGCACATTTGTCACTATATTCAATCTATATAATACGTCGCTTCCAAGGAAAGCCCTAGCATTAACAGAATGTATTAAAAGATTTATATCATTATTGTTCGACAAGTTTTACATTGACTGTCGACTACCTAATGCAACCCTTCATTTTTCTTATACAAAGCTTGGGACTTGGCAATAGCAGTGTTAGGTAGCAAAGTACTTAACACTATTCAATTTGTGAATCATGAACTTGTTTGCTTCCCTACGTGTTTTGATGGCCTTGGGGTGCAATATCTTTTTGATGGCGGATGGCTCTTTTGGTACGCTACTGGGTAGACTTTTATTTCATTTGCATTGCTTGTGGAGCAATATGATGCATTTTGGTCAATAGATGCACACAACATATTCAATGCTTTAAAAATCAAACAAACAATATAGCAGTTTTGAATAAACATGAAAAGCAAATAACTAAGAAGGCCTCACTACAAATATTGCAAGCCAAATCTATAGAAAATGTGTACAAGAGATGATACACGAGAAATGAAACTCATAATATTAAGTTCGACCAGCCTTAAGTGGATGATGGATTGTTTGCAGATCACCCTCAGCTCCAATTATCGTGGTATTCACAAATCTTAAATCAAACAACCTATGTCAAAAACAATCTCAAATAAAACGTGTACAAATATGGCCTTAAGTCCTAGTAGGCATAATAATATATACCACTACACGGTTCTCAATAACATACTAATCGCTCAAAAAAGCAAAGGTTTCCATGATGTTCCAAAACTTAAGTGCTAAACTATACATACATAAACTCATTGATGTTATTAACTTACAGAAAGGCTTATGGCAACCTCTTACACGGATAAGTTTAGGAGTTATCTCCCCTAAACTCACTCTAAACAACCATTTTCCTCAAATTAGGTCGTAATACTAAAACATTATTCATTTATTAAAAGCATAACTAAATTAAAATAATTAGTTAGAAAACATTAGAACTGCATCAGTAAATTAGATATTCTCTATAACATGCCAATCACATACTTATTGATAAATTTCCTCAATATAACGTGACTAAAAATTAACTGAAGTAATTTAACTTTTTTTCTTAAACTAATCTGAGAAATTATTTTCCCTTACAGAGATGAAATGTTAGTTAAGATTTAATCATGTACACTGAAATCTTCGTTATTTATAGAACAAGCATCTAAGAATTTAAAATGAAATATCAATGTATTTGCATGCGATAACAAAATTATTAAGACTTTCAAAAAATTTAAAGAATGAAAGTTGATAGTTTTGCTAGTGATATTATAGTAAATCGAGAAGTAATTATTCAAGATTTGTCTGTTGCGCACTAAATTTCCCGAAATAATGAATTTTTCAATAATTTAGCAAGGCTTCCGAACGCTCAAGCCAGTGGAGGAAAGGATGATGCCAGATGAAGGTAAAAGCTCGACGACGACCCGTGGCCGGAGGCCTCCTGGTATGGAAAGAGACAGGAGGAGTAGGAGGGAAGGATGAAAGGAAAGTGAAAGCAAAAATAATAGGAGCTAGGGCATCAATACCTATCTCAATCAGCGGCTCTGATACGCTAGATTTCACCGGAATCCGTCTACTTCTACTCCTCGCACTGCACCGCCTATACTCCGCTCACCTATCAGTATTTCCCGCTCGCTCTCGCTCTCGCTCTCTGACCGCCACAAGCCAGACGGTCGGTCTCGCTTGCCTACTCCAGAAAAAAAAGCGAGGAGCAAACGGGCCAGTGTTCCCCGCCCACAGCCTATCTATTTTGAGGGAGGAGGAGAAGAGGAAGAGTGGCCCGTCTCGACCCGGCAGGCAATATCGCAATAAATTATGAAGGAGATTGAACGAGGAAAAAATTGAATTTTAAAGTTGCTTTCCTTCTCATGGGAAGGAGAAATTGTTTTTGTGCGGAATTTGAATATATGAGTACACATATTGTATATATATATTTGTATATAGTGTATATTAAATTTTTGCATATGTCATGTGTATACTCATAGTCCGAACGATTCTTTTCATCCAAACGCACAGAATAATTTAAATGGGAAGGTAGAGTTCGGCCTCCAATGACATGGGGCTAAAAAAAAATATCAAAGTCCCAAGTGTTTTCCTTTTTTAAGGGCAAGAAAGAGGGTATTTATAGTTGAAGTGATGACTTGATATGAGTTGCGGTAAAGAGCTATGTGGCAAATTCTAAGATGGCAGAGGAGATCGTTCATGTGATGGGGCTTGAGAAAATAAATTTGCCAAGTGATAGTTATTTAGATAGCCG
Source organism: Dendrobium chrysotoxum (assembly GCA_019925795.1). NCBI lineage: Eukaryota > Viridiplantae > Streptophyta > Magnoliopsida > Asparagales > Orchidaceae > Dendrobium > Dendrobium chrysotoxum. The sequence goes on from CM034313.1 coordinate 80,040,666, forward strand.
AACGAATTGTTAACATTGGACCTAAGAGGGAATTGTAGGCCCGGCTTTTAACATGCATAAGTTGTTAACACTAGACTGAACAAGATTCAAGCTTGAGTTAACACATCTATGATTCAAAGGGAAGACTCCGAGTTGGCTTACTTTGGTTAAGCAGAGAGAAACACCCCCAGCACATGTGCACAATAGAGAAAGAGAGTGTGTGTATGTGAGAGAGAGACAGAGAAGACTAACTAGGTGTGAGTAGTTTGGCAGCCTTCACCTATGCCCCTTTTGGAATGCACTAATGTTGATTATACTTATAGGTGAGAAAAGAAATAAAAAATAGAAGTCAATGGATCAAGCCAAATAGTAAATCCATATTATAGTAAGTTAGTAACTATGCCTACATTTATAAGTAAAAGACCTAATGAAACAGTACTCAATTGTGCATATTCTGGCATAATATGGTAAGGGAAATTTCTTCATTTACACATCTTCCATGTGTCTGTGAGTGTTTTGTGTGCATATATGAATGCTTGAATATGTTCTGAAACAAATTTCGGGGGTCTATGTGCACGTATGAAAAATCTGAAATGTTTACCTTGGGAGCGTTATGGCGCCGAGGTGACTGCACTACGACATTGAGCTCTCAAATTTTCTAATTTTAGCTTGCATAGCAGCGTCGTTGCCTGAAACGTCGTGGCGCTAGGTTAAATTTTTATAAAAATATCAAAATCCACTTCATTTTCTCATTTTCAAAACAAAACCCCAGCTGTGTTTTAGAGAGCGAAAGGGAGAAAACCTAGTAAAAGAAAGTTTGTTTCAAGCCACTTCGATTTATTTTTTACTATCAGCCCAGTTTGGGAAGTTGTTTGGATTGAAGTAGGTTATATTCCTTTTATCTCATAATTTAAAAATACGAGAATTTTGGAATTTTTCAAATTTAAATTAAAATTTTGTAGCCTAAAAATGGAAAAACTTTGCACCTGTTAAATTGTCACCGTGTACCTTTCTGTATATTATAGATACGATTATTCTGCACATTTAGGTATATTTCTGAAAATTTTCTGCTAGGCAAATTAAAAAGATCATCATTTTTATCCAATTAGAAAATAATTCTAATCCCAGAAAATAATGATGTGGAATATTTAAAGTTCAAAAATAGTGTTCTGAACTATCCCTAGTAATCTAATGAAATTTTAAAACTATAAAATTTTACTCAAAAGTTCACTCTGTTGCCTACCGGTAAAGCATTACGTGCATTTTTTGAAATTGATTTATTTACATTTTTTATGATAATGCAATTATATCTGCAATTATCTACTTGAATTTGTGTGTTTATATGGAGATATGATGTTGGAGGAAGTTCTGTTGTATTAAATGCGCAGGTAGTCATAAGGGCTTGGATTTCTAAATATTTGATATCTGTAAAGCATTGGGAGTCATAAAAACCTATTTTTTGATATGATAACACACAGAGTCATAAGGGCCTAAATTCTAATATATTTTTTTATGGGAGGTATAATGGCCTAAGAAAAATCTATTACTTTCTGTTTTGATATATATAGTACTTATTTATTTATTTCTCATACATTATTAACTAAATATCTGATACCTGCAAGCATTATTTTGCCCAATACAGTGAATTATTATCAAATAATTTAAACTTTTGTTAAATGCATAACAGATTAATTATTAAAAATTTAGATTGATTAGTGTGACTTGCTGAGTTGTGTTGGCTCACACCTTTTTTATTATGTTTCAGGTCAGGAAAAGGGGAAATAGTTGCTTGAGTAGTCGTGGCCCCTACTTCTGATCTATTTGAGTTGTCATAAGTATTTTCTTATTTTTGTACAATCATTGTTATTTTATTTCTCTGTTCTGTTCTGGTCTATAGTCATGCACTGTAGTGTGTAGATTTTATTGTATATATATATTTTTGAAGATGAATGAAAAAGAAAAGAAATTTATGGATGAGTTTGCTTTCTATTCAATTGGAAGTTAATTAGTAACTATGTTGTATATTTTAAACTAATGGAATCTAAAAAGTCTTTAAAATTTAAATATTGGACTTAATATGTCACTATTCAACATGATATGATATTGAGTTGGGTTGTGACAATAAGCCTCTTAAGACACCCTCATTAAATGCACTCCATGCCCAACATAGCTCCTATGTGTCAATAATCATAGAGAATGATGGTTGTAGAATATGAACAATTCTATCATAAAAATATGAGCAAGATATTTGTCTTGCCATGTAAACATAAAGGCATACCATCGTGGTTTCCCATACTAATCGATGTGATGATATGGGTGGATACCCATCGAGTGTTTTGGCCATGCCTAGCAAGAGGCCAATAGGGAGCAATTGAGTATAACTACTCAAATTTCAAAAAATTCCAATTGGATCTAAAGGTCAAATCAACATTCCAGCTAAATTATCTTCATTGAGTATAATAAATAAGGTATAATATTATTAAGTGTAAATTATATACTATTTATTGCGTTAAAATTCAGTAAAAATTTATTATTTTAATTATGTTTGTACAAAAAATGTTTAAAAGAAGATAAAAATTCATAAGTGTTGAATGAGCACCGTAGCACCCACAGATTCAACCCCACAACATTGTCATGTAAAATTCCCCGATGCTTTATTCAACATTGCAACACTGACCTCTCAGAAATTTAAGAAAAAATCAGCGCCTCAACGCATCCAAGGTAGTGTCGCAGCACTCCATAGCACTACAGCACTCGAGTCTCAGAAATTTGAATACTAGAGCCTCGATCATCACAATGCCACAACACTAAACTTTTTTAGTGTCGTGGTAGAGCAGTTAAAGGAGCCGCATTGACTAAGCCAAAAGACACGTCTATTCAACCATTAATTGTGCCAGGTCAACACAGCAGCGCAGCGCCCATACTCCAAGGGTTGCGGTGCCTGAGGTTATTTCTACACTTGTTATAGATAAATTTTCAGTTCTTTTATTTTATGGAGAGTTAGTGCTAACAGAGTTCTATCATCTTTAGCGGAGTCTTGCAATATTGAGTGTATTTTTCTAGTTATATCTTAGAGTAAAGTCTAAGGAAAACTATGGAAGGGCAAGATACTTCTATTTGGAGATCTTAGCCTGTGTTATGTAAGCAAATTATATTGTTAAAGGAAGAACGAGTGTGAAGAATATCTATTGATCCGTATTGGTGATATTTCTCGTGTATCTTCTTCTTATATGAATGAAATGAATATGATTTTATTTTTTGTGTTATCAATGTCTTATTAATTTTTTTAGTTTTGGGCTGATGATGTAAATACATAGCAAGTACTAATATAGACTCTTGTGCCTTGAAATTATATATATATATATATATATATATATATATATATATATATATATATATATATATATATATATATATATATATATATATAACTCCCGTTCTTAATTTAATACATATAATGGTCATGTATGTAGTTAATATCTAGTGTGATATATTATCTTGACGGAGGAATATTAGAATAAATAGGAGTATTGAAATTGAACGTTGGCATACTTAGGCATAAGATGTTAAACTTTTAGGTTATATGGAGGAAATTATAATTGTATGAAGGACATAAACCTCCTATTTCACCCCTACAAGCTTGATAAAGATCTATGGATGCATATGTTCTGATCCACATCTAAAATTTGAGAGTCTCATTAGGAAAACTCTGTTGTTTTGCATTCATTAGTCCAAAATACTTTATTTACATTGGTATCTTTTTATCTTGCAAGTCTCCATTAATTGGCAAAAACTCAAAAACAATTATTTTTATTCAGTAGGATATCTTATGCTTTTATATTATATAGTAGTAGTTTAATTGCAATTAAGCAGAACACTTCCTCGTAAGATTGACACTCTTCTCTTTCACTTTATAACTTGATCGGCATGTATACTTGCATATCTAATAGGCTTTTATTATTCATTTTATCAAAGAAAATCTAAGCATATTCATATTACGCCACTAACGAGACACACAAAAGCCACCCATCAAGTTTTTGACACCGCTGCTGGGAAGTAATGTGCATATTAGAATTTTAAATTATATCGTTGAGCTAGTTGCATAGTTAGACCTACTTATATTTTATAGCTTTATTTTTTTGTTCTTGTTTGAACTTTCAAACAAAGAAAAAAATTGTCCATTGATTAGTTTTATTTTTACTTTTTTGTTGCATGCTTAGTAGATCTAGTAAAGAGCCTCTATTATTTGATTCTGAGATAGAAAGAATCCTTACAAAAATTTAAAAAAATAAAAAGATTTTAGAGATGTCTAAATCAATTCACACATCTACCCCTTTAACTCCATGAGGCCTATTTATAAGGCATTAATGAGGTGAAATCGGCATATTGTCTCCTTGATTATTTCAATATCCTATGCATACTACTCTTCTTCCTTAAGCATATATGACTTAAAAGAGTTGGGATAAGTTTGATTTGGCCTTGAGGAAGAAGAAGGAGGTCAAAATCTAGAGGCAGTGGAGCTAGAAGTAAAGGTAGAGGCAAAAAAAAAGTTGAAGGTTGATGGAGAAGCCATGAGAAAGGAGTTGATTGTGGTTATTAAAAAATAAAGACGAATGCGATGATGAAGGCTGCAATGGAAGTTGTAGTGAAGGTGAAGTAGTGGAGACCACAAATAAAGTAGCAATTGGGATTATAGTGAAAGCTAGAATGAAGGCTCCATTGAAGGCAACATAGGCCATTTAGAGAGCTGAACCAAAGATGAAGGAGAATGTGACAGCAAAGGAAATTATGAAGGCAACAATGGTGAAATAAACTAGAGCTACTAGTTTCGACTAATAGTAAAATAACCAATAAAAAAGTTTATCTATCAAAATATCTACAATCAATTATATTCTTTTCTAAAAACTTTTTACAATAACTAGAAGTTCAATGAATTACATCTACTTCCTACCAAGACTTCTAGCTATAAAAAAACAACATAAATAAAATTAACCTTTAAAGTTCATACTCTAATCAACCTCACATATTAGATCCTTACCACAACCTAAAAATTAATTAAATCCACATAATGAGCTACAAAGTACAGCAAGTAACCAAAACCTATAAATGAAAAGGAGACAACATGCATGTAGTCATTCAAATCATAATGGGGCATCCAGTATGATCATGAATCTATGCAAAATAATGAATCTGGTAATCATAGGTCATAGAAACAATACTAGTATGGATGCTAAAATAGTAAAGTTATAAATCAAGAAAATTATTCATGCACCATTATCAAATTCATAAGAAGATCATATCAATAAGGAGATTGCATCAACTATTAAAGCCCAATATATGTACAACTGTTAAAAATTCATAACAATGAAAAGGGTGATATCATTTATGCAATTATTTCATATAGAATCTACACATGCAGATCCATCGATAATATCTTGCCTTTATCTTAATCTTGAAATCAATACCATATCAGTAATAATGCATGCATGATGAATCATACTAAACAAGGAGCTTTGGCTTCTGAGGTTTTTTTTTTTTTTTTCGTAATCATATGTATCATGTTCATTTTAATACCTTAATCTTAAATTTAATATTCACGTGGGTTCTTGAAGAGTCATCACTCTTGCCCGTCAGCATCTTAACTCTTTATGACTCCCAATCTTGATCTTGAGGAAAGCCTATCACCCCACCACTCTACACAGGGTAGAGTCAATCTCCAGCCGACCTATCATAATAGACATCACTTTTTATTTACACATAATTAAGGGTATCACATGTCGAGTCAAGTTTCTGCTCTATCAAGCTAAGCTCTTTTGATTTTTAGTGAGCTTAAACTCGAGCTCAAGCTTGACTCGAGCTTTGTTTTTGGGCTCGAGCTTGACTCATTTAGAAAATATCAAGCTCGAGTACTCAAGCTCATTTGGAAAACTCGAGCTCAACTCATTTATTTGGCTCGATTATTCAATTCTAAATCAGAAAAGTTATTTTTTTAAGAATTTTTACTTCCATCAATGACTTAAAATTTTTTTTCAATAAGATAACCAAGCATATAATACATACAAATTCAATTTTGAATTTCTTATAAGAAAATCAAGTTGTACAACAAATCAGTATGACTTTCGAAGACAATTTTAATGTAGCTAAGCACATGATAAACATTTCATAAAGTGATGAATATCAAGCTAAAAATGTAAAATATGTGAAAACATAAATTTGTGCATATCATTACATCCTTACAAAAAAGTAATTGAAATTATACAACCCATTAAAATTTTTCCATTATAAAGCCAAAAGAAGAACTCAACAAAAGGTAGAACTATTCATTGTCTTCATCTTTGTGATACCTCATACTCTACTTTCTTTTGCCCATCAGGAAGAATAACTAAAATTCATCCCAAACTTTTAATATTTTTTTCCTCTTCTTCCTCTCAATTGCATTATCAATATCATTTTCGTTATCCAATTCTTCAACATCATTTTCATTATTTCAATCATTCTCTCTTTCATCTTCATTGCAAACATCATTATTGTCATTACAAAGCTCATTTTTTATCACAGCCCCATTCCTTTGCTCACAAGCAATATAAGATTGAGCTTGAGTCTCAACACTTCTTTTATTTTCAACATTCCTCTGTTCACTAAGTTCATGCATTGTGTCTCCTGGGACTGACATTCTAAAAAAAATGCAGAGAGAATAAAATTATACAACCCATAAAGGAATTCAATGAATGTAACTACGTAAAACAAAAAACTTAAAACTCCCCATTTATCTAACAGTAAAGGAATTCAAGAACAATAATTTAAAATTTTAATTAAACAGTGCTAAAATATTGAAATGAAATGGCATTGGTAAAGGCAGCATGAAGTACTTCCTAATTAAGTTATGATCTATTTTGAATAGTAGATTAAGCCTTAAAGAGAATTAACAGATATTTAAATAAAACTTTCCTAGACTATTAGAAATCATAAACCAAAGTTTTTAACAGGAACAAAATCAAATAGAGCTGTAGCACGAAAAAAACCATATTAAATTTCTAACAGGACTAAATAGTGCTAATTGGGACAAAGCTTGCCGCACATACCAACAAGGCCAAATATGAAAGGATTGTCTTAAGATGAGAAATATAGAAAGCACAAAAAATGACAAAGGTAAGAAAGAAGAAGATGTTGTACAGTAAATTATGTACAATTTAAGTAGTACATAATTGTAGAGTAACTCTAATTAAGTTTTGTGCATTTTTTAACAGCATATCCTATAGAACTTAGATATGTAGCATATTGCGGAAGAAATAACCCAGGAAAAAAACCAAAAAAACAAAGCAGAAAGAAGGAGATTGAAGGAAACGAACTGAATAGCCCCTCGGCTCTTAATCTTCACAGGCTGCAAATAGCTTGCCAAGAAACATATCAAATGATTTCATTCAAAAGGAAATATCAACAATCACAAGTTGTGATTCACAATGGTAAAAGAGAGAAATGAAAATTTGTAGAATATAGAATGAAAAGACTTCTCAGTTCGTCGAATACGAACCACTACAGGTGTTGAGCAGTGAAGAAGAAGATTAGACATGGAGTGCTAACTACGTTTTGCAGTCATGCTGAATTATTCTGTGTGGACACCGGATGGAAGAACCGTCTGGTTTTATTTCTGTGAACAATAAAAGTGTAGCTCGCTGTGCTTTTACTATTCATATTGCGCTTTTACCATTCACAGAGACAAAACCAGACAGTTCTTCCCATCTGGTGTTCACACAAAATAATTTCTCTTGCCGTCATATGGAAAGTACCTCAACTTGCTGTCGCTAGGGCATGTGAGAAGATGGATGTCCGCCTCAACTCCCAGCCATCGCCAAACCTCTCAAAAAATTGAGAGATTATTTTGTGCAGACACCAGACGGGAAGAACCATCCGATTTTATCTCTGTGAACAATAAAAGTGCAGTGCACTTTTACTGTTCACAAAGACAAATCAAACGATTCTCCCCATCTGGTGTCCGCACAGAATAATTCATCCAAAAAATTAGGGCCGGGCTGCTTTCAAATCATATAGGACTGCTTTGGAATTGTATAGTTAATATATTAGGCTAGTTTAATACTATTTTTTAATTGAGTCGTTCAATGAGTTCTAGAGTTAAGTCAGGTTCTCGAGCTCGTATGATATACCAACTCAACTATAACCTCAAGCTCGAACTCAAACTTCGATAAGCAGGGGCAGAACCAGCCTTAATTTTGGCGTGGGGGTGGGGGGTGGGGGGGTGTTGGTGGTGGGTGGGGGGCAAACTTATTAGTAACTGTTGGTGTTGCATTGAATTTGGCTCCCTTCACTACAAGAAAATGGGTCAATAGCAACCAAAAAAATAGAGAAAAAAAAGAAAATGGTCGACCAAAAAAAATAGAGACAAAAAGAAAATGGGTCAATAGCAACAAAAAAATAGAGAAAAAAAGAAAATGGTCGACCAAAAAAATTAGAGACAAAAAGAAAATGGGTCAATAGCGATAAAAAAAATTAAAATGATGTAATTGATTAATCATTCAAATTCTATAAAATGCATGTTGGAGTTACCTTGAATCTGGTTCAACCTCTATTTTTTCATATCCTTGATTGTCATACGTTTTATAGATAAGTCGGGGGATAGTTTTATAATAGTTTTTTAATCGAGTCATTCGATGAGTTCTAGAGTCAAGTCAGGTTGTGCTTGAGCTCGAGCTCATATAATATACCAACTCAACTATAACCTCGAGTTTAAACTCAAACCTCGATAAGCAGGGGAGGAACCAACCTTAATTTTCATAGTTGGTGTTGCATCAAATTTGGCTCAACCCTTCACTACAAAAAAAATGGGTCAATAGCGACCAAAAAATAGAGAAAAAATGAAAACGGTCAATCAAAAAAATAGAGACAAAAAGAAAATGGGTTAATAGCAACCAAAAAAATCAAAATGATCTAATTGATTAATCATTCAAATTCTATAAAATGTATGTTGGAATTGCCTTGAATTTGGTTCGACCTCTATTTTCTCATATCCCTGATCGTCATACGGTTTGCAGATATGTCAGAAGTCCAAGGGGGAAGCGCCTCCTTGCGGGGTTCAACCTGATCTAGTTGCAAGGTCAAGGGGCAGCGCCCCTAGCTGGTTTTTGGGGGCAACACCCCCGAAATAAATTTTGGTTATAAGGATATTTTTAGAATTCAATTTAATAAATAAAATGATAAATTCTCTTTACTATTTGCTGGGGGCAATTGCCTAAAGACCATAGTATTTCAATACTTTTATGTGGGGCAATTGTCTAAAATAAGATTTAAGCCTTAAACCCTAAAGACCATAGTTCACTAAATCAGGAGAAAATGCAATAAATATTGATTTAAGCAGAAGAATAAATCTCATAATCAAAATCTTTGAAAACAAAAGTAAGATAGAAGTCACTTATAATGATCAGAATAATTTTCATAACAGGATTGACGAATGGAAAAATTATGGAATCCTTTTCTCTCTTCTCTCGCTCCTCTCCTTCTCCCCTTCTCCTCTATATCTTCTTCCTTTCCTTCCCCAACAAACCAAACAAAGGGAGGAGGAGTAATGGCTAAGTGGAGCATTTTATATTAAAAAATATGATTCAATGCCCAGCATCACAGTGTTGGATGCTCAATCCAAAATTATTGTAGAACATAGAGCTCAGTGCTGCTCCCCCAGAGCCGTTGCGCCCGAAAGCACAACGTTGCGACGCTCCAGCTTAGAAATTTCAAAAATTTTAAATAAATCCCCTTCAAGAACTTTGGGTTATTGCATCTATATTCTTGAGCCTATATAATGAGATGATAGTGGCATTGATGTTCATTTTCCCTGAGTATGTGTGCATAATTAAAGCTGATGATCCCCTTAATAAGACTAATTAAATACCATCGTGCAAGTCATCCACTAGAACCTATGTCAAGGTCGGGATGACCTGAGGAGTTATACAACATAAGCCACCAAGACTAGGCCCACCACTCACTTGTCCCCACATACCTGTAGCCTTTAGTTATAATTTTCCAAGGAATGAAATCTTTGTTAGATTATATAATTTTTCCTTATATATTTTTATTTTTATTTTTATTTTTATTTTCTTTTTCTTTGTCAGTCAAACTTTTAGACTATGTAATATGGTTAACTTCATCAAATAAATCCTCTTTTTATTAATGAAAACCCATTTTCTAAAATTTGTCATATGTTTTAGATATTTTTTTCAAATCATACTATGAATTCATTTTCTTCATGGTTTGTTAGGGTTAGCATCTTAATTGTTAAGAGTAAAAGTTACTCAATTTTTTAACTTTGTATAATTCCACCTTTTTTTTTCCTCAATGGCTCATCTAAGTTATATAGTTGGTGTAATATATGTGCCTTGATAATACAACAATCTAATTGCTTTGGATTATATATCATATGATCAATTCTTCTTAACTCAAATTATCTAATTATGATAGAACTATATGATTCTTTTTAAATTTATTGGATTCAATGTCTTAACTCTAGATGGAATCAACATTATTATCCTTATTAATGCATTTAAATAAAGGCATTCGAAGCATAACATCAGCCTTGAAAATTGAGTCAAGATATAGTAACTTGAGCTTTGAGAGCTCAAGTCACATCACTTCCCCCTATAAAAGGACACAAGGTGGAGATGTTGGGGTGCCTTTCCACTATGTTATGAACTTCCTTTTCTTACTTATTCCTGTATCCTCTCCTTTGAGACTTTGGATCTCCCTCCTTGGATACTACAAATATTTTTTTTCTCGCATCTCTTTCAAAATGAGAACTATAAGACTATAAGATGTGATGTTATTTATATGGGCCACATCATGAATCATATGCCACCATCATCGATGACAAGCACTAGCTGGATGCCAAGAAGTTCTTACTGACAAACTGGATAACAATGCGCACCTCACATGGAGTGACAAGTGCAACAACTTCATTATTATTGACATCTCAATCTTCTTCCTTGCTTAATTTTCCCATAACATATTATTTCTATTTTAGCCAAATGTCAACATCTTCTTGAGAGAGTGCCACATGGGCCCCACTCGACTAACACTAAGCCTCTCGTCAATTCTACAATGGTTGTTCAAACTAACGTGCTCTACTTAATGATCTACCAGTTGAGTGAATTTATAAACTTGTTTTTCTTCCACACCCACATCACAAAGAGATATGGATGGATGAGTTAATGAAGAACTGGTGGGATAAATATTTTATTGCCCGATCATAAGAGACTAGGATGATCCAACTAGAACATGGGATTTCACATCCTAATTTTCCAATGGGTTATTGCTACCATTTTTTCAGGATGTCAACTTTTCCTGAGAGAGTGCCACTTGGTCCTTGTCTAGTTGATGTAATATCCATTGTGATAGCGCTCAATATATTTGTAATGAATAGAATTAGACCTAGTGAGAGTTATAAGTTTATTTAAATATTTTTTTGAATATTTGTGAATTAATCTCAGTGGGAGTATTGATGGCTGGATATTTTCTCTGAGAGCATTATGGAGACGGGATGGGCTACGTTATGACGCTAAGCTCTCTATCTAATAAAATAAAATCTGAAATTTTTGGGAGCATTATGTCTTTACGATTTTGGTGCACTAGTGCTATATTAGGGGTTCTACAACATTGCCTTCTCTGCATGTTGGAAAGCACTTGGGAGCACTATGACGCTAAGGTGGAAAATGTTGCAGTGTTGAAGTTTCTATTTATAGGAAGTTTTCATATCAAGTTTTCTTTGCGAGTGCAATGGTGTTAGGAAAATCAGTATCACATTGTTATGTTAATTTTTTTAGTTTTTATATAAATATCTAAAACCAATACCTCAAAAACTCATTTCACGACTTCAGTAGAGAGAGAAACTAGGAGAAGAGAAAGGAAAGAGAAGAAAAAAAGCTAATTTAGTTTATTGCGACAATTAAAGAAATTATTCATCTTAAGATAGGCTTTTTCACCCTATATTAGTTTTTAATATGGGTAGATTAGGTGAAAGTTATGATGATATATGTGATTTAATAAAGTTTGAAAAATATTTCACCATGTAACTTTTGGTATGCTATAGTATAGTGTATTTTGAGTATATTGACAAGAAAAACTTAAAATTTCACTGAGAAGTTTTGAAAATATAGTTTTTTAATGTATTTTTATTGATTTTAATAGAAAGTGATGTAAAATGATAAAAGCCTCGAAATAATGTTTTAATTATTATTATGAATGATTTTATATTTTATCAACATTGAGTATGTGTACAAATATTTACCCAAAAGGCACTAGATTTGACATACATGTGAGTATTTCATGTATTCTTGTATTATGTTAATATTGCTTTTATATTTTAAAAATATTAATCTCACTATTCTTATATGCTGAAAAGGCTAATGTTGTTGATCATACATATTAAAATTGCTAATGTTTATGTGATACTAATTCATGTTAAGAAATGTTAATATTTTATGTCTATGTGTTTGAAATGTGTAATAAAAAGGAAAATGAAGAGAGAAATGTTAGAGACTGTGGCAAATGTTATGAATGTGGTGAATGCTATATGTATAATATAAGTAGAGTTATAAGGGTCTGTGCTCTTTTGTATATGTATATGTTTATGTAATTTATCCATTTATGTTCAATAGAAGTGAGGTGAATAAGTGGAGGTAAAAGTGAAAGTTGAGTTATAGAGAGAATCGGGTTATATGTAATTCCTCTATCTATCTTAAATAGATGTGAAGTGAATAAATGGAAGTTGAGGTATAAGAAGACATCGAGAAATATAAATGTTATGTTATTTGCTATTTCACGTTATGTTATTTATATTCTAATATCACATTCAATAAAATTCCTATGTTATAAAATCATGTTCATATGGTACTGTGCAATATTATTGATATTCTCAAGTAATGTTTAAGTGACATGTATGTCATTAATATTATATGTGTATACTATTAACCTTTATTTTGCAGTGATACAAAACTACTATGTACATTATTCAACACAACTATTAGGATAACCCACTTTTAAATATGATTTATTGTTTATGTATTATAAATTTGTATAAAAGTTGTTTCTTATATAAATGTATTGAATTTTGTGATAGTAAGTCCCGAATGACCTACTAAGCAAGTGGTTTTCTCACTCTTTGTGTATGTAATATTTTAAGAAAAGGTAAAGCCTATGTTGAGTAAATATGGTTTATAGAGGCTGTTGACCAAGTTGAATCCTAGAGCTAGGTATGCTTAGTATGCACATTCTTTTGTTAGTCATGAGCATATTTATATTTTGATGAAAAGAAAGTTGAATCATGATTGATACATATTATTTTTTTTAAAGTATAGTTTGATAAAATGAAATTGTTTTTTTTTTTTTTGTATATTGGATGAATTAGAGAATGGCTCTGTGTTGTATATTGAGGGAAATAGAAAATAAGAGAAATTCTTCCAATTAGGTCATGTGAAGTAATAAGCTGGTTGTCATGAACTTAACACGATATGACATGTTTGGGTGTAACAAGTTATATTGGGTCAGGTTGTGACAGATGATGCCAAAATTTTACTCGATTCTCTAAGGGTTGGTCAAACTCTATTAAGAGTTTTCTCTTGCTTATCATGCATTAAAGAAGCTCTGCTTCTTTGTGAGTCACATTTATGCACCTAATGTCCTAACACCCCCTCATCATGAAGATATAAGGGCTGGAGGAATTAATGAAATTTTGTTGGGAGTAATATTTGATCATCCTATCAAAAAAGATAACCTACCAACAAATAAAGGTGAAGACCAACTTGTCCTCCCTAAAGGCGTTCCTCTCTAAAATAAAGGGGAAGCTCTGCCACTTGCTACTTAAGGCCCCCCTCTAACCATTGCATTTTTTGGTGTTGCTTGGAGGTAAAAAGAGTAAGGTTTCAGTTTTTCCTACTTGGTTGGTGTCACAACCCAAACTGATAAGGCCCATAAACTAGATAGGTCCTATCATATTAGTTTATAACGGCCAACCCTAGGATCTAAGTTTTGGAAATATTTCAAAAATTTTTATCAAAATTTTAACTTTAAAACTAATGACAAACTATAGAGTTACTAATAACATCCAGTGTACTAAAAATAAGCTCATCCATGAGATTTTCTTTTTATTTATCATCAAAATAAATATATAATAATTATACTATAATACATTGTTGCCAACAGAAACACAAAATAGAGCAAAATAATAAATAGAAATGATTGAACCAAAAGTCTAGCTACAACAACGCTTGACAACAGAGAGAATAACAAAATAAAAGTCAAGTCTACAAAAATCAACACTAATCAAAATATACCTACAACACAAATTGGATCATGCTATCCAAACTACTCACCTCACTCCTTACTCTTCCCTAGGCCTAAAAATAGAAGCAAAAGTAGTGATAAGCCAACGATACTCAATAGGCTATCGTAGCCTAAAAGAGAAATCAATAACTAAAACTAAAAGAACTAAAACTGAACTGAATCATATAATAAAACTAAATAATATTAAATAAATACTAAAATTAACTCAATTATAAATAAACACATAATAATTATTATCAGAAAAACTCTTAAGCCCAAATTTTTATATATCTTCGTTACCAGATTCCCACCTCGACACCCACAGGTGCCGGGATCACAACACTTCAGTAACATAATCTCACCTCGATTTTCCACTAGTGCTGGCATCACAACACTTCGATAAAAGAATCCCACCTCAGTCACCCACTAACGCCGGCATCACAATACTTTGATAATAGAATCCAACCTCAATCGCCCATTGGCACTGGCATCACATCATAACAGTTTAAATAACATTTCTTTCACATTTTTTAATGTATTTTATTGATTAAAGCATAATTGGACTGAATTTAAAAATTGTCAAAATGTTCTAATAGTAGACAACAGAAATACTACTGAACAAAAATTCATAGTTTCAAAATATAACCAAATTATCAGATATTATATAAAACATCATTTTAAACTTTAATTGAATTGAAGCACTATTTTTAAATATCAAAATAAATTTTTGACTAGGCAAAAATTGCTGTTTTTTCAAAATCACTTGGTTAAAAATTTTTAGAATATACTCAAAATGTTCATAATTTCAATCTCTATAATATATAAAAGGTTACATGGTAAATGATTTACCAAAATAAAGTTATCCTCGCTTTTTTATAATAAAAATATAAATCTATTCAAAAAAATATCAAAAATATTAAATTATTAATAACTGAGATAGGCCAATGTAACCAATCTCAAGACAAGCAAATTTTTTAACTAGGCCAGCACACGAAAACGGCTCTGCGATCGCCAAACCCTAGCTTTTCTTCTTCTCTCTCCTCTCTTTTCTCTTATTTTCCCATAAATCCTTCTATGTTAAACTAATTAAGATTAGGGAATTGAGGCTTAAGTGGCTTAAAATATCAATAATGAAATAATATTAATATAATTATATAATTTAATAAATTTTTAATATAAAATCATAGAAATTATTTTAGGGCTAAAAAAATTATAAAAAAATATTCATAAAATAGCCCATTTTATTTAGAAAACTCTGATAAAATCGATTTGTAAAACGAACACCTGATGATCCTAAAACCCCTACTTGTACTGATAGGTGTAAATTTCTTAAGAAATTTTACCAGTGCCCAAAAAATATTAAAAAATTTAGTGAAACTAAAACACAATAATATATATGTTATGGCAAAGAGGTGTTGTGATTTTGACTTATAATAAATCCTGAATAAATTCTTGATTATTGTGGGTAAACAAATCTTTTAAAAAATTTTGAGTTTTAACAATCCACCCACCTTAAAAAAAATATCGTCCCTGACATTCCCAAACCAAAATAAGTCAGAAAAAATCTGGATACAACTGTCTCATCTTAGATTCCCTCTCGTAAGTAATCTCTCTACCTATCTTGTGCTTCCATTGTACCTTGACTATTAGAATATATTTACTCCTTAATTTTCTTATATCATATGTCAGAATCCTATTTGACTTCTCCCTATCGTGCAGATTTAGATGAACCTCAACATTATCAGTATATAATATCTTCCCAAAATTAGACACCCACTTTCTCAAAGAAGCTATATGAAATACGTTATGTATATTTGACATATGATCAAGTAATAACTTGTAAGAAGAACTATCAATCCTCTTAATGATCTCAAAAGGTCCAATATACCTTGGACTCAACTTGCTGATTCTTCCAAATCTACTGACACCTATCATCAGGCAGACTTTAACATAAACAAAATTGCCAACAAGAAATTCTACCAGCCCGTATTTCTGATCATAATACTTCTTATGTCTGTCTTTTGCAGATCTCAACCTTTCTTCGATCAGATTGATCTTTATCGTAGTATCATTCATAAAAGCAGGCCCTATCACATGTTTTTCCTCCACCTCTGTCAAAGATAAAGGAGTTTTGCACTTTCTCCCATACAACACTTCGTAAGGAGCTATACATATGCTAGACTGATAATTATTATTACATGTAAACTCTATCGGTGGGATATGATCCTCCAAACTACTGCCAAAGTTCAGAACACAGTCTCAAAAAACCCTCTAGTACTTAAATAGTCATTTCAGACTATTCGTCTATCTACATATGAAAAGCCATACTTAAGTGTAATTTTGTACTCAGCCCCTACTAAATGCCTCTCCATAGTCTGAAAGTAAATCAATCATCACGTTCTGATACAATCACTTTTGGTGTATCATGTAATCTAATAATATCGCTAATATATATCTTTACTAACTTATCAATTGGATCTATCTATCAGATCGGAATGAATTGTGCTGACTTCATCAGTCAATCAACAACAATCCAAATGGCATCATATTCCTACCTCGATCTGAGAAAACTGTTGACTATAACTACCCCACGACTCAGCCGACACAAAACCCCCCACGATCCCATGATCGCTCCAACCGCCTCACCCACCCATACGAAAACAAAACTCCTCATTTGGCAAAATCAAAGGTACACAGAGAAAAAAGATTTTGGAAACTTACAGACTTTGCAATCAAAGCCCGGTTCCCTACCTCCCCCTTCTACGACCGAAGCTTGCCTCTTCGCCATTAACTCACCGGCCTGCTACCACTCTCGCAGACTTGCTGCCTCCGACGCCGGACCAGCTCCAGCCCATCTACTCGACTTGAATCCCCCCGGCCTATATTGCCCTAGAAGATTGAACCAGACTCTGCATCTAAGCCCGCCCGCCGATCCAAACCTCCCGGCCTGCCTCCGACCTAACCAACCTCCGGCCCGACCTAGCCGCCGCCGCATGCACCCCGTCGACCCAATGCCCTCTCTGCCCGATCGGGCTCCCCTCCTCTCTCTGTTATATATATATATATAATGTTATATTATAATAACATATATATAATAATGTATTATATTATATTATATTACAATAATATAAAGAAATTGCATCGTTTAGGAGAACAAATAGAAATTTGCTAATCCTATTCCAAGCACCCAAAAATTCTTATTAGTTTTTCCAAGGTGTTCATCTTCTATCTGTCCACGTGGGTTTTTTCCGTCCCGGATAGAGATATCCGAGCGAAAGCAGCCAATCCACGGTCGCTTTCGGCAACTCTCAAAAATCGAAGCCCCGTAAGCAAATCCTTCCCTGGAGCCAGACGAATCCTCGGCCTGCAGTGGCTATGAAAGGCTGAGATAGACCAGAACTTGTGCCACTCGTTTGCTGCTCGATCAGCCCTTATCCACTCCACCACTGCACCACTCCACCACACGTTAGATGTTCGGCGAAACGCCCCTATAAGAAATCCATCCCCCCTCCTCCCTTCTTTTCATTTCCCTTACTTCACATCTAAAGATCAGAGAGGTGGGAAGAGTCAATCAAGATCATAATTAGTGCCGCCTCAGTACTTAATAAAATGCCAACTACGGCTTCCAACACTTCCACATCAAGCTTCTCCGCGTCTCTCTTTCGGCGTCCCACCGCCCTACTAGCAGCGGCTCCACGGCCGTCGTGGCCTCTGGCTTCTGCGGTCACGGCCGCGGCACGGAGGAACCTCTCATGCCAGGTTGCCCTCGCCACCGACGTCTCCTCCTCCTCGCCTGATGCAATCGCCGAAGAAGAGGCTGAGGCTGCCGCTAAGATTGGGGCTAAGGTTCGCGTGAAGGCTCCGGTCAAGGTCTATCACGTGATGAAGGCGCCGGAACTGGATTTGTGCGGGATGGAGGGGGTAATCAAGCAGTACGTTGGGGTTTGGAAAGGGAAGCGTATATCAGCTAATCTCCCCTTCAAGGTGGAGTTCTTTATTTCCGTCGCGGGGCAGGAGAAGCCCGTCAAGTTCGTTGCGCATCTGAGGGAAGACGAGTTCGAGTACTTGCCTTCTTCCGATTGAGCGAGTTCTTGTTCTGTTTGATGTAAAAATTGCAGATTTCTGAAGCCCTCTGGTGTGTAGCTGGTGTAGGAGCTGAAACAGAGGAATCCTGGACAGCAAGAACAAGTAGAAACCAGAGTATACTTTTTCTATATTGTGTAAAAACTCCCTAATACAGTAGTTTGCATTCCTTCTGTATTGTTTTCCCCTCTATTCTAATAAGAGTAGTAATGTTAAAAGGGTAACTATTGTACTATTAGACTAGAACAGAAAAAAAAGCTGATATTATAGTAGTGGTTAAAACAGAAACGGCATATTGTGCTGCTGGTAGATGATAATCCGCATCAATTCTCCCCCGTCTCGGAAGAACTAGTGTCCGTCGATGTGAGCTGAGGAGTCCCGGCATCCGGTGGGAATAGGTGTAAATATCAGAGACGTTGAATATGGGTGAGGTGCCATACCTTGTGGGAGTCCTACAAGATAAGCATTGTTGTTTATACGTTTAAGTATAGGAACTGGACTAACTTTTCATGGGCTAAGTTTGGAGTAGGTGTCTTCGGGAAAGCTTTCCTTCTTTAAACGCAGCATCACGAGTTCACCAGGGTGAAAAACCTTTTTGCGTCGGTGAACATCAGCCATTTGTTTGTATTTGTTGTTGGATGCCTGAAGTTTGGCTCGAACATCTTCCAGGGACACAAACTGATCTGAGATTTGAATTGCTGAAGTATGTGGCGTTTGGGGAGGACTGCTACATTAATTGTATTATTGGGAGCTTTAGTGTATACAATACTAAAAGGTGAAGTGCCTGTTGATCTGTTAGACATAGAATTGTAGGCCAATTCACTTTGGCAAAGGATTTCATCCTATTGTTTCCGTTGATTTTGTGCCAAACATCTCAGCATATTGCCAAACATGAGATTTATAACTTCAGTTTGGCTATTTGATTGAGGGTGATAGGCTGAACTTAGTTTGAACTATGTCCTTCGACATTTCCATAACTCCATCCAAAAATGGCTAAGAAATTTAACATCTCAATCTAAAGTAATGCTATGTGGAACTCCATTGAGGCAAACGATTTCCTTAAAAAAAAAAGTTGAGCAACTTGTAAAGCATCTAATATTTTCTTGCATGCCACAAAGTGTGCCATCTTTGAAAATCGATCTACTACTACCATGATTGAATCAACACCTTTTTTGGTACGAGGCAAACTCAGTGTAAAGTTCATATTTACATCCTCCCAAATTGAATTAGAGACTGGTAAAGGCATGTATAGTCCAGTATGTTATCATGTGCCTTTAATGTTTGACAAATTGGGCAACACTCCACAAATCGGGATACATCATGACGGAGTTGCTGCCAATACAATCAAGATTGTAGCTGTTCAAGTGTCTTCTCTTGACCTACGTGTGCTGCTAGTCCACCACATTGCAATTCTTTTATAAGGTGAAGCCTCCGTGATGACTCTTGTACACATAAAGTGATGCCTTTGAAAAGAAACCCATGCCTTACAGAGAAGTCTGCTTGCGGCTGTTCGTTGGTGCATTGGCTCCAAGCTTGTGTGAAATCAATGTCGGAGGCATATAATTCTTTTAATGATTCTAGGCCTGTATGCTCGATTTGTAGCTGTGTTAGCAAGGTCGAATGATGGCTTAAAGTGTCTACGATGCGATTTTGAGTTTCATTTTTTATGTTTTAAGACAAAGCTGAATCTCTGAAGGATCACAATCCACCGGCCATGCATCTTGTTTATATTTTTCTGACTATTAATGAATTGCAAGGCCTTCTGATCACTATTTAAGATGAAATCCTAACGCAGCAGATAATGCTCCCACTGCTTAGGTGTTCGAACGATGGCGTACAATTCATGCTCGTATACGGACCATTTTTGCTAAGCTCGGCTCGGCTTCTCACTGAAAAATTCCACAAATTTGTCCGCTTGAGATAAAACAACTCCAATTCCTATAGATGAAGCATTCGTATTCACGTGAAACAGCTTACCAAAATTCGGCAAAGCTAACACAGGCGTTGAATAGAGAGCCAATTTAATGTTTTCGAAGCTATGTTGATGCTATTCAATCCACTTAAATGTCTTAGATTTAAAACAATTAGTAATTGGTGCCATAAGGATGTTGAACCCTTTAATAAAACGACGGTGGAAGTTCACTAATCCATGAAAGTTGTGGACGTCGTACATTGCCCATGGGGAGGCCAGCCCAAAATAGTCGTGAACTTGTAAGGGTCCATATGAATTCCTTCTGCAGAAATAATAAAACCGAGAAAGTTCACTTTCATTGTAGCAAATTCACATGTCAAAATATTTAAGTAGAGCTTGTGAGTCCATAGAATTTTAAAAACTGCAATAAGGTTCTGTAAATGATCTTTAAATGATGGGCTATAGCCTATGGGCTATAGCCTAGTATGTCGTTGAGATAGACAACAAAAAATTTTCCCAAAGCTGACTTCAGTATTTCATTCATTAAATGCATGAACGTTGAGGGTGTGTTGTATAAGCCAAATGGCATAACTTTCCATTCATATAAACTTTCCTCGATTTTAAAAACTATCTTCCATTCATTCTTAGGCTTGATGCAACCGCTGTGAAGATCTAGTTTCAAAAAAAAAGTGCACCTGATAATTTGTCGATCATATCTTCCAACCTCGGCACCGGAAAATGATATTTGATTGTGATTTTATTTATAACTCTGTTGTCTATTCACATACGCCATTGGCCATCCTTTTTTGGAACAAAAAGAGCTTGCACGACACACGGGCTTAGGCTAGGTTGTACAAGCTGTTTTTGTAGCAGTTCATCAACAGTGCCTTGCAAAGTTTCATGCTCTTTGGGACTCATTTTGTACTGTGGTAAGTTTGATAAGGTGGCACCTGGATGGAAGTCAATTGAGTGTTGTATATAGCGAAGAGGGGGTAGGCACGAGGGCAATTTTGTTGGTCCTATACTCCTATATCAGCAAACTGAATTAACAAATCCTGTACCTCTTAGGTGGGTTGTTACTCCAACTGTTGGATAGTTATCAGCAAGTAGAAGAGCTAGAATACAAGAAGTGTCATGCCCACAATGCAGTAGAGCTTGTCTCGACATAATACACAGAACAGGTTTCTCTTGTTTGTTTCTAAAGTGTTGGCACGCCGTCACAGATTGCACCCGAATCAAACTGCCACGACCTTCCCAGAATAAGATGGCATATAGTCATGTATAGCACATCGCAAATGACTTCACACACATAATGTTTACCAATAGTGAATGTAACATGACACATTTCGGACACTAGTATGTCAATCCCCTTCTTGACCCAACTAACCTTGTAAGGTTGAGGGTTCTTTGTTGTCTTGAGTTGAAAGGCTTGTGCAACCGACCTTGAAATAATATTTTATGTGCACCCGCTATCTCTTAGTAAATCACAAATCTTATCATTGATTGTGCAGCGAGCTTGAAGATGGTGTTCTTCTGTGAAGGAATATGTTGTCATGGGAAGTAGAATGTCTCTCTGTAGTTCTGTAGAGAACCAAAAAAACTCAGCCATAAGCTGCTCTACCTGGTACACCATGTTCAGGTGTGACATCTAAGCTCCGATCACAGTCACAGCAAGAACAAGTAGAAACCAGAGTATACTTTTTCTATATTGTGTAAAAACTCCCTAATACAGTAGTTTTTATTCCTTTTGTATTGTTTTCTCCTCTATTCTAATAAGAGTAGTAATGGTTAAAAAGTTAACTATTGTACTATTAGACTAAAACAGAAATAAAACTGATATTATAGTAGTGGGTTAAAACAGAAACGGTATATTGTGCTGCTGGTAGATAATTGTCTGCATCACCCTCTTTTGGATCTCGATCTGGGGATAGTTGTATCTGCGGAAGGAACTGTAGACGTATCACTATACTCTCTTCCTGCGTGATAAAGTGGTAAGTTGTAAAGTACTTATTACATGATGCTGAATTGCGATAGAACAAGAGAAAATATAACATCTTGCACCAGTTGAATACTGGTGACTTACTCCTGGCTTCCGATAGTGTTGAGAATTTGAGCATCTGTTTTTATCACAAGCTGTATTGTTGTACCATGATGTATCATCTACCTTAACTTCTGGTGATCTCTTTACATTCTTAGCTGTTGAAACATTGTCTTTTTCATGGTTTAAGCTATCCCAAGGAGGCAACTGTAAATCAATTGTGGTTGTAGCTTAATAATTTGATTCTTCATTAAAGACAGTAGGAAAGACCTCTGGTTTTCCAGCAATGGAGATGTCAAGATTATGCACTCTTGGTACTAATCAGTGCATCAGGTTATGGGTGTTGGAGAAAATTAAATAGAGAAGAAACTAATGGGTCTTATACCACCACAACGATTGGAGTAGATAAAATAGAGAAGGAATGAAGTTGAAGAAATATACTAAAGGAAATCATCACTCTTGTCTCTTCTTTAGATGCATTTTGCACTACAATCCTGACCCATAAAGCAACAAAATAGGTAGTCATTAATTCTATAGAATGTGGTTAAGTTAAAGCTTAGCGGCTTCTTTTGAATTTTTGTATTAACATCATCAATGGAGACCTAATGTTGGCTATGACTTGGTCAATTTAAGCATAAAGATTAAAGAATATGTTTTTGAGATTTCCAATTCCTGCTATATATTGCCTATTTAAAGCGAGAGAGAGTGTATGTGTGTTAAAGCTGGGCAGAGAATAATGAATAGCTCCATGGCCCTGACTGATTGCTTATTACTAGTTTGCACTGTGGGATGTGGTAACATGCGAGTACTTGTGAGAGGTTTTTCCTTCTAAAATAAAACTCTTTGCGCTAGCATGTTCAATAGCTTAGATTTGACTTGAATGCTTAGTTATTGCATGTAGTGATGTTATTGTAGATTTAGGACCCATAGCCCCTTTTTTTCTGCATGGTACTAGGAAGTAATTGGGCTTGAATGTTGAATGTGTGTTTCATTGAAGCGAGTTTCAATCTTTGTTTATTTTATATTAATTCTTTTTTTTTTTAGAACTCGGTCCGCTAGTGTTTGTTTGAACCTCATTGAATTTTATGTTTGCCACTATCCTATTAATTTGTTTCTATTTTTTTGTTATTAGATGACAATAACAAGTCTTTATCCTACTATGTGAGGCTATTGAACCTATTATCATATATTTTATGTTAGCGTTAGCTAACTTAGTTGCTATAGGATTTAAAAGTTGTTGGCAAATTATTTAAATCAAATCCCTCCTACATCAAAATTATATTACCATACTCAAACTCCCCCCCCCCCCAAAAAAAAAAAAGAAAAGATGAATGTGATTTCCAAGCTCACATCATTTGAATGTTCTAATATTTATAGAGGTTAGTTCCAAAATAAGAATCCTTCACTTTCTACCAAACAAATACTGGAATTTAGTCCTAAAATTTAATTACACTCACTTCTCAGCACACTGCTCGAACAAGTTCTCCCCAAGTGCACCTTGTTTTTTTCTGATAGCAAAATTTTATTTTGTTTAGGAACTAATTAATGCTTAATTTAGAAAAAACAGCTACTCTCAGATATTTCTGTTTCATCTTTTCCTCTACTCTTGGCATGGTAAGAGTCTTATCGCTGTTAGCTATTTCATATGCGTTTATGCTTTATTTAGCAAAGCAGTATGATCTTTGATTTTATTATTCCTTTTAAAGGAATCCCCATTCAATAGGCATTGAATGTTTGCTTATGATAAATATGATTTTAGCTTCCTGTAGAATGCGAGAAAGAATCGGAAGATAGGGTGCCGAGTTCTTATTATCGCCTATATGCGTACACACTTCTTGAAATAATTATTGGTCGCTCCAACCTCTAACACCTGTATGTTTGTACCTGGACCTGCATTTTTCATGTATTTTCCAGTCGATAACTGCTGCTGACTGTTTTCTCTCATTATATGTCAAAATAAAATCAGCAGATCTGAGAGGATTTGAGGGAGTTTAGTCTAAAATCGAAGTTAATTTTAACTGCATCCAATCAAATGGCAAATCTCCTAAACTTCATTATTTTTAAACCATATTTTCTATCTTCAGGCAATCAAATGAGCTCTTAATTGATATCTACTTCTGCACTCTTAGCTGATATCTACTTCTTCATGGCATCTTTCTTAGAGATGAGAGATTATGACTTGGGGTGTGTGTGTGTTTTGCCTGAAAATTTCTTTTGTGCCAAGCTGCAACTACTACAGTGTTCATGAATGCTCGGTGTAGTGCTGTATTGTACATATACATGAACGCTGAGCTGTAATTCGCTTTGATCCTTAACTAATAAACATGCTAATCAGGGCGCTTTCGATACGTTATTTGAAAGCTGGTTATTAGAGTCGGATTAAGTTATTCATGTGATTTATGACGTGAATATTTAGTCCATTTTATCATTAACAAATAAAATAAAAAGTTTATGATTCATATGACGACATCATATGGTTGAGTATGATTTTAATATATGAGTTTTTATGATGTGAAGATCTTCTATATGAGATTGTAATTGTTGATACTCCTACCGGACATAAGGTGCACCGACCTATATATATATATATATATATAGAGAGAGAGAGAGAGAGAGAGAGGAAATAAGAACACAAAAATATAAAACACTAGAAATTAGTATCACTACATTCGAACTCTTCATGACTTGGTCATGCCTTTCCTCTTGACTTGGGAAGAAGTGAAAAAATAGATCACTGTAAGTTAAATTGGTTCATAAATGAATATATTGTGCAATGATTACGAAAATTTATGGGTGATAATTACTTAGTTTGTAAAATTTGTTGTAAAATTTTTTGAATTCAATACTATTCATAGTTAGCATATATTTTATCCCCCCCCCATCATTTCAGAAAAAAATAATTATAATGAACAAAATTCTGCCGTTGTCAGGATTCAAAATTTCAAATAAAAAATCGTATATACTCGCCAATACCCAGGCTTGCAAAAGATGCCAGACAAACCACTATAAAGGACGCACGCCCAACGGCTCCCTGCAAAGTCCAGCCCAGCCTCATCGCCATCGCGCTCCCTCCGGTTTACATCAAATTTGAATTCCAATCCCCCATTTATAACATCCTCTTATAAGCACCAATCTATTTCCCATCTCTGGCTTTTTACGAGCCCCATAAAAACCAATGGGGGTTTGCTACAGTAAGAGGAGAGAGTCTTCCTACCCCGACATAGTTCCTTCAAATGATCAACCAAAAGGGAGTAAAGTGAAAGAGGAAAACGAGACTTCCGAAGCCGCAGAATTTGCAAAGGGCACTACTTCCTTAACTACAAATAAGGTTTCTTGCGTTGCTGAAGGGGAAGATAAGAAGACAGGGGAGACACCCGTGAAGCAAAGTGCCCAGCTTAAGGAGGACAAAGGTAGCAAAGCTGCTGCCACCGTTACCACACCACTGAGGACGTCAAGCTGCACCAACGAGGAGGTTGACGCCATCCTCATCCAATGCGGACGCTTAAGCCGCAACTCATCCGGCAAGTCCTCCAATGAGATGGCGGGGCAGAGGAGGCCCTCGGGCTCTAAGAAGAGTTACGACTTCGACAACGATGTGAAGGAGGAAGGCGAGGCGTTCGATAAATCCACATCGAGGCCTTCCCCTCGCCGGCGAACTCGTTCCGGGAGCAGAGAGAGGGGAAGCAGTGAGGGCAGAAGGGTGAGCAGATCCCCTGGAAGGAGATCAGACGGCCCTGCCTCCTCTACCTGTGATAAACCAACGCAGAAGCCGACGAAGATGATTTCAGTGCCTGCAACTGAAAAGGGAGCCCTTTTTGTTAATGGCGACAATGACAGTGGGAGTTCGGATGGAAAAAGAGTCACAGTCTACAAGATCCCGGTCACCGGTGAACAACGCCAGGAAGTCAAATGAGAACGCCCAGTCTCAATCACTGAGTCGGTGCTCTTCGAGAAAGGCTGACGAGTCTCCCCTTAGGAGAAACCCCATGGCTGAGATTGATGAGAACTCCCTCATAAACCATATTGGAGCCAACGTCAGCACTCTTCAGAGCAGTAGAGAAGTGGACAATAAGGCCATTCAATCGCAGATCATCCATGTAAACATAACTTGTACCTCTTCTAATCCATTTCCTCTTTCTTGTCCTAATTTCAGTTATCCATTTTTCAGCAGGCAAAGAAGGCAGAGATAGTGAAGGAGTCAGGAGACGCAAAGTTCAACACTGGAGTAGAAAACCTCAATCCATTGGCCCAAACAAAAACAAGATCTTCAAGGGGAACATCGTGTGATCTTGACAAAAATCCTGTACTCAAACCAACATCTTTTGCCTCCTTTATGCTAGAAGACATCCAGAACCATCAGCAGAACATTGCCTTTTCCTTCCCAACAGGTGTTTCCAAGGCTTCCTCCTGCTCCGAGCAGAGGAGCTACGAAACTGACCAATCAAACAACAAAAGTTTTCTGAAGAGTGAATTCGCAAGAAGAGTACCAATGGTTCAGAGAGAAACATCAAAAGAATCAGAATTAGAGGTGAAAAACGATCCTAAGAAACCAAGCATTCACAAATACGTCACTGCAAGGAATGCGGTGCCTCAGGAATCAGCAGGGAGCAATAGCTTTATAGGGGAACCTTGGGATTCGTCACTGCCTTGTAATGCATTAGAAGAGGAGGCGGCGGATGAAGTTGGCCAGAAAGGAAAGCAGTGGCAGAAAAGATCATGGTAAGAACCTGTTGGTGGCCAGAGATCAAGGGCTTCATCCCAAGGTAATAGTAGTCACACCAAAGCAATTATCACAGCTGCAACGCCATTGGGGAAGAAGTTCGATCACCGCCAACTCCACCAAAGTGGTCAAGTAGTTGGATGTGGGAATGGAACTGTTGATGGCAGGGCCATCTCAGTTCGTCTTTCTGCTGCAACTTCTTGTACTGGAGAAGAATTTCCACTTTAACTTACCACAATATTTTCCACCTCAAAGATGTTATCGTGCGTTGGTATGAGGGTGCGTTGTAAGGCAGGAAGAGTCTCTGCCCGCTCCAAAGCCCTTGGCCTGCTCAATATATAGAAACGTGAAAAGTCATGAAAAGTGCCATCGTTTTTTAACTATGATTGCATTTGCATCCATACAGTGTGCCTGCAACGACTTTCCTCTTTGTTGCATCATTAGATAAAGGCAACTGATTAAAGAACTCGCTTTATGTCTCATTCAACGACAGAAAATTCATCCCATCTAGCATAAATCGGTGAGTCAATAATTAAATTATAAATTTCTGGAACTAACTGTTGGACCATTCAATTCAAATCTGATGAATCTATCGACACAAGATCCAATCCGACTTCAAATAAGACAAAATCAAGCACTCAAAATCTAATTATAAATTTTGTTACATTAACTGAATGATCAAATGATCTATAAATTTGCATGCTTATAATCAAATCAATCTTATCAATGATATGGATCTAAGTAGCCTATGATCGTTTAATTATGACATTATTAAGATACTTAAATGTTGAAAGAACGGTCTATAATTGAGGGGGTCAATACGGACCGTTCGATGAATTATATTGAATTTTGGGTATATTTATAAAAAATGAGACACTCAGAATATATAAATATGTGCTAATTCTCTACAAGAAAGGGAGGGAAGCTTGGACATTGACTTAAGATTGGAGAGAGCTCCGACAATGAATTGCCACCGCCAAACACCATTGTTGGACCGCTAACATCAAATCACAGTTGTTCGACCATTGTCAACAACCGTCATTGTATTACTATCATCCGATCAATGTAATCCAACTACCACAATCAAGCAACTATCATTCGACCATTGCAATCCAACCCTTGTCATTCAACCACCATTATTGAATTATCGTCGTCTGATCATGATCCTACAACCCCCATCGGCAGACAAAGGTCATTTGACCATCATTGTCTAAATATGATCCTCCGACCTCAATTATCTGAATATGACCCTTCGCCCGCCTCATCCAACTATAATCATTTGATCACCAACTACAACCCTCCAACAAACATCACTTGACTATGACCCTCTAACCATATCGTCTAATTGCAATCATCTAACAATCATCATCTGACTATAGTCTATGGACCACTATTGCCCAACTACAATCTCCAAACCACCATTACCTGACTACGATCTCCCCACCATCGACGCTCCACTACAGTCTCTCAATCATTATCTCCTGATTGCCCCATCACTAGCAACACCGACACATGTCATCACTTATTAGACCAATATACGCCATCGACGTATAAGAATTAACGCCGACTAAATTTGTCTACTGTTGTTATAACCTACGGTCCCTACCAAACATCAATATTTTTAGATGAATATTTTCAAAAAAGCAGCCCCAAATGTTATCCGCTTTCACACAAAAAAAAAAAATTTCAAAAATTTTTGAAGGCCGATGTGATCACGAAATTTTGTACAAGATAGAGATATCACAATTTTAGTATTGGGGCATCTAAAGATTAAAATTCTTTAAAAAATCAAAACGTCAAATTGCTACAGGGAAATTTCTTGAGAGAGACATAAAAATGCTCAAGATCATCCAACAAAAAATAGACAAAAATTCTGAGATGTATGAAAACAAGAAATTGAATCTCTTCAAAATGAGGAAAAAAAAAACATATTGAACGAATTTATTGCATTTGGAGAAGCTGTCTTTTCGTCAACATTTTTGCATCTCTTTGTCAGTGATTGGTTGCAACATCATCATTCATTTTTCTAAATTTTTGCAAAACTTTGTGGAATCTTCTTACATGAAGAAAATTAGAGCCTCAATGCGGGTGAGGAACCTCGCCTCCAAATTTGGTTCGCACAAAAAAGACAATCAATATATTTCCCAAGAAAATATCAATCTCATCATATATACCAAAAGTTATGATCGCCACCAAGTCTAATCTACTCAACAATAGTAGTCGGCTAGAGTCTCGCTGTAGAGATTGCGAGCCTTGAGCTCCTAATTCAATTCGTCAATGAGGACAATCAACACCTTTTTTTAAAAAGCACAACCTCGTCATACCAAATTCAATCTATCTAAGAAAGTTAGTTGACATCTTTTTCAAAGAAAGACATAAGTCTCACTGTAGGAAATACATGCATTAATCCCCTTCAATGTTTGAACTACTATCCAACAACCTTTCCACCTTCTACAAGGAAAAAAATATAGCCTATGTGGGAGAACGAAACTGCTCCAATAATAGATCCAGGAGGGAATAAAATCTGCAAAAAATTTAATTTTTTTTTACTGAATTTTTCGGACAAGGTTATATTTTTATTTTTTTTATTTTTACGAAAGAAAATAAAAATGGGTACACGCACACCCGCATGCCATGTACTCATGCATCAATTGCACCTCAGACGGGGGGACAAATTATTACGTACGGAGATCAAACATAGAGAACCGTCCGGTTTATCTCCGCACGTAATAATCTCTCCCCAGACGGGTGCTAATTAGCAAAAAACCAATCTAAAAAACAAAATAAAAAAAAAATGCCCAATTGCACATTGTAAGCGCGAGCACTAACTCGTCGGCCAACAAGCTCTCAGTTGGTGCACATTTAATTCCATTTTTCAACATGGACAACCTAATTCAATGATTTTTGGAGTCTCCAAAATAATTTTGGACGTTGCAAATTCAATTTGGCTCTTTTAAAGCAAAAAAAAAACCTCTTAGAACAAGTACAAGCAATTTTGAAAAGTTACAAATTAAAATTTTTTTATAACTTTTGCTCCAATTAACTAACGACCCAACTTCATTCCATGATGAAAATATAATTGAGGAGATTTTACATAGTTCACAGTACAAAGTTAGAGGTCCACATTGACATCACGAGAGCTATTGCGCCATGTAGTTTTTCTCTAAAATTATAATATTGCAACATAAAATTTTTGGTATACCTTACATATATTTTTTGTGTGACACAATATTCAAAATACAAAAATAAGAGGCAACTAATGCGTCATCAATATATTCATCCAATGTAGCACGAATCTTGAGACAATATTTAAATTGGAAACTAATGGAATCAAATATATGAACATCCAAACACCAATTTCACCAAACTTACAATCCAACTGAACATCAAGATGAGATGAATCCATCGACACCAAAGGTGATTCGATCTGACTCCAAATGAACTCCAATCAATTACTCGAAGCGTTAATTAAAACTTTCAGACATTGATTGGATGACCAAATAATCTTCAAATATTGCATGCATATAGTGAAATCGAGCTTCTCGATGATACTAATCTGAAAAGCTTATGATAGCTTAATTCTGACATAATTAAAATACTTAAATATTAAAAAAATCATTTATGCTTAAGGGGATTACTATATGTTGTTTGATGAAGTGTTTGGATTTTGAGAATATATATAGAGCACAACTCTCAAAAATTATAAATGGGTCTTTATTCTCTACATGAAAGTGTGGAGAAAAGCTTCAACGTTGATTTAAGATTGGAGAGAGCTGTGACATCGAAACGCCGCCACCAACCATCACTATTGGACTGCCAACATCATATCATCACCATCCAACTATATCTAGCAGACCATCACCGCTCGACCACCGTTGTTGGATCACCTATGTTGAACCATCAATGTCCAACCATGATCCTTTGACGACCGTCGCTTGACTATGATCCTTCAATTATCGTTGCCTGATTATGATTCTCCAACCATCGCATAACTATGATTCTCTAACTACCATTGCCTAACTACTATCCTTCAAACACCATCACTCGACTACAATTCTTCCAACCATCATTGCTTAACTATAATCCCTTGACCACTATCACTCAACTACACTGTCCTTCGACCATCATTGTTTCATTAAGATCCTCCCACTTTCTCTTGGCTACAATCTCTCGATCACAGTCACCCAATGACGATCCCCCAACCATCATCACCCAACTACAATCCCCGGCCACCGTCACTCAATTACGATCTTCCAGCCACCATTATTCGTCTATAGTCTTTCAACCACTATCATTCGAATATAATCCCCTGCCCATCATTGCTTGACTACGGGCCCCCAATCACCATCGCCTGACCACAATCCTGTAACAACCATCCCCTGACTATTATCTCCTCTCTTTAAAGAAGAACAATCAAATATATCATAAATAATCTCTTAAAGTTAACTCCTATGCTACAAAGCTCTCATGACTTCCATATTCTCTTTTGTTTTTCTCTACTATACTATATCATTATCTTCCATAATTATCCATAATTATAAATAAGTGTGTCATGTATAACAATATGTACTCATGGAATCATTTCAACTGGACTAAACCTTGTGATTTTTCATTCATTAGTTTCCTAAATAATTTGATTTTCCTTGCAACCCTCTTTTATATGTATTGGATATTCACATCAAATAAAAATATTAAATATTTTCTCTTTATCATTATAAACCTTTTAGTGCGCAATAAAATTCGATGAATTTAATTATATTAGATATGCACTTTTAACAATTCAAAACCTCCGAATCACTTATATTAGGTGCATGCGGAATCGGCAAATTCAACTTCTCTCATGCTGTACATAAACACCAATCGACCAAGCCAGATAAACACTGCAGCCATTGAAAGCCCCTTATTTTGTATTTAACAAGGGAACAGCTGAGGTTAGCTCAAGCTACAAAACTAAGATGCCACAGATTTATCATCGCTTATAACACCCAAAACCTACGTTCTCATGGATCTCTTCTTGCTAAGCATCACCTTTGATTCGAGGTAGTGCTCTGCTACGTTTACATGAAGAAGGCACCAAAAATATCAGAACGATGGCACGTCCCTGTGTATTACTATTTTATTCTCAATAATAGTAGAGTAATTAAGCCAGGTCAAATTGAGCTCAAGTCAAAAGCAACTCCAGCTTGACTCGCCTATCAAAATCTCATCTTAAAATTCAAGATTGAGTCGAACTCGCACAATGAGCTCGAGTTTGGCTCGTCCGGCAATTCCAAGCTCAACATAGAATCAATGACTTGAGATGATTTACGAAGAAAACAAAACATAGCTATAGCTCATTGGAGAAGGAATGACAAGGCCAACAATGGTGGAGAGTTTGTTGGAGAAGGATTGATGAGGCCAACAATGTGAGCAAGGGAAGTTGCACTTGTTGGAGAAGGATAGACGATCCAAGTTATGTGAGCCACTACCAGACACTGTTGCACCGCGCAGTCCACCAACTTGACAAAATAAGTGAGAAATTAGGGAGGTAGAGACCAAGGATTTAGTGACGACGGATTGCAAGTTATATGTTGTGAGGGGCAAACAAGGGATACGTGATCAAGTAGCTCAATAACTAATCGAGTCAAGTCTTAATAAGCTCAAGCTCGACTTACAAACGAGAAATAGGATCATCTTGAGTTTAAACTTGTGGCTCGACAAACTCAACTCATGAGCTTATTAGTAAGCCGAATTCAAACTGGCTTGGCTCCCCTATACCCTAATTCAATAAACTAGAAAATAAAAAAGCTCCTAAAACAAAATGCAGTTTTTATTAGATAAATGCAATGGAAGGGAAAAAAAAACATTTCCTTTTCAAATATAATCCTACATAAACATCTTATTATGGAAAATTTATTAGGTGCAGAGACCGAATATAGATACGTCCGAACATCCACTTAAAATTTGACATATATATGCACTTTAATTGCACTTTTTACTTGCGCTTTATCTGGCTTTAGTTACACTTTAATTGCGTTTTGACTGTTCTTTTATTGTATTTTTTTACTGCACTTTACCTGCACAGGCTTTTGATGGGCTTGGCTTAAAATTCGACGGACACATTAAATATATAAAGTATAAAATAAATTTAATTAAATATTCACATGTCAAACATTTTATTGGCATCCGAATGCAGAGTTACGTCCAGCCTCCGCACCTAGTAATTTCTCGCCTCCTTATCATGAGCCCCATCAGCACCATTGCCAACCGCTGGTACATTTCAATCCATTTAAATTTTGAGAAGGGCGGCATAGTTCGGTAGCATTGGAGGACCAAACTGGTTATCATAACTTAAAGCATTCTGCATCCAATTTAAAAAGACATGGATTGAAATAAGTGGCCTCCAACAAATATAAAAAAGTTACCGCCTAAGCTTTGAAAATATTTGTGTAAGGTAAATCAAAACCTCCAGTAATGCACCATCAGGTGACTGCCATTAGACAGCTTAAATATCAGTTACAAGCGTGTAAAACTAAAAGACAGTCATAATACTTCCAGTTGAAATAGCAGGATTCTATCAATATTCAGTACTACTGGGCACCAAGGACTTCAATTTCAAATACCAAAACAGAGTTAGGTCGAATTCCCCATGCTGGGAATCCATTAGCTCCGTAAGCATAATCTGGAGAGCACTGCAAATCAAGAAGCAAAGATTCAGCAGAAACAGCATTACAATGAAGCACGCCTAAATCTAAAATCCCCATAACAGCCATCATAAAGGAAAACTAGTGTGATAACTAAAGCATAAAGACTGATACTTGAGGATCAGAACATTCTAGTTCCAATATAACTTATGAAATACCACAAGAACAGTGAATGACGATTAATCAAGACAACCTCAGATAGTTGGGAATACGGATAATGGTTAGATTTCAGATAGATGGCACTGAATATAGTTATTGGATAGATAATAGCTTCTTGGCTACAATTATTTGCATTTAATAATAATAAAAACTTAAAGAAACACTTAGTAATCCAGGAAGTCGAATGGAAACTCCTGAATTAAACATCAGTGCATGCTTCCATTTAGTCTTCATTTAAATGAAGTCACAGCAAAAAGCTACCTTCACTAAAATTGGCAACCCCTTGCTTAGGAATTTTTTCTCCCCCCTCTAAACAAATGATTGTAGAGGTTGAGGAGCCCAATTTCAAGAATTTTACAAGCAGATGAGAATATATTACCTGGAGACGTGCAATTTCACCAACTTCCATTCCCATAACACCTTCATCCCATCCTAGAAAAGATAAGCATAAAGCATTAAGTTGATATCTATTTAGTAAAGCATGTTTAAATAACTAATTAGGTTAGAGGGATCATAAGATGAACACTCTAGAACAGTTGTGAGAACACTCTAGAACAAGGGTTTACGGGATTGCAATTCCATATTGAAGCCCATCTGCACTTTGAAGGAGTTCTAATTACCATTTTACAGATGGTGAAGAAAACCTTTCATCATTATGATTTCTTATGAATTCACAAAAGCATGGCATTAATACCAAAAATATAAGAAAAGATAAAACTTCTATTTTATTGAAGAGCCGTTACAACTCCAGATACAGTTTGTCGTAGTAAAAAGGAAAAATAAAAAAAAATTATAGGACTAATTACAGCCATTGCAATTAACTCTTTTAATCACCGAATCTTTTAAACACCGAATTGTATGTCTCTCTTCCACTCCCCAAATTAATTTCTCCATCCCCAGG
This sequence comes from Dendrobium chrysotoxum, assembly GCA_019925795.1. Taxonomy (NCBI): domain Eukaryota; kingdom Viridiplantae; phylum Streptophyta; class Magnoliopsida; order Asparagales; family Orchidaceae; genus Dendrobium; species Dendrobium chrysotoxum. Next base: position 80,075,460 of record CM034313.1, read on the forward strand.
CATTCCCTCTATTACCGGCTATCAATTTAATATGCCTCCTTCCACTCCTTCACTGCCTCAGACTCTTGAGCCTCCTAATTTCTGACAGATTTGCTGATGATTTTCTAGAGCTCTTCTTGTTCTTGTTTTGAAGAGAGAGAATGTAAAAGAGAAGAGAAAAGGAGGGGGAGAGAGAGAGGAGAGGAGTAGAGAGAGAACAAGCATGTGAGAGATACGTTGAGTGAGAGATTAATCGCGTGGCCTATTTCATTCATTAAATATAGCATGACCTAATACAAATACTAGTCCTTTATCTGAATAGAGTTAAAAACATAATAGGTATAAAAAAAACATCAATTAAAACATACAATTGACAAGAGTCCAAATTCAATAATAAAAGAAAGCATAAAATAGAGAATAGAATAGTTACAAAAGATGATGCTCTCCAATGAATCAACAAGAGGAAGAACAGGCATGCTCCTGTATCAATTCATAAGATATCATGGAAGGCAACATTATCATCCCAATACTACTCAATGATATAAGCCATCTTAGATTCTAGATTTCTTTATGTAAATCTAATAGAAGATCCAAAAACATTACGCAGTACGCAACATACACAAAATTTTACAAACCACAAACTCATAATTTTAACGACAATTTTTACCTTCGATGAAAAAAAAAACTAATGAGAATCAACCCAAATGATAATTCAATAGTTCTAGAAAAAATGCTTCCAAATTTATAATCATAAGAAAACCATACAACTAATTGATACAACGTGCTCAATGAAAACCAAATTGTATCAAAATTGAATAAAATCAAACACAAGTTCAATCTAATAACAATATTTAAAGATAAAATGAAATACAAGAAAATAAGCCACCAAAATCAGAAGAATCAAGCCAGTGTTTGTATCGAGGGAAACTCAACCACAAAATTTTCAAGTATCTGCCTTGATCAAAGAGTGGACAAAATATCACATACAAATAGAACTTTATAATGAACAAAGTCTTTTTATATGTTAAAGTGATGGAAATTTGCATATTTATTTTTGTTAAAGCATCGCATCAACTAATGATTTGAGTAAAATTTATGTATTTTCCTCCGTTGGTTTATTTTATAATTTAGATTAAATAACAAAATAATCCTTTAACTATTCATGTAGGGTTAGTCCTAGAGTAACACATTTCTCAAATTAGTCCCCCCAATCATAACAATTTGAAAGAAAATGATCCCTCATGCAGAAATTGTGATACACAATTGATCCCAATTTAGACCCTCGACTATACCAAATTAATATCAATTTTGTCCATGAGAGACCACTTTAGATCAATGTTGTATGGCCAAGTGACCAAATTGGTTTTAGATCAATTTTGTATGGCCAAGGAATTAAATTGGAGAATTGTGATGCTCTGAGTGATCAAATATAAATAGTCGAGAGATCATTTTGAAATTTAACCCTTTATAATTTCAATGGTTTACACATGCTTGTGGTGATGACCTAAAGAAATGGTGAATTTGCTATTTCCTAATGTTTAAGTTGACCAACAAATTTGGTTTAATTCTTGGACACCGTCGAGTTCAACTCTCAATGTTACTTGTAATTGTCATATCAAAGGCTCAATTCGTAGTAGTTGAATTTTACCAAATCGGGCAAATTGTGGCTATCGCCTTTGTGGTATTCCTATGAGTGTTGTTGGTTTAATACTAAGGTTTGTGATGGATTTAATACTCATGTAAATAAGATAAACAAGGAAAAAAACTCTATAGACATTTGCCATATGTAATTTGGTATAAGCTTATGATATCAACAGCTCTTCAGATTATTGCTTTCCTATGGTTATATGATGGACCGGCCGATTTGATTTGGAGGGAATTAGAAAATTTACTAATCAAGAGGAAAATGTTTAGGAAGGTTCTTAATCTAAGGAGAATTATTTAGAAAAGTTTTAATTACAATTAGGAAGAAATTATTTAGGGCAAGAGATCTAGTTTGAATTTAAAATCTAGGTGGGACTTCTTTTTTTTTAATCAAAGTGGCACTTATTTAGATAAAGGGAGGAATCAAGAGGGAATTGTTTAGGAAAGTTTTAATTATAATTGGGAGAAAATTATTTAAGGCAAGAGATCTTATTTAAATTCAAATATGAGAGGGAATTATTTAAGAAAAGGAGGCTGATTTGGGAGGGAATTAGGGTAGCATATTTAAGGCTAACAATAGGGTGATTTCAAGATTATGATATTATTTGCTGAATTTAGATTATTGTTGTCTTCCATATATCATCAATTAAAAAAGAACTTTCTCTTATTCTTGCTCTTAATTCCTCTTAGAGAATGTGTTTGGGATTTATGTAAATTAATTTCAGCCAAGGGAGATGGGATTTTTACAAGCACTTCCAATCATAATATGATATATATTTCTCTTATGCCCTGAACGAGTTTCTAAGCATGTGCCTTGCCAAAAAAATATAATCTTGACTAGCTAATAATAAAGTCAATTAAAAATGAAACCATCTTGTCCTTCAAACAAATTAATTAAAAGGCTCATTTGAAGGTTACATGAATGGTCTACCTGAAATGGTTAATCCTCTTCTAAATTAAAAATATTCAATCTAATTTCAACTGATCAATAGGTATTGTATTTCAAAACATGAGTTCAACTTACTCATCTTCATCAAAGTCATATAAGATTGGCTAATTTATTAGAGATGCAACTAGAAATGTACATTATTCACTTGCCATAGAGGCAGAAATCATTAAAAAAAATTTACAAATGCCAGAGAAATTGATCAGATAATGATTGCATTTTTTTCAAATGAATGGAGAAAGTTGAACATAAAACATTTAACAACAATTGCGTGGGAGGACTAACTTTTGAGGAAAATGTTAGGAGGAAAGTTGACTCCATCGTGTTTTTGGTTAATTTTTTTATTGCAATCCTTATTAAAATCTCTCTACGTACCTTGAGTTATTCCACAAGGAAACAAATGATCTAATTTCAACATAAATGTAAAGATTCCAAATTTCCCACTTCAAATATTTGAGCATCTGCACACAATGATGCTCTCACTCTCCATGGACGCCCTCAGCGCAAACAAATCGTGATAACTGTGCTCTATTACTAGCCTTAATATTTAGTCCTAATTTCTCAACGGTGACTTTGGACCAAAGAAATTGCTTAAAACTCAATAAATCAACAAATCACGCACCAATTGACAAAGCTTCATCGTCTACAACTTTGACGTCTTAAATGCCCATGATAGTTCAATTCAAATTCATTGCCACTAATATTGTCAGAACTTGAATGATAAAATAGTCCAATGTATGACTACCATCTGCAACTTCTCCACTTTTCAAACACATAATATCCTCTCTAACATGTGACATTCAAATTTCTAATAACTGTCTCCATAAAGTCTTGGAGATTTATAACATCTTTTATTATAAGAGAAAAGGAGCAAAATGATCCCTCAACACTTTGTGAGGAACCAAAATGATTCCAACTCTTTTGAGGTATCAATTTGATCCCTCAACTCTTTAAAATGACACTTTTTTTGGTCCTAACATCCAGTGTTGGAGTTAATGGCATTAAATATAAGGGTATTTTGGTCATTTTTAATTAAACATTTATTAAATATAATTTCCAAGTAAATAAAATTTTTCTAAAACATTTTTTTACATGTTTCTTTAATAAATAATAATAATAATTTTAGTTTTACTTTAAAAAAATTTTCATAATTTATAAAATATGATTGGTAAAAATATGTGTGACTAAATTTAAAATAACATCTATTTGCATTTGATTTTTCTAAATCAATAAATATCATATTTTATTATATATGACTAAAATTTTTAAAATTAAACCTAAAATTATTTTTTTATTAAAAAAATATTTAATAATTTTTTTAGAAAAATTATAATTACTTGAAAATTATATTTAATAAATATTTAATTAAAAAATGACCAAAATACCCTTACATTTAACACCATTAACTCTCACATTAGATGTTATGACCAAAAATGTCCCATTCTAAAGAGTTGAGGGATCAAATTGGTCCCTCAAAAGAGTTGGGAATTATTTTGATCCCTAAAAAAGAGTTGAAGGACCATTTTGATCATTTTTTCTTTATTATAATAACTATCTCCGCTCAACCACTATCACCAGAAAGTTTAAACATTTCCAGTAAATTAATGCCATTTGTGATAAACTCGTACACTTTGGAAGATATGCCATAAATATGCCAGTAAAAATCATACCCATTACCTCTTAGCCAATGACATACCCCTTCAATATCTTCTATCAGCACCAAAAAAAGAAATCTAATTTTACAGTTTTTGCTTCCCAATTCATATTTCTTTTTATCTTTTTTTTTTCAATAATTTCATTCCAATAACCACCAAATTTAAAAGATATGAAAAGCCACTCCATATCTATTATAATTTCAATTCCTATAAGTAATATATCAACCAAAGACTGAATTAACAATGAACAAACACAAGCACGAAAAGGATAACAAATATCTGAATAAAACTTTTATTCATATGGAATTGTAGCACAATTCAATCATAACAAAGAAATAAAAGCCTGAATCATGGCAGGAACTTCAAACAAATCATTTTAACCTAAATTAAAACCTTCTCTCTATGCAGATAAGTATGTACTTAATTCCTGAAGGGAATTTATCTAGGAAATTCCTTTGAGAATTGCCCCCCTAAACACTAACATATAGCTTACAAACTCAATAAATTCATAAAGGATTTTTTGACTTTGTAGAACTACTTTGGGTAATGGTATGGCCTTATTCACTATATCAAGTTGCTGAAGTAGGTTAGGCTTAGTGAAGGGCGATAAAGAAATAAATAACTCTCATGATGAAAGGTACAACCATAGGGTGACAAATGGTGCAACCAGGGTGTGCTCATGGAAAAGGTAGAAAGTTCGCTCACTAGGGGAGAAGAAGCTTCGAAGCTAAGGTATGCTCTCAAGCAAGTGCTCCCGCTCAAGCCTAGGATGAAGTTAAGACCACGGGTTAGAGTTTTCTTTGATATATTATAAATGTTTTAGGTGCTTAATAAGTAAATATGAGGTTTTATGTGTTAGATGTGTAAATAGAGATTTTAATTACTATGTCCGTAAATCCCCATAATGTATCCTAAGCATCCTAAAAGCTCTTAAAATTTGTATCCATTTAATAGTAGTTCACATTTGTTATATATCATTTCAAAGTATAATTAATTAGTATAATATTATTTTTATTTTTTTAGTGCATGTTTTAATAACAAAACCTTTAATGGAAATCTCTGAACATGCATTTAACTCCTTTAGCCACATCTTCATGGATACAAGTGGGTTAGCAAAGCATTAGTTTCAATCATGTGACCATTAGTGCTCTTCTTAGTGTGAAAATTCTATAAAAGCATTATTGTGGCCCATGCCGAGTCATCAAGCAATCCATATATTGTGAATAAATTAGCTCACAATACTGGCCCACCTAAATAATTCGTCAATTCTCATATTCCTGTATCTCTCATATGTAGTAATTCTTCATTAATTTTAGAAGTAGTAATTGATGTTATTTAACACCTATTAGAGGTGTCAAAATGGGTTTTCGGGTCGGGTTCAGGTCCAACCCGAAAATGACCCACCATCAACTATCTTAACCCGAACTCGATTCAATTAGGGAAATGAGTCACATAACCAGACTCGAACCCTACCAAGTTCAAATATGGGTCGACCCGACACAACCCGTTGACCCAAGCAAGGGGGAACAAGTGCGGGGCCGCATGGGTTCAGGCGAGGCTAGCAGGCTAGCGTGCGTATTTTGCAGTTCGGGCGAGCGCGTGCAGGTGACCGCGAACTCGATGAGCGACAAAACGGGCGAGCACAACGAGCGTGAGGCCGCAAGGTAGGCGAGTGTGAGTGCGCGACAGAGGACGTGCGTGGGGTTGGTGGGTTGCCTTCGGGTTGACTTCAGTTTTTCAGATTGTCCCGAACCAAACCTGAATTTGTAATCGGGTCAGAATTTAAAACCTGAACTAGACTCCTTTTTCAATCGGGTTGACCCAAACAAGGAATTTTTGGGTTGAGTTCGGGAAGGGTTTTCGGATCATGTCAAATCTTGACACCGCTAACACCTATAAGTATATACCTCTTATATAACTTGAATTAAGTAAATAAATTCTTCTCTCATATTTCATGATTCCAATTTTAACATGGTATCAAAGAGTGATTCCTGCTCCCTTACTCGATCATCGTAAGGGTTCATACGAGCCTCGCCAAGCTCATTTTGATTCCACAAGAACTTGCCTCAAGAGTCAAGAGCTTGCAAGATTTTATCTACATCACAACTCATCAAGAGATCATCACACCGAATTCACCCGCCAAAGCTACTCATCAAATAAATTTTCATGTCTCTAAACTCATCTCAAATCCAAATCGCTAAACTCTTCTCAGATCTAGATCATCAAACATTTTCAGAGCTTAACTCGATAAAATCACAAAACTTGCCTCGAGTTCAGCTCACCTCTAACTCACTCGCATCTCGATCTTGTTGTCCTCACAATTTCAATCACGAATAAGGATATATCCCTATCTCGAAAATTAGCAAGACACGCTCATGAATTGTAAACTCAAAGCATCATATCACATGGCCAAGAGTATATCCCTTTTCTAAGAAGTACTCTGTAAGAACTAACTAAAAATCATAATCTCCAATTATAGCCATCAGAAGAATCAACATTTTATATTTCATATCCCCAAGCTCGATTTTATTAGTTTCTAAAATTTTCAGCAATGTCTTGTCTATCAGTAAACATACCAAGCATATGAATTGTGTTCTTAAATTTTCTTTACTGTGAATTCCGGGATGCAATCTCAAGAAGGATAATGATAGGAAACACTTGAAGATCTCAAGTATTTCCGATCAATTTTTAGAAAACAGCGAGAAAACTCCACAAAAGTCCACACAAATCACTAAAACAGTAGATAATTTGTATTATTTGATGAAAGGGAAATGGAAAACAGCAAGATACAATTGATCCTCTATTCGAGAGGAGGATCTTTCTCTCCCAAATCTCTAGACGCCGCTAGAGCCCAAAAGACCTAAGAGATCTCAAATTTCAGCCAAATTCAAGATGCCCTAATCCTAGGAAAACAAAGTATTTAATGTATACAAATCAAAAGGAAATCCCTAAACAGTCCCTACATTCAAATTTCCCTCCCAAATCCCTCAAAAATCCTTCCTATTCGGCTCTCGCAAGGTTGCGGCTCGCGTGCGGCTGTAGCGAGAGGCGGACAATGCCCGCCTCGTTCCGCCTGGGCCGGTCCCGGCTGGACCGGCTGGACCGGTCTAACAATACTCCCCTCCCAAAGATCCACCTTGTCCGCAAGGTGGAAAGACGACACCATCCTCCCATCCTTCTTCATCACAAACAACAAGAACCTGAAGAGCTCGGTCCTTACATCTGTGCCCCGGCGTATACCTCTCATCACATCTGAAACAGATCCCCTTCGTCCTCTTCTCCTGTAATTCTGTTTCTGTGAGCTTCTTGAAGTTGTCCCCAGGTCTTCCGCCAGCAGTCTTCTCCTTCGGAGTCTCCCGAAAGGTACCCGGTGTCGGCTCCTTAGGTGTCAAAAAGGTGGTGGCCATCCTGTGCGTGCCTTTTGAGTTGCTGCCTTCCACCCCTTTCTCCAGGTGCCTCTGATCCTCCACCAACTGAGCTAGTTCCATAGCCTCTCCCAAGTCACGAGGTCTCATTACTCTAACCGCTGACCGGATCTTTGGTGTGAACCCCTTCATGAAATTTCCCTCGAGCACTGTCTCAGGAAGGCGGTCCAATCGGCTAGCAAGGTACTCGAATCTCTCCTGGTACTCCGTCACTGAACCCTCCTGTGTCAAGGCGAAGAACTGCTCGTAGAAGTCTCCTCCCCTGCCAGTTTGGAAACGTTCTACCAAACAATCCTTGAACTCTCTCCAACTCCGTATGGGTCGTCGCATGTCCCTCCACTGATACAAAGACAAAGCCTTCCCTTCCAAACATAGGCCCGCCGCCGTCAGTCTCTCCTCTTCTGTCAACCCATTGACGGCGAAATATCTTTCTACCTTGTAGATCCACTCGTGCGCATCCTCCCCCTCAAAGATTGGCATCTTCAATTTCCTCACCCTCGGGTCACACCAATTTCCCTTAAATCCTCCATAACCTCCCATTCCTTGAAGAGGAGGTGCTCCCCAATTGTCACGATCTTCCCTCCGGCGATCATAACCAAACCCTTCATCAAAATCCTCTCTTCTTCTTTCAAAATCAGCACCCCGGCGATCAAAATCATCCCCTCTCCTTTCAAATTCAGCACCCCTTCTTGCGTAGTCACTGCTCCTCTCCTCTCTAGAAAGTGGTTGTAGAGGAGGCATTCCATCTTCTCCCTCCAGGATCTCCACTTCTGGATTTTCCCTTCCCCTAAACGTGTTAGGGTTCCCATCTCTTCCATGGCCGCCGATAGTTTCCTTTGCTTCCGATGTCACTGGTTTGATTTTGGCTTCAAGCAATTTCTTCAACATCTCTTCCATCACGGCGAACTTCTCTTCCATCTTTTATTATTGGATGAAATCTGATTTTGAAAATCATACCATTTTTCCTCCAACTCTGATTTAAGTTGCGCAATTTCTCCTTCCAAAACTTCAACCTTCTTCCCGGCCATATTTCTTCCCAAGAACCACGAGAAGATCTTCTTCCGGATGAGATTTCACCGCTAAAATTTTATAATTTTAGCCGCCGATGGTCCCAAGACAACGCTCTGATACCAATTTGATAGGAAACACTTGAAGATCTCAAGTATTTCCGATCAATCTTTAGAAAACAGCGAGAAAACTCCACAAAAGTCCACACAAATCACGAAAATAGTAGATAATTTGTATTATTTGATGAAAGGGAAATGGAAAACAGCAAGATACAATTGATCCTCTATTCGAGAGGAGGATCTTTCTCTCCCAAATCTCTAGACGCCGCTAGAGCCCAAAAGACCTAAGAGATCTCAAATTTCAGCCAAATTCAAGATGCCCTAACCCTAGGAAAACAAAGTATTTAATGCATACAAATCAAAAGGAAATCCCTAAACAGTCCCTACATTCAAATTTCCCTCCCAAATCCCTCAAAAATCCTTCCTATTCGGCTCCCGCAAGGTTGCGGCTCGCGTGCGGCTGTAGCGGGAGGCGGACAATGTCCGCCTCGTTCCGCCTGGGCCGGTCCCGGCTGGACCGGTCTAACAGATAATTAAAAATGTTAAAGAGAATGTTGGGCTCTACCTCCTGGATGCTGGAAAAAACCTATACTACAAATAAAAAATGCTCAATACATACACTATCCTAAGGAGTCCAACCAAGTAATGACACATGTATTGGTCATCCATCCTTTATATATCTCAAAATGTTATTCAAATCTTCTTTCAATCATAAAAGTTCAACATTATTTTAAATGTGAAACTTGCCAACAATCAAAACACACCAAGAACATGATCCTAGTCATCTCAATAAAGCCTTTCAACCATTCCTTATCATTTATAATGATATTTGGGGACCCTCTCATGTGACTAATATCTCTGGTGATAAGTGATTCGCATCTTTATAGATGACCACATAATAACCACTTGAATCTTAATCAAATATAAATATGAAATTTGTCACATTATTAAGAAAATCCGTCTGCAAATATAAATACAATTCAAACCCAAAACAAAGTTTCCAAAATCAACAATGGAAAATAATATTTTTATTCAATTCCTGAGGACTACCTTCTTCAACAAGGGAAGCACATACATATATAAATACAATTCAAACCCAAAACAAAGTTTCCAAAATCAACAATGGAAAATAATATTTTTATTCAATTCCTGAGGACTACCTTTTTCAACAAGGGAAGCACATACACATATAGTCCTCAATAAAAACGAATTGTTGGTAGGAAAAATAAGCATCTTCTAGAAGTTACTTACCAATCATGCTTACTAGAAATGACCCTAATCAATATTAAAAAAAGGTTGTCCTAATGGATGTGAGGTTTAAAAAGATGAAATCAAGAATAGAGCCGTTTTGCTTTAGCGAGACAAGGTGCAAGCCTCATAACAAAAAGAAAAAATAAATATTCATAAAATTACAAATAATACATAGAAAGGTAAAAATGAAATAAAATATCAACATATTTGATTCATCATCAGAAATATATGAACCACAAATCTCAATATTAAATGTTATTACAACATAAAAGTTTGAAACGAGATTCAAAATAAACACTCACTTAGAACTTAAATACGTCGTGAGAATTAGGATCAATGGCAACCTCATCCTCACTTTTATATTATTCAAAAGAACCACTTATGTAATATTCTTATCATCCTTAGAGTCTGTCTCATTATCATCTTCAAAGTCTTCTTCAATTATAATATCCTTTTTTACTCCCCATATTAGTTAATATTGCATTAGATATAGACTAAAGTAAATCAACAAATAAATAAAATAATAAAATCCATTATGATTAAATTAGCTACTGATTTTTTTGAAACTTTAACCCACTTTGCTTTCTTTTATATATTTGTTAAGTAGAAGCTACTCCTAATTCAACAGTCACTTTAATATCCACATTGATATTTTCATTCTCCTCATCATTAAAGGTCATTCCTTCAGCTTTAACTTCAAATCTTTCATTATTTTTTGGTGTCGTGCATTCATCATCAAATATTATATCACCAATGATCAAATGATCCATTTCATCATCACTAATTCTTTTCCTTTGTAATTTAAGGTGTCTATCATTCAATTTTTTATTAAACATAGTATAAACCAACTTATTTATACGTCCTGCAACCAATTGATTCATTCTCTTCATATGAACTTAGTTAAAGCATGCTCTGATTATGCTCATATGCAAAAGCTGAACACAACTAAGAATTTTCATAGCAAATGCTTCAAGTTCAGTCACATCATCTCCAAATTGTGCCCATCAACATTCTTAATTGAATAAAAAGTAAATGATTAACATATATTAAACTGGAAAGGTTAAATATATTCAAAAATGAAATTTAAAATTATAAATGAATTTAAATTTACTTGGAGAGCGTATCTTATAGCATGTTTGAGCTGCTCTAAATTCAAATATTTCATTCTTTAAATGGTGACTCTTAAGTTGATCATTTGCTTTAAAATAATCACCCTCAGGAATAAGTCTATTAATACATACATATAAATCAATCTTAACCTCCTTATCCAAATGAAAATTCTTATCATGATGAAATTAAAGGCTGAAATAAAATGAAGCAACATGCCAGTGTTGTGTAGCTGAAGATCCTATTTTTCATCTATAATTTTTCAAAAAATTTTATAAGCAACTTTTTGTCCTCCTAAATCTCTTGTAATTTCTTTATTCGACTTACTCATTATTTCGAAGATAAATCCCATCGTTGGAGCACAATCAACCATTCTTAATACCTTCACTAAAAGTCTCGTTATCTTCAAAGCATAATTAACACCATACCAAAAATACTCATCCTTCAAAACAATCTCCTTCACTTGTTTTTCTTCTAATTTTTTAGCCCATGAACTTTTATCTTATTCTTCAAAAGCAAACATAGACTCCAAAGCTTGTCGTAACTCATTAAATCTCTATAAATAAAATATGTTACGGCAAATCTAATAACTACAGTGCATATAAGTTTTTATCGGTGACTCATCATCAAAATAAGAACTCGATGGTGACTATAAATAAACTTGCTTACTATTTTTACTTTTAACAAATCATATTTATATTGTAGCAATTGTCACAACCTCTCAAACATTAAATCAAGGCAAGGGTAACACATAGTCCAAAAAACATGCTTCATTTTCTCCACTAACAGCCTCCCTACAACCTTATAGACTCTTGCATTATCTTTAACAATTTGAACAAGTAAACTTTCTCCTACTTCCTAAACAAACCTCATCAGACAATTAAAATTGCAATTGTGCATCCTTTACAAAGGCTAATGCATCAACATATTTTATAAATATAGTCCCAGGAATTGTTAACAATGAAGTTTATGATGCTCCTTCAAATATCTAACCAGCTAGTAGAAATTACTATAACTCATGTCTTAACACATATCTTCTTCAGTTCATTGACCATTCTTGTCATTGTTCGAACCTCCCCATCTAACATCCAAATCTACAACTCATACATGCAAGGAAGATCTAGATCTCAACCATAATTCCTAGTAGATCGAAACATATTGATCTATAAAGAACAAGTAAACTTTCTCCTACTTCCTAAACAAACCTCATCAGACAATTAAAATTGCAATTGTGCATCCTTTACAAAGGCTAATGCATCAACATATTTTATAAATATAGTCCCAGGAATTGTTAACAATGAAGTTTATGATGCTCCTTCAAATATCTAACCAGCTAGTAGAAACTACTATAACTCATGTCTTAACACGTGTCTTCTTCAGTTCATCGACCATTCTTGTCATTGTTCGAACCTCCTCATCTAACATCCAAATCTACAACTCATACATGCAAGGAAGATCTAGATCTCGACCATAATTCCTAATAGATCGAAACATATTGATCTATAAAGAACGCGCCAAATAGAACAAAGGATTCAAGAATTAACAAATAATGAACATATCAGTAAATTACAAGAATAATTATCATGCCAAATAGAACTTTAAATATCTTTAAAAACAAAATTTGACTTAAGTAGCAGCATTAAAAAGCTGAAATCTTTGACTTTATTGACAAATATAAAGGTAAGACTTTTGCGAGAAAAAAAAATCATAACAAATATAATCAATAGCATCATTGCAAGCTGAAAATCATGTCAGTTGCTAATAACAAATTAGCTGCATAATCAATAGCTTCATTACAAGTGAAAGATCTCTATGAGAAAAAATTAGTATATTAATTTCATTGAAAACTTATTATTCATCGGAAATCAAACAACCAAGCTTATTTCTTGCCACAAAAGACAATGGGTATAACACATTTGAAAAAAACAATCTAATAAGCAATATCAAACTTATTATAGCAAAATTAGTTAACTGACCTAAGCCGATAATGAGTAAAGTAGACCAATTAGTTGAGAAAAAAATAAAATAAGTTTACTTAGGTCCCAAACATATTGCACACGCCCAACCTTTTCAACCAAGAGGTTGTACCCCCTCAAGCCCTGTCCGTTGCAATGGCTGGCATATAGATGGCGATGAAGAAGATGAAGCTCGCTCTCGATCTCCCTGTCCCGATCATGTTTAAGCATGCACTAGAATGACAGCAATGGCACGATAATGAAGAAGCTAGAATGAATCAGATGGCACAATGAAGATGAAGGACGAAGATGAACAAAGAAGATGAAGCTTCAGTCATTGATCACTAGAATGAAGGCATGGGTGTGTGATAATATAATAGGTTATATTTATTAATAATAATATACAACAACAACTACTAATATGTTATTAGCAACTGACATACGACAGCTATGACATCCATACACAGCAATAACAGTGGCATACTGGCATCAGCTTTCATCAGGGAGGTGGTTAGACTACATGGAGTACCAGAGTCTATAGTATCCGACAAGGATAAGGTGTTCCTCAGCCATTTATGGAGGGAGTTATTCAGATTACAAGGCAAAGTGTTGAAGATGAGCACCGCCTACCACCCACATACAGATGGTAAGACATAGGTGGTCAATAGGAGCCTGGAAACATACCTGCGATGCTTTGTGTCGGAGACACCCAGGTTGTGGGCCAAGTGGTTGGCTTGGGCAGAGTATTGGTACAATACTTCTTCTCATTTGGCGTCTCAGATGACCCCATTTAAGGTGTTGTATGGAAGGGATCCTCCTCACCTGGTGCATTTTGGGCATAGTAGCACCCCAGTTTCTTCAATAGAGGAGTATTTGGAGGAGAGGGACCGGGTGTTGGAAGAATTGAAGAGGCATCTACTGAGGGCCAAGCAAATTATGAAGAAACAGGTGGATGGACAAGGACATCCAATTTGGGGTAGGGGAGAAGGTGTTCTTAAAGCTCCGACCTTACAGGCAGAAGACCATCGCCAACAGGAGAAATGAGAAGCTTTCACCATGGTATTTCGGGTCATTTGAGGTATTAGAGAGGATTGGAGAGAGAGCATATCGGCTAAAATTGTCATCGACAGCAATCATACATCCTATTTTTCATGTATCACAATTGAGGAGGGCAATTGGGGATCATGCAGTGAATTCTGAGCTACCAGTAATATTGATAGAAAACTTAGAGGTGATATTGGAACCCTTAGAGTTGATGGGGGTTTGACAGGGAGATGGGGGTAATAAGGAAGTTCTGATCAAATGAAAGAGCCTACCTGACTACGATGCCACGTGGGAGCCTTATGAGAGGATGAAACATTAGTTTCCCTCCTTTCACCTTGAGGAAATGTGATTCTTTAGGGGGGGTATTGTTAGACCAGTCCTTGTTGAACCAGTCCAGCCAGCCCCTGCCAAGGGCCGACTCACGTGTATAAAAGGCGGACCCATCTAGTCCGCCCTCTTATGAGTGCCTCCCTTGATGAGATGGGGACCACTAAGGATTCAAATTCAAACAAATTGGTGCCAAAGGAGGGGGCGGCAAGGGCTTAGATGTAATTTGGCTTAAATGTTTAATTGTATTTTTTTTTAAATGTTTAATTGTATGCTTTAAGTAGGAATGAGGGATTATGGTTAAGGTTATGCTTGATTATTGTGACTGATTTGGAGTCTTGTTCTTGGTGTCTTGGGCCCTAGCTTCGTCTAGGGATTGGGAGAGAACGATTCTCCTCTCGAATTGAGGATCAATTCTATCTTGCTTTTCTTGTTCCATTAGTTCTTCCCTTGCAATAAAACTACTATTTTTGTTGTGTTTTCCATCAGTTTTTGTAAAGTTTCTCGCTGTTTTGTCTCTATTATTAGGGTTTACTTGAGATCTTCAAGTACTTCCTAACATCCAACTTGAATTCTACTAATAATATCATCCCTTTCAACTACTAATAGACTCGAGATATCTAAAGCATACACTCTTTTTACTGACTTGATCACCGAATGTCATAATTCCACCACTAGATGTATTACTATTAAACTTACACTCCATGTATTCAGCTTTAGATCTACTCAAATGAAAACCTTTAGACTCAAAGTTTGACCTCAATAATTCAATTTTTTCATTTACTCTCTCACTAGTCTTAGCAACAAGAAGAATATCATAAGCAAAAAACATACACTTGCAAGTAGGGCTGCAAGCGAACCAAACATTCGGCGAGCTACTCGTTGCTCGGTTCGATTAAAGCTCGTTTGTGATCGTTTAACTAACTAAACAAACAAACTTGAACAACATTTTAAATACTCGATCTTTAAATAAACAAGCTTGAACACTAATGTGTTCGGTTCATTTATGTTCACGAACAACATCATTTGAAGCTCGTGAACAAGCTTGATAATTACCAACAGAATGAATTTGTTTATGAACAAGAGATATTTCACATTTATCCATATTTGCTAGATTGTTTATTTAAGATGTTCATGAATAAATTTAAGATTTGTTTGTTTAATAGGTTGTTTGCTAAATATGTTCACGAACATAGCTCGTTAAGGTTTGTTTGTTTAAAGCTCGATAAGCACTAAACGAACCAAATATGAACCGAACATGAACCAAACATGAACACCGATAAATTAAACGAACCAAACATGAACACAAATAATAAACCTCGAATCAAACATGAACCGAACTTGAACAATGTAATAATAAACGAACGCAAACATGAACACTCACATACTCGGCTCGGCTCGGTTCATTTGCAGCCCTACTTGCAAATGTTTAGTAAGAACATCCATGACTAAAGCAAAAAAGATATGGGCTTAAAGCTAATCCTTGATGTAATATCACTAAAATAAGAAAATACTTGGCCAAACTACCTTGTGTTTGAACACTAGTAGTAGTTCATGTATGCATATCCTTAATGACTTAAATATAAGGATCATTAAATACTTTTTTTATAGAACTCTCCATAGCATTTCTCTTAGAACTTTATCATATGTTTTCTCTAAATCAATAAATATCATATGTAGGGCCTCCTTACTCTCTTTATACTTCTGCAACAAATCTCTAAGCAAATGTATGGCTTTTAAAGTAGACTTACCCAATATGAATCCAAACTTATTTTGAGAAACATAAGTATCATATCGTAACTTATGCTTAATTACTCTTTCCCATAATTTTGAGAGTCAACACACTTTTTCTTCACTCATCTAGCATCTTTTAAGTCTTCAAAATAATATTTAAAAGTTGAATACACCAAGAAATTCCATAATCTTCTAAGAATTTCCACACTTCTATTTGAATATCATTGAGTCCTGTTTTTCCACACTTCATTTTCTTTAAAGTCTCTCTAACTTCTTTTTACTAATACGATGATAAAAATAAAAATCACTATTTTCAGTTAGGGTGCTAAGGTCACTAAGATCAATCGTATTCTCACAACCTTCATTAAAAAGTTTCTTGAAATATCTCATCCACCTATATCAAATATTCTTTTCTCAGAAATGCAATTTTCATCTTCATCCTTAACGTACTTCACTTAAACTAAATCCTTACTTCAACTATATATTTACTTAGCTAACTTATACATCTTTACCCACTTTAATATCTAATCAATTATATAAATCATTAAAAGCTAATTTTTTTCATCACATATAACTTTTTCAGACTCCCTCAAGCCCCTCTATATCTATGTCAATTTTTCAAATTTTTCACATTTAAACCAATTTTTATAACAAAACTTTTAATTTTGTATATTTTGTTACAATTTTTTTATTCTGTCATCGACTAATTTTACTAATAGAAATTTTTTCTTTTGATTCTCTAAACACATACTTTTCAACTTTCTTAATCTCACTAGTTACTTTTCCCACATAACATTAACTTTCTCAAAAAGGATCAAAATCTAAATATCTTAAATATTAATCTCAAAATTATTTTTATTGCGTAATTTAAACACCCACATCTAAGATAATATTTTAATTTATTTTTAATTTTACACCACTTCATCTTAAAGTCCAAATCTAATAAACAATGTTGGATACATAATTTTTCACTCATAATAAATTTATAATATTTAACATCTAAATAATCTATTTTTCTTATAAGAAAATAATTAATCTATATTTTATTATGTGTATTCTCATAAGTGATCAGATATTCCTCTCTTTTCTTAAATAAAATATTAGCAATTACACAATCATAAAATATAGAAAAATCTGATATGATCCTAACATCTTTATTAGTCGCACCAAACTCATAGCCACTATGAATACTTCAAAAATCTTCTACCACTATACCAACGTGTCCAGTTAAATCTCCTATAATAAAAACTCTTTCTTCAAGAGGTATTCTTTATATTAATTCTTCTAAGTCATTCCAAACCTACTAGAGCATATCTTGAACACATATTAAAATCTACTTGAGAAACATAAGCACTTATAACATTAATAATATTAACATCAACAATAATCTTTAAAACTATAATTCTATCTTCAATTTTATTAATTTTTACAATATTATCCTTCAAACTCTTATTGATAATCACACCTACACTATTTTTATAATGACTCCTACCTGAACACCATAGTTTAAATCCTAAACTATCAATCTTTTTAGCCTTTTTTCCTGATCCATTTAGTTTCCTGAATACATAGAATATTTATCTTTTTAAAAATCATAATATCTATTAGTTTCATTAATTTACCTGTAAGAGTACATATATTCTAAGGTTCTATCTTAATTATAGTTTCATAGTTCTTTGCACACATCCGTCCATGATGTGAAAACCATTGCTTATTTAATGTTGCACCCAAGTGCCAGTGCAGCAACATTTACACACTTTTTCGCTGTATTTAGCCCTTATAGCATGTTGCTTCCAAGGAACGCCCTAGCATTAACATAATGTTAGACAAATTTTACGCTAGTTGTCGACTACCTAACGCCTCTCTACATTTCTCATTCAAAACTTGGGATCTGGCAACAACATTGTTTTTTTTTTTTAATAATAATATAATACACATAAATTTTTAAAACCCTCTTTTGAATGAGGCGTTGCTTCAAAATGCCTCTAGACCTACGCCTCATTTAAAAAAAGCGTTATCCTCACTAGAAACAATAAGGCTTAAGCCTCAAAGCACTCTTTGTGCGCCTCAATTTAAGGCACACATCAAGTTGTGCGCCTCAAAAAAAAAAAATTTAATTCATGAGAGAATGCAAACTTATGAATTGAATGTCTTCAAGGATTATCAAATTCAAAACCCCTTGCCCAATCTTCATCAAGACATATCTCACAAATAGAATCATCTTTACTATTCCAGACAAAGTCATCAGGTGTTATGCTTATGTCCACATCCCACCTCATGAACGAAGCAACTTGATCCAAAAATTATTAAATGCATATATAATTATTATTCTCCCAACCAAAAAGACTATAAATATTACCATTATAAAAAAAAGATAAATTCCACCCTTCTAAATATATAACATTTTTTAAAACCAACCGTTCTTTTAAAAACTCATTCAGAGGGGGAATTCTAACAAACTTCATGAATATGAGTTTTTATCCATCTCACTAACCTTTAGTCTCGGTCTATCCTTAACCTCCCTTAAGCTCATAAATTTGACCATACTAAAAAAAATCTCAAAATCGCAAACAACAAACAAGATATAAAGGCATGTTTTATATTAGAAGTTTGGAAAACTGGCCATCTTAACCAAAATCTTTGATCATCCTTCACTAAAAAAAGTTATTTATGACATTGATATCCCGATTGCTAATAAGAAATGTACAAGGATGACAAAACATTGTACAAAATATCAAATTAGTGAATACATTTCTTACAACTTATCTCTTCAGTTTCATGTATGTACAACTAATCTTCCCAATTCAGACATCCCTAATAACATTCAATAGATGTTAAAAATACCTAAATAGATAAAAGTGTTCATGAAGAAATGAAAGCATAGTAAAAGAATGACACATGGCAATTCTCGATCTTACCAAAACAAATCATGTTGGATGCAAATGAATCTTCAATCAAAAATATAAGGCTAATGGGAGCATTTAAAATGTACAATACTAGAGTTATTGCAAAAAGATTTACTAAACTTATGGCAAAAATTATTAAGGAATCTTTGCACTAATTGCTAAAATTAACTCTACCCAGGTTATCCTCTCTCTAACTATGAAACTTGATTGATCTCTTGACAAATTAGATATAAAAAATGCATTTTTAAATAGAGATCTTGATATATACGTATGTACATACACGTGTCTGTATTCCTCCTAGATTCAAGACTACCAAAGGTAAAGTTTGTTAACTTGAAAAATTCTCATAAGGCATAAATCAATCTCTAGGAGCCTAGTTCGGGATATTTACTACTACAATTAAAAAATATGAATATTATTATAGATAGGTTGATCACACATTATTAGTAAGGAAATCACTCACTAGTCAAACCATTATCCAGATTATCTACCTTAATGATATTATCTTAATTGATGATGAAGAAAAAAATCAAGATACTAAAAGGGTTCTTACCCAATGAATTTGAATTTAAAGATCTGGGAGTCATAAAATATTTCCTGAACATGAAAATCGCAAGATCAAAGAAAAGCATATCTATCTCAATAAAAAAACATAGAACTTTTTTAAAAAATGGGATAACATAGCGCAAACCTGGAAATACTGTTATGGATCTCATCAACAAAATAGGATTAAATGATGCACTCTCCAAGTTGGCGAAGAAAGGTATTAGCATATGTTGTTAATTTTATTTATCTCTCATACTTAATTTGATATTGTTACTCTGTCAATATAGTTAGCCGATTTATAATACTCCACTAAAGAACACCTTAATGCAACCTACAGGATACTAAGGCACCTAAGAAGGACTCATGGGAAAATCTATTTTCAAAAAGAAAACATATAAATGGGCGAACAAATCAAATGATAAATTATTAATATGGAAACAGATAAATTTAAGTTAACAAAAATGTTCAAAATGATTTATGTAGAATAGATTTATACACATACAACACTCACCAAGAGTGAATAAAAAGAGCTAGGAAAGATTCATAAAGTTTAACTCAAATAAAAAGGATAAGGTTGATGATAATGATATCAACAGAATACCAAAAAATCCATTAAAAAAGAAAAATGCAGAAAATTAATGCATATTCAAAAAAAAAGTGCCTCGAGCATTCCCAAGTCTGTTTTAACGTGTAAAATCTCTATTTTTCGCTCGAGCACACGTGCAAACATGTATAAATGACTAATTAGATTCATAAGCATAAAACCAAGTGTGTCATAATCTCGAACCTATCCTACATATTAACAAAATATATTTTAGTAAGCCAAACGAGAGATAAACATATTAGATTAACAAAAGATGCGGCTTAAACAAATACAAAGAGTTCAAACGAAAAAGGCCTATGCAAAAAAAAGGGCCGTAAATCATAAAAGGAATATATATTTCTGTTTTCAATCATGAAAAAAATAGAATATAACAATAAGATCCCTAATAGAAATTATTTTCCAACAAAAAAAGGAACTCAATTTGTGCTCTCTTGCTAGAAAAAAAAAATTTAAGGATTCAAGGAACATAAAAATATTTAAATTATGTTGGTAAGCGGCTGTACAACTCATCACCACCTTTTCATAATTGCTCGTGCATGCATGCATAAGATAAAAAAAAATATTATATCATACATCCAGATCTTTGAATGGTTAAGATCTAAAGCAACTCGATCATCCTCTTTTGAAAATTCTCAATGTCATATTGAATTAGTTGAAACCTATTTTAAATCTCAATCATGCAAATATGTTATTAAATAGTATAGGATGAATGAAGATAAAATCATAAAAATTCTCCCTCCCTCCCTCCTTCCTTGCCAGATATAAGAGCTCTTTCCCGCTTTCACCCAGTTTTCTATTACTGTAAGACCAAGATGAAGGTTTCTTTCTATTTGGAATTGTTGATATGGTTTAGTTGACTGCCATATGGCTTCCTTTGTTAATCACCATTTCATTTTTGATCTATGCTACATGTTAGCACAATAAATGGAACCCTGACGTGAAATTAAATAAATGTAGTCAAGTACCTGTGCCAGCTTTCAAGTTCTACATGAATGGTTGTTCAGAAAACCACTACGCTAATATACTTACCACTACCTAAATCAATTAATCTTATCATAAAAACTAAAAGAAATTATAAATATCATCATTTTGACAAAAAAGATGCAGGGCAATGCCCAGGCATGCTAACTAGTAAGTGACAATTTGAGCTAATACTTACACACTTGCTATATACTGTGCTAGTAAGGTCAACAAAACTCATCTTCTAAAGCAAACCATGCCAAAAGAGTTTTTTTTTTTTTTTAAGCATCAACTGTAATCAATCCATTCCTTAATATTGCAAATTCAGATGAACAGGAACTACCTATAAATAACCATTCGCACAGGTATTACCGCCAAGGCCTAAAACCTGGGTTTAGAATAAAAGCCACTCAGTTTTATCAAAAATAACTAAAACCAAAATTACTAGGATTACCGTGGTACCTAAGAATAACCGAACAACTCAGCAGTCAAAAAGTATAACAAGATCCCAAGTAAGATGATAATTCAAAATTTTATAAGCAGTAAAACGAATCAAACCAAAAGCAATTATGTTCCCATCATCAAAATCACCATCAAATAGCCTAAATCAGCTAAAAGAGTGAGTTACGCTATAGTCACACTTTAGTATAATAGCAAATCATATGTGACCAATTTAAGTATTTTGCAGTAATGCTTGATGATAGGAGAGCTGGTAGAATTCCCGTGAATGCAAACACCAATGGTATTATTAAATCTTGACATTTAAATCAACTGCCTAAAAGCTAACTCAAATAAAAAGACATATAACGACGCTGAACAGAAAAATTGACTAAGAGAAGAAAGATCTCAAAGATAATTAAAATCAAAATGGGTCTTTAATCTAAAATAGTATATCATATCAATCATGTAATCAATCCCAACATTTCTATCCATAGTATGTAAATCCAATGTTCAAAATAAAATGCAAAGATAAGTACAAAAAGATTAATTTTAGATCCTATCTAATTTATCAAAGGAAAGGGTAACTCTAGAATCTAGAGCAATAGTTAGGTTGTCTCCACTATACCCAGGAATTCATAAGTTAGAATCACGAAAATAGCCTGTAACAATATGAAGAAGGTTATATACAACAAGCCCCCCCCTAAAACCCACATTTCTGAGTCTCATGCATCAGTAAACCATTTTTATCA
The DNA here is from genome assembly GCA_019925795.1 of Dendrobium chrysotoxum. Taxonomy (NCBI): domain Eukaryota; kingdom Viridiplantae; phylum Streptophyta; class Magnoliopsida; order Asparagales; family Orchidaceae; genus Dendrobium; species Dendrobium chrysotoxum. Next base: position 80,097,800 of record CM034313.1, read on the forward strand.
AGCTATAAAAGGTCACTAGCATTGAGTTTAAATGGTCACACCCAAAAATGCATATATCATCTTCAAAACAACTATTAAGAAATCTAGAACAGCGTATACTTAGTTCGGGTATTTCTTCACGGAAAGAAAATTTGATTTTCACACTCACCTTTGATAACAGAACCCAAGCCTATCTTAAATGTGAATGGTTGTTGTCCGGGATCTTTGGTACTGAAATAAAAAAATAGGGGAATGATCATGATCCGTCTAAAAGAGAGAGATTCTTCATAATTTTCAATTAAAAAAGAGACAAACTTTAATAACTTACCTCCAAAACTTTTTTGATAGATCACCATCCTTACCTTGATATACATAAAGTAAATACAACTTGTAAGCACTAGTAACTAAATGATTAAAGCATAAGAAAGAAAGAAGAACTTGTACGTACAAAAAATAACTCATAAAATCAAACAAAGGGTTCAGAACAATAAAACCTAGGCGCACTAGTGGAACAACAACTTAAATGACCACCATAAACGATGAAAGCCCAATTGCTTAAGTAGTAGCAGAATACTCCACATGAAAGATATACTGAGAATATAGTCATTACGAGTAATCCAAGACAAATGCATGGGAAAAACTAGTCCAACGGAAGAATAACAGCAACAAAGGTTCAAAAGTAAATGATTGGTTCATGTTTCCATCAATCATTCCCTAGCTTTGATGCCAGTCTGATTGACAGTTGCGAAAAGATGATCAAAGATTCAACTGAAGAGAAAAGAAAATAAAATAAATTATATATTTTCTTCTCATTTTGATTGGGAGCCTTATGAGAAAAAATAAAATTATTCATCCAATTGTTGATTTAGAGTTGAAAGAAAATAAATTATATGAAATATTATAATCAAACTAACACATATAACCTCAGAAATACATATAGATTAACATTATTGGGGGATTTACATACATGCAATTGAATTTCTACATGTTTACATGTATAACACCTAAATCTTTATAGTATCTTATATAAAACCTTCATGTCTAAATGACATCAATATATGCAAGAAAATGTGTATTTAACTTTAGATAAGTTAATGTTAGTGATATTTTTTATGTATTTAGATATTAGGTTGTTATGTGAGTAAGTAAAAAGATTTGGGTGTTAGATATGTAAATACATAAGAATTTTTTAATTTGATGGTATACATTTACATTCCCTGTAGCTATTTTATTAGACTAAGGGTAGTTTGGGTGTTATGAAAATTTTTACTATGTGAATTCCATCCACTTTCTAATCATTTTGAGAGAAAAACAAAGTGCATCATATTCATTAATGTTTTCCGCTCATTTATTTCCATTTTCTTCTCGTTTAAATTCCCAATTAAAAGAAAGCATTTACTTTCATTCTAATTACTTTATTTTCTCTTTAAAATCTAACCCAAACATACTGGAAACAGAGATTGTTTGAGGCAGAGAACAAAGCAAAATGTTAAAGCAATCAAAACTACCATACATAAAAAAGGTAATAGGTTCGGCTAAAATACTGATATTTCTTTTCATTTCCGCAAAGGCCTTGGATAATTTTTTTTCTCAATTATTGAAAATAAGAAAATATTCAGAAACCCAGCACCCCTCCTACACTGGGCAACAGATACAGCGTGTTGGTGAGCAGAACACTAATATCAACTTGATCCAACAACTAGAAGAGTCAGCCAAAAAGAAAGGATTGTCTAGTAACCTCATAATATGATAACATCAACAACAACAAAAATTGGAGATCATCTCAAATTCTCAATATTTGAACCATCACAAACCATTATATTTTTCCATTCCAGAGCTCATTAAGAATATATATTCCAAGATTCATGATCTTAGTAGAGACTAAGAATCCCTACAAATCCATCTATCATATCATTATCCCATACTTGCAGCACGTGTTAAACCGTCCACCTTGCTGCATACTACTCATTCTAATCATGTTTTCCTCAACAGCGTCACCTTATCGCCCCAATAAAGCACTACTTATATTTTAGTAAGACCTTATCTATTAAATCACACTGAACAATCATCAACAAACTATAACGAAATTCCTGTTTTAAAACATCAGTAAATGGTTATGGATATTGCGAAGCGGCCTCGGTGAATTATTTGTCCAACGGTGGTCCAATTCTTATTGGGAGGTACTCCTTTTTTCCAAAAGTTGTAGAGCTGGCCGTCTTTCATATCGGTTCTTTTTCATTTTGAAAGCCACCGCGAGAAAACCTAAGGTCGCGATCGGATGGTGTTGATCCAAAACAAAAGAGCGGAAAAATTAGAAGAAGAGAAACAAGGTAGAAAGAATCGCAGAAGGCAGGACTAACCAAAGCCAGTACAGTGGACAGTGACGTTTTGGCCTCGGACAGGCTTGGTTCCATTGCCGGTCTTCAGAATCTCCTTCTGCACTCCCATCCCTAACTTTTTCTTGGTCGCGCCGCGTCGCCCCCAGCGAAACCAGTCGACTTCAGGGCAGATAATAAGATAAGTGACATCACCTTCGGGTGTGTTTACCAATATTCATTTTTCCAGAAATTGAGTTGGGATATTGGACTAAATTTATCTATATATGATTCTTAAATTTATTTATAAATTATTTATATATTATATTTATTTCAAAATAAATTTTAAAACTTTAAAATTTAGATCTTAACATAATTTTTTTGCTATGAGAAAATACACATATAGATAGTACATTAAAATGTAGATAATACATTAAAATAAAATTTTATGTATATCTATACTATCTATACTACTATATAAAAGTGATTTGGGATTCCACTCTTAGTAAATCCTGATCGTTCATTTATAAACTTATAAATTCAATCTACACCGTTTATTTATGACTCTTCATATTCTTTATTTTTCGATTCATCCAAAACATTTCATCAATCATTTATAACATTAATTTCATTATAGCAAAAGTTTCTTCAAAATATATACACAATCAAACTTAAAAAATATATATATTAGCTTCGCATCCTAACAGGAGCGTTTCAGCAGCAGCTTCATAAGAGCTTTTCACCAAAATATGTTTACTAACCCTGAGCGTTTCACTGTTCCGAGCGAATTGATCTCCAACAAAACCTTTTTAGTGCCCATCACACCCGCCCGTTTCACTTACGCCTGTCGCACCGTGATGTAATGAGTGTTCCATCTCCCCGCAACTTTTAATTTCTGCGAGCGTTTCGAACGGTTCCCTAATAACCAAAATTAAAACGAAGGAAGCGCCTATTCGACCCACTGCTGCACCTCCCGCCTGAAATTTCTTCCGCTAATCTCCCTCTCTTCCTTTAGCTATTCTGCCACGTCCAACCCTTCTCGCATTTGGCCTTCCCTCGGCGTGAAAACCCATTCACGCCACATTGGCATGATCCCGCCGCTACCCTGCCATCCTCACCGAAAAAGGTTTGAGAATCCAACTCATTTGTTCTTCTTTTGATGCTTACTCGCATCCGGCCTTCCCTCAGCGTGAAAACCCACATTGGCGTGATCCCGCCGCTACCCTGCCATTGTCACCGAAAAAGGTTTGAGAATCCATGGTTTCACTTCTGTTTTTTTCCCTTTCTCCACTTCTTCTTCTCTGCTTTTTATTTTCCTTCCTTTTCTCTATTTTCTTCTTCATCATCTTATCTATTTTCTTCTTCTTCATCTTATCTATTTTCTTCTTAAGATTTATGCCACAGCAGCATCAGCTCCATCCGCAGCACATTGGGCATTACGCGCCACAGACCGGCGGGATGACTACAGGACAGATGCAGCAGCAGCAGCCGTCTCAGGGGTCTTCTGATGAGATTCGGACACTTTGGGTAGGGGATTTGCAGTATTGGATGGATGAGAACTATATCTATAATTGTTTTGCTCAGACCGGAGAGGTAGATAAACTTTCTTCACCATGTTTTTTTTTTTTTTGGTTTTCAATATCATGAATTATTTTATTATTATTATTATCATCATCATCATCATTATTAGCTTTTGTTATTATGATTGCTGCTTTTTTGCTATCTGCTATGAATGCTGTTAATCGGCTGTTCTTTAGTTTTTGCATGGATGTTGTCAAATATCACTGCAAAGTAATATCGGATGAACCTTCTTTCCGCATTCTATCGGTTTGGGACCTTTTTGGTCGATAAAATTCATTCACTTGAAAATTCAAGATGCTTTATGGGGCTGCTTTCTTAATAACCTACAGTCTGCCTAGCAGCCTTGTTTACTTTATGTTACTGATAAATTGGTCATTGGTGTTGCGACCAAACGGCTTATTTTCATTTGCGTCAGAAATTTAAACATTGTTTATGCTCACACATGTGCTGCTTCATTTTTTTGTTTCTATGCCTTTACTTGAAGAGTTTTGAGGCATTTCAACTCTTCATTGGAGAGTACACTTCTCATTCTCTTTAGCACGATTGGTTGTTGTAGTGCTTAAGTTTTATTAAAAAAAAAACTTGTAAAATATATCAAGTATTAAAATTATATTATTTGTCTTCACGATTGGCCATGCACATTTTCAAGCTCATAAATATTTAGAGTATATGCCATCTCTTCTTATGGGATAATAAGACAAATAATATAATATAATATAATTATAATAGGGTTCAAAACCCGTCGAGATTCTGAAGCACTATAGATTACTTTGGCAAAGTTTTTGAAGCATCACAATGAATCATCAAGGGATATAAGTCGATGAGTTTTCCTATTGCTTGGGGTAGCATATCTATATACGATGAATGGAGTATAGTGTTAGTAACTTGTGAAGACTACATAATGAGTTCTCAGTTTTTACATTAAGAGGTTTGTTATGCAAACTTATTTCTTGAGCTAAATTTTGAAATAATTAATAATGAAATCATAAACTCACACTAATATTAGTGGAAGGCTGCTATAGTTGTGTTGTGATGCGACCGATCTATGGCATTGGAAGTTATTGCATTTGAATTCTTTGAAGACTTACTTAGAGGGTCATTCTTTCAACTCTTGAATGACAACAGTTTCACTTTGCATGATATGGTACATGAGTTAGCTCAATTTATAATTGAACATGAAATATGTTCTTCATAAGATTTGGTTGAATTGAAGAACATCCCCAAAGATGCAAAGCAAATTTTTTAGTTATATGTTGTTTGTTTGAAGATTGGAAGTTAATGGATTGATTAATTTGGTGCTTGATATATAATGATATTTGGATGATAGAGAAATAGGCTTATCTCAAATTGATGTGGATGAGTAGCTTCTAAGGCTGAGCTAGATGAGATTGCCTTATTGTTCATTATGTTGTGACAACATGTATTAAGATGTTTTTTTTTTCTTTGTGATTTATAATAATATGATCTATCAATGCCTATATAAATTTGTGTATACAACATCGAGTGTGTCAGGTAATTTCTATTTTAAAATCTTATGCAATGTCTTAAAAGTCTTTTGAAACGCCCTTGATTGATATATGTTGAGACACTCCTTTTGCTCCAGTTCTATATAATTAAGAATCACCATTACTTTTTTTTTCTTATTTTCAGTGATCTTAACAAAAGCTAAAATGTTTGTATGCTCTTTAAATTCTTTTTCTTCATTTAGTTCAGATTTCTCTAACCATTTACATGTTAAAATAATGATATTTGCTCAATTCTCTCATCATTATTACGTCGGAAACAAATATGTCTGCAAATGTGATTTCTATTGGTTGCTGAAGTATATTTTTTTCTATATTCCAGGTTTGGTTAGGTTGAGTGCTGGAAAACACGTATTTTGGCCTTGGCTACAGCCAGAGGCTCTTGAGCTGCAGAAAAAGTAGTGGATATGCACGTGAGAAGATGCGCAGATGCTCAAAAAATTGGAGATAGGAAGATTGTATTAAGAGGAAGCAATGCTGCTATAGCAGCTGGAGCTGACTTCTACTTTGGTAAGAATAAAATATCTCATAATAGATTCTTTATAATATCTTGTAGTGTTTAGTTTAGTATATCTTATGATTCTCTTAGTTGTATGGAATATCTAGCTTATTATAGCAAAAGCAGAAGCCAACCTCTAGCTTCACGATCTTGAAGAGGCTGATTCAACTATTTCATAAGTATTAAAGCTTGAGATTTCTTCACCTCCCTCGCACATTAAAATGTGGCTTGTGATTTTGCCATTAAGTCATTCTCAATGTTACTTTTTTTAATAAAGATTAATCTGCTCTGTTTGATTTTGCGCCTCTTCGATTTTTGCTCACCTTTCTTATTTGACTTCCCGTGCTTCATTTAGGCTTCGTTTGTGACGGCTTTTTTACTACTTCTTAACGCAGCTTTCGAGTACAAAAATTTTAACTTTTGTACTAAAAATTATTTTAAAAAGCAATAAGAAAGTCGTCCTAAACAAAGCTTTGGTTTGTTTATATCCCGCTTTGCTACTCCACATTTCTTGTTCGACTTCCCGTGCTTCGCGTGAAGAAGAGTTTCAAAAGAAATGCTGAACAAGCATCTTCGCCTGGAGCTTGTGCATAAATATAGATATCTTCCAAAAAAATCTCTAAATTAGATTGAGGATTTTCAATGGGGTTTTCAAATTTCTCTTTGAAATCTCTTCTGTGGGAGTCGGATTCTCTCTTGATTATATCGCTTAAAAAAGTTTTAGTTTTCCTGCTTTGATTAGGCAAAATGATTGATATTTATTGGTACTAATTTGTTTTTCTGTAATTTCTGTTTGAATGCTACTTCTTGCTCAGATATGGATTCTAATGCTTAAAGCTTCTCTTTAATGCCTTCAAACGACTTTGCCTTCGTAGATAGCCCAACATGCCTTGCTCCGGCTAATTCTCCCGTGAGTTTTCCGCCATGGCCACAGCCCATCTTTTGTGGTGAGGACTTTTTCATTTCTCATTATTCTTTTGGTTCATGTTTGTGAGTTATTATAATTATATCAAAACTCTCTATTAAATTTAGTAGTTATCATTATTTTTAAATAGCTTGGTTGCAAATTATACATTTTCTTAAAATTTTGAAAAAAAAATCATTTTTTTTAATTTTCTGTCACATTTTCATGAAAAAATCTTGTGGATCCGGTATGTGACGTCAATGTATCGGTCAATCACTACTCCTACAACTATGGGATATGGAGATCTGCATGCTCAAAACACTAGGGAGATGGTCTTTGATATCTTATACATGCTCTTCAACCTTAGCGCTAGCAGAACTAGAAAGTTTATGAGTTATCTTAATTCCATTATTGACTGAGTTTATTTAAATTTATTTGTATTTACTTTACGATGGATGTCATATACTCTATAGGGACATATTACTTGCTGATATTTGCACATTTTAATATTCTAATTATATCCAACTAACTTATAGAATTTAATAAATTTGTTTTCTTAAAATATAGAGATATGATCTGTTATTTTTTTTTTCAATACAATGGTAAGTTTATCACATCAACCTCTCCTTGGTTTGAGCCTTCTGCATTGAATACTTTATGAAAAATAATAATGATGTTTATAGTTTGATTTATCTTAGAAGAAGAATTATGTTTTAAAGTTATTTTCTTATATGTGATTATGTTAATTTATTCAAGTTATTTGTATATTTTTTACTTGTATACCTAAATTATTCTTTATATGCAATATAATTTCATATTTGATCGTCCTTCCAATGTTTGTTATTTTCATCAAATATAATAATTTTAATTTACTCACTTTTAATTTTGTTTCATAAGTATATTTTTTGAAGATTTTTTGAATTTATTAGTAGGCTCCAAAACGTTGTTATTGTTTGCTTACAGAGCTGTTCATTGTACCTTACTTGATGATTGGCTCAAGTTGTTCTTTTTCTCCGTTATATTATGATGGTATTTAAGTTATTTATGATGTTTACTATAGTTTTAATTGGTCATGTTATTTTAGTCCTAAAGATAGGCATCAACTTGAGCATGCAAAGTAAATTTTGAGTAATAATAGTTATTTCTTTTTCCTTTGGGCTTTATTTTGATTTTTTAAAAAGAAATTGTTATATCATGAGTTATTTTCTTTGCTTACTAGCCAATTGATTTAAATATTTCTCTTAATGCTTTTTTTAGTTTTTAATAACAAATTTTATCTTCTGAAATGTGGTATACTAATGTCAAAAAATAAATCGATTGAGAACTCTCACATTATACATAAACATACTTCGAACCTTTAATTTGACCTTAATGAGTATATTTGAAGAATAATAGATATTTATATGCCTATTAATTATGTATAAATAATTTATAAGCATACAAATATTACATTACATGTAATATTCATCTAGCATTTAGTATAGATGATATAATATGCCATGAGTTTATTTTAAATTTTATGACAATATTTTTATTTTATAAAATTTTATTGACGTGCACCATGTGCACGTGCATTTATACTAGTATATATATATATAGGATTTACATACCAAACACTTAAAACCCTCTTATTTATACTTAAAATTCAATAATTAATTGATACCACATTAAACCCTATAATATATCAAAATTATCATCTTCTTAGCCATCATAACACTCTGCTTCATCAACTTGAAAGACATAAGCCATCTTCATTAACTCCCTCCCACAAACTTTCTTCATCAATCCCATGTAACGTCTAAGCTATGCCTCTATTATGGAGTGAGATAGCAAATTCTTCTCAATGAATCATTTTCATTATAAGAGTGTCAACTCCCAATCTGAGGAGTTATGTACCTTGAGACTACTCTCACTTGGCTTCCTTTTGCATTTGAGATAGTTATGCCCCCACCGCTAAACTCTTTTTTATAACTATAGCTTCTAGCTATGTGAATGATGTTTACGGATAAATGATTTCTCATTGAAGTGATTATAAGTATGAAAAGCTTTCTCCATTAAACTGAAAGTAAATTTATATGCATGGTGCTTTATGAAAGTTCACGAATGATGATGAAAATAAAAGAGAAAATGCATATTCTATGTTGGTTAAATTTATTTGTTTATTATTCTATTAATATTGCATGTATCTTATGTCAAATTCATTTTCGTCTATACAATTTTCGTCTATACAATCTTTAACTAGTAGTTTGAAACATATTTGGCGATAGAAATAAATGAGTTCTTTTTTGATAGCTTTTAAATGCAAAGGATTTTGGATTGGAGTCGAGAATCAAGGCTGAAATATATATGTTTGTGACAAAAACCATTAAGCTTAAAAAATATATAATAAACTTTTGTGCTTATAAAGGTGATTGAAATTATTTGTCTTTGACTAAGAGATTATGATTTTAAATTGTACTATCATATTTGTGGAACATCACCCAAATACTAATCAAGTGATCAATCTAAGGTTGTGATTATAATACAGTAGATCAAAAAAGATGGTATGAACTCACAAGGTGAAGAGGTTAGGGGAAATCATCACATGGCAGAGTGCGATCATTATATTTTTGGCAACATTAATACTAATAACATAAAACTTCAAGCTTGCACTAAAGGGTTTTAACTAATCTAATTCTCTACAAATAATTTTAGAGTTAAAGCTAGTGGCAAAAACCTAGGTTATAGCTACTTGCTGTCATTGAGAATATTCATGGAGAATACTAACATTATTATGTGCAAACGTCCACACTTTTGAATTGAGAAAATGAGTTGAAACATATTTATATCCTGATGTTCATAGAGATGGAAACAAATAGACCAGATTTTCAATAAGTTGCACAGGAGATGGTACTCGGATATCCAAAAAGGAAGAAGGAAAGAAAAGTTTTATTATCTATTTTCTCAAAATGGTACAAATGGTAGACAAGATTTATAAATAGAGTAGCAGTACAATAGATTGTAGGTACGAGGTAGTCTAACTACATAAAGCTGGTTATAATGAAAAAATCACAGAGGATAAGGGATTTTTGCTCTAATAATATAATGTTGAATTATATTTCTTCTCGTCAAGATGAACTGTAGATGTCTTGAATAGCCATCACGAGAAGAGACGAGATAATGACAGTTGTGGTAAAAGGTTTGGTGAAGAGATTGGCAAGCTGGTATTTAGAGTAGAGTGGCGTGAGTTTAATTAATCCATATAGTATCTTATTACAAATTCAATGAAAGTCAATCTCAATATGGTTGGTTCATTTGTGAAAAGTCAAATTTGTGGTGATGTGGATAACTTCTTGGTTTTCACAAAACAATAGTGCAAGTGAAGGGTGTGAAATATCAAAAGTTTGCATTAAAAAGTTTAATCAAGTCAATTCACTAATAGTGGCAATCAGTGTCTGATACTTAAGTTTAGTTGAAGATCATGATATATTATAACTCCCGAGAATTTAAATTGAAATATTTATATTTTTTATTTTCTAATTAATATATTAGAGTCACTAATTTTATTCTATATCATTAAAAACAACAAAATCATCTATATATCACATCATCTGCTAATATACATCACAAATCAAAATCTATATACAATAACCAGAAGTTCAATTTAAAACATCAAACTATCACTAAACACTTATGATTAAAAAAGAATAAAATTAAATGATGAAAGTCAACTACACCTGCAACTCAGACTTCAATCAATCTCACTTTATTGGTCCTCTTTCGAGACCTGAAATCAATTAAATCTACATAATGAGCACATAGCCCAACAAGCAATCCAAAACTATCAGTGCTTTTGATGCAAGGTCTTGAGAATCAATATGTATGCTCATCTTAATCATTATAAAATCTGTAATAATAGCTATCAATATGAACAACAAGCATACACTAGCAATACAAAGTCAATATGACCAGCAAAATGAGAAAAGTGAAATCCATAAATCAATGTTATATACTAGAAAAGCAAATATTAGGATAATCAATAAAGTGTCAACTACGGTGCTATCAGTGACTTTCATGCTGATGGTTCTATTATATGCTTTCTATCAAATGACATGTTATGTATATTTCTATCAGTATACCATATTATTATACTATATGAGTATGCTTATCAATATGTCTATCAATAGTTATCAAGATCCTTATCATATGTTATATCATATTATATGAGTCCTAATGTTATATCTATTAGTTCTATTCCTTAATCAAATAAATTAATTCATATATTATCATGTAAATACAAACATGGATACGAGTATGAATAGTAAGATATGACATCCAACTTTTAAAGTGGTGCTTTCAACATGTTTAACCTCAATTATCCACCAGTTGGTCATCAGTTTTTATCTTGTCATCATTATTCATAAATCTTAAATCAGTTCACAAGTAACTTTTAGTCAATCATTAAGATTCATCACTCTCTAACAGTCAATATAATTAGTTAATCAGTTATAGGCTAATATCTAGGATTATACTACAAACTTTTTAATTTAAAGGAAAACTCGTCAACCCACCCTCTTGTACAGAGTGTACGTTTTAATAGTCAACATGTAATAATTATAGTATTCACAATCAACTCTTCTTGCTTATAGATAAGTGACACATTTATTATTTATTAGTTATATCATTTTCTTTATGTAGTACAATATCAAGCATGGAATGCCTAATAATCTATATAATATTCATCAGCTTCAAAAAATTATAATTATTAATTTACCAGATAAATTCTATAATATTATAGTCAAAATGCTCATAAGAGCTATATTTATCATATACAAAAAGTTATATGGTAAAAGTTTGATAAATCAGGATATTTTTTTTAAATAAATTTTAGAAAGATTAAAATCATGAAATACAAAATCACTAAAAATAAAAGTTAGATTCAATTACCTACCATGACCAGAAGAAATATCTGAACAGAATCAACATTTCAACTTTTTTCTTCTCTCTCTTCCCCCCCCCCCCCCCCCCCCCCTACTCTTCCTTCCCTAGCAAGCAGCTAGAATAGGGGTATGGATGGGGTGGTGGTGATGAGATGTGGAGACTTATATAATAAAAAATATTTATAGTGCCCAACACCGCAGCGCTCTAGTCCCGGTACTGCAGTGTTACAAGCAAAATCCAGAAGTACTATAGAACAGTAAGCTCAGTGTCGCCGCATAATAATTCAACGCCTTAGTACTGTTCACAGCATTGTTGCGATTGCCAGTACATCGTCGCAACCCATGAATTCAATTTTTTAAAATTTTTATTTTAAAATGATTCTCACAATTTTAATTTGTTACAATCTACCACTTTGAAAAAATATCATCCTCAATATTTTCACCATTAATAAAAAAATAAAAATTCAAAAATAAATTCGATGCAAAATAAAATGAAATCAAAATTAATTCAATTCATCAAAATAAATCAAATTCAATTCAAAAATCAATCGGTGCTATATCAAATTGATTTTACAATCGATAAAATTCCAAAACCACTACTTATCATTGACCTATCATTTATCTCATACAATTAATCATGAGTTCAATCAATCAATCACACACTTATGCATGTCATTCAATCATATATCATTCAACATGTTATGTGATGATTATCACTTTAAATTAAAGGCATATGATTGAGAACTCTACCAATGGATCCTACATGTACATCCCTATCATCCTGCTAAATCAGACTATAAACTCTTAAGTCGTATTGGTGTTAGTACCAAAATAACAAAATGTGTAAGATTTCTCTTAATTTCACTAACTCCTTCTTCATATGTCTATAGCTCCGTTTTGACTATTCCACTCTAGATCATTGCCATAGTGGCCATTCCTGGCGCCACTACGCTGTGAGTGACCTAGCACTACAGCATTCAGACCCAGCACTACAGTGTTGCATGTACAATCTAGAATTACTGTAGAACAGAGACATCAATGCCACAGTGGCCATTCCCGGCGCCACTATGCTCCAAACCTTAGTGCCTCGATGCTCAAAAGTACAGCACCGTTGCACTATAGTTCAAACAAAAAATTTATTTTTTAATATATAATATAGTTTTCATTGAAATGAATGGTGAAACTCATTTGATCCAAAAAAAAAATGCATGCACAAATGTTAAGAGTGCAAATTTTGAAAAGAACAATGTTCAAATTACTCCGCAAGAAGTCCAAGAAAGAAAATTCAGAGTACAAAGAGTGTGAACACATAGTTTAGAGTGATTTGGCTAAATGACCTATATTCATTATGATATAAATCAAGAGAAAATATTCATTATTAGATGATCATACTATAACATGTGAACATACTAGTAACACTATATTACATTTGAGAGAGGGAGAAAATTCAAAAAAAAAAGTACAAAATAAATAGATAGAAAAAGAGAGTGGTGTTAATCAATATAATTAGGCTGATCTCCTAGTTCTCTGATGATTAGATTGACATTGCCTATTTAATTAGATAATGTAAGTGTATATATTATGGTGTTTCTCCTCTGAATGTGAGCCAAAATGATTATAGTTTGATTGAGTGGATGAGCCAATGAGTATGCTAATATTTAGTATTATTTATTAAATTAAATAAGCAAATTGATTAAAACATTGAGGAACAAAAGAAAACTAATATATTTTTTTATTACAGACAATAAATGAGTTTACGTTATTCATTTTGAATATATTATAAGGAATGCTTTTACTAATTACTAAGAGCTTGATAATAATATTAATAAATTTCATGAAATGAGTATATGAAATATGACTGAAAAAAATTGCATTGTTGATTACAAATTTGTTAAGAATCAAGAGTAATAAATATGAATAATGACTGCTTGAGAGATACCCTAAGAGTAATATTTTTATGTCCTGAATTGACTCGGCCAATATAAATTGGCTTGCATGTATGATATAGCTTGCTTCTATGACTAAATAAATTTTTTATATTTGAAATTTCATCATTTCAAAGAACTATAATTGTTCATCATTTTAGAAAAAAATATATATTGAAGAAAGCCTTCATAAGTGTTTAAAAGAACTTAAATATCTTTGAGATTTCACAAATATAACAATAATTAAAGGAGTGCCATAGAATGGACATTTGCTAAAATTTTCTCAATACTTTCCATGAAAGAAAGATTAAATTATGTAGATCTAGGAATGAGAAAATAAATATATTTCTAGCTCATGGAGATAGTAAGTATGAACGAGGAAAGATTATTACATGCGAAGTCCGAATGAATCTGGACATTATATTTTGTCCGGATTCCAATCACGTGAAGATGCTTGAAAAGAGATAAAAATTTATGTGTCTTCACGTGATTGGAGTCTAGATCAGACTCCACACATAATAATTTTTCATGAATAAGAATGTCACATGCAAGTTCATTTTAGTAGTAGATATATACATTTAAATTCTAAATGAGAGATAGTAAACAAATAATTAAGGGAGTCACCAAAGGTTCTTGGGAGAATTTAATAAATCTTGGACTAAGAAGTTCATCTTATCTACTCACGATAAGAGATTAAAAAAAAAGAAATAAAATTTTGAGTGATTTTTTTTTTAATTTTTTGTAAAATAGGAATAAATTAGAATCAAAAGAAAAAGGAGAGGTGCGGCATAAGAGGCACTTTAATTGAAGTATTTGATAAAGAAAATTAAGAATTTTAAAGGAGGAATAATAATAATAAAGCGAATAAATTATTAATAAGAAATAATCATATTAATTTTAATCTCAAAAGCATTCTAAAACGTAGCACATGCACGCGAAGGTTTGTATAAATATTGACTTGCAGTCCTTCAGTCACCGTCGGCGGTACAGACAACCCCACTTGGCTTCGTTCCGTGCAACAGCGACCGCATGTGTCAAATTTGATCGCTCATTCCACACCGATCAACGTACCTCGATCCAACGGCTAGGCTGGAGCGTAGAGCCAGGGCCGGTCCGATGCCAACGATGGTCCCACGCGTGCCACCAACGACACGCCGAGCTGACTCCGCATTTAAGAGGTATGGGTGGGTGGTGGGGCCAGCACCTGAGTTCCACGATTCTTTCACCTTTGATGGAGCGGAGATGAGCATCGGACGGCTGGATGGCGTCTTAGGGTAGGCCACGCTTGCTAGCAACAAGGAGGAGTCGTGCTTGGAGGAGTCCCGTCACCGTCTCCGGTCCCACGACGGAGGAGCGAAACTCCCGCGGCACCCCTTTCGAATATTTTGCAACGGTTAGAAATTCCCTAAACCGTTCACACGCGTTCGAATTCCTTGCTCCGGCGGAACTCTCATGCACCCCCAGCCGCTTTTAAATCTATCTCGATGGTGAGAATATTGTTTTTGGCATTAAATAGGAATATATTTAACAACACTATGCAGCCATTTCGGTGCTAAATCTACGAAAAATGAGGGGAAATAAATGCTTTTTGTCTTAGCATTTATTTTTTTATCATATGTTATTTAACTATTATTTTTAATTTTTTATCTTATTAAAATTATTTTTTATAATTTTTTTGTCAATAACAAAATAACCTAGATAACGTCTATTATTTCTTAAAATAGAATTTTTGTATAAAAATTAATTTTTAATTTAAAAAAATAATAAAATAGTCATCCCAAATAAAACTTTAACCGTTATTTGCACAATTCGATTTCTATTAGCTTTAAGTGCAAATAATTAGTAATTATTCCCATAAAGGATAACACAATTAATAACAAAAAATAGAATAAAAAATCTTATGCTTGAGAGGTTATAAATCACTAAGGTGATTAAATACAACCATATAAAATTTATAACTACATTAAACAAGTTACAACATATTTTTAAGGCAGCTTTTTAATGCAAGATTAATTTTTTTTATACTGAAAAGCCGTCCCAAATTAAGCCTTAAATTCAAGGGCCTTGAAGCTCATCATAATACATATTGTGTTATGATATCTTAATAGATTTTTTTGTGCTAGATCATTTTATTTTAACTCGGTGATTTAATCATGATGAAATAGGACAAAAAAACATATCATAATAAAATAAAAAAAAAGCATGTCATGAAATATTAAAACAAATTATATTGAGATAGACTTAAAAGACATTTAATCTACTTTAAAATATTATGAATGAAAAATTATTTGATAAGTACATATACTGAAATGATGTAGGATCAATAATTTGTAATAATATTAATCACAACGCATACAGCTTATTTATAAACATTTTAAATAGTTTTTTTTTTTCTTTTTGGAATTCTTGAGATTCGCCTTCTGATTGGTCCAAAGTCTATTTTCAAAAAAATATGCCTGGATTTCCACTGCTTGGTGAGAAATCCATGTGTCAAGCCGGACTTATTGTAAATTACTAACATTTCATGGCCAACACTAGTGGACATGCAAGAAATGTCGGTGCAAGTAGAGAAATTATTCTATGTCATCATCTGATCGTTCGGAGGTGAATCAAGATGTGTTACGTTATCCGGTATATAGCATCAGTACACATCAAAAAAATGACATGACAAGTCTTGATTCGCCTCCGAATGAGGTTCGGTGACTGCACATAATACTTTCTTGTACAAGTGACAACTGTGTACTTTCCACTCCGTGTCTCCGTCTGCCATTTTGCTAGGAAATATGGAAGTATTGCGTTAAACAATTTGAAGAGGAAGCTTGGCTCTAGCTGTTTTCAACATCTTTTTATAAAATTGAAGCCTCTTTGATCCTCTTAACTCAACAACGTCAAAATCGAAATCACATATTTCAATTTAAAAATTGTTGGACAAAAATTTCTCAATTCTGAGATATTCTTTTGTCTTTTTCTAAATCATATTTGGAAACCCCATCTCAAATCTTTACTCTTGGCTGAAGTCTTTTAGAGCTACTATTAAAGCCTAGAATTGAGCCTCTGTTGACAGCCTCTCTTAGTTTATTATGATTCTTCAACAACAGTAATCTAATTGATCATGCCTTCAACATTTTGCTTAGGCCCAGTCGGCTTGGTCATCTTGGATCATTCAAAGAAGTATAGCAAAATGGTTTTATCTTGAGGAGAATGGTCTCAAATATCCTTATGAGAAACTCCGCTCAAGACAAAACTCTAATTTCAACAAGGAGGTTTCCACCCATTCGGCCACACTGAATTCCCCATTGAGATTACCCAAGCTATTATCATCCGCTTCCCAAAAACTATTTAATACCCAACATTCTCCTCCTCTAGGCTTTAGCTACAATCCACGGGTAAAATTGTCCCAAACTTTATAATCACATCTTTAATTGCTCTTGTCATAGATGAAGAGATTAAATATATTATTATTTTCTGCTCACAACAAGTCGACCTTTGGCCCTGATTGATTTCTTTTGAATTTCATAAGCATATTTGGATAATCAGTGGCCCTCTTATTTGCAACAATGTTCATCATTTCTTTAAGGTTGCTCAACTTCCTAAGATGGTCAAAGCCACAACTATTAATTTGATCTCCAAATTAGGGCCCTCATGATATTGACATATTTGAATTCAAACAAATCTTTCTCTATAATACTATTTATAAAATTATCTCTAAGATATTGAATAACAAGCTTATGCTTCTCATGCCTCATATTATAAGCCTCTCTCAAGTTGGGTTCATAAATAAAAGGATATATACCAATTATATCCTCCTAGCTTCTGAGCTTTTGACTCCACATCAGGACTGAGGCAAAGTTTCCCCCTATCACCCTATTTCTTTTTTTACGAATAATCTGTCTGCTATATTTGACAGATCCACCCTTACAAATGAATACATGAGTATTCCCAAAATGTGTCAACAATTTACTCATCTCCTTTTTGTTGATGACCATTTCATACTTAGTCATGCTACCATTTTTGAATGTTATTGCTCCCAATAACATCTTGAGGGACTTCCACCTTTACTTGGGCCTCCAAATTAATCATTATAATTATTTATTTTTTGTTAATAAAATTGGGCTTTGCCCCTAATCTCTCTCTCTCTCTCTCTCTCTCTCTCTCTCTCTCTCTCTCTCTCTCTCTCTCTCTCCCCTCCAAAAAAAAAAAGATTAAATAAGTTTGTGTATATATAAAGTAGGGTGCAAATGAGTCAAGCCAAATACCGAGCCTGCTCAAGCTTGACTCGATAACAAGCTCAAGAGCTGAGCTTATAGAGTTTCGAGCTTAAGCTCGAGTAGATTTACAAGCTTGTTGGGTAATCGAGCTCAAGTTTCGATTGAGTTGCTGCTCGACTCGTTGACTCATCGAGCTTCTCGAGCAAGCCGAATAAGCAAAAGGCAAAAGCAGAAAAACGTAATGTCCAAATATCCAATTACTTATAGTTGAATCAAATAAGATAGGGTTTTCTCTTTCTCTGCTATGGTTCCTGAGCGAGGAGTGGCGACTAGCCAGATCGTTCGGCGACTGCTTAGAAATATTTTCAAGTTTGGCGAAAGCTTAGAAATATCTTCAAGTTTCTTATGTCACTTGTATCTTCACTCCTTCCCCAATAACATTATCCATATTTTTTCACATTTTGCAGTAGGTACACCAAGAGATTCGAGACAGATGGCTCATGCGAGCTGAGCTCAAGCATGAGGTTCGAAGACACAAGTTGAGTTCGAGTCGCCTAAAAATTATGCGAGCCGAGCTCGAACTTGCTATGACTTAAGCTCAACTTGACTTGTTTACATCCCTATATACAACCATTGATCTTTTAAGGCTTTTGCTTTGTTTAAAACTCCAGGGTCTATTTGGTCGGCTATAATAACACACTGCTGTTAGTGAGAAAATTTATAATGATAGAATGAAAATTTTGTCTTAATTTTATAACAATAACAATAATAATAATAATAATAATAATAATAATAATAATACATGGGAAATATTAGAGTTTTTATATGGAAAAGTAAGGAAGATAAAAATCACGGGACTTGATATAGATGAAATGATAACTATACAAGTAAAATTGTAGAGATGCTCTTCCACTTTTGTTGGTGAAGATGCGATTACAAAATTATGAACTAAAATTTGATCGCTATAATATATTAGAACTTACTAGGGGAATGGTGGAGAGGAGATGATGAAGGAAGGACAATATTGGTTGGACAATGATGGTCAAACGATTGGCAAACGTGTTTGGACGATGGTGAATGAATTCAAATGATGACAATAAGACATTGGTGGTGGCTGTTAGTGATTATCAATGTCATACGTAAACTAAATCTCTAGAGTTCTTCACCAATTCACCATGTTCTCTTCAAATTGAAGTCTCAATACATTTTGGGGACATTTGGTTTGTTGCATTAAGGGTTTTGAAATATAGGGTTTTGCTGCATTAAGGGTATTCCAAATATAGGGGTTTTGAAAATATTGGTGTTTGATTTGACGTAAAAAGAATGCATGATGTAAAAGGAGTGTATTCCAAATAAACCATATAGCGCATTTTTGGGTGTATTTGGAATTCCTCAGATTTGGGACAATTTCTAAATACACCGCTAACGCACCATCAATGTCACCGCCTGCAGGTCGTCCCCTTCCGCGGCTGGTTGCTGCCCCCCCCCCCCCCCCCCCCCCCCCCCCCCCCCCCCCTTTCTGCATCTGGCCACCATCACCGGTTGTTCACCGTTGCCACCACCTTCCGCCGCTAACCACCACTGTTGGCCACCACCGCTACCCGCGTGCCCTCCTCTGATGGTCGCCACCATCAACCACGCCAAGAGACACCTTTGCTGCCACAATAGTCGGCTACTGCCCTCCACCATCAGTTGCCACCCTCCACCACCAGCCACTATCGGTCACCCTGGCCACAACATTTTTTCACTTTACATTGTATTCACTTCACTTCAAATAAAATTTTAAAAAAAAAGAGAGGTAAAGTCATGTATTCCTTTTACACTAATCCAAATAACTCCTAAGCTTACACTGTATTCCTTCTATCCAGACAACCAAATATTCCCTTTATATGGAGGATGAGAGTCTATTTATTTATATTTTGGGGGTGATTTTTTGGTGGATCTAACCAAAATTTCATAACACTCTAATGGACGACAAATATTAAATCCTTTTATCTTAGATCATTTGTTAAGCAATTGAGTGTCCTGATGAAAGTATACTTAGGGTCCCGTGAATAGGCGTTTTTCTATAGTTGAGTCTTAGTAAAGATGATTGATCTAAAAGAGAGAGAGAGCACTTGAGGCCACTCTGTGGAGGAGCGAGTGACTGAGTAGTGGTCTACATATATAGCGAGTGGTAGGATGCTAACTAGGTAAGAAATCTCCAATTCGCCCTGCAGAGGGTGAGTATCACCTAATGATTACTCTGAGTGAGTTCCTTATTAGCTCGAAGCGAGTGGTTCCTCTTAGGTTATTAGGTGAGTTCTCCATCATCAAGTTATCTTTTTCGTTGTTGTACATAAAACATATAACACAACATTATATAGATCAAATTTTAACGATCATTCACAGCAAAATATTACATTAATGAAATTTCGATGTATTTTAAGAAAAATATTTATCTTTGATACGTCATCGAAAAATTATCTTGATCGGGCACGAATCTCGAGGAAAAACTCAAGTTGGAAACTTCAAAAATTAATTCGGTGACTATTTAAACTCCGATTTCAGCAAGCTTATAGTCGAACTGAGCGTCTCGGAAATACGAATCCAACAACACCAAATTCGACTCAATCCGAGCCCAAACGAGTCCAAATCAAGTACCCGAAGTGCTGTTAGAAGCATCGAACAGCAATTTGAGTTACCAAACGGTCTCCGATTTTGGCGAGCTTATAGTTGAATCGAGCGGCTCGACGAGACGAATCCAACGAGCCCAAGATCACAGAATTCTGATATCCTTAAGACCTTCAAATCCTCGATAAACGGTTCATGATCAAGGGATTCAATATCAACCGTTCATTCGGATCACTCCCTATTTGCCCCTGATCCCTCACAAATTTACGGGCTATGCCACTCCAGAAAAACTATAAATAGCCACTCATTTCTCTTAAGAGGGGACCCCAAGCCAAGAAGAGAAGAAGAGAAGAAGAAGAGAAGAGAAGCCTAGGAGGGAACAGCTCCTCCTCGACCACCGCCGGAACTCCGCCGGAACACCACCGAAGCACCACCAGGCGCCCGAGGGACGCCAGAGCTCTGCCCGACACGGGAGCAACGTCAGAATTCTGCCCGACGCCGGAATTCTACCCGACGTCCGAGTGACGCCGGACTTCTTTCCAAGTGACGCCGGAATTCTGCCGGACATTCAAGTGACGTCGAAGCTCTGCTTATCCTTATAACTGATACTCATTGTAATCTGATCGTCCTGAATTTAAAGGATGAATCAGCCTCGTGTACTTCAAACAACACTAGTGGAACTCTTTCAACTGGGCGTGGCCCCGTGGTTTTTCCATTTCCAGGGTTTTCCACGTAAAAATCCTGGTGTTACTATTTCGATTCTGTTTGTGTGCTGGATATACGTACAACGCTGAGACGGAAAATTAAAATCTATCGCTGTGTATATTTGAGTCCGCAACAGTTTGGCGCCGTCTGTGGGAAATCTTATCCCACAACTTCAAGTATTGCTACGATGGTCAACAGGCGTAGCAGTCGCCTCATAGGAGCCTCCCGCTCTCACTCTCATCAATCCATGAATCAGTCTATGAATCATAGACGCCCGATATCTGCCTCTTTATACCCCGGGGGGCAAAACGTACCTGGAGAAGGGACCTCGGGACCCTCCCTAGAAGAGAGAATTCAAAAGATGGAAGAATCTCAAAACGAGATCCTACAACTCTTGCGAGAGACTCGACAACCGACCCTAGCACCTCAGGAGGAGGTTCTTCTCCCTCGAGATCCACCACGTGTCGAAGCTGTTCAAATCGAACATCTTCAAGACGAGATTCCTCTTCCTCCACTCAGGAGGCGTTCGCAGTCGCATCAAAGGAACGAGCTGGCTGATACAGCAAGTTCTACCCATCCTCCACACGCAAGTCAGCAATCTCGCCTTCCTCAAGACCTCCCTGAGGAGCTAGCCCAACCTCACATTACCGAGCTCCCTCGCAATGCCCTACACCACGAACTGCGACGATTAGTCCCGGAGGAATTCCCTACAGGAGGCATAAGGCAACCTCTTCGTCAGTGGGACTTCCAGGAGTCGTCACCCCTGGCAGAAGCCATTCTTCAACACCCTATTCCGGCTGGCTTTAAGCTGCCAAGCATTGAATCCTACGATGGGACATCCGACCCATACGAGCACATCGACCATTACAGGACCATCATGCATATTCAACGAGCTTCAGATGCACTCCTTTGCCAGGTTTTCCCTGCTACTCTTAAAGGACAAGCTCGAACATGGTTCTATTCACTCCCAGCCGGAACGATTCCCACATTTGTCAAATTGGCCAAAGTATTTGTCGAACAGTTCGTAGCCAACCGAAGAATTACTAAGGATTCTTCTCATCTCTCTGGGATCCGTCAGAACGAGGGAGAAACATTAAAAGAATATTTTCAACAATTTTCTACTGAGGCTCGACAAATTCCGGGAGTAGATCCTGAATTATTGAGAGGAGTCTTTCTTGGTGGCCTCCGTCCTGGCCCCTTTTATTCGGCTCTTATGCGAGATACGGTTCATTCATACGCCGACCTGATTCATCGTGTGGAGGCACAAATCTCCGCAGATGAAGCCATAAATGCTCACAGAAAGCAGTTCGAGCAAACAAATGGGAAGCGCAAAGGTGCTCCTGGGATGGATAATTCTTCCTTACAACGGAAAAAGCAAGGGAATATCAATCTACCTCCTAGGCCCCCATTACCACAACGAGAACCTCGGCAGGAGAAAGAGTACACTCCGCTCAACACATCTCGAGCAAATGTGTTAATGGCGATTCAAGATCAGGACAAAGTGAAATGGCCTCATCCTTTGAAGCCAAATACAGGAAATCAAGATCAGTACTGTCACTTTCATCGTAGTCGTGGCCGCACTACTGAAGCATGTTGGCAACTTAAGGATGAGATTGAAAGACTTATCCGCCAGGGCTATCTTCGACAGTTTATTGGGAACCCACCTACCCGAGAAGAAGCTCGCCCCACTGGGGGGGCAAAATCAACAACAACAAAGACAACCATTGAATAATATTCAAATGGTTGGTGAGATTGAGTAATGCTGCAACTTGAACCTTTGTGTTAGTAATACTACTTGTCATGTGTCACCATGTATCTCTTCTATGATCAGTAGGATGTCACTCTAATGTCCTTAGTATTTCTACCAAGTCAAATGATGTGGTTGTCCCTATATGTATCTATTTTGTTGTACAAGGAAATTATTGTATTGTCTTACAGTAATATAATGTGTTGTTCGTCCAGTTTTGATATTGTCTCTTTCTTTAAAAAGAATATAAATGACAATGAAAAACTACCGACAAATATAGTTTCTTTATCCTTAATTCGAGAAATACACAATCTTTATTGTGTCTCAATCACTGGATGATCAATCCCAGGGGGATTCGATCTGACCTCTTCCACACAAGTTAACGTCGTCGAGCAAAGGCTCCGACATACAACCTCGGATAGGTCTCACATCCTTGGTGGATTCTCTCGACCTCTTCCATACATGTTAACGTCGTCGAGCAAAGGCTCCGACATACAACCTCGGATAGGTCTCACATCCTTGGAGGATTCTCTCGACCTCTTCCATACAGGTTAACATCGTCGAGCAAAGGCTCCGACATACAACCTCGTATAGGTCTCACATCCTTGGTGGATTCTCTCTACCTCTTCCATAAAGGTTAACGTCGTCGAGTAGGGCTCTGACATACAACCTCGAATAGGTCTCACATCCTTGGTGGATTCCCTCGACCACTCCTATACAGGTTAACGTCATTGAGCAGGGCTCTGACATACAACCTCATATAGGTCCAATGTCATTGGATGATGTCTTGTATCCCAATCATTGGAAGATCATTCTTGGAGAGATTTAATCTAACATCTTCCCTTAACATCATCAAGCAAGGGCTTTGACTTACAGTCTCAGATATGTCAAACATCCTAAAAAGATGTCTCTCACATTCGTTCAAACTAATAATACATCAAAAGCACAAAGCATGTCTTACAGATGCAATAACAATTCAGGTCCCTCTAGGGGACAAATCCTCATTTCATATACAATATCATTGGAGTTACATAAATTCAGATTCAAATATACATTTCTTCTCACTAGAAGTTGAAATCAAAAGGTACACTGGTGACACTCATACAAGCTAGTATCATCCAGTAACAAGTAACTTTAACACAGTCAAATATCCTTGGTGGATTTAAGTGACTTCTCCCTTACTGCACGCAAGCATCTCCTACAACTGCTCCTTTAAAGAAAGGACATAACTGGATCATCATCAGACCTCTACTCAATTGACAGTGTTAGTGTATTGCCAGAATATTGGCATGTCACACTACTTCGGCCTCTTGATTCAGTAATATCTAATGTTGGCACACTTCAGTATGGATGAATATTACATTAACACAATGTTACTGGACGCCGGCCATCATCTGCCCGTCGCCAGACCCTCGTCGAATTTCTACCCAACGTTGTATTTCTGCCAGTTGCGTGACTTGCCTCGGATATCTACCCGATGTTGTACTTATGCCCGTCGAGGGACTTTCATCGGACTTCTACCCGACGACGAGCTTCTTCCCGTTGCTGGGTCTCTGCCCGTCGCCGGACTTTCGTTGGAATTTTGCCCAATATTTTCGTCGGACTTCTGCCCGACACCGTACTTCCACTCGACGCAGGACTTCTGCCAATCGCGGGACTTTCGTCAGACTTCTGTCTGACACCGAACTTCCTCCCGTTGAAAGACTTCTGTCAGTCGCGTGACTTTCGTCGAACTTCTACCCGACGCCGGACTTATGCCCGTCATCGGACCCTCGTCGGACTTCAACCCGACGCTGTAATTCTTCCCGACGTCGGACTTCTGCCCATCGCCGGATGTTTGTTGGGCTTCTACCCGACACCGAATTTCTACCCGTCATAGGACTTCTTCCCGCCGACGGATTTTCGTCGGAGTTCTACCCGACGCCGTACTTCTTCCCGACGCCTGACTTCCGACCATCTTCAGACTCCCTCCGACTAATATCTCACCTCCACATGAAGGAATGAAAAAGAAAAGAAATTTCTAACTCCTGTACAAGAGGAGGGGCGTTGGCTCAAGTAGGGAAAATCACATACTGAATAACAACGGAATGCCTCAACTGTCAGAAAGCCAGAATGAGAGGAAAAAGAGGGAAAACCGCTAACTTCTGTGCAAAAGGAGGGGCGCCGAATCAAGTAGGGAAAGTCACCCACTTAAAAACGGTGGAAGGCCTCAAAATGCCAGAAACTAGAGGGGAGAAGAGAGGAATACTCTAACTTCTGCGCAAAGGGAGGGGCGCCAAGTCAAGTAGGGAAAGTCACCTACTCAAAAACGGCGGAAAGCCTCAAAATGCCAGAAATTAGAGGGGAGAAGAGAGGAATACTCTAACTTCTGCGCAAAGAGAGGGGCGCCGAGTCAAGTAGGGAAAGTCACCTACTCAAAAACGGCGGAAAGCCTCAAAATGCCAAAAGCCAGAGGGAGAAAGGAAGAAGGGGCGAGTTTCTCCTAGGCCCTGGGGGTCTATTTATATTATTTTTGAGGGGGGGGGGAGGATTCCAAAATTTTATTAAATTCCCTGAATTTTTTCGAATTTTTCGGAATTTTTTGGGATTTTTTGGGCCCCACCACTTAAAAAAAAAAAAAAATTTTTTTTAAAAAAGAGGTAACCGCGCGGCTAACCGCGCTGTTCCGCGCGGACGCGCCTGTTGGCGCGGGCGCCGCCGCAGGCGGCATCGGCAGGCGGCGGCCGGCCGGCCGGTTCGGCCGCCTACGCGTTCCTGGGCTCCGATTTCGGGTCCGGACGGTCCAAATTCGACGTTTTTGGGGTCCTCGGACACGTTTTTCGACGTTCCGGACTCAATTTTGACACTTTCAGAGCTCAACGGGGCCTCTATGATCAAGTTCGAGCAAACATTTAATTTTTGGAACGCAAATTTTTGCGATTTTGCCAAAGTGAAAGGCCGACACAAATATTTTTGGACTCCTGGAGCTTTGACGTCCAAAAATAGGGGGGCAACTGATACGTCATCGAAAAATTATCTTGATCGGGCACGAATCTCGAGGAAAAACTCAAGTTGGAAACTTCAAAAATTAATTCGGAGACTATTTAAACTCCGATTTCAGCTAGCTTATAGTCGAACTGAGCGTCTCGGAAATACGAATCCAACAACACCAAATTCGACTCAATCCGAGCCCAAACGAGTCCAAATCAAGTACCCGAAGTGCTGTTAGAAGCATCGAACAGCAATTTGAGTTACCAAACGGTCTCCGATTTTGGCGAGCTTATAGTTGAATCGAGCGGCTCGACGAGACGAATCCAACGAGCCCAAGATCGCAGAATTCTGATATCATTAAGACCTTCAAATCCTCGATAAACGGTTCATGATCAAGGGATTCAATATCAACCGTTCATTCGGATCACTCCCTATTTGCCCCTGATCCCTCACAAATTTACTGGCTATGCCACTCCAGAAAAACTATAAATAGCCCCTCATTTCTCTTAAGAGGGGACCCCAAGCCAAGAAGAGAAGAAGAGAAGAAGAAGAGAAGAGAAGCTTAGGAGGGAACAGCTCCTCCTCGACCACCGCCGGAACTCCGCCGGAACACCGCCGGAACTCCGCCGGAACACCGCCGGAACACCACCGAAGCACCACCAGGCGCCCGAGGGACGCCAGAGCTCTGCCCGACACGGGAGCAACGTCGGAATTCTGCCCGACACCGGAATTCTACCCGACGTCCTAGTGACGCCGGACTTCTTTCCAAGTGACGCCGGAATTCTGCCGGACATTCAAGTGACGTCGAAGCTCTGCTTATCCTTATAACTGATACTCATTGTAATCTGATCGTCCTGAATTTAAAGGACGAATCAGCCTCGTGTACTTCAAACAACACTAGTGGAACTCTTTCAACTGGGCGTGGCCCCGTGGTTTTTTCCCTTTCCAGGGTTTTCCACGTAAAAATCCTGGTGTTACTATTTCGATTCTGTTTGTGTGCTGGATATACGTACAACGCTGAGACGGAAAATTAAAATCTATCGCCGCTTATATTTGAGTCCGCAACAATCTTATTGTTATTTAACAGCAAATCTTGATAGCGTTATCTTAGCCGTATTCGTTTTAAAGGCTAATCTCTAATGAAAATTTCGACTTACTCCTTTGCTCGTTCCAATGAAGACATAATTCAGAATCAAAATATAATCCGGCAAATTTCTCGAGTTTAAAACCTGTCCGACATGTAGATCACAGTAATTATTTTGAACGTCAGATGATCTGCTATATAATTTAACAAATTAAATAAACCTTGAAAAAGCCACCTGATCTTAAGTTTCATCCAGTAGATGGACCGATTAGCATATATTGTTCTTCAAGCACACTGAAATAATTTTATTTTATTTTTTCCGACTGCTTCTGTCGCCCCCCTGTTCCTGTCCTTGCTTCCCTCTCTGTCTCTCTCCGTGGCCATTAGCAGTAAGTCTCTCTTTCTAGTTTCTGCAGCGGTTGGATTTACGGGAGCCGTTAGATTGGGAACAATCACGCGGGAGGATTCCGCGGTAGACGTGGATGCACTGTCGCCGGAGCGGAATCTATGAGGAGGTCTTCGGCGGGAGGTTTGGTGGCAACGGCGGTGAAGTGTCGACGGACGGAGAATAGATGCCCTACTGGTGGGATCGTGGTTGGGGCGGTGCGGTGCTCTTGGTGTGCTTCGTCCTGTTTCCGGCAATCGCGCTGGTGGTTCGTTGGAAATGGAGGCCCGCGGATGCAAAGCGGGCGGAGATCATACGCCTTGTGAGGTTCGCAGCGGCCGAGGCGGAGAGGGCCGAGAGGGAGGCGGCTGTATTCGCCTCTGCGTCGGACCCGCCAGCCTCGGTTGTTATCGGAGGCGGAGCTGTGATGTCGAATTGTGCCGTTTGTCATAGCCCCACCACCAGCCGTTGCGCACGATGCAAGGTCGTCAAGTACTGGTTAGTTGCTTTTTTTAGTTGATTGATTTTGTTTTGACTGTGAAATTGTATTGATCTAGTTTGGGGCAAAATTTTGGTTAAGGTTCGGGTGTATTTTTCTGTGTACGAATCTGTTTCCTTGGAAAACTAATCTGATGCTAGATTTGTTGATAGCTTTTCTTCAAGCTGGGTACTAGGGTACGAGGTTCAATAGTCCATGCGTTTTTGCTTCTTCACTTAAATAAAAAAGAAAAGAAAATATTATGCTTCAAGCTAACCACAATGGGGACGAGGAAAGGGTCCTACGTAACGTAAGTGATGTTTACCTTTAATGAGGCTCTGGAGTTTCTGCAATAGATTATAGGATCAAAAAATTTCTTTCTATTTTGTAATGAGGCGTTGGGGCAGATTATAGGATAAAAAAATATTTCCTTTTTTTAAATCTTTTGTAGTCTCCAACGAGGATACTGCTGCTTATTTTATTCTAGGCAGATGTTTGTTATAGTGGGCGAATTGAAATAAATAGTTAATTATCTTATTCTATTGCCCTCCCTCCCTCTCCTCTTCTTTCCTCTCCTCTCGTTCTTTCGTTGTACTCCGAGGTTTTGTAACCATGAAATTTGAAGGCTAGCTATTGTGATTATGGTTTACGTTCCCGTCTTCACAACTAGGGTAGTAGGGGCACTGGTCGAGATTTTTATTTCCTATTGAAAACTTTGCTTTATGATGGGGTATTTATTGGTAGTTTTTCTGATCGCTGATGGCTTTATTTGTCATCTTATTCCCTCCGGCTGAGGATAATAATGGAACGTGGAATGATAAATACCAAGGTTTGGATCATCCATGATTTAAATATCGTTGGAAATAGAAGTTAATATTCCATGTTATTTTGTTGTTGTATGGCTGATTTAGTGATTGGCATTTTGTTATGGTTTCATATGACGAGATCGAACTTCAAGCTAAAACACATATCTGTACATGGAACTATTTAGAATTAAATTGACATAGAAGCCAGACAACAAAAGAAAATGGGGAATTTCAATAAATCCCTTTTCTCTTCAACAATAATTTTTTTTGTTATAAAATATCAAAATCTTTCTCCGCCAATTGTTCCAAATCTAGGTGATCTTCTATATATAAATGGCCACCAAAGAAGGGTATATTGATTTTTATCTTGAAATCACTGAGCACACATTTTTGTAGAGGATGCCATCTCGGTGGATGATCTAGAAATAGTTTAACTTTTGAATATTAACTGGAGTAGTTGGTCCATTGTCGAGGATTCCCGACTTCATTGGTTTCATGAAGATTCGGACGAGCCAATGAATTATGTTGTCAGGGATGCTGTAAAGCCCAATCCATTGCAATGATTTCATAGTTTGCTCATATGGTTGCAAAGTTCACTGATGTGGTTTCGAAGTGAGTTTTTCTTCATGCATGAAGTTCTAAGCTCCCTCGTATTTCCATTACAAATTATTGGAAGTTGGATGTCAACACATCTATGATCTAACCTTAGTTCACGAGTCAATTTAGTGTAGAAGTGGGAAAACAAGTAGTAGAAAGCATAGAAGTCATGGAAATCTCCTTTCTATTCAATAATAGTTCTTTTTGTGGGAAAATATCAAACATATATATATACACACACACACACACACACACACACACATGTAGATAACATAGTAAATGAGGAGGAAACTGAGTGGAAGTTTGGTGAGCTGCATCATTTTGTCTCCTTCTCTAAAACTGCTTGACGAAATTTGGTGAGTTGCATGGAACTGCCATCTAGTGGTTGGTGGCTATATACATCCACAACATTGAATGTGGTTGGTGTTCAAATATGAAGGGAGAGAAACAATCTAAGCATTGCCGTTTATGTGTTTTTCGATAGAGAAAGGTCCAAGTTTTTGAGGTTAAGTGTCGATAGGGAGGCACTCCTTGAGAAGGTGCATTATAGCTAAGTCACCCATAATAAAATACTTTATGCCGATTACGTTAATCAACTTATTTCTTATACTATAAAGTAGTGGTTATTAATTTGTTTGTTACATCTTGAAGCTTAATACTAAAATATGTAGCCATCAGTTAAAAATGTTTACTTCAAGGCTTAGGAATGGCTATTATATCTAAGGGTGTTAAAACTGATTAACGGGTCGGGTTCAGATCCAACCCGAAGTTGACCCAACCCGAATTTGGTCTACTCAAACCCCACCCATTTAATAAATGGGTAAAAAAATTGAACCCGAGCCCGCTAGCAATCTGAACTCGACCCAATAATACATTTTAATTAAAAAATATATTAATTAGCCTGTTAATCATCGATTATAGGTTAAATGATAAAAAAGAAGAAGATTATACTAATAAATAAATTAAATTAATAAAAAGTACTAAATGAATTATTTTGGGGTCAAAATTGGGTTGGCTGATCAACTCGAATCTGACCTGTTTAATAAACATTGGAATGCACGACATGAACTCAAGCCGTTTATTAAACGGGTTAAACCGAATCCAGATTTTTCAGGTTGGGTTGGCGGGTTGGGTCATTTATTGATACCCCTAGCAATATCCAAGATATGCTTGGGCAATGTATTATTGATAATGCTAAAATAACTTTGCGCTATAGATCGATTAGCCATAGAATTGTAAGCAAATTTAGCTTGTTCAACACTTCATACCATTGTTTTTGATGATCTACTATAAGGTATCTAATCTTATTGCTTAAATGTTCAATTAATGGTCTCAATATGTCCATCTGTTTGATGTTGATAAGCTGACACAAAGAAAGTTGGGTTTGAATGCACTTCCATAATTTCTGTCAGAAGCAGTTAGATTATATTAAGCTATGTGGTAATTCATTTATTCTCACAATTTCACTAAAGAAGGTATGAGCAATATTGAGTGCATCTAAAATCTTCTTGCACGAACAAAATTTGCTATTTTATTGAATCGATTTATGTTGGGATTTCTTCGAGGAAGATGAAGCTCCTTGAGCTTCTTGGAAGAGAGGGAGGAGATGGAAGAATGGGAGAGAGCAAACTGAACATATTTCTTTATTGATTGGCTTGCTCCCTATTACAACCTATTGCGCTTATTTATAGGCAACAATGACTACACAAAGCAGCACACCAAAGGCAATACAAGCATACAAGAAATTAAAGAAAGTACAATGAAAAAACTAACAAAAATCTGGACCAATATCTAACAAACTCCACCTTGGTCCAGATTTTACAAAATGTCCGATTCAGTCCAACCTTCTCCAAAATCAGCCACCATTGCTAAGTTGGCCTCTGCTTTGAGCCCGACTCCTTACAGTTTCAACAAATCAGGACAATTTCTCTTAAAGTGCCCCTTTTTCTGGCAATAGAAGCACTTCTTGTTGGACTTGTTCCTTTAGAATTCTGATATTCCTCTTGCAATCAAAATACTGTCAATATTATCTTCTTTCTGTTCATATTTTCTTTGAACATCCTTTTGACATCAATATAAATTTTACCTTTGTCATTGTCAATGTTTGCTTCTCATACAACTTAGTGTCAACTATGTGCTCATATGCTTTTGGCAAAGAGCCGAGGAGTATAATTCCTTGGTCTTCTTTGTCTATTGTCACATCGACATTCTTGAGGTCAAGAATCAATTTATTAAAATCATCCAAATGTTTTCTAAGCTCCTTTGCTTCTTCTATTTGGAGTGTGTATAATTGTTTCTTCCAAAATTGTTGAGTAGTAAGAGATCTTTTCATATAAATTGATACAAGCTTCTGCCATACCTCAAATGCCGAGCCTCTTTAGCAACCTTTCTCAACACTTCATCACCAAGAGAAAGGAGAATGTTACTGTGTGCCTTCAATTGCATTTCTCTTGCTCTGACCCTGTTAGTAACTGCAACAAGATTCTCCTCAGAAATGACATCGGCAAGGTCTCGATGAACCAGTAAAGCCTTTATCTTAATCCACCATAGGCTGAAATCATTCTCCCCATTGAACTTGTCGATATCGAACCTTTGCATTGACATGATCAAGAAACAAGAACTCGTTCTACGCCCCAACATCACTAGTCTACTTCTGATCACAAGATCTTACCAGAAAAAGCAAGAAAAATCTCCTTGCTGCTTGTGTCTGACCTGAGCGACCCGAGCACGTAAGCAGAACCACGCCCTCCTCTTGCCTCTGTGCGATATGCTTCAATTTCCCGATTGTGGAACCAAACCACAACTATTGCTCCACCAGGCCACTCCGACCCAGGTAGCTGCTCCCTCGCGAAATCGCGCTCCGATCCTTGACCCGGCTCGTCGCCCACGTGCTAGCCCCGGCCGTACCTTGCTCCCACGACCACCCGCTGCTCCCCCAGCCGCATTGCGTCCCGTGCGCACTGCGCGCCTTCATGCCTCGAGATCTAAGTCTGCACGCCTAATGCGTGTGCCTGCTCACCGTGCACTGCCTGAGCATGTTCCCTCGTGCCAGTCGTGAACCGCCCATCTACGATCCTGCGGCCCATGTATGTTCGCGAGCCCCGTGCTACTGCCCGCGCCCTGAGTGCGTTTACCCACGCATCTTGCTGCCTGCGACCAGCCCACGCGCAATCGTGCCACCCGATATGCACTTCCAACTCCGGCCGGTCTCCGCTTCTCATGCGCCTATGCGCGCAACTTTTGCCTAACAACAGACCTACGCAACCGCCTCCATTCCTCTAGTTCGATTTCTTGAACAAGAAACTTCCTTCACCTAGCTCTGATATCAATTTGTTGGGATTTCTTGGAGGAGGACGAAGCTCCTTGAGCTTCTTGGCGGAGAGCGAGGAGTGGGAAGAATGGGAGATAGCACATTGAACAGATTTCTTTATTGATTGGCTTACTCCCTATTACAGCCTATTGCTCTTATTTATAGGCAACAATGGCTACACAAAGCAACACACCAAAGGCAATACGAGCTATACAAGAAACTAAAGAAAGTACATTGAAACAACTAACAAAAATCTGGACCAATATGTAACAATTTACAACCACCATGATTGAATCCACACCACATTTGTTTAGTAATAATCCTAAAGCAAAGTCAAGACTAAAATCTTCTCAAATGGATTTCACATTTGGCAATTGAGTATATAAGTGGTGTTTTGTGTTCTTCCTTTGTACACTAGGTAAATATGACATCTTTCCACATACTAGCAAACATCTCTCTGAACCAAAAGAATATAGCCTGTAATAACAACAGTGTTTTATCTCTTCTTGTATGAGCCACACGTCCTTCAACGTGCATTTTCTTTATTAACTATGTCCGGAGTGAAGTATTATATGATCATTGACTGAAGTGTGGTTATTGCATCGAGAAATTCCAAAGTATCTCTAGCCCAATAATTTTTATTTGATTAACCACGAGTATTCTAATTTGTCAGTTGAGTGCATTTGCTATCCTATTGGATGTGTCAACTTTATGCTTGGGAGCAAAGCCTAATTTTTGTAAGAACATCAACCATTAACCCTGCATACAACAACAACAACAACAACAACATCAAGCCTTTATCCCACTGCGTGGGGTCGGCTACATGAATCCTTTTTCTCCATTGTGTCTTGTTAAAAGTCAAATTCTCGTTTAAATCTAATAAAGAAAGATCATTTCTAATATTTTCTAACCAAGTCTTTTTAGGTTTACCTCTACCTTTCTTAATATAAGTCAAATCTAAGACCTCTACATTCCTAACTGGGTCATCGGGAGGCCGCCGTTTTATGTGACCAAACCATCTAAGGAGACTCTCTCTAATCTTATCTTCCACTGGAGCTACTCCAACCTTTTCACGAATATGCTCATTTCGTATCCTATCTCTAAGGGTAAAGCCACTCATCCACCTGAGCATCCTCATCTCTGCAACACTTAACTTAGAATTATGCTTCTCTTTTAATGGCCAACATTTGACACCATAAAGCATTGCAGGTCTCACCACCATCTTATAGAATTTTCCCTTAAGTTTGAGGGGTACTTTTCTATCACACAATAAGCCCGATGCATTCCTCCATTTC
Source organism: Dendrobium chrysotoxum (assembly GCA_019925795.1). Taxonomy (NCBI): domain Eukaryota; kingdom Viridiplantae; phylum Streptophyta; class Magnoliopsida; order Asparagales; family Orchidaceae; genus Dendrobium; species Dendrobium chrysotoxum. Next base: position 80,131,643 of record CM034313.1, read on the forward strand.
AACCATCCAACTTGGATTCTGCTGATAATATCCCCATCTATTTCACCATCACTCTGAACAATAGATCCAAGATATCTAAAACGTGTACTCTTATTAATGACTTGATCGCCCAGAGTCACAATCCCCTCACTAGGTCTATTATTACTAAAATTACACTCCATATATTCTGTTTTAGATCTACTCAAGCGGAAACCTTTAGACTCTAAGGTTGACCTCCACAATTCTAGTTTACCTTCAACTCCCTCTCTAGTCTTATCAACAAGAAGAATATCATCAGCAAAAAGCATACACCAAGGTACATCCTCTTGCAAATGTCTAGTGAGAACATCCATGACTAAAGCAAAAAGATACAGGCTTAAGGCTGATCCTTGATGTAATCCAACCGAAATAGGGAAATACTTGGTCAAACCACCTTGTGTTTGAACACAAGTAATAGCTCCTGCATACATATGTTTAATGATTTGAATATAAGCGTTATTAACTCCTTGCTTTTCAAGAACTCTCCATAGCACTTATCTTGGAACTTTATCATATGCTTTTTCTAAATCAATAAATATCATATGTAAATCCTCCTTATTCTCTCTATATTTCTCCAACAAACCTCTTAATAAATGTATGGCTTCCATACTAGACCTACCCGGTATAAATCCAAATTGATTTTGAGAAACATTAGTATCACGCTGCAACCTATGCTCCATAACTTGTTCCCATAGTTTTAAAGTATAACACATTAACTTAATTCCTCTATAATTCGCACAATCTTGTGCATCACCTTTATTCTTAAAAATAGGGATTAACACGCTCATTCTCCACTCATCTGACATCTTTTTAGTCTTCAAAACAGTATTAAAAAGTTTAGTAAGCCAAGAAATTCCTTCTTCTCCTAAGCATTTCCACACCTCTATTGGAATATCATCAGGTCCAACAGCTTTTCCACCCTTCATTTTCTTTAAAGCCTCTCTAACTTCAGTTTTACTAATACGCTGATAAAAACAAAAATTTTTATTTTTATTTAGGGTGCTAAGGTCACTACAATCAATTTTATTTTCACATTCTTCATTAAAAAGTTTAACAAAATATCTCAACCACCTTTCTTGAATATCATCTTCTAAAAAAAGTACTTTTTGATCTTCATCCTTAATACATTTCACTTGAACTAAATCCTTACTACTCCTATCTCTTTGTTTGGCAAAGTTATACATATATCTTTCTCCCTCCTTAGTATCTAATCTATTATATAAATCACTAAAAGCTAAACTCTTTGCATCGCATATTGCTTTCTTAGATTCCTTACGTGCCTCTTTGTATATTTTCCAATTATCAGAATTTTTATAATTAAATCAATTTTTATAATAAATCTTCTTATTTTTAATATTTTCTTGCACATTTGAATTCCACCACCAACTATTTTTACTATTAGGAGTTTTTCCCTTTGAAACTCCAAGCAGATCTTTTGCAATATTCTTAATATCACTAGCCACTTTTTTCTACATAACATTAGCATCCTCATGCACAGACAAAATCTTAAGATCTAAAATCTTACTCTCAAAAATATTTTTATTACTATTCTTTAAATACTCCCCATCTAATCTTAAAATATCATTTTACTTTATTTTTTATTTTCTGTCCCATTATCTTCAACTCCAAAACTAATAAATGATGTTGGGTATATAAATTTTCACTCGGAATAACTTTACAATCTTTGCAATCTAAACGATCTACTTTTCTTATAAGAAAATAATCAATCTGAGTTGTGCTATATCCATTTTTATAAGTAATGAGATGCTCATTCCTTTTCTTAAATAAGGTATTAGCAATTAAAAAATCATAAGCTAAACAAAAATCTAATATGGACTTACCACCTTCATTTGTCGTTCCAAATCCTTGGCCACCATGAATGTTTTTAAAATCATCTACCTTTCTACCAACATGTCCATTTAAATCTCCTCCAATAAAAACTCTTTCTTCAAGAGGTATCTTTTGTATTAATTCTTCCAAGTCATTCCAAAATTTTAATTTTGAATCCATATCCAAACCCACTTGAGGAGCATAAGCACTTATAATGTTAACAATCTTAGCATCAACAACAATCTTTAAAGCTATAATTCTATCTCCAATTCTATTAATATTTATAACATTATCCTTCAAACTCTTATCTAAAATCACGCCTACACCATTTCTAGTACGACTCCTACCTGAATACCAAAGTTTAAATCCTAAACTATCAATCTCCTTAGCCTTCTCTCCAACCCATTTAGTTTCCTGAATGCACAGAATATTTATCTTCATATGAATTATAATATCTATTAATTCCATTAATTTTCCTGTAAGAGAACCTATATTCCAAGTTCCTATCCTAATTTTAGTTTCATGGACTAGCTTCTTTGCCCACATCCGTCCTTGACGTGGGAACCCTTGCCTATTTAACATTGCACCCGGGCAGCGGTGCAGCAGCCCTTGCACACTTGTCGCTGTATTCAGGCCATACAGCGCGTCGCTTCCAGGGGACGCCCTAGCATTAACACAATTTTTTAAAGGATTCATGTCATTATTATTCGACAAGTTTTACGCTGGCTGTCGACTACCTAACGCAACCCTCCACTTTTCTCATCCAGGACTTGGGACCTGACAACGGCCGTGTTAACCATTAACCCTGCATATGATTTGAAATTTTTAAGGAGTGTAGAAATGGGAGAGATTGATGGTCAGATAAGACATGTTTTTGATGTAGTAATTAATGTTATCACTTTTTAAGAACACAAACTGTTCATCAGTGTGATTGCCGAAGCGATTATGGTGAATTCTTGAATCTCTCGTCACAATCCCATGAAAAATTACCTGTAGTTTGATGCCAACATTTGTTCAAGAGTCGATTGAGCTACTTGCAGAGTATCCAAGCTCTGATCGTCACCATGAGTTTCATTCTTGCCGATGTCAGCCTTGTGTTTGAAATCAATCTGGTATAGAAGCCGAACAACAAAGAAAAAAATAGAGAATTCCAGGAAATCCCCTTTCTATTCGGTAATAATTATTTATGTTAGAAAATATCAAAATTTGCCTCCTTACAACAAATATGGTTATATATATAAAACAGTAAATGAAGAGAAAAGTAAATGGAGGTTCGGTGAGCTGAATTAGCAGACCTTCAAGGGAAAAATAGGTATTTGCGTATGATTAAGACTGTAGATGGTGGAAGAGATGAGACCTTGATAAAAACATAATCACTTAATCACATTCTCTTATTTCGGTTTTCCCTTGATTTCCAGCCACCTAGTTTAAGGTGCTTGCTTACAAAAACCATTATATTGCCTTGCTTCCTTATTTTCAATTTCTCATTTTCCTTCAAAAGTGGATAGTGGAAAATTGTTAAGCAACTTCTCTATTTTAAACAGTGCTGTAGCACTGTATTAGAATGATTTTTAGCATGTCCATGATTCATGGTCTCCATCAACATCATTGCTTTCAACTATGAATTTCAGAGCATTTTATCTCTTTGACTGTTATATTGGTTGGGTGGTTGTGGTGGTTGCTTAAATTATTAAAGGTATCTAGTCCACAATTTGGTTCATAACTGAAATGTTACAAATAATAGCAACTATTTTTGTTTGTATACAGAGGGATTTGACTTGGTTTTGAACTTTATTATTTCACTTGGGAGTTGGTCGCTCATATAGATGGATTTTCACAGTAAAATGTTGCTTGAAATTTTTCTTGGAATACTTTTTATTATATGGATAAAATTCATGCTAGTGATTCGTTTGTATCATATGCTAACATATTGCTTGAATTATACTGTAGTCTCCGATTTCAGGGATACAATCAGTTTTTATCATTATGAAGTTTTTCATTGATTGATGAAACATTTCAAATGAGTTGCATGCAAATTTGAGTTGTGATTGTGATAGGAAACACTTGAAGATCTCAAGTATTTCCTATCAATCTTCGGAAAACAGTGAGATTTCTCCAAAAAATTCACACCAAACCACAAAAATCTGATGGAAAACACTTGAAATTCACTAATAGAAGAAGAAAAACAGCAAGATACAATTGATCCTCTATTCGAGAGGAGGATCGATCTCTCCCAAATCTCTAGACGCCGCTAGAGCCCAAAAGAAAACCTAAATCTAGAAGATCTTAAATTTCAGCCAAATTCAAGATGCCCTAACCCTAAGAAAACAAACTATTTAATGCATACAAATCAAAAGGAAATCCCTAAACAGTCCCTACATTCAATTTCCCTCCTAAAATTCTTTCAAAAACTTTCCTAAATGGCTCTATAGAAAACGGCGGTCGGATCCCGCGTACAGGAAGAGGCGGAACCTCCGCCTCTGTTCCGCTGAGCCGTTCCCGCGTGGACCAGCTGGACCGGTCCCGTGGACCGGTCTAACAGATTGTTGATTATATGAACTATGCTCATTTAGCAATAGCCAAAAGAACATTATTTGATGACAAGGGCAGCTACCAGTTACTGCTGCTATAGCGCTGAATTATTTGAAAATATTTCTTTGAATCATTTAATTGACTCTCATTATTTTCGTGCCGAAGTTACTTATTTTTTCTTATGTAGGCATGCGTATGATGCATTTCTCTAAGACTAGTATGTTATGGTTTTGTGTGCTTCTGATTTTATTCCTGTATAATATAATTGATATTTTATTTTTGTTCCTTGTTCATACGAGTCCTAATTTTGGAGAAAAAGTTTCTCAATAAATCTTTATATTCATAGATCTATACAGTCAAAGGTTTTCTGTTTGGATAATTTGTGATTGCTTCTGGAAACGTTTCAGCTCTGGCAAATGTCAAATCATCCATTGGCGGAAAGGACACAGGGATGAGTGCCATCCTCCACCTGTTGATCATTTCAAAGGCCAGCCTCATTTTGCAGATTTGAAAGGTGGACAAGCTGAAAGGAATGATGATCACTGCAGTGCTTATCAAAATATCTCTATTATGGATGCTGGCCTAGCTGAAGAAACAATCATTGGCGAGAGCAGGCCAGAGATTGATGGAAAACTAGATGATGTGGAATCTTTTGAAACATCCTTCAATAAATCAGTGCCATCAAAGTCTGACCTCTCTTCAGAAACGTACAGTCAGATTGGCAATGTTAGGCAGAAATCTTCTGCAAGTACTTCTGGAAAGCAATTTGCTACTTCTTTGATCGACTCCTCTGCTTCTTTTGACTGCACATTGGCCCGCCTTGGAGAGATCCCTCATGTTGCTTCTTCAAATGCGGCCTTACTGGAGCACAATCTGGACAGCATTCCAACGCAAGTTCTTATGTTTCCTTTACCAACCCAAAGATATCTTTTTGCAGTATTCTTGAGAGTTCTAGAACTTTTGTTGGTTCTGAGAAGGTAAATCTTCCATACTTTCCATATGGGATAGCGAGTGCAAACGCTTTTTATAATGCCTCCTCAAATGACTTTAAACTGCAGGCCACTTTTATGAATGAGGAAGCTGAGTGCAAGTTGAATGGTCCTTCAAATATGAAGTCCTCTGGCTCAAACAGATCCTTGAATGTTCGGCTTTGTCAGACTAATAATAACTCTAGGACTACTAGCTTATGTTCCAAAACATCAGATAAATTTGAAATTTTGAATTTTTCCGAGAACCATAATGAATGCCAGGAGACTGCAGTTGAAATTGTCGGATCTGCTGGTTATAATGAATTCCATACTCACAACAATAATCAAACTCAGTTGGATGCTATGCTTCATTCAAAAGGGTCTCTTAATGTTTCTAACGCAAAATCCTTTTCATCCACAGCAAGTCCAGTTACACTTCAGCCTACAGCTACAAAAGACTCAAGCTTTGAAAAATCATGTAGTGTTACTTGTGGGGAGAAAAATAAAGAACAGTTCAAGTTTTTATCTTCTTCCTTTGAGGATAATTTATCTCCCTTAGCTCAGGGTCCAACCATTGTAAGAGAAGGGCCTCATGTTGTTGAAAATGATCCTCCTGTTTCAACCAAATCATTAGAGGTTTCTAACTCTTTATTAAATGGTAAGATATTTGTCGGCAATGGTGCTAAACAAATTTCATCATCACCGCTTAGGCATGTTCAGCCAGGGGCTTGTAACTTTGGATCTCTAAAATACAACTATAAGGTACTATTGTTCTAGCTGAGTTTTTAAAACATCTGCTATCACATACATAGTTTTTGATTGTTTATATCTTCCTATGTCACATTAGATGCTTTTTTCGTACGACCTCTTCATCAAGCTTTACAACTCTGATAAGGTGTGGTTGAACCCTTGTGGTCTGATTAACTGTGGTAATAGGTAATGTAATATCTTTTCACATTTAAATTGACTTTGAAATATCAGAGCCTGCCATGCAATTTGGCTTGCTTCATACTTGACTATTTAATTTTGTACAAAATTAATGCTCTTTTCAATGATTACAGCATGTGTTGTTATTCTATCTCTAATCTTAGATCAACTGCCTCTGAGTTCAATGCTTCATGATTTTCGTTAAAATGAATCATCATCATCATTAGCTATGTTCTAACTTTTTCAATTTAACTTTGTGATTCCTCATCTTCCGTTCCTTCTTGCTAACTATTATTGTTTTAGGTATTAAATATATTCTTTACAAATTATTTTGAACAATTCCTATTTATTTTATCTTAGATCAACCATTTTTCCTTCTTAATCTTTAAACAATAATTATCTAACTGTTTAACGGGTGCAATTTTTATGCTTGTTTTGCGTATTTAAACCACCCAAGACTATTTTTTTCATTAGATGCCCTTTTAACAATACTTCTAATTTAATTATTTTTTTAGTTAAATTTTCCTAATTTCATCGCATATTCATATGATGGTTCAATTTTCGCCACTTTGTGTTATCAATAGCTATTTTATTGTCCAATACTCGAATCCAAACTATATACTCGCTCCAATTTAATTTTATGAAATTTACTTATAAGTTTCTTTGATATCCTCTTATCATATAATACTTCCATGATACTATATTTTAGCTGCAAAACCTTAACTTTAGAATTTATAGTCTCCTCCATGTCTTTAGTCTTATGTATAATGTATTCATCATACTTAAACCTATCAAACTTATGTAACACTTTATCTTTTAATAATTTGGCTTATAATTGCAAATGCCTTTTCCAGTAAAATTTTATACCATATGCTCAATATATCTACTAATTATGCACTCTATATTTTCTAAACATTTTCGTAATTATTCTAAATTTTCTTTTATCTTAGCAGACGTCTCACTAATTAGGATTTTGTCTTTTGTGGAAAGCATATACTTGGGCTACTGAATTTGTACATTCTTAATAAGCATTTTTATAACTATAAGACTCAATGTTGATCATTGATGTAATCTTTTTTTAGTTGGAAGCTTTGTCCCCAACTACTTCTGATACTATTATAGTTGCAATTGCTTCATTGTACTTATCTTTAATTACTTTCCCATACTTTTGACATATATCCTTTTTTTTAGTTCGCACCAAATTAATTATCTTAGTTCTTGGTCATAAGCTTTTTCAATACCATGAAAAATCATATGAAGATCCATTCTCTTTTATCATCTCAATTTAAAAAATTGCTTCAATCTTCAATCATCTTGGCATGAAACCAAATTGATTCTTTGGTTGATGTAGTTTGTTTTAAGTCTTTATTTTGTCATTATCTCTTAAAACTTTATTTTTTCTCATATATTTGATTCCTTTGTACTCTCTTTAAAATGAATAATTTACTAAAATATTGCTAGATTCTTTTGGTCAATATAAGATTTTAAGGCTTATATGATGATAATGATATGCTAAGCTTGAGCATGGGTGTTATGAATCTATTTGTTTATAATCTCCATTTGCTTACCAGCTTATATCCCCCCATGTTTCTTTATTGAGCTTCTTGCTTTGATAATATATGCAGTCCTTCGGAAGGTGTCTTTGTAGACCATTTCAAATTAGTTGTTATATGTGCAAGCACTTATGTGATTCTGATACTTTTTTTTCATAAGAAGTTCATAATGTATTATTTATCAAGAATTATCTTTTCATACTTAGAAACTTTATGATGCAAGACAACTTGTTTTAGAGTTTCTGATTAAATCAACAACATGATTGCACGAAAGTATGCCCATAAAATTAAATTCATGATGTACCAATATTTTGCTCGGACAAAAAATTCATCTATTTTGATGAAAATGAGAAAAAATATGTAAAATTCATCCAAAATGATTATATGGTGGTCCACCAAATAGAATTTTTTTGAGAAATTTGAGATCAATTGAACCACTGTACAATTAAGATTCACATTGCCATAAAAATTCATACTATAATTGCGGGCTCCAAAAATTCGCGCCCCGGCCTCTCTACGACCCTTTCTTTTTTTGTTGGCGAGGAGAGTTTTAACAAGTTTATATTTCAGGGTAAATTTTCAGAAGTCATATTTGATTTTTAGATAAGACACTACGAGAGATTTCGCCCTCATTTTGCGAGGACTTTATGATCTGAGTTCTGGTTTCCTATAGGCGCAAGCCCCTATAGTTTATTACCCCTACCGATAATGAGAGAATTTTTTATTAAAGCTAGTTGTTGGATAGACACTAAATACTCAACATATAACAGCAGCATAATTAGATATTGAAAATTGAAATTTTATCACCGTGCACTTAAAGCAGATTGTGAGAGGAATAATGATGAACCCCATCAAGATTCAATGGTTTCATCGTCCTGAGTCATCATGGTCCTTAGTCTACTTAGTCAGAGGAAGTAGTCGACCCAACCTGACCGAAGAATCCTTATCAGCAGCCATGGGTTGCTTCATACAAGGGTACCTTGTAGACTTGGGGTGAATGTTTGTTTAAGGAGACAGATTTAAGTTCACCTTAGCTAACAAAGGGCTTTGTGCTCTATCAATTATACCCTATTGATTCATTACTCAAGGATTTTGAGCCATTGGGGAACATACGGAATCTGGTCGTGACCATAATTTAGTGGTACCATTTGGCGGTAAAATCACCCGGTTAGAGAGCCCTAGTCATAACCGTTTACTTGTGGTGCCATTTGGCTGCGAAACCACCGGCTAGAGGACACATGCCACGTCTTTACTGACAAAAGATGGTTTGAGAATAAATTCTAGTGATATTTTCGACTGGACATTCGTTATTTGTGAGCTGAAGTGATTTTCAAATTTATCCACCTCGACAAATTGTTGTGGAGGATAGATGATTTTTTTTGCTTTAAATTATTATGTGATTTATTTTATCTTGAATATCTTAGGTTTTACGATTATTGAAATTTGAGCTTTTATCAAAATTAGAGCCCTTTAATGATTTAATTTTGAGATTTAGGAGCATTCAAAAGAGAGACCCCTCTGATTGATATTAACTTTCAACACGACCATCATTAGAATTTTGTGGGTATTTTCATTTCATTAGTCGAACCTTGTCAACTCTGTTTGCTTACTAACAGAGGATCGACTTCAACTCCTAATTTTTGGAGTTACCATAGAAATATTGGAACCGAGAGTATGAGTATGTATTTTAATATATGAATTTACTTCATAAAGGATCTTGAAGGCCTAATATGAACCTATAAAATCAAATACTTTGGTTAATTTAATGAGCGTTGGTTCCGAGAGTTTGTGCTTTTAGCAATGAACCTTTCTTGTAATAGACCTTGAAGGCCTAGTATAAACGTATAAAATTAAATACTCTAGTCGGTGCTACGAACGTGTATTTGTTCGCTGTTCAAATCTTATCAACTCTGGTTCATTCACAGAGGATCATACTCAAACTTAAGTTCACTTTTGATCCGTGTAGCATTCTTAGGTAAGTGTTTAGGAGCGTAACGCACTTCTCGGAGCACATGTAGGTGTTTGAATTTCATTTTAAATAATGCGCATGCCATTTTTGTGTACTAGCGATGTATTTCACATGCTTGAAAACTCTTTCATTGTTGCTTTAGTCCATGCAATATCTTCAGACGTCATGTGTATGTTTCGCGCTCATTGGGCTCATGTAGGGGTGCAAACGAGTCGAGTCGAGCTCAAGTCAGGGGGTGTTCGAGTCGAGCTCAAAAATCGAGCTCGAGCTCGACTCGTTCCACCGAACGAGTTCGAGCCACTCGTCGAGCCTCCGGTGCGGTCCGTTTCGCCTTCCAACCAGGGGCGGAGCTAGGATTTTTTTTTATGTGGGGGCACAAATCATTAAAGTATTTAAAAGAAAGAATTATGGAGCAATAAGTTTCAGCTTTCAAAAACAAATCTCACTAGTCTTACAAATGATAAGAGTAGATGTCAATGCTTCTGAAAAGTGAATTAAAAGACAAGCAAATGCAAGGCTAAGCCTTACAACAGTCAAATGTCTTAAAGGGCCAACGTAGCTAGAAAGGTAAGATGCCTATCCCTAATAATTCATGTAGCAGCCATAAACTTGCAAGAATACTGAGAATTATGTTCATGAAACACAGCTAAAAAACATGAGAATCATGTGCTTGAACAATTCATCAATTTAGACTTCGTTTGGGACGACTTTTTTGCTGCTTCTTAAAGTAATTTTTTAGTACAAAAAATAAAAATTTTGTACTAAAAAAACTGTTTTATGAAGCAATATGAAAGCCGTCCCAAGCATCTATAAATATGATTAATTTTTACAAATTTAAACATGACACATTTAGAGAGGGAATAAGCTAATGAAAGAGATCATGAGATATGATGACATGTTTAAAAAATCATAATCCAAAACAGAACAAGTCCATTTCTTTGGCTCAAAGGGGCGAGACCATCTAATGCGTTATTGTCGTTACACATAGATAAGAAATTTAGAGCATCTTAATGCTTAAAAAGAAAAACTGCCTTAAAAAAGTACAAAGCAGTCTAAGCCAAAATGAAAAAACGGTGGATTTACAGACATATCACAAAATCTCATATATTTATATATCCAATAACAAAATTTTTATAAAGACTTGTTCTTTCATCTTCGACTGATATATTTAGTGTCTTGGTGATTAGCTTACTGCTTACAGAAGGCAGGTTAACACAAACAAAAACACACCCGTCAGCCACAAAAAATAGGAAAAATCCAACCAATAAGGTAAGGAAAACCCCATGAAAAAACAACGAAAATAACCCATCTAGATCCATAAACCAAGATTTAAAAAAAAAAAAAACTATCAACAAGCGGTAAAAACAATACAAAGATACAGCATCAAACAAAGAAACAAAGAAGAAGGCAAGAAGCTCACCAGGTGAGAAGAGGGCTACCGCGACTGGGCGGCGTTCGGCCTCGGAAGGTGGAAGAGGGCGACCCGCGACCGACGTTTGGGAGTTCGGAGTGCTCTCTTCCGTGCGACTGGGTGGGGCGTTTGGAGTTCTCTCTTCCGCGACAACTGGATAGGCGGGATAGTTATTTCTTAATTAGGATGAAAAAAGAAATTATTTATTTGATTTATTCTATACTTATTGCATAATAAATGATATTAACTACATGCTATTACCAAAGTCAGTGGGGGCCCGTGCCCCCAGGGCCCCCACACTGCATCCGCCATTGCTTCCAACACGTGCGTTCCTCGAAAAATTAATTTGCGGTTTTTTACAACTGCACAGAGAGAGAGAGAGAGAGAGAGAGAGAGAGAGAGAGAGAGAGAGAGAGAGAGAGAGAGAGAGAGATGTGAGCAGTTTTTTGAGTGGTAGACTGTTTAGCATTTATTACAGTGTCCTGTCAGAGTTGAGAGAGAGTGCCGGCTCGGGATTTGAGAATCCGACGGGATTTGAAAATCCATCGGGATTTTGAATCAGGCGGGATTTTGAAATTGCAGCAGGGATTATTATTAATTTTTATAAAATATTTAAATTTAATAGTTTCGAACCGGCTCGCGAGCCGAGCCTTGTCAAGCTCGAACTCGAGCTCGTTTAATAAACGAGCTCGAATTTGAGCTTATAAACGAGTCGAGCTCGAGTCGGCTCAGCTCACTTCCACCCCTAGGCCCATGCAGTATTTTGCTTGTCAAGCCATTTTGCATAATGTGTTCATATATCAGATAGTGTATATGCATGTCGCATTGTTGGACAATACATGTATGATGTATTTGCATGATATATATACACGATACATTTGATGTGTTGGATAGTACATATGCATTGTGTATAATGCATATTTGAATGTTGAGTAATGTATTTGCACAACATATTTATATGTCTTATAGTATGCATGTGCAATGTGCATGCGTAAACTTCCTGTGCCTTTTTATCATCATCTAATGCATTTTAGCTCTCTCACTTCTGGTTTTTATTTTACAAATCTTGCTTTCTGCAACTTTTCACTCGCTTGGTTTGGTTTTTATCTGCATATTTGAATAGGCATTTAACACAGATAAATGGTGACCAAACCAAACCAACACAGCAATTAGAAAACAATCGATTCTCTATTCGCATGCTTGCACCAAAATAATAAAATCAAACCTATGAAGCACCCAACTAACACCAAATCAGAATGTTAATGTACTCGTCTTAACACGTACAACTCACATTTTTTGACAAAAATAAAATTTAGCATGTGCATCTTGCCTGTGCCCAGAATCTGTGAGATGTTTCTTATTCAATTTTAAAAATAATGTTCCAATTAGTGGAAGAAACTAACTATTACGTTAAAATGAGGGCACTAGAAGGAGATTTGCAGAGTTTCCTGTAATGTTTCTTGTGCTTTTTGAATTATCATTTTCTATTGGAAAATTTTGCCATCTTTGGGGTTGTTATTGTCTTCAACATTATCATTTATTTATTTAAATTACTGACCCCACTATTCGTTTGCTTTTCTCTCATTGCAGCTGTTATGCAAATGCTGCGCTTCAGTGCCTTGCTTTTACTCGCCCGCTTGCTGCATATCTTCTTGAAGGGCTCCATGCTAAAACATGCAAGTATCTCTTGTATTCATGTTAAAATGTATTTTTGTAATATAACATTCATGTTCTTTGTAGGTCCAAAGAAAGAGTGGTGCTTTACATGCGCTCTTGAAAGTCTCCTAATGGAGGCGAATCACAGGAAGTCTCCCCTGTCTCCAGTTGGAATTATTTCCCATGTACATGTCATTGGTAGCAGTTTTAGTCAGGGGAGAGAAGAAGACGCTCATGAATTTCTGAGGTGAGGTTCATCCCAATTATATATATTTTTTGCATAACCGAAGATTTGTGCTAATTGTTATGTTTTCAATTGTAAAGGTTCTCATGCTTGTCGAGGCTTAAGGTTCCAAAACCCAAAATCATCTAATGCTAACATTGAGGGATGAGACACTCACTGTTTTCATAAAAGTTCCCAATTTAATAAAAGTTTCCTAATTAGATAGCATAATACTAGTTGGTGAAGTCTTTTTTTAGGTGAAATATTGAATAGCGGTGGAAAGAATTAAAATGGGCTCAAAATTAATAGGAGTAGGCTAAATTTATGAAATAAAATTATAGTAGATGCTAAATAAAAATCAAGTAGGGGTTCAAATTTGTTTTAAACCAATCATAATTCAAAACAAAACAAAACAAAATATCATTAATGGAAACCAAACCAAAATCAATAAAAGATGGAAGTGAATTATTCGGTTCGATTTTTGTTCACTTTTCAATTTAGGATGAGAAACTATAAATAGCCATCATTAGTGAGATGTCAAATGCATTTTAATGAAATTTTGCTTACTAACTAACTATTTCCAATACAATGAAAAGAGCCACTAAAATCTCAAATGCATTTTAATGAAAAGAATACAACACTAATAAAAATAACATCAAGCCTTTATCCCACTATGCGGGTTAGCGGGGTTGACTATTTGATTAATTTTTCTTCATTGAGTCCTATTTAGAGCCAAATTATCATTTAAATCTAATAAAAATATTATTTCTAATACTTTCTAATTACATATTTTTAGTTCTACCTCTACCTTTTTTGACATAGGCTAGGTCTAATACATTTACTCTCCTAATCGGGTTATTGAAAGGCTATTGTTTTATGTGACTAAACCATATTAAGACGACTCTCTCTTTAATTGTCATCGGAGCTACTCCAACATTTTCTCATATACACTCGTTTTACATTTTATCTCTAAGAGTAAAGCCACTCACCTACCTGAGCAGCCTCCTATTCCAATCATTAAAATTTCGCTTATTTTAATGAAAAGAATATTATAACTATTTCGACAAATACCTTTATTTTGGATTATCATGCCTACGTTATACGTTCTTCTCTGCTCTTTCATTCTTTAAATTCTTTGGATAATACTTGCGAATGTTTTCAAATATGGAATGGGTTTTAACACAACTCAATGAGTATGACATGCTTCTAATCATAGTAATAGAAGACAATTTGATCAATATGCATTCTTGCTGTAAAATATAAAGTAATTTTACTAACAATTAATTTTGAAAATGACCATCAATCAAATCTTATGCATATGTAACGCGCATATTCTATTTTAGTATTTTTGCAACTAATATAACCATCATAGGAAACACCCTTTAAATAGAACCAATCAAGGCACTCCCATAACTTTTTCCATTTCATGCGTGAGTACATTGCGTACCTTATTATTTTTGGTGGGTGTACTCCATCAATCAACATATACATACAAACATTATTTAGGAGTTATTTCATTTACATTTTCATAACATTTAATATTTTTTATCACTCATAATTGTATATTGTTTAAAGTGATGGTGAAATAGTTAGATATTGTTAATAGAATTCAAGTTGGATGGATGAAGTGGAGGAATACATCGGGTTTGTTGTGTGATTGAAAAGTCCCTCTCAAATTTAATGAAAAATTCTATGAGATGGTGGTGAGACCTGTAATGCTTTATGGCACAAAATGTTGGCCATTAAAAGATAAGCATAAAGTGTTGACGAAGTATGTTTTGATGGATGAGTGGCTTCTCTCTTAGAGATAGAATGTGAAATGAGTAAATATGTGAAAGAGGTTGGAGTTGCTCCAATGGCAGATAAGATTAGAGAGAGTCGCCTTAGATGTTTTGGCCACATAATAAAAGGCCGGCCTTTTGATGACCTATTTAGGAGAGTAGATGTATTAGATTGATCTATGTTAAGAAAGGTTAAGGTAGACCTAAAAAGACTTGGGTAGAAAATATTAGAAATGATATTTTTTTATTAAATTTAAATGAAAATTTGACTCTTAACATAACACAAAGGAGAAAAAAGATTCATTTACCCGACCTCACGTAGTGGGATAAATGCTTGATTTGATGTTGTTATATTATATAACATAAAACAAAACTACTTAATGATGACGTGAATTTTCGTGTGTTTCAATATGATCAACTTTACTACAACAAAATTTAATCATAAATGAATTTGCAATAACAATTGTTAAAATAAATAGCATTTTTGTACAATAAATTTAGGAGAAATAATACTATTACTATAAATTAGTAACTTGAGTATTTACCTCGAATCTACATGACTATCTTTTTGCCCTTTTTAGTCTTTCATTTGACTCTGACAGTTAAGCACCTATAATCAAGTTTAATTATGTGAGATATCTTTATTATGGTAGTTTATATATCTAATAAATCTCCCTTCTTTAATTAGCTACTCAATGTGTATAAATAATTCACATTTTCTATAAAAAAGATAATTATTATTAATTTATACTTATTCCTCAAATTTTATTTTATCACTTATCTTATTAATAATAATAAAATTTTATTCATTTCTTTCTCTCTCTCTCTCTAAATTTACCTCTTATCATTTTAAATTTAGAATCGTAATTTAATAACTTTTATTTTCTAAAATGAAATTTCTTGTTATGTTATTTTATATTTACTATACAAATATTTTAATCCTTTAAAAAAATCTACATATATACATACTCTCTCATAAAAATACCTAATAATTAATTAGTTTCTATCATATATATAATGTCATTCATTATTTTTTTGTTTTTTTTTAATTTAAGATTTAAATTATTGTAATCACATATCTTTATTTTATTTAAATGTAATCACTTATTAAAAATTTGATAATTTAAATAATCAACCCTAATGGCGATTTCTAAAAATTTAATTTGAAATATTCTAAAGTAGACAATAAGTAATCCTAATACCAAATAAGCTTAATTTTTTTAATACTAATCATCAAATAAAATTTTCTTTACCTTCCCCAAACCTAGCGTCGAACCCTTCTCCTCACCCATGCTTGTCGCTCAAGCCCTCATTTGCCTCCGACCTCGCACACGGCTACTATCCCATGCTCGGTTTCCCTGGTCTCGCTCTTCCTCCCTGATTTCCCTCATCTCTCGCTATTTTATAGGGACAAAATATTTTCGTCTTCTCACAACCCAAGCGACGGTCGCTTCCTTCGAAACTCCAAACGGCAGAATCAACGCATATTCCTTGTCTTCGTCGACACTTGAGGTGATAAAACTCTTTGTCTTAATCAGCACCAGGTTGTGGAATCAACGACGGATTTGGTCCCTTTCGTCTTCTTCGTCTTCCTTGACACCTCTCTTCGGCTTCCGGGACTCCATGCGACGACGGGAGCGGTTCGGGGTATTACAAGCATTCTCCCCTGATTACCCTATTATATCCAGCACTTGGCTAATTTTTGGCCCTAAAGTGACACTGATTGAGAGGGTTGCATTCTTGTTCTCTGATCCATTTGGTCGGGGTATGTTTTGAAGCACTAAAAATGATTTATGACTTGAGTCATTTTACTTGTTCATGTTTATAGACTCTCACTGAGCTGATAATGAACATGGACATGGTTATCTAAAGGTTCTAAGCATGCAGGGTTCCACTATGAAATTAGAAACAATCTTTGAACCTTGAATCCTCTTTGTTTGAATACTTGTTATTGCCCCCACCTCATTCTCACACTTTGGGGTTCCACTGCCACGCCATGTTGAGTGGTTCAAAGAAAAAGAATCAAAGAAAAAAAAAAAAAAAGCCTTGTGCTTGCTCTTTGTAGGCAAGCGTATTGATTTTAGCTTTTTTTTCCTTTTAATGGTGTTTTAGTAATGCTAATTTAGGGCATTCCTAAAGATTTCAATATATTTTTGAATACAATACTAGTGAAAATTGGTGATTCATAGGTACTTTGTTTTGATTATTTATGCCATATTTGATGGAGGAATTGATTTTTGGTGACTTTTTTTGACAGGCATGCCATTGATGCAATGCAATCTGCATGCC
This sequence comes from Dendrobium chrysotoxum, assembly GCA_019925795.1. NCBI lineage: Eukaryota > Viridiplantae > Streptophyta > Magnoliopsida > Asparagales > Orchidaceae > Dendrobium > Dendrobium chrysotoxum. Next base: position 80,148,800 of record CM034313.1, read on the forward strand.
TTAAAGAAGCTGGTGCAAATGCTGTTGCTGAGTTTGCTCAAGAAACCACTCTTATACAATTAATATTTGGCGGATACCTCCATTCTAAGGTTATTTTTTGAAAAAAAATGGTCCAAATTTATGGTTACCGTGCTTTTGCTTTTACTACAAAATTTAAAATGAAAATCATTAGCATAAAAATGTTGATTATTAGTAGCATGCAGATTAAGTGCATGAGGTGTAAAGGAAAATCAGAGCGGCGTGAGCGCATGATGGATCTAACTGTTGAGATTCATGGTGATATTGAGACACTTGAAGTAGCTCTTGCTCGGTTCACAGCTACTGAGGTCATGGAAGGAGAGAACAAGTACAAATGTGGCAGGTTCTGGTTTTACACAATTCCATTAATTTTTTTTTTACTTAATCATATAGCTTCTTGAAGCACCAGAAATAATCAGTTGAGTTATGGCAGCTTATTTTTGCTAGTCTTGCTGATTTCTTTTGGCGACATGACAAAAACTTTGAGTATATATGATCCTTACATCTAGCCTGGATCTTTTTCTTATCATTTGTTTCTTTGAACCTACACTGAGCACAAATATTTGTTTTATGTATTAATCTATTACATTTCAAATAACATATATTTACTAATTTTCTTATAACTGCTGTGCTTTTGAAAAACTTGACTGTACAATAAAAATTATGAAATGCATCTGTAAGAGAATATCATAGAGGTAAATTTTATAAAATTATAATTAGGATTATGCTTTATAAATTTGAATGTTGGCCCATACACCTTGATAGGAAGATTAAGAGTGGAAGAAATAGGAATATTAATATGAATATGTGAAAAAATAGGAAGAATCTATTAAAATATGATTATATTGGAGGGATGGTGGGAGTATCATTTAATGAAGATAAAGTAGTGGATAATAGACTTAATTGGTTGAGAGTAGAAGATGAACCAATAAGGTGGGCTAAATAAATTAATGGCAAAGGATTATGTAGGAAAAGATAGAAGGCCGATGGTAACATGATAGAAGTGGTGTGATATGCCTTGGAGTCAAATTCCGCAAGCAACAGCAGTAAATTCATAGAAAAACAGCAAAAACAATAGATTTAGAAGGAATAATTGGCTGATTTTGATTATTAACTAAAAAAGAAACAAGCGATACAAGCGATCTACAATTAGAGAGGTAGATCGTCTCTTCCGATCAACCAGACGCCGTTAGGAAGCCCTTCTAGAAAAAACTATAGCAGAAAAACTCAATAAAAAACATAACCCTAATACAAAATAATAATCCCTATATAAGCCCGTACTCTTCCCCCCAATTTAGCCCTAAAAGAGCTCTCTTGCCTTAATTAATTCCCTCCCTATTTTGAATTCAAATTTTCTTCATTAATTCCTTCCTTAATCCTCCTCCTGGCATATGGAATAATTGGTTTGCTGGGACCTAGAAGGAACCGAAATTTCTGATGTTTCCTCCCTTGCTGTTGGGCCGGCTGCAGGATTGGTCCTGCTTGATCGGTCGTAACAATATCCCCCTCCCAAAAATGCACCTTGTCCTCAAGGTGGAAGGTTGTCTCTTATGACTCTCATGTGGCATCATGCTCTGGCAGGTTCTTCCACTTGATCAGCACCTCTTGTGTCTTTGTCTCCTGATGCAAGCAAACTAGAGAGAAAGCCAGATAAAGAGAACAATAGGCAACACTTACTTAAATTAACTTCAAATAGTAGCAATCATCCACATTTCCAAAAGACAAAGGAGAATTGAAACCAAACGAAACAAAAAGAAAAATAAAAAGTCGTTATCCTCAGAACAACCGTAGGAACGGTTTCCTCGCATGTATCAAAAAGTAGGTAAAGTAAAGTATGTGCTTAGGGCTAGCAAACCAAATGGTCCACCACAGCAAGAAAGTCCAACTGTCCAACCAACTCCGATGGCAAATGCTCTCCAAATCAACCAACCAACAACACCAAAAGAACCAGAGGAAGGATACAGGTGGAATGTAACTTGTGGAGAGAAGAAGAGGTAAGAAGCCCGAGAAGAATATAGCTCGCAAGCTATAGAAAAGAGGAGAAGAAAGTGGACAAAGCTCTCAAGCTTTTCCAAGAGAAAAAACCCTCAGGTTTAGGTGGTTATGTCAAGCAATTTTCAACAACCTTTTCCTTCCAAAAACATGTTATATAAATAGGCAAACCATAAGGAAACCAAACAGCCATAGCACCTCCAACTAAACCAATTAGATTTAGGGAAATGAAAGACCAAAGGTCACCAAACAGCAGCCATAAAGTTTAGCACAGGAAACATGACAAAAGTCCACAGCAAACCAGCCAAAAAGGTCACGGAACCAGCCAGCTGGGAAGGAACCGAAGGGGCAGACCAGCAACCAAGGCAGCAGGCCACGGAACCAGCCAGCTGGGAAGGAACCGAAGGGGCAAACCAGCAACCAAGGCAGCAGGCACAAGAAGCCCAACAAACCTCTTGGGAAACAGAAGTAAAACCACCAAAACCGAAGGGTTAAGAGGAGAAACCGAGGAGGCAGCAAGGGGGAAAACGAGAAGGCAGCAAGGGGAAAAGAAAAGCCACATTCCACCATACCTTTAAGAATTAATGAGCTTCACCACAACTTCATACCTTTTAGAATTAATGAGTTAAACTTCAGCTATCAAAAATAGAACTCTAATATCAGCTCCCAACCGAAAATCAGCAACCACCAAAGGACCCAAGCTAGCAAACCAAGGTCTACCAAGCCCAAAGCACAACCTACCATGCTCATAGGATGCCTTCCATCATTGGATAGCTAAAAAAAATGTAAAATAATAAAATAAAAACCATTGTTCAATAAGAAATAAAAAAAAAAACATGATTGCATCGTCTCCCCCCTGCGCACACCTGCTATTTCTAGGGGTGCCAACATAATCTCCATGTCCGTTGTCAAAGTTGGGGGTAGTGATGATGGTGTATGTTCCCCTATGACCTTCCTTAGTTGCGATACATGAACGACCGGGTGCAAAGTTGAGGATGGTGGTTGTCTTAATCGATAGGCTACTGCTTCGATGCGCTCCAAGATCGCATAAGGCCCAAAATACCGTGGGGATAGTTTTTCATTCTTTCTCCTGGCTAATGTTTTTTGTCAGTAGGGCCTCAAGTTTAAGTAAACCATGTCTCTTGGTTCAAAATTTACATCTCCTTTGCCCATCTGCCTTCCTTTTTATGATCATTCGGCTCTAAACAAATGCCCCTTAAGCTCTGCTAGTACCCTGTCTCTCTCCTCTAAGTACTGCTCTACACTGGATATTGGTGTAGTGCTGCCTCATAATGAATCAAGTGAGGTGGGTCTCTCCCATAAAGAATCCTGAAGGGAGTGGTATGAGATGTTGTACCAATATTCTACCCACACAATCCACCTAGCCCAACTCTTTGGTGTGTTTTGATACAAAGCATCTCAAGTAGGCCTCTAAACTCTGGTTGACCACTTCTGTCTGACTGTTTGTCTGAGGGTGATAGGCTGTACTTTGCTTCAATATTGTCCCCTTTACTTGTCCGACACAATAGCTTTTGGGAACCTGTGCAAGCGTACCACTTCTTGAATGAAAACAATAGCTACTGTGACTACGGTGTAAGGGTGCTTTAGAGGGATGAAATTTGCATACTTGCTCAATCCGCCTAGTACTATCAAGATCACCGAATACCCTTCTGATCGTGGTAGCCCTTTGATGAAGTCCATCATCACTTCCTCCCACACCCTCTTCGGTAGGGCTGAAGGATGTAGTAACCCTGCTGACGTCATGGCTAAGTACTTATGCCTTTGACATACATCACATTTGGCTATCCAGTTTTCTACTTCACGACGCATCACTACCCAATATAACTCTATTGATAATCAACTATATGTCTTTTGAACTTTGGAGTGCCCTCTTATCGCACTACCATGGAACTCTTGCAATAGTTTGGGAATATACCCCGAGGTTTGAGGTAACACAAACCTCCCATGGTACAATGTCTGTCCCTCTTTCAGAACATAATATGGGTGACTGTCTAGATCCTGCAGTAGCTCCTCCCTGATCTTCCTCAACTCTTCATTATGCTCATTCTCATGTCTTAATGCCTCCTAATATACCATCAATGGTACTGATAAGACTGCCAACTGAGGTCCCTCATCTCTCCTGGACAAGGCATTTGTTGCCTCGTTTTCTAGTCCTGGCCGGTACTGAATCTCAAAATCATATCCAAATAACTTGGATAGCCATCTCAGATGCTCCTCAGTGACCATCTGCTGTTCCAACAAAAACTTCAGGCTCCTTTGATTTGTCCTGACTATGAAATGTCTCCCCAGCAGATAAGGCCGCCATTTCTGAATAGCCAAAATGATCGCCATCAACTCTCGCTCATACACTAATTTGAACTTTCTCTTGGTTGTGAGCACCTGGTTGAAGTATGCAATAGACCTATGATCTTGCATGAGTACTACTCTTAGCCTATAAAGTGATGCATCCGTCTCCACCAAAAAGGGTCTCCTAAAATCTGGAAGTGCTAGCCCAGGTACACTGATCATCGTTGTCTTCAACTCCTGGAAGGCTTGGGTCGCTTCCTCCCCCCATTTGAAATTATCTTTTTACAATTGCTCCTTTAAAGGTCTTGCTATGGTACCATATCCCTTCGCAAATTTTCGATTGTAATCGGTGAGCCCTAAGAACCCCCGCAACTCCCTCAAATTCTTAGGAAGAGGCTAGTCCACCATGGCCTGAATCTTGGACTAGTCAGCTGACATCCTATCTCTGGACACCACATGCCCTAAATACTCTACCTATGATTACCCAAATATGCATTTTTTCTAGTTGGCAAACAACTGATGCTCCCTCAATGTCTCCATGACAGTCTTCAAGTGCTCCTAGTGTTCTACATCTGTCCTGCCGTATATCAAAATGTCATAAAAAAATACTTGGACAAACCTTTGGAGGTTTGGCTTGAACACTCAGTTCATAAGTGACTGGAAGATGGCAGGAGCATTGGTGAGGCCGAATGACATCACCAGGAACTCGTACTGCCGTTCATGTGTGCTGAAGGCCATCTTGTGCACGTCTGCTATCTGCATCATGATTTGATGGTATTCCGACTTCAAAACAATTTTGGAGAAGATCATAGCTCCAAATAACTCATCCAAGAGTTCATCTATCTTGGGAATCAAAAACTTATTGAGCATCGTTTCCTTGTTTAGAGCTCTCTAATTTGCACCAAACCTCCAGCTGCCATCCTTCTTTTTCACCAACAGTATCGAGCTTGAGAAATGACTTGCATTAGGTCTAATGATCCTTGCTTCCATCATCTCCCTGATCAGTCTTTCTATCTCATCCTTCTAGATCTGGGGGTAATTGTATGGTCTGACATTGATGGGAGAAATCCTTTCTTTCAAGTTGAGGGTTTTCATTCGCATCATTATCATAGTTGATTGGCTTTTCTTTTTATTCTCTCTTTTATCAACACCATTTAAATCTTATTTATCATCTTCTTCTTCTTTGATCTAGGTTTAATTTATTATGCTACTTGGGCTTTGGACAGTTAAAGTAAAAAAAGTTCAATACCTTTGAAACAATAAATTAGAGGTGTATGCATTTTTCATGGGTGTCAAGCCATGCCCCCAACAACGACGGCATACCCCTCTATTTCCCATCGGGAGGCATAAGCCTCAAAGTGCTTTGCATAGGCCTCGCCTTAGGCATGCCGTAGAGTTAGCCTCAAATTGTTTTATTTTAAATGATGATTTTAAGTTAACACCTAAAGAAAGCAAATGTTAGTGTGTTTAGTGATCTTCAATTTGTGAATCTTAGTTTTATTATTATTATTTTTTGTTTTGTTATGATCTATATTCAGTGCATCATACTAGTTGCATTAGGAACCCTGGACCCTTAGCCATCCTTTATTACTGTCCTTTCTTCCTATCTCTCTCGCACACACACAATGTTTCTCACTCCTCTTTCCTTTTCTCTCATTCTCTCCATCATTGTGTTCTTGCTCGCTCATTCACCCTTTGTGTCTTTGTTGATAAAGTGGTGGAGAGGAGAGAGAGAGAGGATAGAAGCTAGCCAGGCTCATATAAATCATTGGGAAAATGACCAAATGATTCCTTTTTAAAAACTTGAGGGACTAAAATGGTCCTTTAATATAGTTAGAGACCATTTTGATCCTTCATAAAGAGTCAATGGACCATTTTAGTCATCTTCTCATAAATCATTTGATTTTTTTTTGCTACTATACTTGAGCTTTGTTTAGGATTGAACTTGGTTTTGAAATTCGGTTTAATTAATCCAACCTTACCATTGAGCTACCTTTGCGACACAGCTCATATTGATCTGCTGGTTGGGAGCTTTGGCTACCAACCAAAAGGTCTAAGGTTCAAAGCTTGCCTATGTGATTAGTGTGTGAGTTTGTCTTAATTGCCTCTCCGATTTTCCTTAAATTAACTTATGCGTGTCCACAACTAACATAAATCTTATTTATGGGTTTATTTCATTTACTAGTTTGTCTGGGTTTTAGAGTTGATTCAGCTATTTTATTTGATCAAACTGCTCATTTTTTCGCCATTCGTTCCTTGTAATAAAGCAAATTTAGTTCAATTGCCTTGTTATTTGCTCTTTATCAGGTGTAAATCTTTTGAACAAGCAAAAAAGCAATTGACAATTTTGGAGGCCCCCAATGTGCTTACAATTGCCTTGAAAAGATATCAGGTATCCGGTGAAACTGGATAAATTACCAGAGGTTTTTATTATTAGTTTAGATCCGAGTTTAATAGTTGTAGTTTTGTAGTTTTTTGTTTATGATTTCTAGGTTTGATATATTAATGAGTTGCCTTGCACTTGCCTCTTTTCAGTCTGGCAAATTTGGCAAGCTAAACAAGATGGTCCGATTCCCTGAATACCTTAACTTGGCTCCTTATATGAGGGGTTCAGATGACAAATCCCCAGTTTATAGGCTCTATGCAGTCGTGGTTCATAATGATGTTATGAATGCTGCTTTTTCTGGTCATTATGTCTGTTATGTGAAGAATGCACTGGGAAAGTGGTTCAAAGCTGATGACAGTGTGGTAAGCTTCATATCATGGGCATCATCTTCTTAAGCATCTCTTGCTACTTTTCTGTAGTAAACCTGGATTGTTAACTTTGAGGACATGCATATCTTGAGGTAAGTTACTACTCGCCCATCTATGAGGAACATTTGTGGGCCGTGCTAGTATCTGGGGTTTTTAATGTAGATTTGGTATGCGATGCACTTACATGCAATCAATTTATGCATGAAATATACAAATTTCATGAAATCAAGCTATTATTCTCATAAAAGTTTTTGATGAGAAGGCAATTGTTAAAAATCTAATTCTAATGAAAATATCTTGACATATTAGAAATGAACAACAATTAATTAAAGATCATAAAACCACCAAACAATTGAAATTTTGTGGACAAAAAAATCATATTGTCACAGATATAAGAGAAAACAATCAATCTTTAATTAATAATATTAGAAAAAGAAAAGAGAGAGTAGGAGAAGGGGAGAGAAGATAGAAGAGGGAAATAATAAACTATGGACATAACTCATACTTGAAGGTCATCTCTCCTAGATTGTCTACTCTCTCACTCTTGATCATGAACCTTCTCCTAAAATATCATGACCCGTCCTGGAGATTTGAATTAACGAAGAGAGAACATAACGGTCGGATAGTTAATACATTTCTTTCAATAACATACAACACCGAACAAACTAATATCCAATATATAACTGAAGAGCCACTAAAACACATTTTTAGCTTGAATATATACATAATCACTTCATACTTATTTTCATTTGATCTCCTTCTTATGTAGACAAATTCTTCTCTTTCAGCCATTTATTTCTCAAAAGATTTACTTGAAATTTTAGTTTAACAATTTGAGTTTACATAATAAACTCAATGGATAATCACAGTTTGTAGAATAACAGTTAACCATACATAAAAGTAATCATGTTTCTTTATCTTTTTTTATAGTTAATATATACATAATATTTTGATAGGAAGTGAATTCAGAAATTTAGAGAAACCCTTGGCTGAAATTTGATTTCAGCAAACCAACGAACATACAACAAGAAAAACTCAGAATAAAAACACTCAAGACACTTTTTATTGAAAGATTTATGAAGGAAATAGCAAGATACAAGTGGTTCTTCAATTTGGAGAGGAAGTTCCGCCTCTCCCAATTCCCTAGCCGCCGCGCCCACTCAACCTAAGAACAATCTAAATATAGCAAAACACATAATCTGAAATCGCTCTATTATTAGCCTTAAATAGGTTCACCTAATTCCCTCCCAAATCAGCCCTCTTTCCCTAAATAATTCCCTCTCATATTTGAATTCAATTAGATCTCTTGCCCTAAATAATTTCCTCTTAATTGTAATGAAAACTTTTCTAAACAATTCTCCCTTGATTCCTCATTCCTTTCCCTAAATAATTCCCTCTTAGATTTTAAATTCAAATTAGATCTCTTGCCCTAAATAATTTCCTCTCAATTGTATTAAAACTTTCCTAAACAATTCTCCTTTGATTAAGAATCTTCCTAAAAAGTTCCCTCTTGGTTAGAAAACTTCTTAATTCCCTTCCAATCAGATTGGCCGGTCCATCAATATCCCCCTCCTAAAATGCCACCTTATCCTCAAGATGAAATGAAGGAAACTGCTGTTGAAGCACTGGACTGAAAAATGAATCGTCACTGTGTCGAATAATTCTTGTCTCCAGTATCTCCCTAATCAATCTCTCGATCCCATCTTTCTGGAGTTGGGGAGAACGACACGGACGAACACTGATATGTGAAACTCGTTCCTTCAAAATGATAGCATGCTCGTGTTCCCGTGGAGGAGGCAACCCTTAAACTGGCTGGAACACCTCTCGATACTGCTGTAGGAGTGGCTGAATCATGTCTGGTGTTTCTATATTCTCCTCATCTTCTTTTCCTTCGAAACTCTGCAACTTTACCAAAAATCCAACTCCTTCACCCTTTCCCCAACTTGGAAGTGGTTCCAAAGGTGGCATCTTCTCTTCTTCCCCAAAAATTTTCACCTCCTGATTCTTCCTCATTATCCCTATATTTGGGTTTCTCGCAATTCCTTGTCCGATCAACGGTGCTCTCGCCTCCGATGTTGTCGGTTTGGTTTGTCCCTTAAGCAACTTCTTTATCATCTCCTTCATGATGGCAAATTTCACATCGATCTTCTCATGAATAGCTGAAAATTACTTTTCGAAATATGAAATCTTTTCTACAAAATCAGATTTCATTTGTCCAACCTCCTTTTCCAAGACATCTACCTTTCTTCTTGCCATAGGTACCCGGATCTAGCTTCAAACAGCAAAAAATAAATAAATAAATAAATAAAACAACGAATCTGGTCTTCCAATAGAAAAAAATTAGCAAGACAGAGGGAACAAACGCAGCAGAAATCAACGACGAAGACTTATATTTCAGCCCAAGACACTGCTTTGATACCAATTTGATAGGAAGCGGATGTAGAAATTTAGAAAAACCCTTGGCTAAAATTTGATTTAAGCAAACCAACGAACATACAAGAAAAACTAGGAATATAAACACTCAAAACACTTTTTATTGAAAGATTTATGAAGGAAATAGCAAGATACAAGTGAATCTTCAATTTGGAGAGGAAGATTCGGCTCTCCCAAATCCCTAGCCGTCGGCTAGAGCCCACTCATCCCAAGAACAATCTAAATTCAGCAAAACACCATATGATCTGAAATCATCTATTGTTAGCCTTAAATAGGCTCCCCTAATTCCCTCCCAAATCAATCATCTTCTCTAAATAATTCCCTCTCATATTTGAATTTAAATTAGATCTCTTGAGCTAAATAATTTCATCTCACTTGTAATTAACACTTTCTTAAACAACCCCCCCTTAATTCCTCCTTCCTTTCCCTAAATAATTATCTCTTAGTTTTTGAATTCAAATTAGATCTCTCGCCCTAAGTAATTCCCTCTCAATTGTAACTAAAACTTCCTGAACAATTCCCCTTTGATTAAGAATATTCTTAAAAAAGTTTCCTCTTGATTAGAAAATTTTCTAATTTCCTCCCAATCAAATCGGTCGGTCCATCACATGATATATGATGTAGATTCTTATTATATTTCTTTTCAAATAACTTTTTTTTTCTATTTCATTTATTCTGTTATTTATATATTTATTTCTTTTATCTTTTCATTTAGTACAGGAGCACCTTTTAAAATTTTGTACTAATGAAGGTACAACCATTTTTATTTTTATTTCTTTTTCCATTTAACGTGCATGGGTATGTTGCGTCCCCTGCCAGTACCATAAGGGGTGAACTGTATTTGCATGCATGCATCTTTTTCCTTTTTATACTTTTCATTTTCATATTAATATTCATTTAGTTTATTTCATTTTTCCATCAAATATCATAGAAATATGTAAAGGCATTTTTCTCATATATATATTATGAACTTTAGTTATTTAATCATTCTCAAATTTATTGCATATTAACATTTAACTATAGAAAATACTTGAGCATGATATAATGTTTAGCAATAAAATAAAGCAAATGAATTTTCTATAACCAACATAATCACTCACTCTATTTTTTTCAATTGATTCATTTTATACATTAAACATTCAAACAACATATGTGCTACGACATATAGTAATTATAATAAAATAAAAGAAAATTGTAATTGCTATAAAACAATTGTAATTATTCCCTATGATTACTTTTGTGTTTCAATTTCTTCTAAATGCTCTTTGATATAAGTATATAACCTTTCTTAATACAACACTTAAGTCACATATAAAATTTTATGAAGCTGCATTGAAATTTCATAACTACACTTTCATAAATTTTCAATTAATCCATCATTTACAATTTAAAATCTTACCTAAATTCCTCAGGGATCTTTGTTTGATTTTGATGCTTTATCGCAGCATAACAAATTAAATTTCCTTCCCTGTCCAAAATATAACACCATTCATTTCCTTTTTTCTACTTTATTATATCATAGAAATTTATTGAAATAAGATTCATAAAGTTATTATTTGCTGCCTCAAATTTCCTTCTTCCTTGTTAAAATGAAACTTTCACCCACTAGATTTTTTCCTAATTGAATTTCTTCCTATTGGAAAATCACATACTATTGCTTTAGTCAAGAGGAATCAAATTTTTATAAATTTTCTTCTCTAAATTTAAACAGAAAAAAAATAAAAAATTGAAATCACTTACACTTTGTCATTAAAAATGAAGAAACTTTCAAACCCAAATTCCTTCTCTTTCTCAAAATTTCTTTCCTTTGCCTTCCTTCTCTTTCTTCTTCCTCTCAGTCATGGCTTTCTCTCGGTTACTGCTTTCCCTCGCTTGTCTGATTCCACTGGAGTGAGCGAATCGGAGTTATCTCCCACGAGGAATCGTAACCTTTCACTCCCGAACACTCATCCTTGCTCACTTACACGATTTGGTCCTGCTAGCTACTCTCGCATTTGCTCTCGGCCTGCCCGACTCCACCCGCTTGACATGCTGCTTCACCTGCTTTAATTAGGGGTCCGGTTCAGTTGAACTAGACCAACTGGTTCTTACATAGAATGTCTGAAGTCTCGTGTTTGATCATGGATCAGAATCCTAGAAGAAGAAGAATGCTTACATCCTAAGGAAAATTTAATTTTATCCACATAATTGCATTTTTTTACAAGCCTTGAAATCCTTATTTATAAGCCGTTTGTAGCACTGAATAGGACATATTAAGGTACCTGGAATAGAAGCTAAAGGAGAAGCTGCAAAAATAATGAACTTGAGCTGCTAGAAGACAAACCACAATGATTAGCTTTAAAAACAGCATTGAAACTGTAATTAACGAAAGGGAAGTAATAGATATTACAAGGATAGCTACAACAACATGCAATAAAAATAGGAAATTTGGTGGAGAAAACAAAGAAGTTGCACCTGCCTCCAATCCTGATAAAATAGGAGAAGGAATAGAAATTTTAGGAATATGAAGCCATAGAATACAAGTCAGTGGTGCAAGTGTGAAAAGAGCTGACAATAAAACTTCTTGTTCAACTCTACAATGAAGTGAGTTTGGCTTGTTTGATAGGTAAATGTGGTAAATTTGAATTTTCAGCTCATTCGCTAAATGAGATGAACACACACAAGGGCCAAGTCGATTATGGGAGCTCGATTTATTTATATATCTGCAAATGTATGTACATATATTTACTCTCTCTCTCTGTATATATATAAATAAAGGAGGTACACTTGTTCGCATTTGGCTCTATAGTTAAAGTATTGGGTCAAGGAGCTCCAACTCTATAGTTAGCTTCATTTTCACACCTCAATGAATGATTTTGTCAATATTTTTGCAATAGATCTCAGCGTAATAGTTAAATTTTCTATTAATATATTTGTAATTCATCACATATGGGTCTACTTTTTTAGTTCATAATGTTCTTTTGTTGTCAGACATTAATGGCGAGCGCAATTTAATTAGCAATAATAGCTTAATGAATTATATTTTTATGATGATGTGACAAATGTGTAGGTGAAGTATTGTATGTGAAGCATGAATGAGGTGAAAAGGAGATGAATCTAATTTCAAATCTATTGGTGGAAAAAATAAGAAAAATCCATGATATTGGTTGGTGTTTCATGACATAAAATTATATTACATAAATTAAAATTTCTATTAATACTATAATTTTTTGGGATTTCTATTTTTTATACATTTTTAAGTTATGATGGGTAAGTTTATATATGGTAAAGTTTTCTTTGCAATTAATTTCTAAGGTGTTCTTGGAGGAAATATTTTGGATTTAGTTGGACGATGACCTTATTAACTTCTTTGAATTCCATATATGTCACAATCTAGCTTAGAGTCTCGAATGAACGAGGCGGAATAGACGATCAACTAGATATCACAATTCTTTCAATATCAATAATTACTCAATAAACTAAATATCCAATTGTAACTGAAAAGCTACTAAAATAACTTTTAAGTTTAAACATGCCATAAAATTATTATTACCTATTTCTAGTTGACCCTCTTCTTGTATACATGAAATCTTCTTGATCAGTTATTTAATCAACATAGGATTTATCTAAAATTTCAATTTAATAAATTGAGTATTTAGAAATAAACTCAGTGGTCAATTATGATTTATAATATAACAGTAACAATTTTATGCATTTAAGTTGTTATGGTATAACATCAGACATTTCATTATATAATCATAAATTTGTATGTGTGTGTGTGCGTGTGTGTGTATATATATATATTATTATTATAAATCTTTGATTTCATAATCCTTCTTTAGCATGTCTATCATTTAAACTTTAACTTTTAATAATTCATTTAATTCAAGAGCACCATCTAATAAGTATCAATTAAGGTACTTTCATTTTTATTATCTTTTCCTTTTCCATTTATCATGAGCGGGTATGTTGCGCCATAGCCAGTAATTTAAGGTGGTGAACTCTTGGACTGCAAGCATATAACTTTTTCATTTATCAATTTTCATTTCATATTAAAATTCATACATTTCTTTTCAATTTTATTTACATGTGCATAGTAGTCTCAATATAAAATTATTGCATATATATGAATTTACTTTGTAAAAAATTCTTTCTACATCCGAAATCTAAATTATGAAATTTTCGATAGGAATATGCATAATCATTTAATATTTCTCTTTTTCAATATCAAGCAAAATTTATTTTAAAGGAACTATCATATATATATATATATATATATATGATACTACTATAGAACACAATTACTCACTTTGCTTCTTTTCTTGTGGTGAAACCCTTCCAATTTTTTTGAGTTCTTAATTGATTCTTTTTTGTTCCCTCTAAAATCAAAGACATAATTATGAAATTTTACACTAGTTAAGAATTATACTTTATTTACTTTAAATTAAATCTCTATTTACATATTAAATTCTTACATATTTTTCCTGAGAACCTTCGCGCTTGGTTTCGATATTTCTTCACTGTTCAACAATTAAATTCTTCCACTATCCAAAATAACAATAATTGCATTAAATACTACTAGAATTAATCCTGAAGATGTCGAACGTTGTCAAAGTAACAACAGATGTATCAGATGTCATCGAAGACAATGTCAAGTGCATTGAATATCATAAAAAATAACGTTGACGGCCTTCAAATTATCAAGTCATTTTTGTAGTTGCATTACCTATTATATTCTATGAAATTAATCAAAATGATGTTTACATAGCTTATATTGCTTACCTTCAATTTTCTTCTTCCTTGTTGCGTTGAAATTGCACAAATTGCAACCCCCTTTTTTCTGTCGAATAAAACCGAACTAATTGTTTTATAAAAAAACAGAAATAATAATCTCTCTAAAAAAATTTCACTTTTCTTTCTTTGTCGAGATTGAAACTCATAAATTCCTCTTCTTCTAATCCCTCATATTCCTTTTTGTCAAACACAATTTCTCTTTCTCCTCTTCTGCCTTTGACTCTTCCAAATCGAACAAAACCCTCCGCTAAACACCATGTCCTCTACTCTCCATTTCTGCCTTCACTGAACGACTTTTTCTGTCTTTGATTCCTCCCCAAAGTGAGAAATTTCAGTTTATACATATGAAGGATGGCATTCGTTCACGTGAGAAGCCGCTACTTGTGCTTGGTTCGCTCATCTGCTCGCTTGATCACTCGTGTGCTCGCCTACTCCATGCTCGCTTGCTCGCCCCTTACATTGTAATGGACTGGTTCGGTTGAACCGGTCCAATCAACTGATTTTACAATATATTCACATCTATAGTAGACTTGAAGTTGTCATAAAAAACTAGCTTTCGATGAATATCTTAATGCAAATTATGTATGTGAATGAGAAATGCGTATGAGCATAATGAGTGCAGGAGAGTTAAGAAATTCCCTATTGTTTTTAAAATGATAAACTATAGATAATTCTATGATGGAGGAAAAGAAAAGGGAAAGCTAAAATGGATGTTTATAAGATTCCACAAATTTTCATCTAATAACTGACAAATCGCCCAGATAAAACGTGCAAATGCTGGGCACGAACTTCTTCAAAAAAGCCAATCCAAATGTAAGAATATAGTGTAATGAGTTGTACCTTTGAATTGAAACAGTCAAACAAAGTTTTACATTTCAAGTTTCACGAGGCATTTATCATGAATTAATCCATTGATAAAGTTCTTATATGAATTTATGCATTAAAAAAATCATGAACTAAAGGCAAAATTGATACCTATTTGATTTAGTGTATAGGGACAATATCTAGAGATAATTTTTTAGAAGCTATTCGTTAACCAACTCCTCTTTTCTTTAGTTCCTTTTGAAAATATTCTAATTTTTCTTGCAACGAATTTTTAGATTTAGTTTTTTTGTTTTTCTGAGTTCTACAAGTTGCATAGCAAAATTTGAGGATTTCCTTAAAGTCTATATTTCTGGGCTAGCTTCATTATCAACTATGAACATTCAATATTTTACAATCGTCAATTTTCTTCTAAATTCTTAAACCTAATTTCACAAAGACACAGATTGTTCTCGGCAAGTCTTTTTTCTATCCGAGCCTCTGATTTTGCCTTAACCTCTATGAGGATTATATCATCAACAATTTTTAGCTATCTTTCATTTTGTGCAAAAATTTTCTCCTGTTGTATTTCAACGACAATATATTGATATGTGTTATTTTTGGCTGCATCAACCATGATGTTATTCAACTTAGCAGCAACCCCGTTGATAATGATCTTAGCAACATCAATCCTTTCCTTAGCTTTGATGGCTCTGCTTTGCAACTTTGAGTAATCCAATATTATGTAACCCATAATGCAGTGCTCATAGCTGTTTATTCTCATATATGTCTTTAGTGAAATAATTGTAGAATTTTGACCAATCTGGTTGGGAATGTGTTAGATCTACAATTTGAACTCCGAAATGGCTTTGGTTTAAGCTTTGAAAGGAAAATTCATTTAGAGTGCTAATTGTTGCACAATTACCATCTTCATTCCATTTTAAGATGTCTTTCATTCTTTTGAGGGATCTCTGCAAAATAATGAGGAAGTTTTATTAGTCAAGAAGAATTGTTGTAATGCTTATTAGAATAACAATAAAATGAGTTGAAAATGCCTTGTTTAATTGTCAAAGTTTGATTGGATTAAGATAGAGGTGCAAGGAGTTATTTTTTAATGAATATTTCAATTTTGATGAAAGACTCAACTAACTTCTCTAGGTTGGTTTATTCTCGGAATCAACACCTATTGTGACATTAGGATTGTTCGTGGGAAGGCTTTGCACACCTCATGTTGACCTACACATATGCACCACAAGAGTGTACAGATAATTAGAAATTGATGTTAATAACGATTGTTGGACACACCATTACATGATGTTAATTGAATAGCGCGATCACAATCAAAATGACTAAACGAGATCCGATTTCACAAATAGGACTTGATTGATGTGTCTGGAACACCAAAGATACCTACTAGAAGGACTCTTAGCATCAATAAATAGCCATTTGACAAAAAGAATAGAAAATGATGGACACAATGGCACAGAAATACCCGATTATCACCCATTTCACAAAACGGATCTCCTGATGTGTCTAGAACATCGAAATTGCATGGAAGGTAGGCCTATATTACTTATCTTCCTCACAAATGCGAGACAACTCCATCTAACCTATATTCCCTTAACCCGAAATGCAAGATTTACTCATGAGCAAGATGATGGCACGCTATTTGAGACACGAATGCCGAATCTTTTGCGAGAAATGATGCACATGTTAAAAAAACATATATAATAGCTATAATAATAAATTAATCACCAAATTATTGCTAAAAAATCGGCTAGTTTTTCATAATTATTACTACATAATTATATATACATACGTACTGGTGGCTGCTCTTAATCCTGGAATTTTCGTGACTCAACCTCATTGACGTCATCTCGTCACCTCATTGGTCCTGTCCCTGACAGTGAACTTCTAAAAAATAAAAATAAAAATAAAAATAAAAATAAAAATAAAAATAAAAGCCTAATGCTACTCACAATCAAGCTCCCCATCTCCCAATCACTCACAAAACCTATTGCTCTCTTTCGTGAACTCCTTTTCTCTCATTTGAACATCCATCAAACCTCCATCACGTTCCCGCAACTTCACTTAAACAATACGTCAAAACTCATTGCCCTTTCCCTTGCATGCTGCTAAGCTCACTCGCCCTCTCTAATTTCTCCCTCACACTGTCAGCCCCATTCAAACTCTAGGCTGCTAAGCTTTTCTCTATCCATAGTAATCAATAGTTAAATTCCATCCCATCTCCTTGTTCTCTCTTTTCTCAGCTCCACACCGAAGCCACTCCCTCGCTCCTAGCCAAGTCACCACACAAACCCCTCTCACGTGCTCAACCACCTCATGTCCATGTTCTTTGCACGAGATCACACCCAGGCTCACCAAAACTCTCTTTTCCTCCTCATAATAGCCTTCGCCTCCTCTCATCGACTCATAACTTTTAGGCCTAAACTCCATTATCCTCACAAACTTCTCTTTGGATCCATCTTAATGCAATAGCCATAACACATGGCCCATGGCTCTCGGCTAGTTTTTCGTATATATATATATAAATTGAATTTTATTTAAAAGAAAATAAATGATACAAAAAATACTAATCAAATATTTTACTTCTACTTGTGGTTGCTCTTAATTTTGGAATTTTCGCGACTCAACCTCATTGACGTCATCTTGTCACCTCACTGGTCCTGTCCCTGATAGTGAACTTCTAAAAAATTAAAAAAAAAATGCCTAATGCTACTCACAATCAAGCTCCCCATCTCCCAATCACTCTCAAAACCTACTGCTCTCTTTTTCGGACTTCTCCTTAGCTGAACACCCATCAAACCTCCATCATGTTCCCGCAACTTCACTCAAACAATACGTTGAAACTCATTGCCCTTTCCCTTGCATGCTGTGAAGCTCACTTGCCCTCTCTATTTTCTCCCTCACACCGTCAACCCCATCCAAACTCTAGGCCGCTAAGCTTTTCTCTATCCATAGTAATCATTAGCTAAATTCTAGCCCATCTCCTCGTTCTCTCTTCTCTCAACTCCACATAGAAGCCACTCCCCTGCTCCTAGCCAAGCTGCCACACAAACCCCTCACATCCTCAACCACCTCACGTCCCTGTTATTTGCACAAGAACACACCTAGGCTCACCAAAACCCTCTTTTCCTATAATAGCCTTGGCCTCCTCTCATCGACTCATAACTTTTAGGTCTGGACTCCATTATCCTTACAAACTTCTCTTTAAATCCATGTTAATGCAATAGCATAGCACCCCCCCTCCCCCCTATATGTGTAAATATAAATATGAGAAATGAAACAAATTTGTCAGTTTCGTTCTTGTGCAAAGGTATAATACAAAAAGCCTTAAATTTATGTACCCACAAGCGTTGTTCTAATGCGGAGGAGAAGTTTGAAAACTAAATACTTGTGTACGTTGTTTTAATGTGGCAGAAAACTTGCTTACTCTTTTGTGCAACTATCGAAGGCATACGTATGCTTCTTATTTGCATGGTGGGTATGAAGACTTGTCGGCCATGGTGTTTTATGACATTGAGCATGCATGCTTCTTATAAGCGTGGTGGGAAGGCATAAGAGACATCAGGAGGTTGTTGAAACAAAATGTGAATGAACATACAGGTGCAACTAACAGATGAGTAAAATGCATAAAAAAACAAGTTCAAACATCCTAAATATGTCATTCAAGTAATATTCAGGGATCCCGCACAAGGAACTCGAATGGGATGAGATGAACTAATATGTAACAAGAGATCTGATTCTCTTGTGGTGCTTGCCACACTTAATTACAATTATTTGAAGACAAACATCATTTCATGAAATATTTTAAAGATTCCAAGTCGCATTAGATGCCACTGGATCTACAACATATACATGCAACCGAACATATGGTGGAAGGCGCCTTTTAAAATTCAAAATAAAGCTTTGCATGCATTTAAATGACAAATATTTGCATAAAAAATCAAAATCTAGATATTTTTAAATCACACATGCGTAACATAACTTACAAATTCAAATATGACATCTCATAGAGTGTGTTACCGCTCTGAGAAACATGCAGTTGCCTCAAGAGGTTTGTGACTGCATCGAGAAGCATGTCGCTTTCTCACAATAGAGTACAATCTCATTGAGATGCATGCACTTTCTTTGAGAAGCAAGAAATTATCTCAGGAAGCGTGCAATTACTCCAAGAAATATGACACTTTTCCAAAAATTACATTGAAAAACAAACAAAAATATTGTGCAAGTGCACCAAAAAGTATGCAAGTATGTTGTGTTGGTGCATCAAAATAGGAGAAAGTATATTGGAAAAACATGCAAGTACATTGTACAAATGCATCGAAAAACATGCAAATGCACAGTATAGGTGTGTTAAAAAGCGCATGAGTTTATCGTGAATCATAAAAATGCGCCATGAAAATGCATTGAAAAATTTGCACGCCATCTAAAAGGAAAATCAAGTTGTTAATGCCAAAATATCACATGTGCTCCAATAAATACATCAACTCATAAATTTGAGGTATAAGCATTGTTTAAAATTGCGCAATATGAGGTTCGCCTTGAGGCCTGCCTCAACGTAATTCCAGTAAAAAATGCTTCGAGACTTACGCCTCGTGCTTTTTTTATGAGACTTACGAGTGCCTCGCCTCGCTGGCATGAGGCGTACACTTCACTTTATTTATATATATTTTTATTTAAAACTTACCTAAATCCTATACAAAAGCCTTAAAAAAATCGTGCCTTGCACCCCCAAGCCGCAGCAACTTCCTCTCAATTGCCTTGACCTCTAGTCCATCGCCTTCACCGTAGTCACCACCATCATAGTCGTCACAGGGGATCACTAGAAAGCTGCACGCCACCATCATCTCCTCTTAAGATTTTGGAGTATTATCTTTATGTTGATGACAAATATTTATGATAGATGAAGATAAATGAAGAAGAAATAAATTGAGAGGTATTGGACCCTACAGGATGAGGTGGGGAAGAGATCAATTTGTTATGACAGTGACTCAAATAAAAATTCCCTTAGTAATGATAATACAGATGATTTCTGAGTTATTGTCAATTATTTCAACTTTCTTTAAGAATTAGACATAGATGAGTAGGCAACTGAGAAAGAAAAAAATTACAGCTGAACTTGATGTTTTATGATACTTTTATACAATTCATATATTTTATGTTGTTTTGTTCCTATAATATTTGATGTCAAATGAGTGGAGATGAGTGTGTTAATTCCTATTTTTAAGAATAAAGGTGATGCACAAGATTGTGTGAATTATAGAGGAATTAAGTTAACGTGTCATACTTTTTAACTATGTGAGCGAGTTATGGAGTGTAGGTTGCGGCGTTAGACTAATGTTTCTCAAAATCAATTTGGATTTATGCCAGGTAGGTCTACTATGGAAGCCATACATTTATTGAGAGGTTTGATGGAGAAATATAAATAAAATAAGGAGGATCTACATATGATATTTATTGATTTAGAGAAAGTATATGATAAAGCTCTAATAGAAGTGCTATGGAGAGTTCTTGAAAAGAAAGGAGTTAATAACGCTTATATTCAAATCATTAAAGATATATATACATGAGCTATTACTTGTGTTCAAACACAAGGTGGTTTGACCAAGTATTTTCCTATTTCGGTTGGATTACATCAAGGATCAGCCTTAAGCCCATATCTTTTTGCTTAAGTCATGGATGTTCTCACTAGACATTTGCAAGAGGGTGTACCTTGGTCTATGCTTTTTGCTGATGATATTCTTCTTGTTGATACGACTAGAGAGGGAGTTGAAAGTAAACTTGAATTATGGAGGTCAACCTTAGAGTCTAAAGGTTTTCGCTCGAGTAGATCTAAAACTGAATATATATAGTGTAATTTTAGTAGTAATAGACCTAGTGAGGGCCTGAGGGGATTGTGACTTTGGGCGATCAAGTCATTAATAAGAGTACACATTTTAGATATCTTGGATCTATTGTTCAGAGTGATGGTGAAATAGATGGGGATATTATCAGCAGAATTCAAGTTGGATGGTTGAAGTGGAGGAATGCATCGGGCTTGTTGTGTGATAGAAAAGTCGCCCTCAAACCTAAGGAAAAATTCTATAAGATGGTGGTGAGACCTGCAATGCTTTATGGTGTCGAATGTTGGCCATTAAAAGAGAAGCATAATACTAAGTTAAGTGTTGCAGAGATGAGGATGCTCAGGTGGATGAGTGGCTTTACCCTTAGAGATAGGATATGAAATGAGCAAATACGTGAAAAGGTTGGAGTAGCTCCAGTGGAAGATAAGATTAGAGAGAGTCGCCTTAGATGGTTTGGTCACATTAAACGGCAGCCTTTCGATGACCCGATTAGGAAAGTAGAGGTATTAGATTTGACTTATGTTAAGAAAGGTAGAGGTAGACCTAAAAAGACTTGGTTAGAAAATATTAGAAATGATATTTCTTTATTAGATTTAAACGAGAATTTGATTTTTAACTGGACACAATGGAGAAAAATGATTCATGTAGCCGACCCCACGTAGTGGGACAAAGGTTTGATGTTGTTGTTATTCCTATAATATTTGGATTTCAATTCTGTTTCACATAATTGATCACTTAATACTTTACATCTTATACAATTTTTTTTCATATGTATGTAAATTTGTTACTTCATAGTTCAATAAAAATTTAATATGTCATCCTTTAACATATTATTTGGATATTATATAAAAAATCACTTTTAACTTTTATTTAACTTTATGCAATTTTTAGATTTTGAGGCTTACGCCTCAAAACGCTTTGAGCCTTACGCCTCGCCTCATGAAAGAAAAATGCCTCAATACCCAATTGTGCATTTTTAAACCTTGGGTATAAAAATGTTGTGCGGGTAAAATGAAAATAAATCTAAATTTTGCTCATCTCAAGAAGCGTTCAAGTGCATCGAAAATTATGCAAGTACACAAAACATTGAAAAAATGTGTAAGTGCATCATGCAAATCCATTGAGAAGCGTACAAGTGCATTGAAAACATGTAGTACCAAAGTCAAAATGTCTGCATGTGCTCCGACAAAAATGCTAAATATTTAAATTTTATTTATGTTCTGCAAAGTAAAAATATTTTAATTTTTCCTTGTATCGAGAATCATGCAATAAAAGTGAGTCGGTATTTTGAAATTTTACAAACTCTTCTTGTTAAAATTATAAGGTTTTTTTTAAAAATGCAACCCATGGCTGTCAAAAAAGATTTTTCGATCAGGTTGGGTCAACTACCTTCTCTGATTAAATAGATTAGGGATAATGATAACTCGGGATGACGAAATTATGAGATCTTCACTGGGTTCATCATTATTTTTCATATCATTTGCTTTAAGTTTATAGGGATGAATTGCTCAATTCTAAGCCAAATTTGTTATTATTGTATGCTAAATACTGCTAAATACTTATCATTTCATAGCTAGCCTTAATCAAAGGTTTTCTCTTGTAGTCTTATCTACGACTTGATCTTCTTGCTGAAATTTTCACTTGTAACATAAACTCTTTTAAAAGAACTGGGGCGTGAATTTTTGGAGCTCACACTTTATCCTCGATATTCTTATTTTCTTCTCCCTCATAAGGCTTCTCAATCAAAACTAATACTAGGGAGGAACGGATCGGGATTAGGCTAGTACTATTAGGATTAATTGTCCTAGATGGACGTCCGTTAAACAAAGTTTTATTGGGATCAAATGTAGTTCGTTCAACGATAGAATCATTGCTATTAATGGGAGACTTTTCCATTTTAAAATTCAAGTTGCCTCATTTTGTGGTCCTATATACAGAGGTTGCCACATTCTCTTTTGTTTTTTTTCTTCTTGTTCTTAATCCTCTCTATAGTTATAAATTCTTATTTTCTCTTCTCAGTGAAGAAAAAAACTATACCTCCTCATTGAAGGATGCTTCTCAATAATAGACGATGCTGGCATTTTTCTCCTTTTTTTTTGTTCTTTTTAGTCCTTTTCTTCTCAGCAAAATTGTAGACCATAGGTTTTGTCTTTGCACACTCAATGCAACTATCTTTGTCCACTTTACATTGAGTATTCTCAAACTTTTTGACTCGTCTTTTATTTATTTATTTTGGTTCTTACTACCAGGGTGAGAGACTTGGCGCATTTCTTTTCATTTCCCTCTAACAACCTCTTTTGATTCTTCAAATCTTTTAGAGACAAATTGCCTTTCACACCATCATCCAAGGAGGTAACCATCTTCACCATCTCAGAGTGTGCTAGTAGGCTTAAGGTTTTGATGGTGCAATGCCTGGAGAGGTGAGGAACTTTCATCCTTCATTATATTTGTAGAAAATATAGTAATTCTTCCAACCTATGTTGGAAGATGGGAGTCTCTAATACTCAATAAGTGGGAAGGATGCATACAAAAGAAGCAATTTGCAATGCAAAGAATTTAACTTTTAATGATTCATATAATAAATTTGATATTAAGGAGGGCGAAAGATTTATGTATAATTTAATCAAACAAAAAGATAGAACAAATAATGATTTAGTTCAAGTGAAGTGTATTGAGAATGAAGATAAAAAATTGCTTTTATTAGAAGAGAATATTTAATAAAGGTGGATGAGATATTTTGATAAGCTTTTCAATGCAAATTGGTAGAATCCGATTGACTTTAGTAACCTTAGCATTTTAAATGAAAATAAAGATTTTTATTTTTATTGTTGTATTAGTAAAACTTAAGTTAGAGAGGCTTTAAAAAAATGGGGTATAGAAAAATTGTTTGACCTGATGATATTCCAATAGAGATGTGGATATGCAGAAATTTCTTGGCATACGAAAATTTTCAATATAGAGATGTGGATATGATTAGGAGATGAATGAATTTCTTGGCTTATGAAAATTTTTAATATTATTTTGAAGATTAAAAAGATATCAGATGAGTGGAGAAAGAGTGTGTTGATTCTTATTTTTAAGAATAAAGGTGATGTATAAGAGTGCAAAAATTATCAAAGAATTAAGTTATTGTGTTATATATTTATTGAGCATAGGTTACAACGCGATACTAATGTTTCTCAAAATCAATTTGGATTCATGTCGGTTAGGTCTACATGGAAGCTATACATTTATTGAGAGGTTGGATGGAGTAGTATAGAGAGAATAAGGAGGATCTACATATGATATTTATTGATTTAGAGAAAGCATATGATAGAATTACAAGAGAAGTGCTCTAGAATGCTTTAGAAAAGAAATAAGTTAATAATGCTTATATTTAAATCATTAAGGATATTTATGCTGGAGTTGTTACTTGTGTTCAAGCACGTGGTGGTTTGACCAAGTATTTTCTATTTCGGTTGAATTACCTCAAGGATCAGCTTTAAGCCCATATCTATTTTTGCTTTAGTCATGGATGTTCTTGCTATACATTTGCAAGAGGATGCACCCCGGTGTATGCTTTGTGTTGATGATATTCTTCTTGTTGATAAGACTAGAGAGAGAGTTGAAGGAAAATTTGAATTATGGTCAACTTTAGAGTCTAAATATTTTTGTTTGATTAGATCTAAAATAGAATACATGGAGTGTAATTTAATAGTAATAGATCTAATGGGTGATTGTGACTTTGGGCGATCAAGTCATTAAAAAAAGTACACATTTTAGATATCTCGAGTCTATTGTTCAAAGTGATGGTGAAATAGATGAGATATTATTAGTAAAATTCAAGTTGGATGGTTGAAGTGGAGGAATGTGTCGGGCCTGTTGTGTGACAGAAAAGTATCCCTCAAACTTAAGGGAAAATTTTGTAAGATGGTGGTGAGACCTACTATGCTTTTTGGCGCGGAATGTTGGCCATTAAAAGAGAAGCATAAAATTAAGTTAAGTGGTGTAGAGATGAGGATGCTCAAGTGGATGAGTGATTTCACTCTTAGAGACAGAATGCAAAACAAGTATATATAAGTGAAAAGGTTGGAGTTGCTCCAGTGGTAGATAAGATTAGAGAGAGTCGTCTTAGATGACCTTGACGCATAAAATGTTGGCCTTCTCATGACTCGATTAGGAGAGTAGATGTATTAGATTTGACCTATGTTAAGAAAGTTAGATGTAGACCTAAAAAGATTTCGTTAGAAAATATTAAAAATGAAATTTTTTTATTAGATTTAAATGAGAATTTAACTCTTAATCGGACCTAGTGGAGAAAAAAAGATTCATGTAGCTGACCCCACGGAGTGGGATAAAGTCTTGTTATTGTTGTTGTATACATACCAAGGAATATTGATCTTTGCAAAGAGCCATTGGATTTGTTTTTGGATAACCGAAGACATGCTAAGTCAATTGAGTATGTACCATTTGAAATGTCATCAACATATCCACAAATTCATCATTGAAAGGAAACCTCTAATCCAATCTCAGAGCATTGTTCAAATAAACACACCTTATTAGTTTTATATGAGCTATGTGTCCTCTCATCTCTCCCAGGAAATCTTAGAATGAAATTGTTTTGTATAACGTTTTTTATTCTAATTTTTTTAGGCCCTTGGTGTTGTTTAAGCATCAGAACTTGTAGGGCATAGAAGTTGCTGGTGAAGTTCATAACTGTGTTATGAGTATCTTCTTCGCCATTATTCCCAGACATCTTCTCAATCAACTTCTTCAAAGAAAAATGGCAAAAATCCTAGAGAAGCAACGAGGAAGTAGAAAACATGAGAAGCAAGAGTAGAAATGAAGAAACAAAAGGGCATAAATGTTTTCTATATCTTACTCTTCAAAATCCTAGAAGAATGGAGACAATTTTTTGTGGGAAAAAAAGATGCATTAATGACTTTGATTATGCAGATTAGCATATTTTTCTAGGCAAATGGTGGTTAACATCAAGTTGTTATTTAAGGAATGTAAAGAAATATTACAAAAGGAAGAGTCACTCGAGCATTTTAGTCGTTGTTTTAGTCAACAGATGAGTTAATATCAAAGTTCCTTTCATTCCTCAGAAACTCATAGTTAATCTCAGGAACTCTTAGTTTTTCTTCTCATTTATAACATATACTACATATCATTATCAAAGAAAAATTCAGTTTCGCAAATAAACTTATATTAGAGAAGCATTATTGCATTCATCAGAGTAAAAAGTACGTCATATTACATCATTTTTTTCAAGACAAAAAAAAAAACAAAAAAACAAAAAGAAAGCAATCCAAAATAACTTAGCTTGCCGATAAGACCTACAATGAGAACATCTATCCTTTGGGAAATAATATTTTGGTTCATATTTGAACTAGGTCCATTTGTCAGATTCTCCAATTTGTTTAGGAGAATTTTTCGTTTGTGAACCGCTTGGGACTCTTATATTCCAGTCTTTGATTAGAAGAACCTTTGTCCATAGGTGCAAGATTATGCATGACAAGCATTATTCTGGTTTCCTCCATATTGAGAGAGCGTCAGGAAGTCAAGAGTCGAGGAGAGCATCAATTGAAAGGTATTCTAGTGATGCAACAACAAAAATGCTCATTTTTAAATACTCGATCTTGATTTTGCTCAGGATCGGAAGGTCACAACTTATTGTCAATGTAATACAGCCTGTTGTTTAGGAACCAACAATATTTTCTAGTCATTCAACTTATAGTTGAAAGTTTAAAACTCTTCCAAAATATCTTCAAGCCTAGACTGTTGTAATTGGTCAAAGATATCCAATTTTCTGTTTATCATAGTAATCTCGCTAGTTTATCCAATGATATTAATGATTGGGGAATCAAGAGCTGGTACAATCTCAGGAAAGCAGGCCAACCACTCTTAGGAAGGTCTCAACTATAACATCATTAATTAGTAGAAGCATTTCAGATCCTATCATTATGGAGGCATTATAAGTTGTACATGAATACTACATGTGTTGCAATCATAATTCTTAGAATTAATGAAGAGATTAACAATGATCCAACTGGGCACAACGTCTACACAACATTAGGAATCAATTAATAAGTGCTAATTCATTTCTTGAGATAAGGTATATAAAATAGTGCTGCTATAATCTCTCGAGGTCCGAACTATAAATATGAGCTATCTATTATCCTACTATGTTTGATCTACAATTGATGTTTAGCTATGAATCACCTGCGTTTAACAGATTTTCTCATAATTTTAACCATACGTTTTATATATGGATTGTAGCCTTGTTATTACGGGCTATTTTCTGGTATACTATATTAAGCCCATCATAACTATTGTTCAAAAGCATAGCATTAGTTCACCTTATATTTTTCTTTGTTTTTTTTGCAGGTAAAACAAGTTGAGCTTCAAGATGTCTTTTCTCAAGGTGCATATATGCTTCTTTATGCCCGGTAAACTACAAAAATTCTAATCCCAACGCTCTATTATGTTAAGTTGTATAGGTTCCTTTAATGCATAGCTGACTAATTCTCAATTAGGTGCTCTCCCCGTGCCCCAAGTCTCCTAAGAAAAGAAATAGCAAATAAGAGCAGATTAAAGCAGAATGGGGATTCTCATAGCTCCAAGGCAAGATCTAGCTCTAACATGTCACACCCTGGATTAGCCATCACACATCGAGGCAAAAGTCAGGTTTCCCATTCTTATGATCCAAAGTTTGGGCTGCATGATCTGTTTGATGAAAGACTTCGCCACACCAAGCTTGATATCTCCAGTGACACCTCTTCACTTTTTAGCTGCTCTGATGAGGGATCTTCCTGGAGTGCTGGGAGCACCAAAGACTCTGCCACTACCGAGGATTTCACCGAATCTGTAAATGATGAGCCTGGTCATATAAATTGTAATAGCGCTGTTAGATTCTCAGAAGACTCGGATGGATTCGCTTGCTCACCGAACTCGAATGGAAAAATGGATTCACCTGATCTCAGTCCCTTAGATTCAAGAATGGATAAGTGGATTGGTAGGGGTGTGCAGGGGGGTCTCCAACGAAGTGAGAACCTGCCATTTTTGTACAACTCCACTAAACAGTGTAGGAATCTAACAGAACAATCCAGCAATAGAAGTGAGACTAATTGGGTTAGCTCTAGTGAGATAAAGCCTACTGTATTATTGAAAAGGTCCAGTAGGGATACAACTGCCCAAACATTTTATTAGCTAGGTTTGGGCTTGAAAATAAGGTTTATTTTATTAATGATTGTATAGCTAGGTCAATGTAGAAGTGCTAGTGGGAGCGCGTTAATTCTGATTGCAAAGTCATACCGTGCCTCAATTTCTTTTCTTATGCCCTTTGTTTGCCATGTCTTTCTTGAGATAAACAGGCTGTTGAGGCCCAAGTCTTACACAGAAGTGCCTTAGAAGCTGAGAGGTAGGTTTAGAAAATGATAAAAAAATCTGAATCTGCTCAACAAAATATAACGAGTCAACAATAGGATAAATTATTAGGTGTATTAAATGCACATGGAGGCAGGTGTGAACATGCATTTCTATGTATTCTTGTGTATAAAATATGTCTTATCATACTAAGCTAACGTAATAATCATTCCAGTATTTGAGGTGACCACTGAATATTATCAATATTTGCCTTCATCAAATCTCTCCTGTTCATTCTTATTCAATGTATATACTATTTTTGATCTGCCGGAACGAAGCTGTTCGCTTACTTTCTCGAGGGGTTAGCAGAGTTGCATTAGCTCCCTCATACTCATACGGGTTGCTGAAGGATTTTAGAAACTTTCAGTTCAAACATAGGGATTGTACGTTTTCAAAGAAATCCGCAGAAAGTGAAAACTATAATACGAGCAACCTTACTTACAATGGACTTCAGAGGCCTGCCATTTTTACATTTAGAAACTGCCATGAAAGCCACCTTGTGCGCTTACCAGAGGTACAGCTAGCGGCTTCTATAAGCATCAAGGCTTAGATAAATTCTGGAGCAAGTCATCAAATTTTAGGTAATTTTTTAGAAAAATGCTATACGTTGACTGGATTATATAAATTTGCTTGCTATTGATAGTAATCTTCAAATAAAAAAATTAAAATGATTGTGATGGCAATTAAAAGAATAAATCTGAAAAAAAAATTGTATGAAAGATT
The DNA here is from genome assembly GCA_019925795.1 of Dendrobium chrysotoxum. Classification (NCBI taxonomy): domain Eukaryota; kingdom Viridiplantae; phylum Streptophyta; class Magnoliopsida; order Asparagales; family Orchidaceae; genus Dendrobium; species Dendrobium chrysotoxum. The sequence continues at coordinate 80,177,875 of CM034313.1, forward strand.
TTGAGAGCAATATACATTAAACATATACAAATTACATATATAAATAAAAAAAGGAGAGTTTTTTGTAATTTTGCTTGATTTATGTTTTTATACTGTGAGAACTTAATAATTATCTTAATTAATATATTGTAAAATATATAATAGAGCATGCCTTATAATTCCATGAAAATTACTTTATACTCTGAAGAAAAAAAATTAGTTAAGAATATTCTCATAGATTGAAATTCTTTGCTATAATAATGAGAGGGAAGACTAGGAAGCTGCGAGTAATTGTTCGCCATTATGAACAACATTGCACTCAACCATCTCTGTTTCCAGTCTGCAGACGTAACTATCAGGCAAATTGCAGGAGGCAGGCTACCAACTTGCGTTGCCATCATCACGGCACAGCGACTCCAACCAACTAAATCTTTCAATGTTGATGAGCCGTTCACATGTGCAAGTGGCCCCAACCGCGCCAGACATGCCCCGGCATTAGAGTCCACCCAGCTTTTATCCCAGCTTGGCTTCTAGTCTTGTTCTACGCTTTCTCTTGTCCAAGTTTAAATTTCAAACCATGCATAGAGTACCACGTCGTTGAACAAAATTCCAGATTTGACCCACAGCCATTTACCAATCGACAACTCATACGGACACCTCTCCCTCTTTCTCTCTATCCCCATCTCTTTCTCTTTCATCCCATTATTCACAGTAGAAATGAAGGCACTTCAGATCTGAAAGAAATGAAATTACGAACTATTGCTTGTCTTACACACAGTCATCTAATAAAGCTATATGAAGAACACCAAGTAAAAAACAGCTGTGATTTTTGTGACCTATTGAAACAGTTCCAGCTTAGACAGAAAGCTTACGATGCTTTGATAACGGATTAGATATATATATATTATTCAAAATAAATTTTTTAGTAATTCTAAGAACTTTCTTAACATAATTTCTTAAATGATTCATATCATTATTATTCGACAAGTTTTACGCTGGCTGTCGACTATCTAACGATACTCTCTATTTTTCTCATCCAGGCCTTGGGAACTAGCAACGGCAGTGTTAAACCTAAAAAGACTTGGTTAGAAAATGTTAGAAATGATCTTTCTTTATTAGATTTAAATGAGAATTTGATTTTTAACATGACACAATGGAGAAAAAGGATTCATGTAGCTGACCCCACGTAGTGGGATAAAGGCTTGATGATGTTGTTGTTGTTGTTGTAAGAACTTTATGATTTAGAGATTTGTGTGTTTTATTGATAATTATAAAAATTTATATTATAGATGTATAAATATATAAGAAAAAACCTGCTAATATGGCTTCAAACTTAAGGAAATTAGTTGATGCTATAAATACATGTATTTTGTATGCAACTTTTTTTTTTCTTTTCTTTTCACAACTAAGCGTCCTCACTAATTTAGAGAAGCAAAAGTTGCTGTCACTTTCTGCCGTCTTCCTTTGTGCTTACTCCACAATATGGCCGGCAACAAGCGCCGAACCTTTTAGATCTTTCTCTATTTAGGGAGTTCTATCAAACTTTCACGAGTTCAATAATTTCATATTAATTCTTGTTATTCCACACTCTGTGCATCTTTGATAACCTGTAGCTGTAGGGATTAATTATTTTGATTAAAACTAAGAGGAATAAGTAATTAGTACGCACGATTTTGTTGAAAACAAATGATGGGACATATTCTAGTGGCTACATGGGCCATTGTTTTTATTAGTTCATTCGTCGCTTTTTGACTATTTCTTTCCAAACGTTGCTTGAGCTTTTGAGAAGTTCAAGAGGTTCACGCAACTTTCATTTCAGTTCACCATTTAGGGTTAATTGACAATAGTTAGTGATATTGGAATTTTTTTTGTAAAATATGAACTTAGTTTATAATGTCATATTGATTAGAAATTATATTTGCTTACTGAGAAATATAATAGTATAATTGATAATTATGTTTGAAGCTCAATTTTTGTTTGGTAATCACACTATGAAGATGAAGATGACTTAGTTGAAACTATTTTGATTCAAAACAAAATAGATATTGTTTATATGATCTATGTTAATTCATTGTTTGGAAGTGTGACATGATTGGGGATCGAAGTTGGATTAGATGCACTAATGGTCAATTATGTTCTTCCAATTTTCTTTTATTGATTTATAGGTAAAAGCACTAACATATTTTTGAACTGTTTGTGAGGCTAAAACTAAGTCTTTTTGCATATTTTAATCCCTATAGTATGTAAACTCTAAACATAGGACAACTCTCTCGCAAACATAAGCATCTAACCATTATTGAAAACATACTTTGAGAGTCCACTCAGTTATATTGAGCCATAAAAAGAGTGGCTTCATCTTGTAATAGAAGAGGTCAAGAATTATGTGAGCTGTAAGCCACGTGAACCACTTGATTCCAACCAAATGTTCATCCCTGATATCATTTATCAAAGAATGTAAATTAAACAGGGACAAAATTAAATTGGTTAGCCACTTTGTCGACAAGTTCATCACAAACTCGAGAATAACTAAATAATCTTCTCATCTCTCAAACATTATTAGAAATTTGAACAATTTGCCCATCTCTAAAAGATAGGTAATTTAGCATAAATCATATAGATGATGTGGCTTACCCCTTCACCCTTCTATCAATCATCCCAAAAAAAGGTCTCACTCGAAGATCATTCAGGCATATTATAATTTTTTACATGTAGTGAAACATTTTTTTTAAAGGAGTATTTATTCCATCAATAAAAAGAGGATACAAGCAAGTCCAACAAAGGACAAAGCAACAATAACAAGGCTAAAACAACAAAGTATAGGCAATAGACAATAAGGAAGATACAAGCTAGCTGGGCTCAATTAATGGCAAGAGGCTTTCTGCCAACCACTCAGAAGGAAGGCAGGGACCATCCAGAGGAGGAAACAAGCAACAACCCACACAGATAAAGCACAACCTCACATCCCAAACAAAGGCCACCAATCAGAATAAGAAGACGCACAACCAATGGTTGCCAACAAGCCACATCGTCCAGATGGTGAGCAGAAAGTTGACTCATCATTGCCCGGGCCACAAATTCACCCGCAAAGGCAACCCCAACACCATAATCCAATCTAATAAAAAGCCAATGACAAAAGCCCCAATGCCAACCAATAAAAAAAGGAGAACCAAACACCCAAAACCAACCACAAATGGCAGAACACAAACAGAAAGAAAGCCCAAGAGAATTACATTTTTTTTATTTTCTTTGACGATGCTTGCCACCACTATGAGAGAAAGCTTTGTCAACAATATGACCCACCTTCAAACTATATAATTCATGAAATTCGTCAACCGGGTCAACCAAATCAACCCCCACCCCCTCACCATTAGAGGAAGCATCCATCCAGTCAGAATGATCCACAGAAGTGTCTATCAACCAACTAGCAACATGAACTTTCAGCATTTCATTAGAAATTAGAGAAACTGGTACATCAAAAAAGGTTACATTCTCAAGCGCACCCAATGGTGTATCCAGAACAGCTAAAGGAGAATCATCAGATGCAATACCCAACTCATTAGACAAAATATTATCCATCACCTTGTTAACTTCACACAGACCCATCAACACCTCAACTTGAATATCATCAGAAACAAAATCATTAAGAGACTTTTCAACAACAGTGGGAGAAGCCATCAGGGAGGATTCTCCTGTTGGCAAAAAAGCCCCCTCCATATCAGCTAGATGATTGTTAGCAATAGGAGGATAATCCAAACCAACAACTTCCACCATAGAGCCAATGTTAATCGAGTCAGGATCCCTTAGAGGAACCACAGGAACATCGGCAACACCTGAATCGGGCACCAAATGCCCCACCTCACAAGAAGGCATAAGACCATTAACATCGCCATCAACAGCATTATCATTCAAAGGTAAGTCACCACCATTATTGACCTGCTCAGAATCAAGAACATGTATATGATTTTTTTTTCACCCACATTAATCGAAACAATACATGCTTTTATCAAATGGGAATGTAAGATATTGCATTCTAATTTTGAGTGCCCTAAAGATTTACAATGCGAACAATATGACGGAAATTCCTCCATAACCACCGATTGGATATAACCCAAGCTGTCAGGATCAAACCAAACCTTATCTGGAAAATATTTGGTAACATTTAATTCCACTAGGGCACGTGCAACTGAGGACCTAGAACCAGTGGATGTAGCATGATCAATTTTAAGAGGGTGACCAAACATGGAACCAAGGCTATGAAGAATCCTTGGAGAAAATAGATGACGTCTCAGGCTGGGGAATGAAACACAAATAGGAATAATGGATGACTCAATTTCAATATCAAACGTTGGAGTCCACTTAAACACCTTCATGAAGCAATTGTTTACAAAGTAGGAGTGGTGCGTAAACACATGATAGTAATCTAAATCATTCACAAGCTTAATTAACACATGCTTAGGATTTAGAACAATAACCGAAAATTCACAGATGAGCTTAAGGTTGAAAAAGAATTTACGGATAGCATCTAGCGTGATCTACTAGAAGGAAATTTACCAACCAACACGAACTTTAAAGGAGCAGCGAGCGCTAAAATTTCATCTTCCGAAATCCATAATGAGGGCAATCCACTATGAGAAGAGATTTTGAGGTTAGGGAAAAGCAAAGAAGAAGAGCTACCGGATAATGTACACAAAAAGACCTAGAAGAGCATTTACCCTCCAAAAAATTGAGATCCACCAAACGTTTGGCTGCCATCGACCGACTACACAGACGATGTTGACAAAACGCCTGGGAAAAAAAATCAAAGCTCAAGGAAAACACAAAGAGGAAAGCCAAGAAACTTCCCTGAAGCGAGAAGAGACGTCGGAGGCCACGAACAGGGCTGCGGTTACTGGAGCGGCTTGCGGGGAAGAAACCCTAGCAGAGCACATCGCCAATGAGGAGCACTCTGGGAACATGAAGGCTTATGTAGTGAAACATTCATCTCCAACGTAACATGATGATTAGGCTAAGAGAGGAGATCCGTCCCAACCCAATGTCAAGCTTCATTTGCCCACTTTTTAATTTATTTTGTATCCCTCTTCATGAAAAACTTTTAGATAAATACTTGGCTTACAATGAGCTTGGTTTAGCATCATTTCAATCTCTACATAGATTGCTTTCAATTCTTTCTTTGACCTTGAAGTTCAATTATTAGTTTGGTCATACTATATTTAGGCCAATTATTTTTTTTTAATAAGACTTTAAAATTATTCTCTTAAAAGAAAGCAAAATCAAACAACTCCAAAGTGAGAGTTTAGATTTCATGTATAAATTTACGGTTAAATTCGATACAAATAACAGCTCTCTAATAGAATTATCAGGCGAACTGTGTGCTAAAATCTTTGACCAAATAAAAATTATTCCTGCCCGTTATAAAATATTTATGGCCAACATGGGAACACACAAAGGAGGCCGTTAATTGAGCTTAATGATCTAACAAATTTAAATATTACTGAAAGAATACTCAACTCATCAACTCTTACTGAAATTTGAGCATGAAACCATTTCTGAATATTTTGGTAATAAGTTTATGCGCATTGATTCAAAATATATCTCTTTCTAGAATTTCAAATTGTCTTTGTCATCGAAATTACAGTCGCAAATAGGGGTGTCAGTGAGTCAAGCCGACTCGTGCGCTTGCTCGGGCTCAGCTCTATAAATTGGTCAAACTCGATGAGCTAAAAAATCAAACTTAAGCCAGCTTTGATGACTGTACTCATTAGCTCGCGAGCAGGATCATTTAAAAATTATTAATATAAAATGTACTTGAAATATATTAGCACTCATGATTTTAAGTACAAAGTTATAAATAATATATTTTAAAAAAATCTCACTTTCTTATATATATTAAGTGAATCTTTCCCAGTAAATTTCTTTAATTTCTCATTTATTTTATCATTTTATTATAATAATTGTATGAATCATAATCATTTTCTCGCAATCATAACGAGCGAGCCGGCTCGGACTCGTGGAAAAAGCTCGAGCTCGATTTAAATTAATTAATCAAGCTCAAGCTCGAGTCACAGCTCAAATCAAGAGTGACTCAAGCACATTTGCACTCGTTTACGCCCCTAGTCACAAATAGGCTCTAAATTTAGTGTGAAAAGTTTATAATTTCAGACATGCACTTTATTCTGCATGCACGTTTGACCAAATTAGTCAGCAATGAAAGCTTCTCCATATAATAGGTAAAGAACTTGCGTCGACCGTTGAAACTTGTCCAAGTTAAATTTTAATTTCAGCGGCCAATATATCTTCCCCCTCTGTAATGTGGGCACCAATGATAGGAAGGCGACGCAGACAATGACCAGTGACCATTAGGGTGGTTGAGAATGAAAATAGAAATTAAATCGGTTCATCAAAACACACAAGAGAGATAAAACAAATGAAAAAAGATTAAATATTTAATTAACAAATTTTTTTGATATAAATATATAATTGAGAATCATATTCTTAAAAATCCTATAAAAATAATCTAATAAATATATATTTTTATTTTTATGATGTCATTATGTCAGATCTTTAGATTAATTAATATGATTGTGAATTCATAACATCTTAAATGCCATTGTCTCATCCAATTAGAAATGGTGGTCTACGGACTCCAGCATTTTTCAAATGCGACAAGCTACAGGTGTAAAAGATAGCTTATTTTGATATGTTGGTTAGGAGCTTTAGCTACCAACTAAGAAGTCTTAGGATCAAGTCTTACGTATGTGATGTGTGTGTGAGTTTCCCATACTTGGCCTAAATGTCCCCAAAAAAAAGTTATTGTTATGTATTGAAAAATTTACAATCACTGAGAAATCAGTCATAAAATACAACGGTGGCAGTCAATGTTTGATATGTAGACATAAATCTTATATATTTGCAAAATTATATATAATTCTAGAAATATATATATCATTCCTCTGCTCAGAAGGCATCAAAGAAGTAGCTAGTAAGGGCTAGCTTAAAAACCTGATTAGTTTTGAGAAGTAGTAGCATTTGATAGGATTCCTACCTCGAAACGTAGAGCTATTAGTTCAGGAAAGAAGATCTTGGCCAGCAGTAGTAGAGCAAGCTTCTGCCCCGTAAAAGAGATTCGGAACCGTAAAACTTTCCACGAGAAGCCCTCATAAGTCACATTCTATAAGATGGTGGTGAGACCTGCAATGCTTTATGGTGCCGAATGTTGGCCATTAAAAGAGAAGCATAACACTAAGTTAAGTGTTGCAGAGATGAGGATACTCACGTGGATGAGTGGCTTTACCCTTAGAGATAGGATACGAAATCAACATATACGTGAAAAGGTTGGAGTAGCTCTAGTGGAAGATAAGATTAAAGAGAGTCATCTTAGATGGTTTGATCACATAAAACGGTGGCCTTCCGATGACCCGGTTAGGAAAGTAGAAGTATTAGATTTGACCTATGTTAAGAAAGGTAGAGGTAGACCTAAAAAGACTTGGTTAGAAAATATTAGAAATGATATTTCTTTATTAGATTTAAACTAGAATTTGACTTTTAACATGACACAATGGAGAAAAAAGATTCATGTAGCCGACCCCATGTAGTGGGACAAAGGCTTGATGTTGTTGTTGTAGTATTAAACTGAATAAATTAAATAATTTGAACAAAAATAATAATACAGTAATCGCTTATTCACTGAGAAGCAGTTCTCACATAAAAATTAATTTGTATAGTAAGTAAAAAACAGAATCGTATTCCATACTAAAAGAAAATAAAAAGAAAATAAAAAATTATAAGAGATTCCGCATGTTATTTTACTGTTTGACTCTTAAGAGAGATTTGGGCGATCTCTGTACCGTCTGAACACGAAACGTGTACTATAGATGGCCAAAATGGGCTTAGATGAAGCCCCGACACCTCCCATCCTTATCCAAATCAGGTAATTATCATCCTCTCCAGGCACATCCAAGCCCCACAACCGGCGTGTCGACACCGACCCGGCCGCCCACGCACCCGAAAATTCTCATCCCTATTTTCACCTGCCGGTCACCCCACGCTGCCTGCCAAAGATTGCGGGCGAGCTGCCTTAACGAAGAAAGAATATATATTGTCTAAATTTATTTTGAGAGAAAATATAATATGGGAGTAAAAAATTAAATTTTATGTTAGAGTTATTTTGAAATAAATTTAATAACTTTGATATTCAATCTAATTAAATTTTAATTATTAATACATTTTTATAACAATAAAGTAGTATTAACTTACTGACTAATCGTTAATTGTGATTTTTTTAGAAAATTAAAAATAATTTTGGAAGTTTCTATAATAATTAATGACAAAAAAATTTGAGAGAAAAATACGGTTGTAGGTGATCACCCAATGAAAAAGGACAAAAAATCTAACAAAAAATGTATAAACTAGTAAGAAAATTACACAAATGAAAAAATTCAGGATATTGTATGAATTACTAGTATTTTTTGGGGGGAACTTCTCTTATTGATATATTTGTGTCATCACATTGAGGATGTGAAGTTGAATTGGTCTGACGATTTCTCATGGTGACACTAAGTTTTGAAGAATAATTAACACTTTTAAGGGAGAAAATCAAAGCTTCAAAAAGGATTGAAAAATCCTCCTACCTTGGATCTAATTTAATTAAACAAGGGCAATCTATCACTTTTCAAGAAAAAGATTGGAGCCATGTAGAAGAAATTGTTAATATTGAGGGTCAAATATAACTCCACCTTTGTAGGGCAATTTAATACTCTTGCTAGAGAAGCATTGGAATCTACAGAGCGGAACTTGCACCACCTATGTAGGATAATATCAAACCCCTTTACAAAGGAGTATAAGATCATGGGATGGATAACTATGCCTACATAAACATAGCTGATACGTCACAGAAAATCATCTTGATTAGGCACGAATCTCGATGCAAATGTAAATCGGAAGCGCCAAAAAATTAATTTTGGGACCATCCAAACTCTGATTTCAGCAAACTTACAGTCAAACTGAACGTCTAGAAAAGACAAACCCAACGACACCAAAATCAGTCCAATCCAATCCCAAATGAGCCCAAATCAAGGGTCCAAAACATATTTGAAAGGTTCAAAGGATAATTTGGATTACCAAACGATTTCCAAATGTGACATACTTATAATTAAATCGAGCGGCTCGACGAGATGAGTCCAACGGGCCCAGGATCGCTGAATTCTGGTATCATTAAGGCATTCAAATGACCATTAAACGGTCTAATATCGAGGGGATCAATATTGGCCGTCCATTCAAACCACTCCTATTTTGACCTTGATCCTCCACATATTTACAAACCATGCCACTCACAAAAAACTATAAATAGCCCCAATTTTTATCATGAGAGGAGGGGGAGAAAAAAAGAAAGAAGGGAAGAATTTGGGAGTATGCTTGCCGCCGACCACCGTCGGAGTTCTTACCGACCACCGCCGGACTTCCGCCAGTCCACCGACCACCTCTGGAGTTCTTCTCAATCACTGTCGGACTTCCGCCTGTTTGTCGACCACCTCCAAAGTTCTTCTCGACCGCCGACGGACTTCCACCTGTTTGTTGATCATCAACAGACTTCCACCCGTTTATCAACCACCACCAGAGTTCTTCCCGATCATCCCTAGACTTTCGCCTGTTCGTCGATCACCAACAGACTTCCACCTGTTTGTCGACAACTGCTAGGGTTCTTCTTGATCGTGGCCAGAGTTCTACCTATTCGTCAAGCTCTACTGGACTTCCTCCCGTTCGTCGACCATCGCCGGAGTTCTTTCCGACCACCTCAGACTTCCAGCCGTTCATCGATCACCTACGGTCCTCCCAACCTCCATTGCCCTCCGACTACAGTCCTTCCAACTACCGTTGCCCAATTATGATCCTCCCGACCTCCGTCGCCCGCTGACTATGGTCCTTCAAACCACCATCGCCAGACTATAGTCTTTTCAACCTCCGTTGCCCGCCGACTATGGTCCTTCCAACGACCATCGTTAACTACGGTCCTTCTGACCTCCATCTCTCGCTAACTACAGTCCTTCCGACCACTGTCATCTGTCGATTATGATCCTTCCATCCACTACGGTCCTTCCGACCACCGTCGCTTGACTAAGATCTTTTCAACCTCTGTCAACTGACTATGGCCCTTCCGACCACCGTCATCCTACTACAGTCCTTCTGACCTACATCGCTCGCAGACTATAGCCCTGCCGACCAAATGAATATATCAACACTAATTCTTCCAACTCTCACCATATAATGCACTCTATATGATGTATATTTAGTACATCAAGCCAAGATCTTCCTCCTAAGGAAGGGCCACATTTGTAATTAATTGCAAAAACTAGTGGATTCATTCAAATAGGGCTAGACCCCATGATTTTCTCCTTTTCAAGGGGTTTCACATAAAAATTTTGGTGTCTTTTATAATCTTTGCACCCTTACTAATTAATCTGTATGTATGCTGGATCTTCGTATAAAGTTAGGATGTTAAACTTTATATCTATCTACTACCGTGAATATTCTAGGACGCAACAGTTTGGCGCCGTCTATGAAAAAAAAATTCCTAGTTGTGGGGAAAACTTATACAATTTTTTATCACCCCTAAGGTATCAGCAATGATGCATTAATGTCATTGGAATCATATATAGACTAGGGGGGAAACCTTGACTATAACCATGGCCAAGAAAATTCATCCAAATCTTCCAACATTTATGATAGTATCTTTGGAAACTATTTTTCATAAAACTTCTAGCAAATGCAAGGATGCTTCTAATAAATTACAAGGTGTTTACAGTCTCTAGCTGAACTTCTCCTCCTTGGGCAAGGTCATAATCTCGATCTCAAAAAGATAGTAACAGTCTAAAGATATATCATTCTTAACCTTTGATTTGGGATACACGTGGCATTTACCCCCTCCCAATCAAGACACAATTGATTCCAGGGGAATTCGATCCGACCTCTTCCATTAGGTTAATGTCATCAAGCAATACTCTAACAAATAACCTCGGATATGTTATACATCCTTGGTAGATTCTTTCGACCTCTTTCACATAGGTTAATGACATCGAGCAATACTCTGACAAATAACCTCAGATAGGTTATACATCCTTAGTGGATTCTCTCGACCTCTTTCACAAATGTTAACGTCATCGAGCAATGCTCTAACAAACAACCTCATATAGGTCATACATCCTTGGTGAATTCTCTCGACCTCTTCCACACAGGTTAATATCATCAAGCAATGCTCTGACAAATAACCTCGGATAGGTCATACATCCTTAGTGGATTCTCTCGACCTCTTCCACATAGGTTAACCTTATCAAGCAATGCTGTGACAAATAATCTTGGATAGTTCATACATCTTTGGTGGATTCTCTCGACCTCTTTCACACAGGTTAACATCATCGAGCAACGCTCTGACAAATAATCTCTGATAGGTCATACATCATTGGTGGATTCTCTCAATCTCTTCCACACAGGTCAATGCCATATAGCAATACTCTGACAAATAACCTTGGATAGGTCATACATCCTTGGTGAATTCTGTCGATCTCTTCCATATAGTTTAATGTCATCGAGCAACGCCCTAACAAATAACCTCGAATAGGTCATACATCCTTGGTGGATTCTCTCGACCTCCTCCACATAGATTAACATCAACAAGTAATGTTCTGAGAAATAATATTTAATAGCTCAAATATCCTCGGTTAAACATCTTTGGCAGATTCAATTGACATCTTCCGCATAGTATTTTATAGCTTCTTTCTCAGTTCCTTTAAAGAAGGATTGAAGATAGTCAGGTCTCCACTCTGTTAACATCGTTAGAGTGTCATATGGTCAATACAATGTTTGACCCACTCCATCAAATTTCTAGTTATTTGTGTCTGTTAGCATAATATCTTCTATCTTCAATAAAATGTAGCCCGATCATCGTCAACAGCTCGTCGCTTGATCGTCAAAGTCAGCATATCACCTAACCGCTATCAATAGGCTTTCATTGGGCATGCTACATAACTCCATACATTAATGGATTGACTTATGATGGTCAGATTTCTTCCTGACTACCCATCATCCATCAAACCTCCGTCTGGCCGTCGACACCATAGTTCTTCAAGTTACAAATCCAGAGGAAAGGTTGACTCATCTGGTACTAAAGCACCGAGCCTTTTAACAAAGATTGACGGTCTTGCAACTCCTTCAGGATGGCTTTTAAGTGAAGAACGGAGCCCATATCGGAGGACCGTGCCTTTGCCAAAGATTGACAGTCTTGTAACTCCTTCAAGATAGTCTTCAGATGAAGACTGGAGCCCACATCAGAGGACCGAGCCTTTACCGAATATTAACGGTCTTGCGACTCCTTCAGGACAGCCTTCAGATGAAGACTGGAGCCCACATTGGAGGACCAAGCATTTATCGAAGATTGGCAGTCTTGCAACTCCTTCATGACAATCTTCATATGAAGATTGGAGCCCACAGCGGAGGACCGAGCCTTTTTCAAATATTGATGGCCTCCAAATTTTGTCAGTCCGTTTCTCTTTTAATTTACAAGAGAAACTTTGGACCGGCTCAGGAGAACCATGATTTTCTCCTTACCCCCAAGGAATATTTATAGTTGTATGAGGGAAGACAAAGAGTCTTTCTAGAATTTTCTAATATATATATATATATATATATATATATATATATATATATATATATATATATTATAGTTTTTGAAATTTTAAGAGACAAAAATAAATTATTTAAAAGGAAAATTCAAAAAAATTCTCTAGAATTTTTCATTTTCTAGAATTCTCCATGAATTTCTAGAAATTTTTATTAATATTTTAGAATTTTAAAAGTAAAAAATTCTATTAAAATATATATTAACAATTTAATATTTTTTAAAAACGAGGCAGAATTAAGGCATCTGAAAAGTCATTTTAAAATTTTCTAGATTTTTTTCTTGAAATTTTTAAGTTTTGAAATTAAAACAAGGCTAAAAACACTTATACCTATACATAAAAATAATAAAAAAGTAAAATTAAATTAATAAAATATTATTTTTTCTAAATCGAGGTGACAAAAGTTGTGATATGCTGACACAATATTCTACTCTACCAATGTTGCATAATGATCATTGATTATTCCCAATATTTTTAAGATGAAATTCAACATAGAATATCATATCAAATGAGTTTAATTTGGCTAATAAACAAGTCTCTATTTATGAAAGTATGAAATATATAAAGTCAACTTCATAAATCTGCAACTTTGTATTTTTATTTTACTTTGCATTTAAATTTAAATACTTGCATAAATATTATATATCTATACGCCTCAACATTTAAAATAATGATAATAATAATAACAATAATAATAATAATTATTGCAAACTTCATTAAACATTTAAATTATGACCGAGGGCATTTTACTTAGTTCATAACTCCGATGTGAGGTAAATATTGACGTCCGGAGAACGGTCGCAACTCGTAATTTATCTGATACTGAAATTTTGAAACAACAATTTTTTCAAAATTCTCCAAAAGCTGTGATGCATATTTTCAGACTTTGCAAGCTTCAACGTCCGAAAAAAGGGGGCAACTGATACGTCATAGAAAGTCGTCTTGATTAGGTACGAATTTCGATGTAAATATAAATCGGAAGCTCCAAAAATTAATTTTGGGACTATCCAAACTCTGATTTCAACAAACTTATAGTTGAACTGAACGTCTAGAAAAGACGAACCCAACGATACCAAAATCAGTCTAATCTAAGCCCAAATGAGCCCAAATCAAGGGTCCAAAGCATATTTGAAAGGTCCAAAGCATATTTGGAAGGTTCAAAGGATAATTTGGATCTCCAAACGGTTTCCAAACATGACATGCTTATAGTCGAATCGAGCGGCTCGACGAGACGAGTCCAACGAGTCCAGGATCACTGAATTCCGATATCATTAAGGCATTCAAATGACCATTAGATGGTCCATGATCAAGGGGATCAATATCTGCCATCCATTCAAACCACTCCCATTTTGACCCTGATCCTCCACATATTTACAAGCCATGTCACTCTCAAAAAACTATAAGTAGCCCCCATTCTTCTCATGAGAGGAGGGGGAGAAGGAAGAAAGAAGGAAAGAATTTGGGAGCATACTTGCCGCCGACCACCACCGGACTTCCGCCAGTCCGCCGACCACCGTCAGAGTTCTTCTCGACCACCGTTGGACTTCTGCCCGTTTGTCCACCAACGTCGAAGCTCTTCTCGATCACTGACAGACTTCCACCTGATCGTCGATCATCAACGTACTTCCACCCGTTTGTTGACCATCGCCAGAGTTCTTCCCGATCGCCTCCTGACTTTCACATGTTCGTCGATCATCAATAGACTTCCACCCGTTTGTCGACCACCGCCAGACTTCCGCCTGTTCGTCGAGCTCTGCCGGACTTCCACCCCTTTCTTTCCCTTCCTCCTCTTCCTTCTTCGACAAAGCACGACACTGAAATTCATATTTTTCATTTACAAAAAAGTTATTTCAGAAATTCAGGTTATCACACCTCTCCCTCTTCTTTTCTTTATGAATATAATGCAAAGATTAAAGGTTGGGATACTTCATTCAATCAAGAAATCATGTAATCACACAATCAAAGAATAATGCTAAGATTCCCTAGTTCAATGAAGTGGCTATCATTTATAAGGAATTTATGTATTTTTTTTATTTCATATTTCAAAATATTGTAATAATTTTTGTAACGACTTTGTTGTGAAATGGTAGATTTAGTTATGTTGTATTTTTGCTTTGGTGCAATAAAAGAGGTAAAATTTGGTAGTTCTCTAATTTATGAAAACTTTGGCGAGTCTTCCATGAAAATTATATAGATAATAATTCATATTATTCTTATGAATAGTATTCATCCTCTTCTCTATTCATGTCTCATGGGTAACTCAGCTCCCATTTACATCACAATAGAAGTCGCTATGGGATTAGTCGCTAGAGTTTGCTTTATCGATCCTAACTACTAATTGCATTGTTGCAATGGTCCAGTTTGTGCCTCTGGGATGATGTTGGGAAGTAGTAGATAAATCATTTATGGAGTGTAAGGAGCATTTTTTGTACATCAATGCTGCATTTAAAAGAGCATCCATCTTTCCTAAAATATTTTAGAACTATTTTATGAGCACCTTAAAGTTTTGTTGAGAAGTTGCACCTTCTATGTCATTCTTAAAAGAGTGCATATAAGTGGTAGTAGTGGGTGATGAGTCATCATGATGTGGGTAATATTTTATTGGACTTCTATAACTAACTAAAAAATATCTCATTGAGAGCACCACAAAAGATGTTAATACACAAAAGTCATTAATGCAAGAAAAAGTGAGATTCAAGCTCAATTCTATTCACTTGTAATTAGAGAAAGGAGGAGGAGAGGGAAATGAGAGTATTTGAATTAGCTTAGATGGACTATATATATATATATATATATATATATAGAGAGAGAGAGAGAGAGAGAGATCATCTAAATTGTCATAGATCAAAGTACTTAGAAAAGCATATGACAACTTCATGAGATCATTTAAGGGATCAACCGGCCTTCAAATTTCATGTCCTTATAGCCAAAATGAGCATCTCATCTCGATGAATTCGATAAGCTCAAGTTCACTCAATTTCAATTGTATTAAGCCCTACATTTTTTCTCTAATAGATTTTTTCACATAAAAAATTTCATGTCTCTTATGAGTCACAATCTTAATATATGTATGTATTAATATTCTTGTAACGCTAACATGATAAAACAACCGCCCTCTATCATTGAGAATATTTAACATATAACAATTATTGTTAAAATCTTCTAATAGTAATTCAACGTATATTTATACAATATTAAATTATTAGACTGAGTTAAGTAAATAAACTGAATCTTAAAAAAGATATTTATTTAATAATTGAGTCAAATGTACTCAACATATTGAGAGGCCAGAGCTTAATATATGGATATATCATTTTAATACTCTATATGTCTAACTATTGATTCAACATCATGAAAATAACTGAATTTTTGTCGTGTAATATGTAGCATCAAACATCCTTTTTTTTACAATTAATTTAATCAATATTACTCTGTGCTCTAAATTTTAATCAATAACTTATTAATCAAATACATACAAATCTCTTTTTCAGACTGGATTTATAAATTTGACGACATTTATTAATTTGATGCCTAACGATTTAGCCGATAATAAAATCAAAGAGTCGCTTTGACGTTGGAGTTCTTGGTTCTCAGCACCCTTAGCCGACAAGCATAGAAGAGAATCCTCTCCCTCTCTCTCTCTCTCGCGCGCGCACCCACACACGCTCTCTCTCCTCTCTTTTCAAACGCCCAGACCTTCAAAAAGCGGTGAGTAGAAATAAAAGCAGCAGCAGCTTCTGTAACCATCAGTTCTTATCTTTAATTTCTTCCTCTCCAACCTCATCCCAAGCCTTCTTCTCTTTCTCATCTCCTCACCAAATCCTTTGCTTGCTCTCGAAGCTAACTAAGCTAGATATATACTGCTTGATTGGAATAATCCATTCATGATCTTAAACAGCCTCGACATCATGAAACCGGATCCGTTCTCCGAAGAGGTAGACAGCGTGCAAGGAATAGGCAAAAGACGGAAAGATGGTGAGAAAAAGGAAAGGAAGCCTCCGCAGCTTCTACCGCCGCCGCAGGCTGGCGACGGCGCGAGCATCGAGTTAGCGAAGCGCCCACGTGGCCGGCCGCCGGGGTCGAAAAACAGGCCGAAGCCGCCGGTGGTTATCACAAAGGAGGCGGAGCCGTCAGCCGCGATGCGGCCGTACGTGCTGGAAATTCCCAGCGGCCACGATATCGTTGACTGCCTCGCGCGATTCGCTCGCCGGCGTAAGCTGGGAATATCCGTGCTTGCGGCGACCGGCGCCGTGGTCAACGTGACGATACGCCAGCCAGGGACCGAGGCAGCTATCGTGTTCCACGGGCGGTTCGAGATCCTGTCTATTTCGGCCACGTTCATGCCTCCGGCGATGGCTGCGCTTGCGCCCGCGGCAGCAGCGGCGGGGACTGGAATCACGATTTCGCTTGCGGGACCGCAGGGGCAAGTAATCGGAGGGACGGTGGTGGGGCCGTTATTGGCGGCTGGGGTGGTGATAGTGGTGGCGGCAGCGTTTGCGAATCCGACATTTCACCGGCTGCCGGAGGAGGAAGAGTTATCGGTATCAGTTTCGGTTTCGGGGAACGATGCGACGGCTGAAGTAGCCGCCCAGCCGCAGTATCATGAAGACGAGCATCAGCGTTTCTTTCACCATTTTCATCTACAACAGTCGCATTCGTCGCCGTCTCCGCCACAGCCACCTGCTTCGGCGGCGGAGTCGGGTGGCATGGCGATGTATGGCTCACACTTCTCACAGGAGATTGGATGGCCTCCTGGCGGCCGCCCGCCGCATCCGCCTTACTGATTTGAACCTTCTCGATATTGACATGGTTATATTCTCGCCTGCAACTGCTTTCTTTCTCTCTGGCTCTCAAATCTTCAGTCTTTTTCTCTCTTTTTTTCTTTAGCAGATTAGTTGTAGATCATTTTTTCTTTACCTCTCGTTCTCAATCTCTCTCTGAAATATCTTTTGTTCTTCTTCTATTTATGTCGAATTATCCCAAATCTTTTCTCAAATCTGCACTGAGTTGGACTCCAAGTGCTGATACTGCATCATGAAATTTTGTTTTAAACCAAGTGATGGGTTACTGGTTCTGTTACTTATTGTTTGTATCTTATTATCTAGTAATTTTGGTAATTTTTTTTTATGATGGTTACTAGTTCTGCAAAATGCTGTGTTGTTCTTCATGATGCTGGGTTCAGTTCTTTTGGATTGCTAGATGAAATCAGGAGTGAATTATAAATTTTATATATTGCACTAATTCAAAGATGAAAAACATTTCTAATAATGAAGATATATTAACTACTGCAAGTTGCTATCCTTTACCCTTTCAGGACAAAATTCTTATTAGGAACTCCTTATAAAATTGTTTGTTAGTAATGATCAAGATCAAATTGAGTAGGAATGAGGATTTGTGCTGTAGTAGTCAAATACTTTTAATGGAGCGATAGTCATACTTTAATCTTCTTAATTTAACTATAATAGATAATATAATTTAAATTGATACCATCTTAATTAGCTTTAAAAATATCTTAATCAATAATAATAATAATTTTTTATCAATTTAGATTTGCAATTATATCCCAGCTTACTGTTAATTTTCTCATTAAAATTTCTATTTATTTAAATACTTAATTCTGAAAAGAACAGCTAAATTAACCAAAATTTAGTCAAATTTAAAAGCCCACATGCTCAATAATTTTTATAATTTAATTAGATTTACTAAGTTCAGATTTAATGGCTCGCACTTCTATTTACCATTAAATATTTCGGTTTATATATTTAACAAAAACAAATTATTTATTTACAATTTTTTTAAATACATCTATTATATCACTGAATTTATTCTTATTTAAATATAAAAAAAAAATTTATTTACTAAAAAAAACACGTCAAATAAATTATTGAAATTATTAATGTATTTAATACTAGAAATCTTCTAAATATTTCAAATATACCACGATTGTTATTATTATTAAGCATGATTAAAGTTTCATTTGGGACGAATTTTTTTCTTATTTTTTTTTTTAAATAGAGTTTTAGTAATTTTTTAACTAAAATTCTGTTTTAAAAAGCAAAAAAAAGCCTTCTCAAACGAAGCCTAAATAAACACATAATCATCATGCTTCAATTCCACCCCTACGTATTCTACCTAAACACCTCCTCTTTTAAAAAGAGGGTAATAATAAACGCTTACAAGAGGAGAATTACAATGATCATAGAAGTATTAAAGGTCCTGTACTATTGTAGCAATTAACATGAATGCTCTATTTTCTCAAAATTATTTCTCTAGAAATTTAGATCTAAGTTCAAAAAGAAATGGAAAGAGCATATTCAAATAGGAAGAGTACTATTGCTGGAAGAACAAAAACAAAAATATCAAGAGAATATTATGATTGTAATTTGCTTTGCTCTAATAACATTGGCAACCTTCTATGATTGCCATCTTAAAGCGAACAACATAATCCATACTACTTTCTGAGTTTGCCCTTTTTGAAGCAAGAAGCTAGACTGGTAGGTATCCTTGTTTATTAAGAGGAAGGATGCTTAAAGTAACAAGTGATCATCTAGAGACTTACCTATGTAATTGGCTAGTTTAAGGATTATATTACAGAAAAGAAAAAACTTTATCAAGAACCAAAGAACACTAAGAGATTAAATATTGCTCTCTGACCCAGACGACGAAGCATGCTTAACTGTGAATCTGTGATTGATAGTTGCAAGTTAGTCCATAAAATTATACTGGAAATCTGTATGATTTTATTTGAGTACTTGTTTTGATGGATCACAAATTACTATTGGCCGGGTTCCATCTCCGAAGACCACGTACGTACTGATCTGCTTTAAATTCTGATTGCAGACGAAGATAAGGGCAGTGGTACAGCAGCGAGATACCCACGCGAGGTCTTCAATCCCTGTCCGCACCTCCTCCTGGGCAACACTATAGAGCCCATTGTATCTTTGCTCACAGTAGTAAAGTTTGAGCTTTGGAAAGCTTGGAGAGAGAGAGAGAGAGAGAGGCGAAGGAGCAAGAAGGGAAAAAGCAGTAAAGGCCTTAAAAGAAGTGAAAAAGAAGGTGGCTATGCTTGCAAGTTGCAACGTATAACTTGCTAGGTTAAAGACAGTACAACACAAAACCTACTTTGGTGTGGAGAGAAGGTCTGTACTTGGGTCATCTGAAGCACTTGATCGGATCGAATCTCCTGTGAAAAGCTAAAGTCTCTTCCATTCTGAAGATTGTTGAGAGCTGAAATGAATTAGCCTTCTCTTTTTGTCTTTCCATGCTTTAATGATGGAAGAACAGAGACGATACAGTTGGCACATATGGGTGGGTGGATGGGTGCGTGGGTGGCTTTTTTTGTCTAATTATTGGAGAGTGAAATGGAATTCTCGGCTCCATGAAGGTCCTTCTAAGCTTATGGCACAGGCATGGGCTGCCAGAGACTGGCTAATTCAATTGCGAGTACAGCACATGGATTTTTTTTGGGAAAATTTGGACAGCACATGCCACATGGATATTAGAAGATAGCACGTTTACTATTTTGTTCTGTCTACCTTTAACCATATTGTAAAGTTGGCGCTCATAATTTTGTTTTTTTATATTATAATTTTGTATTTTACTGCCTTTATATCTGCATTACTTTTTCTTTTAAATTATTTTCAGGTTCAGACTTGGATTAATGTGATAATATCACTTAAACTAAATTGATTCTGATAATAATATTTTCTATTATTATATCTGACCGAGTATCAGCTGCTTTATTTCAAAATCTTATAATCGAGTCGTAGCTATATAAATGAATGTTTAGTGAATCAAAATTTAATCAATTTGACTCTTTTTTTTAGTCAGACTTCAAAAAAAGAGTCTGCGAATAGAAGAAGAGAAATAATTTTATTCAAAATGCGCTATTAAATATATTTTGTTAATAAAGTAAATAGTACAATATTTGGTCAATAATATGCGAACAGTCAAATTTCTAAAAATTTAACTCCTAAACTGTGATATTGATTTTTTTCTTCTTATTCTCTTTCAAAATATAAAAATTTATAAGTTTATAAAAATATATTACTAGTAATTTAGGCTTCGGTTGGGACAGCTTTCTTACTGCTTCTTAAAATAAATTTTTAGTACACAAATTCTTTAACAAGCACTAAAAAAATTATCCCAAATGAAGTCTTATATCTTGAATTAAATGTGCTTTAATACCTTAGCTTTGCAATTTAGTTAATATTTGGACAGCTTGTAATCACAATTGCATGTAACTAACAACTTTTTAATTGTATTTTAAAAGATAGGCTTCATTTGTAATAGCTATTTTAATATTTTTTAAAGTAATTTTTTTAGTATAAAAATTTATAATTCAAAAAAAAAATTAACTAAAAAGTTATTTTAAATACAATAAAAAAATTATTCTAAATGAAACTTAATGCTTCATTTAAGACAATTTTTAACCACTATTTTTAAAAAATTTTGTACTAAAAAATTATTTTAAAAAATAATTAAAAAACTATTCCAAGCAACGTGTAAAAAAACTTATTATCCTACATTAAAACACTGCAATTGTGTTGCATGATTTTTGTACTTATGATTTACAATTGAGGTGTTCTTATAAAAAAAAATTACAAAATAATTTTAAATAATATATTTTCTGCAACATTTTTACAACTCAAAAAATAAGTATACTAAAAAAAGAATTAGATTAGAATTTTGATTTTTGTCTTTTAAACTTTCATGTGCTTGAAAATTTTTCTTCTTTCTTCCAAATGAAATCAAAAGCTTATAAAAAAAAAAAATAGCTCCTGTAAATATTCACAAGCTTAATCTAAACATTTTGTTGCACTCATGAGAACCAAACACCTAATTTAAACAACAACGTATTTCTTTTAGTGAGCCCGAATACATAAAATAAACTCGGTTGATCACATTATGCAAGCACTGTATGTCTTTTCAATGACTAATAAAATTAATAGATATAAAACTTGCAGTTAAAGGAAGAGATTAAGGCTTCATTTGGAACGGTTTTCTTACTACTTCTTAAAATAAATTTTTAGTACAAAAATTTTAATTTATGCACTAAAAAGTTACTTTAAGAAGCAATAAAAAAGTCCTAAATAAAGCCTAAATGCAACCCACCTCTCAGCTAAGTGCCTCTCACGAAGGATTCCAACATAAGCACTAAAATGATGAGATGTTAAGATCATCATGAGTACTGTACCATGAAATGAATACAAAACTCAATAGAATAGAACTTTATTTGAACAAAACCTCCATAGAGCCAATCAAATAAGCATAAAAAATGATCATCCACTTCAAAGGCTATACCAAGAGCTAGAGTTTGTTACATGGTCCTTCCCCATTCCCTTCATCTTGCTACCCTTTATCCATTTTTCCCTTCTCCTATACAGACCATCTTAGGTGTTTTTACTCTTGTTTCCCCACAAACTTGGCCGGAGGACTCTGCCACTATCATGAAATCTCGTCTTCGCTAATCATAAATGATCCTTTCAACAAACTATAAACCTCCTCTCTTCACATTCATTTATATAAAAAATCATAAACCTCAACAACTAATTATCTTGATAGTTCTAAAAATCTCCTCTTCTCAAGAATTGCCTACTCTTCATGGATCTTTTTCTAAGATTTTCACAACAAAAAATTTTAGGTCAGTAGCTCCGACAAAAAAAAGATATCACAAGTATGAATTACAAGGTCCTTCTTGCAAGAAACATACTCACGCATACAACATTGACCCATTTGTATTTCAGAAATAAAATCAATCCCTCTCTTGAAAAGAAATCCTCGCTTCCACAATTCACATATTCTTTTTGTTAATGAAGATAGCTATGATAAAATCTACATGTTGCCATTAGATTCGAATTAAATGGAATGTTTCATCCATTTACTTCAATACTATTATCATTGCAGAACAATTGATTCATAACATTGACAACTGTGATAACTCTGCCACTCTTCACTTATCTGTCATATATGCAATTAACTCTCAATCTAGTATAGCTCTCTTATGAAAATTTAAGATATTTTGTTGTCGAAATATCATATCCTTGGATCATATAAGGAGAATTTAATTGTTGCAAGTTTCATTTAATTCCTAGAAACAAATTTTAGGATTTTAACTCTCCTAATTTTGTTATTGTTTTACTGACTTATCTTCAGTTGGTCTCTCATACGCTTGATCCAACAACAGATCAAACAATCCTACAAGGATTAAACTAGATAGAGAGCTTGTAAATTTAGAATGATTGGAACTATTTCCTCTATCTTATTAGAATACACTAGCTCTCAAATACTCTGATCACTCTCCTCTTATCACATTCATTGCTCTACCCAGTAAAATCAGGTAAAGGTTCCAATTCCAAAACTTTAGGACTTCTCAATATGGCTTATCCAACACTTCAAAACCCTCTTCACTAACAATTTTCCATGCATTAATCCTACTAACCCTTCATGGGTAATTAAGTTCCTAATCATTTAACAACCAATTTTACTGCCCCAACAACTGATGACAAAATAAAGCCGGTGTTCTCTTCATCTCATAAAAACTCAACTTTCGGACCGAATGAGTTCAATTATGACAGCTCTCAACTTAGGAAATCATTGGCAACCAAGTTTATTCTATTGCCAAACAATTCTTCAACTCTGAGAAATTACTAAGAAATGTGAAGGCGACTCCCAAAAATCCCTCACACCAACAATTTTGCTGACTTTAAGCATATATCCTTAGGTAGAACTTTCTACGAGATTTATTTTCAAGATTATTTCAATAGATTCAAGCTAATTATGCCATACATCATTAATTCTAGTAGGGGTGCAATTAAGAAGAGCTCATAATGGATAATTACTCACCCTAAAATTTTTTTTAGAAGAAGAAAATTTTAACCATTTTACCCACCTTCAATAAATACAATTGCCCAAATTCTAAAAAAAAATTTTTTTTTTCCTATTTCATATATAAAATCATGTATTTCACAATTCTATTTTACTTATCCTCAAAAGAGAGATTGGTTCCACCCGTAATTTTAGCCAAGCTACTTTTATTTAAAATAGGCTATCTATAGACAACATTATCTTAGCTTAGTCAAATTTTCTCACTTAAAAACCCAAAAAAAAAAAAAAAAAAAAGTCTTACTTCTACAGTGAATTGGATATTAAAAAGGTTTTGGTCACAATCAACGGACAATTTCTTTTGGATAAAATATATCACAAAGGCATTATAGCTCTATTCATTGAATGGCTGCATGTCTGATGTGCAGTTTTTTTTTTTTGCCTCAATAGTTCTTTGGAAGTTTTTGTTTTTGATTTTTTCTTCCTCTTCTGGTTGTCCGCTCTCTCTAAAGCTCTTCTATGTTCCAATGAATGGACTCACTAACTGTTTTGAGTACATCAAAATGAATCTGTATTGCTTCTCTCACTTGCTACATGCTGTAATGAGTTAATAGTATTTGGAGCGGGTAGCCCTAACACTTTGGAGTCTTTGAAATTTATTCTCAAGGAATATAATTCAACAATGGATATATTAACCAGAAGTGCTTTGAAGAGTTCTAGAAAAAAGAAGAGTTAATAATACTTATATTCACATCACTAATGATAAGCATGCAGGAGCTATTACTTGTGTCCAAACACAAGGTGATTTTACCAAGTATTTTTTCCTATTTCAGTTGGTTTACATTAAAGATTAACTTTAAGCCCATATCTTTTGCTTTAGTCGTGAATGTTATTATCAAATATTTGTAAGAGGATGCAACTTGGTGTATGCTTTTACTTATGAAATTCTTCTTGTTGATAAAATTACAAAGAGAGTTGATGAAAAACTTAGAATTATAGAGGTCAACCTTAGAGTCTAAACATTTTCGTTTGATTAGATCTAAAATCAAATGCATAGAATGTAGTTTTAATAATAATAAATTTAGAAATGGATTGTGACATTGGGTGATCAAGTCATGAAAAAGAGTATGTTTTAAATATTTTGGGTTTATTGTTTAAAAGGATGGTGAAATAGATGGGAATATTGTTAGTAGAATTCAAATTGGATGGTTAATGTGGAAGAATGCATCATGCTTGGTACCCCTCCAACTTAATAGAAAATTTTATAAGATGGTTGTGAGAACTGTAATGCTTTGTTTATGGCGTAGAATATTGGCAATTAAAAAAGAAGAATAAAATTAAATTAAGTGTTGTAGAGATGTGAATGCTGAGGTGAATGAGTAGCTTTATACTTAGAGACAAAATGTGAAACAAATAAATGTGAAAAAGTTTGAGTAACTCTAATGGCAAATAAGATTAGAGAGAGCCACCTTAGATGATTTGGTCACATAAATGTTGGCCTACCAATGACCCTATCAGCATTGTAGACTTATTAAATTCAGTCTATATTAATAAAGGTAGAGAGACCAAAAAGACTTGGAAAGTATTAGAAATGGCATTTTTAATCGATTAAATGAAAATTTGGCTATTAATAAAATACAATAGAAAAAAAAGATTTATGCAGCCAACCCCATATAGTGAGATAAAAGTTTGTTATTGTTGTTGTTGTATGGATTTATTAATCAATCTAAAAGCACTATTCAAATTTTTGATAATGTACAAAAGATGCCTTGGTAATCTTGCTACCTCCTACAACCTTATCATGACATCCTTATATAATTAAACTTCTTCACCTCAATGACTTTCAACCTGATCTCCATAAGATCTCCTAGATGTTGGATGGCTGGAATGCAAATAGCTCTCTTCAGCAGGTTGCAAACACCTATTGAAAATCTCCACTTGTAACTTAATTGCTTACTAGCCTAGATAACTTATCCTTCGAAAAGCTTGTATAAAAATCATAATCATTATAGTGCTAGGGTTTTTTTTCATGGGAACACAAATATAAGTAAACTTCCTATGACTATCCTAAGACACCAAATGCAACCCCAAAATTAATGGAGGCCCCAATCTACCCCTGCTCTACATATTGCTTTTAATTTTGGTCTCATGTGGCGGGGTCATTAATAATGTAAGCCTTTTTTTTCTTTTTTTTTTTGAACTTTTGAGTCAATTAAAAGAAACTTATACATACATCACATATACAAATTTTGAACTTAATACCTCCTGATTGATATCTAAAACTCTCAACCATCAAATCAAGATGAGTTGCACATAAGTCTTCTTAGCTATTATAAAGAAGTAAAATTCATCTATATATGGAAAGGATTCTCTCCTCAGGCCTCCGCTCTATGTAGAAAAATTGCAAGGCATTGCTCAAAACATGAACTCTCATTTAACTTACAGCATTTGGAATGGATGCAACTTTCTTCTTTTATGGGACCTGTGGATCCACGATAAATCGCTTGCTGACCTCTAGATTATCCCTCATTCCTCAAGTCTTTAAAACATTATTACTTACAATGTCTAGGATTTACCCATCATCTCCACCTTTGCGGCTAAAGATATTACACACTCTATTAACTTGAACCATGACAGATCAGACTATATATCCTGGAAGGGCAAAACTAAACTAATTTTCAAGGGTTTTTTGTTTCCAATATACTACCATTTGCCTGGTATTCCACGGGCAAAACTCAAATAGCATAAAAATTTTGCAATCGGATTCTCTATCTATGCTTGGACTGTTATGAGAGACTTGCTAAAGCCATCTGCCTATTTAAATAGAAGAAATATTCTAACTCCTGCAACTTGCATGCTTGTTCACAATGAGTTGCAGATTAAAAATCAGTTATTCTTCAACTGAAACTATATTTATAATATACTATGCTCATGGCTCCCTTGACCTTCTTCGTTTCTGCTGAGGCCAACTCTGTTAAAGAAATTTTAGCATATCAAAGATTTGGTAGATACTCATACCTGCACGAAAACCTATTTCTCACTCAATATGTTGCCTCATTTACTATATCTAGAGGGAAGGGAATAATAAAAACTTCAGTTTTTAGTCTGCTGGCTGATAAAGAGGCACTTCCCTTTCTGGATGGCTTCAGCACCAGCAGTTGGTCGGAGTACTTTTTTTTTTTTTGGGTGATATTTGATATACCCGTTCACAAGAGTCCTCCGCAGCTCATTGCCTCAATTTTGGCTTAATTGCCGGTCTGAAGCTATTTTGCTATCTTTAGCTAGCTTTTTCTTCATAGTCCGGTAATCACGTTGCATTCGATGGAATTTCAGCTACTGATCTCAATTTCCCCCCAAAAGAAAACTTTATCTGAATAGATAATTATTTTGTTGAGCAAATTAAAATTAGTTGAATGGAGAAAAAGAGAAACTACTACAAAAGCTATCACATATTTTCCTCGGCTCAAGTAAATTACTTGATTTCAAATGCATGCATAAGAAAGACTGAAAGAAATACAAGAACTTCTTACCTTTTTTGCCCGATCAAAATAAGTGGATTTCAAATGGAACTAACACTATCTTTCTGTCAGCATAACTTTAAAGGCTCTCAAATAGTAGGAGAAATTATTCTGTGTGGATACCGGACAGAAAGAATCGTCCGGTTTTGTCTCTATGAATAGTAAAAACGTACTGTTCACAGAGACAAACCGGACGGTTCTTTCCGTCCAATGTCCGCATAGAATAATTTCTCCTCAAATAGACTCTATATAGATTCCATACAAACTTAACTCTTTTTTTGCTATGGCACGATCCAACTTTGCGCCGCCGGAAACATGAGCGGAATCTTTACATTGCCAATTGCCAAAGAAAATTTTACTACTTTTCAATAGTTAACCACTTAGAAATTAATGAATTTTGAATTTGATCCAAATTGCAGACCAACTAAAATATCATGTCATCCAAGGAAACATCATTTACAGAAAGTTAATAATACTAAATGACTAATAAAATTGCAGAACAATATGGCATTGTGAGCTCATGTGCATCATCTAAGAATATTTGCAAGTATTGAAGTTCATGAATCACAAATTCCAGTGCAGGAATAATTAACTCTTTTAATAAATAGATCACCATGCCACTAAAAAACATAATCTAAAAGCATAATTATTTCATCCATAAAAGAATCTTTATGGATTATGTCAAAGAACAGTAATGAAGATAATCACCCATTGCTGGTAATGAAGATAATCATTGCAGCAGATACTTATGAGGGCTTTGTGTATTTGCATATATCTTTTATATTTACAGACTAACAGACCTTACAATATACAAATATATACAAACATAAGCATAAGAAGATAACATTGAAGGAAGACTAAACAACTTATCTATTATATTCTTTATTGTTGGAACAGCCATAGACTGAATTATGGATCCTTCGGATTGGATTGGTGGATCATTTTATATTCTAAATACCATTGCTTCTTTTACAAGCATGTAAGTTGGGGGCATGGGCGTTCACATGAAATTTTTTTAAGAATATAAAGATTTCTCTCACAAATAATTGATAAATTCAATGCATGTAACTTTGGACATTATTTGAAGCATGAATAGTGAATCGACATAATTTTAGAAATGTATAATACGACAATTTCCATGATGTAAACTATTTTTTAATAAATTAACTTATGTTACTATATAAATGAATTGTTAATTGAAATATCTAAAATAAAACATAATGAATTGATTTGGAATTTTACAATCCAGCAATAATGCAAGTCCAAATTCCTTCCTATGCAAACATTTAAATCAACTACCTATGCAAACTCCTTCACATGTTCTAGAAACATTTAAGCCAACTATAAAGCATGCTTGGGAATAGAATTCTAGCAATTAAAGACAAATAACGATCTGCTTCAGCATTGGCGTAAAATTCCACTCCAAATGGTGCCTCTTAGGTTTGGAGTTGAATTGTTATTCAACAACAATAATCCAAATGTATTGATACAAATTTTAATAACCCAACAATAATCCGAATGCAAAATATTTATGTGCTTCCATTAACATGTAAGTCAAAAATCAAGAATATTATAGAGTGCGTACTCTCAAATTTGTAGTCCTCAAAAGGTATATGTGATGTAGAATTAAATGCGAGTGAATTATGCGATGATGAAATTAGACTCCTTAGGTTAGAACAACAGTAATTAGTTTACTTCAGCGACTTAAACAAACATCAAAAGCAATAAGAGAGGTAACGTAGCTTAGGCCAAATCACATGATAAGTATTTAGGAGTACAAAATAATCTATTAAATCAAACTTTGCAATATATGGAAGTTTTCAAATAGAATCCCACAGTTAACATTTAGACTAGTCACTATGAAAGAGATCCCTCAGTCAACTCTTAATAAATTTGGCTTGCGGAGGAAGTCTTCACGGTCTTTATGATGCCACAATTAAGGATAAACTTAAAAAAGCAAAGAATTGGATGAGAGATTCACCTTTATCAGGAGCCGGAATTTATTTGCCGATGAGAGGAAGAGAGTTGTTTGTCGATAGCGGCGGTGAGGGAGAAGATGATCCTTTCAATGTAGTCTTCAACGGTACGGTCGATCTCTAAGTTGATATCGAAGAACGGTGACTGGATGTTGTTAATTTGACCTTGATCGTTGTATACAAACCCGTGGTCAAGCTCTGGATCCGACATACATGGGTAGAGAAGTTTATTAAAGTGTTGGGAAGATGGTGGTGTTGCTTCTTTCCCCAAAATCTGAAGTTGGATTTCAAATTTGAGTAGCAGGGAATTAGGGTTTTGGATTTTGAAATTCAAGTGAGGGGAGGGAAAGGAAAGACACTCCTTAATGAGAGAATTGATGGAGGCTCCAATAAGAGAGAAATTTAATGTGAGAGAGAGAGAGAGGGAAGGAGGGAGGACCCGGCGGCATGCTTGGGTGTAGTGGGGTTTGGGGAAGGGGAGTTAAGGCTTGCCTTGTCAAGATTCTCAAAATAGGAATAATTGATTTAAATCAAATCCAATTTGAAATTTAATTAGACTTGATTTAAGTAACTTTCCTAAAATAGATTTTCTTATCTTAGGAAATAATTTTAAATTCAAAATTGATTGGAATTTGAAATCAATAACTTTCCTATTTAAGATGCTTAATAAATGGAAAGTATTAAATAGAGATTTGAATTTTGGAAGCAAGGGGAGGGGATGGGGCCGGCGGCTAGGGTTAGGGTTAGGGTTGGGGTCGGCGGTTTGGAGGAGGGATGAAGCCTTGAAACCAACGGTTTGGAGAGGAATGGAGGGACCTTATGGCCGGCGGCTTGGAGGTGGGAGATGGGGTGGCCGGCCGGGTTGTGGAGGTGGTGGGGTTCAGCCGAGAGAGGGAGGAAGGGAGGTATGGCCGGCGGTTTGTGGGGGAGAGAGGGGAGGAAGGGGAAAAAGGAGGTTGACCACGAACCCGGACACTTCCTGCGGTTGGTGGGTATTACGATGCCCTCACCTAGGGACTTCAATCTCTCCAAGAACTCTCAAGCTCTCACAAAACACACAAGTGCAAAAATTTCTTATAATAATCTTCATTAGCCTCTCCAAAGAGGAAGAGGGGATATAAATAGCTAGGGTTTACAATAAAGAAATAAAAGACACACATGCCCCTAAGGGTCACAAACAACTATTCCCTCAAGTGAGTGTAGAAACGGAAAAATGCATAAATAAATCAAATACATATGATAACTCAAAAATAAATTGGTGTGATCGTGGTCGTAGATCGTCGGCCTTGTCTCTGGTAAACCTTCCAAGGTTGGATGTCCTCATCAATATGTGAACACTTAAAAGGAAGAATAAGCCACATTCATCTAAATCAACAATAGCACTTGCTATAGAACGAATCATCGGAATGTTGGAGACAAATATGAAAATAATGTTATGTTTGCTTGACTGAGTAAAAAGGTTTTCACATGTAAGAAGCAAGGAAAGTGGAAACTATCATCAAAACCAAGCTTGAGGAGATAGTGTGCAAGATAATTATAGAATTAAAATCATTAAAATAAATAATAACATGCATCAAAATTACTTCAAGTATGAGAAACATTGTAGAAAATTAATTGACCCATAGCATCCATACCTTCAAATTTTTAGGCAGCATTTTGTCGACAAAAAGCTTGCCTACCCACCCAATAAAATACTAAGTAAATATTTCACATAACATGATTTAAAAAAAAAAAGATACGGGCCGATTTGGGGGGGGGGGGGGGTTTGCACATGCTTTCTTCCAATATTTTAAAATTTATTTATATATCATATATTATTAATTTTGCAAATATAATTTCACAAAAAAAAACTTCAATTTATGTCCCTCTAAAAGTTTAAGATTTGTTTTATATATATATATATATATATATATATATATTGAAAAATGTAAATGAGATTTTTTAAAAAAGCAAATTTGTGCCCCCTCCAAGAAAAATTCCAAGCTTTGCTAATTATAGGGCAGAACAAATGCATCGGTTCAGAACTTATTGTAGACCCATACACTAAAGATGCGTGAAAGGAGCGAAAATCAGCAACTCAAGTGATGCTCGGCAGGCGCGACACATCACTTAAGTGATCAAACGAACTCCGATTTCCATACTGCGTCGTTGCGATCAAAGTGTCGAATTTGCCTAAGAGAATGCCCCTCGCAGTAAAATTGGACGAAAGCAGCCAAAATCGACGGCCGACACTCCAAATTGACGCGCGACGCTGCCCAAACGACGTCCGATCGCAAAACAGACTTCGTCGTTTCGTTCGAAACGCCCGAGTCATCTAAAAATGACTATAATTTTGCTCAATGAAAATCGCGCGAGAAAATCAACGTGCATCTTGAGACAAAATGCACGAATTTCGAGAAAACGCATGCAAGTCAATGGATCTACGTGCGAATTTCGAGATGTGTGTATTTCTTGCTCTTGCCGCAACTCCTTAGCAGCCATCCTACCCGATCCCGTCGCTCTTTCCAACTGCAAACTCCTTGACTCCACCTACTCTTTACGCAAGCTGCACTCCTGCTCCACATCGCACACAGCCCTTCACCCTCCTCTACACGTGAAAGCCACATAGTCACTACACTATCTCCCTACAACACCTTATTAACTTCTTTGCCTCACCCCAACAACAAATCTCTTCCACTCTTTGCCTACCCAATTACATGTAGCCCACATCCAAACAGCTACTTTAATCATAAACCTAACAGCTTATACACCTAAAACAACCCTCTAATCCCACCTCCTACTAATATTGTTATTATTAGTTATTATTATTAATATTATTAATTTTAATATTAATAATATCATTATTATTATATAAAAAAAAGTTAAAAAAAAAAGAAAAAGAAAAAAAAAAGATAAAAAAAAATATATATATAAAAAGCGAGAAAAGAGAGGAAAGTAAAAGAGAAGTTCTTGTGCTTTTGTGCCTCAATCATCGTGCCCTCGACACCAACACTGTTGTCGACCCCTCGAAAAAGTATAATGTTCTCAAAACCCGAAAACTCTAAATCTTGTTTTCGACGCTCGCGGCGCGTCAGGAGACCACCTATTCATGTTTTTTTTAGTGTGGTAGGAGGAAACCCGGCGCGACATTTACGGCGAGGCGAGTGAGTCTTGTGCACCCTATTCTTAGCATGGCGGGGTAAAATTTAAAGTACCCGTGTACGAGCTTCAGTGCCTGCAGGGAAAAACTGTGCATTTTCAAACAAATACCCCTGAAGACCCATACACGCCTTTCTTGGCGTGGTGGGATTGAAGACTACGAATGCAGTGTCATCTGACACCGACCATGCACATCTTTCTTTACATGGTGGGCAGGATAAGACTCCCTAGATTTTCCCTAAACGAGGGAAACGTCGAGAGGCTGCTGAATTTTTCAGTGAACAGTGGACCAAACTTAACTAAAAACATAGGGAACAAAACTTGAATTAATAAATAGGGAACCAAACTTTTAGTTAATAAATACACAATCATAACGAAGATACAGATGCTAAATAACAACCTGGATCATTCAAATGAACATCAATGAACGAACATGAGACTTTTGGTGGACAGAATTTCAAGCAAATGAAACTTCTCATGTGTACCATAACCCACACACAAGCAACATAGAACTTCTAATGTTCATATCAGTTAGCTTGTAAGCTTGTGAAGGAACTTGAAGGTACCAACAGAGAACTCCTAAGGAATGTATTAATTCATTGGAAATCTCCTGAGGAATGTGTTGGCTCACTAGAAGAACGATATGAGCAAGGAACTTGTAATGCTACAGCTCATCTACGAAGAGGCAATGTTGGAAGATTTGCGTTGAATGCAATTCATCTGCATGCGATAATCCTACCCATAAGCAAAGCTAACAAAATTCAATATTGTATGATGGCTCGCCTACAAAGAAATAATGAGCAACTCATAGCACAACGCGAATACCATCCTACGAACACAATGCAATATATATTGAATACTGTGACAGCCTCCTACAAACACTAAGAGATATGTAAGCGAATGTAGCAATTCGCTGATCAACATGCAAACGAATATATCAGTCTCCTACAAGCCATGGTGATCAACATGCAATGAATATGGTGAATCCCTTGCAAATACTAGTGAGGGGTTACAACAAATATAACACACCGTTCATAAGCAAGGACGAAGGATCCAGAGTGAATACAAGCACCAATAAGCAACGATAATAGATGTGCTGCAAATATGGTAGATCCCCTGTGAACATAGATACACACACAACATGCTATTTACGACCTACAGGTGGATACAATAGAACTTACATGGCATGACAGCTCGCTTGTAAGAAGCAACGAGCAGCCAGTAGCGTGTTGCTACGACCTGCCTACAAGCAAAATATACATTAAATGCAGCCCACTTGCATGCAATAGCGAACAACTTTTGAACGTTCGCTAACAACACACTACCAACGAACAAATCCAACAAAGCTTGTAGTGCACTACGGCTTGCATGCAAGAAGCCACAAATGACCGGTAGCACAACGCTATGACTCACCTGTAAGTAGAAGCAAGGAGTTTGTAGTAAAGACTGCAGATTGCTAATAGACAGAAACGAGAGAATGCTAACGCCGGGTCGTCGCGCCGAATATATTAGCTTATTTATAGATGAAAATGTGGAGGACTCCTGATGCATCGTACAACGAGTTTGCAGGTAGAGATATACTCCTACGAGCTAAATTTGGAGAAAATGACAACATGCAGGAGACAAAATGAGTCAAAATGCATTGCCAATGTGCGACAAATGAAACTCAGCGCGCCATTAAACAACGCCATGTCATCGGATTTGCAAAATTCATATATGCAAACAAAAGGCGTCTACAGGCTTCTAAATAGAGCACAGTGCACACTCAAATGACAATCGTTCGCACAGCTAATTGATGTCAAACACTTTAAAATGCCCTCCCACATGCATTGCAATAGGCAAAATATATCATTCAAGCATATTATTCAGAATTGTAAAATGCATTATGCTGTAGCAGCGCATCACACTAATATACAAATGCACTGCGCACACATGCATTACAACATGCATAGCATGCCATTCAAGCATGTCATTCAATATGTAAAATGCATTACACCATGATGATACATTAACATGTAATCATATCATGCACATATACGTTGCAAAATATAAAACAAATTATGCAGGCACGGTTGAGTAATGTGTAAATGCAAGATACCAACATACACACATATCATGCAAATACACCGTATGCTATGTTAATGTGATAGGCCACTACACTACATATAAATGCATCATATAAAATGCATTCAAAAGTATATACCTGAAGGGGCCTCGGCGAGCGTGTTATAGGTACACACGTAATGTCTGAGGATGTTGCGCGGGTCAAAAAATAAACTTAAGTTTGATCCCGATCCTTCTATGTGAATAGATAGGAGTCGACACGGCTCAAACTATCAAACAAATATACGGTCACGGCATCAAATGAAATATTTGTTTTATACGTTCATATTAGGTCTTCAAGGTCTATAACAAGGAAACTCACTAATAAAGGCATAAAGCCGATAATGAACCCGATCTTCTATCGGCAAGTAGACATAGTTGACAAGGTCCGACAAACAAAATGAAATTGCTCATAAGTACCCTGATGATGGTCGTGTTGACAAAAACTCAACCGGAGGGGACCCCAAACATTTAAAATGTCTCCAAATTTCATAAAATATAAACATTTAAAGTGACAATAAAGTCACCCCGATGATGGTTGTGTTGACAGCAAATCTCAACTAGAGAAAACCCCAAATATTTAGAATGCCTCCCAAATATTTAAAATCTCAATAGAAAATCTCACTTCAGCTCACAAAGAGCAAATGTATAGTAGAGAATATCACTATGATTCATTCTCAATTCGCCTCTTTACCAGTAAGGACGTGACGCGTGTCCTTTAACCAAGGATTTTGCCGTCAAATGGCATCACAGGTAAACGGTTATGACCATGACCCTTTGACATAGTGATTTTACTGCCAAATGACACTATTAAATTACATTCATAGTTAGAGCCTATGTGTTTCCCAACGATATTAAATCATTGAGTAATTAATCAATAAGATATGACCGATATGACATAAAGCCTTCTGTTAGCTAAGGTGGATTCAAATTTATCCCTTTATACAAACATTCACTCCAAGTCTATAAGATACCCTTGGACGAAGCAACCCATAGTTGCCAACAAGGATCCTTCTATCAGGTTGGATCGACTACCTCCTCTAACTAAATAAATAATGGACCATGATAACCCAGGAAGACGGAACTATGGGATGTTGATCGGGTCTATCATCATTCCCCCCACCATCCGTTTAAATACAAGATGATGAATTTCTAATTTTAAATATTAAATTTTCAAATATCAAATCATGCTGCTATTATACGCTAGATATTGTGTATTTGTGGATACTATGTATATGTTTGACGACTAGCCTTAATCGAAAGTTCTCTCTTGTTATGGGGAGAGGTAATTTACTATAGGGGCTTGGGCCTATAGGAAACCTGAATTCAGATTATAAAGTCCTCGCAAAATGAGGGTGAAATCTCTGGGTAATGTATTATTCAAAACTCAATATACCTTCTGAAAATTTGTCTCGGAACTTACTCGTTAAAACTCTCCTCGATGACCTGAAAAAGAAAAGGAGGCCACGGAGAGGTCGAGGTGCAAATTTTCGGAGCCCACACTTATGTGAAAAAAAAAATTTAAACATCATTCAACTTAATGACAACTATTAAAATAAGCATATGAATATTTCTCCATACATTCATGCATATAACTATTCATGGATATACAAAAGGAAATTCAAAATTTTCACATCAACAAAGAGGAGGAAATTTGGTAATTAAAAGAGTGAGATGAATTGATAGAAAAATATAACTATATGATAGATTTTCAGTATGTGATTTAGTGTCTTGTTCAATGTCATAAAAGATATTGATAAAATACATCCACTTCATTCAAAAAAAGGGAGTAAAAAAGAATATGAATGGAATGCATTGCTTGAAGGTGATTATCATGTTTTCCTTCCGCCATACAACTCTCTTATAGGAAGGGTTTCATGCATTCCTATGGACTAAAGTTCTTTGTTAGCTAGTATTGATGCTGTAGCAGCTTTGGCTATCATAGCAGCAGCACCAGCTAGCTATTTAGAAGTGTTATTTTTTTCCCCATCCACAGGATATAGTGCCGTCAATTGCAGCAACAATTTCTTGTTAGTAGGTCATGAGACACAAAAAACTCATACAACTCTTATACAATAAGAGAGCAATCCAATAAAAGAGAGGAATAACTAACCAAACTGTACAACAGGAGAGAAAGCCTAGTCTAACAATGAAAGAACCCTTTCTAGAAAGCACCATAAAATGGTAACTGTTGCAAGCTGGAATATTCAAGGCAGTCGAGGGAGAATTTAGTCTATGTTGAACAAAAATCCGACATACCCAAAAAATTTGAGAGTGGCTATCACGAGAAATGAATTTTTTTACAAGGAAAATCATAAAAGGGGAAAAATCACGAAGACTGACCAACTTATGAATTCACTATTGTGAGTTGAATTTTATAAAGATGTCATTGTCCCATAATTTGATAAAGAATTAATACAATGTTATAGGCCTAAATGGATAAAGATATATCATATAGAGGTGCTAGGAGTCTTGAGGTATTTGAGTTGTCATTACTCGATGGTTGGCAGTCTGTTTGGCCATTCTGATGACAATAAAAAGGTTGAGCGATCAAAAAGGTTGGAGTCAAATTTGATTGCTGACAGACGTTGGTCTTTGGTAGGTGTCAAGCAAAAGTTAACTGAAAATGTTGAAAGTCCAACAATGTCAGGCGGTCATCATTGTCACTCAAAAACACCCGCTAGTCATAGGTGGTATATGACAATAATCAACAAGGAGCGTCGAAGGTTGGGTAACTGCAAACTGTTGGCCTAGTTACTTTCCTTATAGGGAGGGGAGACCAGGCAAACATGAAGACAAGTATCAAAAGTTCATAGTTAAACAAATGTCAAGCATTGTCCTTCAACATGCATTGGACGACTTTCAACAATGAACATCAAAAAAAGGATATCGACGATCTACCTCAGTCATTAAAGGGAGACCGATCAATCATGAAGGCTTTAGTCAAACATCGATAACTTACAAATGTCAGATGTCACTCTTTCTCTTTGATAGGTGTTAGATGCTTGTCAATAAGGAAATCAAGAGTTGAATGACATTAGGTGGTCTGCTTGGTTGCTCTCACTCAACATATAGGAGATAAGACCAAACGATCGAGAATACACCAAATGACCGAGAATACAGGCGTCAATTGTTGGTAATTGATGAAAATTGCTATTTGGTATATGTTAGGCGAAGGTCAATGAGGAACTTCAAATATCAGGTGACGCTATGGTTTTACTCAATTGTTCTCCTTACAAGAGGAGAGATTGAACTATCACAAGATATGCGTCATATGTTATTTTTTAATTGGAGTCAAATGATGATCAAAGAGAAAAATTAAGAGTCAAGCAGTGTTAGGTGTTTGGTTGCACTCCAAACAAATGATTTTAAGCTCGTCAAATATGTCTCGTCAAGTTACATTTTTTTAATATTATCATGCAAAATTCAAAGAAAGTTTAAACCCTCAAAAAGCCTAAAAAAAAATTTCAATCACGGTATAAGTGCTTGCTATAGGCTCATTTGAGCTCCAATCCATGCATTCCAAGCGTCATTGGGCTCGTCTTGTCAATCAACATTGCTTAAACTATTCATTTGCTGGAAATGGATTTTAGATAACCTCAAAATCAACTTCAAAGTCTTTAGCCCAAATACTTAGATGCTCAAAGATATGAATATTTGCGTCAAATTTCATGCTAGATTTGTCAAATTTTTTGATGATTAATCAATAAATATATATGAAACTAAATGCAAAAGGGGCGATTGAAGACACTAAACTATATAGAGAAGGATAGGGAGCAAAACTTCCCTCAGGCAATGCCACCCTTTTTTAATAGAGGCGTTCATCATCTCCCTCCACTTTGTATAAACAGTAGCTCGCACAAAAGATCTCATCTAGACCATGACCCAACTTTGCTTCGTATCGCACCCAAAATGCCCTAAAGTTTTGTCCATTTTCCCTCTTAAATGCAATATTTCTAGAATGAACAGAGATGCCACTAGTATATGTTAGTTATGACAACTAAAAAACAAATCCAGCTTGCTTTCCAATCATGGTAATAGGACAAGGAAGGAATTATGCAAGTGGGGGAAAATATGAGAAAACAATTAAGCCAAGGCTAACTTATATATAAATATTAGCACAATTGAAAGGGAGGAGGGGTGTTTACAAAAAAATCAAAACTTTACCCTTTGAATCTAAACAAGTCAACAATGATATGCATAAATATAAAATTAATATTTTTCCTTTTTAGCAAGATAGTGATTACATCATCAACAACAACAACAACAACATCAAGCTTTTATCCCACTACGTGGGGTCGGCTACATGAATTCTTTTTCTCCATTGTGTCCTGTTAAAAGTCAAATTCTCGTTTAAATCTAATAAAGAAAGATCATTTCTAATATTTTCTAACCAAGACTTTTTAGGTCTATGATAGGAAATACTTGAAGATCTCAAGTGTTTCCTAAGGATCTAAGAAAACAGCGGAAAATCTCACCAAAAACACAATAAAATCTGAGAGAAACACAAGGATTTTCACTAATCAAGCAAAAGCAACAAACAAGATACAATGTTCTTCAATTCGAGAGGAAGAACAACTCTCCTAATCTCCGGCAACGCCAAGAGCCCAAGCAAGAAACCCTAGATCTCAAAAATGCATTCAAATTCAAGATACCCCTCCCTTTCCCCCCCATCCTCCTAATTAACCATAAAGGAGTATTACAAAATGTCTAAAAAACCCTTCTCATTCAAAATTTCCCTCCCAATATGTCCACGGAACCTCCGCTCCCCTCGTAGGCGTCCGCCCGGCTGGTTCCGCCCGCTGGGTTCCCGCTCCTGGGCCGGCGGGTGTAGAACCGGACCGGTCCCTGCTGGACCGGTCCAGCCGGCCCCTCTTGGGCCGGCTTACGCCTAACATTACTCCCCTCCCAAAAACTCACCTTGTCCTCAAGGTGAAAAGAGGGGAATTGCTCTTTCACTCTTTCAAACGGCTCCCAAGTAGCGTCGAAATCAGGAAGGCCTCTCCATTTGATTAACACTTCTATGTTGCCCCTTTCATCTGACCGGACACCTGCAAGCTCTAGTGGTTCTAAAACCACTTCCAAATCTTCTGTCATAGTGGCTGGTAGTTCTGCACTCGCTGCATGATCCCCTATGGCTCTCCTTAGCTGAGACACATGGAATACTGGGTGTATAGTGGCTGAGGGGGGTAACTTCAATCTGTATGCCACTGCTCCAATCCTGCCCAAAACTTCATAGGGGCCAAAGTACCTTGGTGCCAATTTCTCATTCCTCCTTCTAGCCACTGTCCTTTGTCTGTAGGGTCGTAGTTTCAGGAACACCTTCTCCCCTACTTCAAACTGCATGTCTCTTCGGTATGAGTCTGCCTGCTTCTTCATGATCTGTTGTGCCCTCATCAGATGTTTCTTCAGTTCCTCCAGCACCTTGTCCCTTTCCTCTAAGTACTGCTCAACTGATGATACTGGTGTACTACCTCTCCCATAGTGCACGAGGTGTGGAGGATCCCTTCCATATAGCACTTTGAAAGGGGTCATCTGTGAAGCGGAGTGGTATGAGGTGTTGTACCAATACTCAGCCCAAGGCAGCCACCTTGCCCACAACTGCGGTGTTTCAAAAGCAAAACACCTCAAATAAGTCTCCAAACTTTGATTCACCACCTCCGTTTGTCCGTCTGTCTGTGGGTGATAGGCGGTGCTTCTCTTTAGAACAGTGCCCTACATCCTGAACAGCTCCCTCCAGAACTGGCTGAGGAACACTTTGTCTCGATCAGACACAATTGATTCAGAAACCCCATGCAGCCTTACAACCTCCCTAATGAAAGCTGCTGCTACTGACACTGCGGTGTAAGGATGCCTCAAGAGGATGAAGTGTGCGTACTTGCTAAGTCTGTCA
Source organism: Dendrobium chrysotoxum (assembly GCA_019925795.1). Classification (NCBI taxonomy): domain Eukaryota; kingdom Viridiplantae; phylum Streptophyta; class Magnoliopsida; order Asparagales; family Orchidaceae; genus Dendrobium; species Dendrobium chrysotoxum. The sequence goes on from CM034313.1 coordinate 80,217,974, forward strand.
ACCACCACCAAGATGACTGTGAACCCCTCTGATTTCGGTAGGCCATCAATGAAATCCATGGACACTTCCTCCCAAACTCTGTTTGGGAGTGTCAATGGTTGTAGCAGTCTCCCCGGAGCCATGGCCATGTATTTATTTCTCTGGCACACTTCACACCTTGCCACCATCTCTTCAACGTCTTTATGCATCCCCTTCCAGTAGAGCTCAGATGCTAGCCTCTTGTAGGTCTTCTGAACTCCTGAATGACCTCCCACTGCGCTGCAATGAAACTCCTGCAACAAGTGGGGAATATGTATGGAGGTTCGTGGCATCACAAACCTCCCCTAATACAATAGTCTCTCCCCTTCCATGCAGTAGCCCGGGTGACTACTCTTGTCTCTCCCCAGATCCTCCCTGATCTTTCTCAGCTCTTCATTCTGCATACTCTCTTCCTTGATGGCCCCCCAATCTAGCATCATTGGAACTGACATTGCTAACTCCTACAGTTCCCAAACACATCTGGATAAGGCGTCGGCTGCTTTGTTCTCCAAACCAGGCTTATATTGGATCTCAAAGTCATAGCCTAGCAATTTGGATAACCACCTCTGATGCTCCTCGGTCACCATCCTTTGCTCTAACAGATATTTCAAACTTCTCTGATCAGTCCTCATAATGAAATGTCTCCCCAAAAGATAAGGCCGCCACTTCTGAATAGCCAAGACAATGGCCATTAGCTCCCTCTCATAAACTGACTTCAATCTAGCCTTGGCTGACAGCACTTGACTGAAGTATGCTATTGGCCTGTGATTCTGCATCAATACTGCCCCCAGCCCATATCCCGACGCATCAGTTTCCATTACAAAGACCTGGCTAAAATCTGGAAGTGCTAATACTGGAACTGTAGTCATGGCTTCCTTTAGTTTCTCAAACGCCCGGGTTGCTGCCTCTCCCCATGAAAACCCATCCTTCTTCAGTTGCTCAGTCAACGGCCATGCAATAGCACTGTATCCCTTCACAAATCTCCTGTAGCATCCAGTCAGTCCCAAGAACCCCCTTAACTCCTTGAGGTTCCTAGGCAGTGGCCACTTCTACATTGCCTCTATTTTATTCTGGTCTGCCGCCACTCCTTCTTGGGATACCACATGTCCCAAGTACTCTACGCTCGCCTGGGCAAAGCTGCACTTCTTCAGGTTGGCTTGTAACTGATGTTCCTGTAACACTCCCAAAACCACCTTCAAGTGCTCTAAGTGTTCCCCCTCAGTCTTGCTGTACACCAAAATGTCATCAAAGAACACCAGTACGAACTTCCTGAGGTACGGTTTGAAGACCCTGTTCATCAAAGACTGAAAAGTAGCAGGAGCGTTAGTCAAACCAAAGGGCATTACCAGAAACTCATAATGCCCTTCATGTGTTCTGAAAGCGGTCTTGGGAATGTCTGCCTCCTTCATTCTGATCTGATGGTATCCCGACTTTAAGTCCAGTTTGGAAAATACCACAGCCCCAAATAGTTCATCCAATAGTTCATCGATCACTGGAATTGGGAACTTGTCTGGTACAGTGCCTTTATTCAAAGCCCTGTAGTCCACACAGAATCTCCAACTCCCATCCTTCTTCTTGACCAGGAGGACTGGACTAGAGAAAGGACTTACACTTGGTCTTATGATCCCCGCCTCCAACATCTCCCGGATCAGCCTCTCTATCTCATCTTTTTGGATCTGAGGGTAGCGGTAAGGGCGAACGCTGATCGGTACCTCCCCTTCCTTCAAAGTAATGGCGTGCTCCAGCTCCTTCTGAGGTGGCAAACCCTATGGGGACTGAAAAACCTCCCTGAACTGCTGTATGACTGGTTGCACTTCACAAGGAATGTCTCCCTCTTCCCCCATACTGACTCTCTCCAATCGTTGCAGCTCCACCAAATATCCACCCCCAACCTTCTGGATGGTTCGGATCATGGACTTGAGAGACACCCCTGTCCTAGACAGGCCGACATCTCCCTGTATCACCATTCTCCGCCCTCCCACTACCAGTTCCATCCGCAGTTCCCCCCAATTCACCTTGGTCTCCCCCAAAGTTTGCAGCCACTTCATCCCTAAAATCACATCCGTACTCCCCAATTCTAAGGGAAGAAAATCCTCCCTCACCTGTATTCCCTGAATAGACAGCACCACTCCCCTACAAACTCCTCTACCCATCTCTACCTTCCCAGTGCCCATCATTACCCCATAACCTCCTGTATCCACCAACTCCATTCCCAGTAGCTCAACAATTTGGGTGGAAATGAAGTTGTGGGTCGCCCCACTATCTATCAACACTACCACTTCATGGTCAGCTATCACCCCTTTAACTTTCATAGTGTGACTCGAGGTGAATCCCACTACGGAGTTTAGAGAGACTTCTGCCACATCCAGGTGCAACTTCTCCTCCTCCTCTTCTGACCTACTCCCACCTCCCTCTTCGTCTTCCTCATCTTCACAAACGAGGAGAACCTGAAGAGTCTGGTCTTTGCATCTATGACCCGGCATGTACTTCTCATCACATCGAAAGCACACCCCCTTTGCCCTCTTCTCCTGTAGCTCCTTTTCAGTCAGCTTCTTGAACTGTCCTCCAGTTCCTCAGCCTCCCATCTTCTCCTTCTGCACTTCCTTCAAACTCCCTGGGGTTGGCCCCTTGGAAGGTAAGAAGGTGGTCGTCATTCTGTACGATCCCCCCGAGTAATTTCCCCGGGCTCCCCTTTCTGACTTCTTCTGGTCTTCCACCAACTGTGCCAGTTCCATAGCTTTCCCTAAATTCCTCGGCTCCAACACTCTGACTGCTGATCGTATCTCTGGTTTCAGCCCTTTCATGAAGTTCCCTTCCAAAGCTGACTCCGAGATATGATCCAACTGACTGGCCAAAAACTCGAACCTGTCGCGGTAATCCGCCACGGTCCCCTCCTGAGTCAGGGCAAAGAATTGCTCGTAGAAGTCTCCTCCCCCATCGGCTCGGAAACGCTCTAGTAAGCATTCTTTGAACTCTCTCCAGTTCCGGATAGGCTCCCTTCTGTCCCTCCATTGATACCATGCCAACGCCTTTCCCTCCAAACACAGATCTGCCGTTGTCAACTTTTCATCCTCCGTCAACCCATTGACGGCAAAGTACCGTTCCATCTTGTATATCCATCCATGGCCATCCTCTCCCTCAAAGATGGGCATCTTCAGTTTCCTCACCTTGGGATCTCCTCCATATCCTCGGTATCCCCCGTATCCTCCCAATCCTCGAGGAGGAGGTGCTCCCCAGGTGTCCCGATCATCCCTCCGGCGGTTATACCCAAATCCCTCATCATAGTCCTCCCTTCTTCCTTCAAAATCAGCGCCTCGGCGATGAAATTCCTCCCTTCTCCCTTCAAAATCAGCACCTCGGCGATGGAATTCCTCCCTTCTCCCACCAAAATCAGCGCCCCTTCTGTCATATCCCATGCTCATCTCCTCTCTAGAGAGCGGTTCTAGAGGAGGCATGTCGTTCTCTCCTTCCAGGATCTCCACCTCTGGCATCCTCCTCCCCCGGGGTGGGTTCGGATTTCCTCCGATGCCACGGCCATCGGTGGTCTCTCTTACTTCCGATGTCGCTGGATTGGTCTTCATTTCAAGCAGTTTCTTCATCATCTCCTCCATAGCAGAAAACCTCCCTTCCAACCTTTCATTGTTGGTGGAGATTTCAAAGAACTTTCCCTCCAAATCTGATTTCAGTTGTCCGAACTCGCCTTCCAACACTTCCACCTTCTTTCCGGCCATCTTTTCTTCCACGAACAACCAATAAACTTCCTTCGAAAGCTCCCAAAGCCCGCTGAAATTTCAGGTTTTCAGCCGCCAAAGGTCCCACGACGATGCTCTGATACCAATTTGATAGGAAATACTTGAAGATCTCAAGTGTTTCCTAAGGATCTAAGAAAACAGCGGAAAATCTCACCAAAAACACAATAAAATCTGAGAGAAACACAAGGATTTTCACTAATCAAGCAAAAGCAACAAACAAGATACAATGTTCTTCAATTCGAGAGGAAGAACAACTCTCCTAATCTCCGGCAACGCCAAGAGCCCAAGCAAGAAACCCTAGATCTCAAAAATGCATTCAAATTCAAGATACCCCTCCCTTTCCCCCCATCCTCCTAATTAACCATAAAGGAGTATTACAAAATGTCTAAAAAACCCTTCCCATTCAAAATTTCCCTCCCAATATGTCCACGGAACCTCCGCTCCCCTCCCAAGCGTCCGCCCGGCTGGTTCCGCCCGCTGGGTTCCCGCTCCTGGGCCGGCGGGTGTAGAACCGGACCGGTCCCTGCTGGACCGGTCCAGCCGGCCCCTCTTGGGCCGGCTTACGCCTAACATTACTCCCCAATTTGATAGGAAATACTTGAAGATCTCAAGTGTTTCCTAAGGATCTAAGAAAACAGCGGAAAATCTCACCAAAAACACAATAAAATCTGAGAGAAACACAAGGATTTTCACTAATCAAGCAAAAACAACAAACAAGATACAATGTTCTTCAATTCGAGAGGAAGAACAACTCTCCTAATCTCCGGCAACGCCAAGAGCCCAAGCAAGAAACCCTAGATCTCAAAAATGCATTCAAATTCAAGATACCCCTCCCTTTCCCCCCCATCCTCCTAATTAACCATAAAGGAGTATTACAAAATGTCTAAAAAACCCTTCCCATTCAAAATTTCCCTCCCAATATGTCCACGGAACCTCCGCTCCCCTCCCAGGCGTCCGCCCGGCTGGTACCGCCCGCTGGGTTCCCGCTCCTGGGCCGGCGGGTGTAGAACCGGACCGGTCCAGCCGGCCCCTCTTGGGCCGGCTTACGCCTAACAGTCTACCTCTATCTTACATTATATTAAAAACAAGTTGCAATTGTGAAAAATGAATAGAATGGACAAAGATGAAACTTGGTCATCTAAAGATGCTATATAGCTATGGGTATATATAGTAATTATAAATTATTATTTATAATCACTTTATCACCAAATTTAAATGAAAATAAAGATTTATGTTTTTATCGGCGTATTAGTAAAACCGAAGTTAGAGAGGCTTTAAAGAAAATGAAGGGTGGAAAAGCTGTTGGACCTGATGATATTCCAATAGAGGCGTGAAAATGCTTAGGAGATGAAGGAATTTCTTAGCTTACTAAACTTTTTAATACTGTTTTGAAGACTAAAAAGATGCCAGATGAGTGGAGAATGAGTGTGTTAATTCCTATTTTTAAGAATAAAGGTGATGCACAAGATTGTGCGAATTATAGAGGAATTAAGTTAATGTGTCATACTTTAAATCTATAGGAACGAGTTATAGAGCATAGGTTGCGGCGTGATACTAATGTTTCTCAAAATCAATTTGGATTCATGCCGGGTAGGTCTACTACGGAAGCCATACATTTATTAAGAGGTTTGATGGAGAAATATAGAGAGAGTAAGGAGGATTTACATATGATATTTATTGATTTAGAAAAAGCATATGATAAAGTTCCAAGAGAAGTGCTATGGAGAGTTCTTGAAAAGAAAGGAGTTAATAATGCTTATATTCAAATCATTAAAGATATGTATGCAACAGCTATTACTTGTGTTCAAACACAAGGTGGTTTGACCAAGTATTTCCCTATTTCGGTTGGATTACATCAAGGATCAGCCTTTAGCCCATATCTTTTTGCTATAGTCATGGATGTTCTCACTAGACATTTGAAAGAGGATGTACCTTGGTGTATGCTTTTTGCTGATGATATTCTTCTTGTTGATAAGACTAGAGAGGGAGTTGAAGGTAAACTAGAATTGTGGAGGTCAACCTTAGAGTCTAAAGGTTTTCGCTTGAGTAGATCTAAAACGGAATATATGGAGTGTAATTTTAGTAATAATAGACCTAGTGAGGGGATTGTGACTTTGGTCGATCAAGTCATTAATAAGAGTACATGTTTTAGATATCTTGGATCTATTGTTCAGAGTGATGGTGAAATAGATGGGGATATTATCAGCAGAATCCAAGTGGGATGGCTGAAGTAGAGGAATGCATCGGGCTTATTGTGTGATAGAAAAGTACCCCTCAAACTTAAGGGAAAATTTTATAAGATGGTGGTGAGACCTGCAATGCTTTATGGTGCCGAATGTTGGCCATTAAAAAAGAAGCGTAATTCTAAGTTAAGTGTTGCAGAGATGAGGATGCTCAGGTGGATGAGTGGCTTTACCCTTAGAGATAGGATACGAAATGAGCATATTCGTGAAAAGGTTGGAGTAGCTCCAGTGGAAGATAAGATTAGAGAGAGTCACCTTAGATGGTTTGGTCACATAAAACGACGGCCTCCCGATGACCCGGTTAAGAAAGTAGAGGTCTTAGATTTGACTTATGTTAAGAAAGGTAGAGGTAGACCTAAAAAGACTTAGTTAGAAAATATTAGAAATGATCTTTCTTTATTAGATTTAAATGAGAATTTGACTTTTAACAGGACGCAATGGAGAAAAAGGATTCATGTAGCCGACCCCACGTAGTGGGATAAAGGCTTGATGTTGTTGTTGTTGTTGTACTTTATCACCAAATTTAACTAAATTAATTATAATGTAGACGCAAGCATGTGATCTTCTTATTGAGGAATGGCTCACACCTGAAGACGTAAACGTGGAAGCTAATGAGAGAGTTTTCAGTTTAGTTATGAGACCATAACATTCAAGCCGAGTTTGAACCCAAGGATTTGGTGTCATGTCAACCCGATACTTTCTTGAAAGCACAACTAAAGCAGGTGGTGGTAGCGACAGAATTTTTGGTCAGATAGCAAGCCTTAGAGAGAATATCAGCTCATTATGAGCTGAGATGAGACAGTTTATGCAATAATTCCATATGAATCACCCACCACCAAGAGGCTAAAAAATGATATCTGAAAAAATTAATTTTGTAATTTTCATGTAAATTAATTGATTATTACTTTCTCATTATCATCATATTATTTACAGGATTGCAATAACAACTCATCTAATGTCTAACATTCTATTGGAAACTTAAGCTTATTCTTATAATGAGCTTAAGTGGTTCTTGTATTGTTTCTACTTGTATGTATATTTTTATATTTTAGAACTTAAATTGCTTTAGTTTTGAACTTAAGTGATTTTTTTTATACTTCTACTTGTATGGATATTTTTATATTATAAATTTAATGTTCGTTATATATGAAGTCTAGTTCTCAAATTAACTCTAAATGAAATTAGATTTTTTTTAATATCTAATCTTATCAGTTATTATATGTATATCCCATTTACTCAAATAACTGCATAGTGATATACCCGAAGAGATGCTTGTATTGGTTGAGGATTTTAACAATTAGTTATAGCGGCGGGCCCCATCCTGAATTCTTTTTGGATAAGGATTCAAGAAATCAGCAAATGGGAGTATTGCTGAGATTTTGGGAATAATGAGAGCATGGTACAGAGAATGCAGTGAATTATGTGAAGGAAATCAGCCTGTATTCAACGGCTGGGAAAAAAGGCTGAAGGGATTTTGTGACTGTGAAGTGGTTGTGAAAGAAATCGACAAACATACAATGGCTGAAAGGATGGCAAGCATACAGCGGCTGAAGGATTATGTGAAGTTTATATGAACAGTTTGACAACTTGCTGTGAAGTTTATATGAGTAGTTTGGCAAGTGGTGGAAAAAGGGGATTTAGAAATTGCTGTGATAGAGAAGGAGAAGGGAATTTAGCATTTATGTGGTAGAGAATCATGACAAAGCATTGGGGAGAATGAAGAATAGCAGCATAGTGTAGTGTAGAGGTTCGGTTTAGGGAAAGTCTCGGAACAGAGAAATGAAGCCGGCACAGTATTTTGCTCGGTAAGGAGTCGCATAAAGCAGAAAAATCCTGTAGCAATTCATGGCATATTGGCAGTGTAAGCAAAGGGATTTCGGTAGGCAGAGTCCTGTAGCAAAATTCGGCTAAGAAGCTTGGCTCAGATATGGAATTCCTATAGTGCAATTTGGCTTATTGCTTTGAGAATTTGGCAGTGGGATTAAGGGAAAGTAGAGAAAGGAAATAACAGAAGTGAAGAAGAAATTTAGTGGAAAAAGAGAAGTGAAAGAAGGAAATTGAGAGAAGACAAAAGAGGTAAGCAAATTGTTTGTATAAGATTGTTTGTAGTTGTCTTTCAGATTTTTGAAAAGTTAATAAAAGTTCCTAAAACAAATATACCAATTATATTTTAGGATTCAGTGAATATATGCAGAAGGGAGGTTTTAAAGTTACTTATAATCGAAGAAGAGTACGAAGTAGGGAATTGGAGGAGACACCTCGGCAAGGAGGTATGTAATGCAATTTAAATTTTTAAATGCAATTTTTATTAATTTCAACTTGTATACTGGTAATTAACTGAATTAAAGGGACATACGTATTACAAGTTATTTATAGTGATTAAGGATGTTCTTCTCCAAGTTTTCAAGTATGAATAACTGCTTATAAAATTTTAGCATGTGAGTTTAAAAGAAGGTTTGGTATGTTCATCTAAATGTTTACCTAGTAGATAATATTTTGGAAAATGTCAATTTCCTTGCATATTTTATGCATATTAATTGTATACAAATTATCACAAAAATGATTATGAAAGCATGCAACAAAACAAATATGATCTATAATTATAGAATATGTACTGAATATCTATTTAAAGTAAAGTTTGACTATAAAAAGATGTATAACTTTCAATGTCAGGTGAGGCAAAAGGGTCCTCATATACATTGCATTGTAAGTGGGGCGAAAGGGACCCCAAAGATATGTTATCTGCATAGCAGGTGGGGCGAAAGGGACCCCAAAGAATATGATACCTGCATAACAGGTGCGGCAAAAGGGACCCCTAAAGAGGCAAAAGGGACATCTATGTAATTCAATGGCGATAATGTCATATTTACCTGAGCTCCATTGAATATGCTTATGAAAGAATAGCCAAATCTTTTGATGAATAAAATTGATATTCAGTATGAATTTAAGAGAAAATAAAGGTTAATGCCAAACGGGATTTTATGATGTATTCTCAAGTTTATTTAACTTTTATTTATGTTTTCAAGGTTATGAATTTTCATGCATGTAAAAATATTATTTAAGGTTGCATAACTTATAGAGCCTCATAGCTCACCAGTACACTTTTTACTGGCTGTTGTTACAGGAAAAGGAAAAGATCGTTGCTGACTAAGCTGCAAGTATTTAAATTGTATATGCTAGTTTTTTAATCTGTGTGTAAGACTAAACTTAAGGTATGGAAGCATTCCAATGAAGGATTTATTTGATTTCCTTAGTGGCTCTGTAACTATATTTTTGTTAAAATTTTAAATTATTAGATGCTTCCATTTGATGAGATGAATGATAACTGCTGAATGTTTTATAAAGATTTTTAAATGTTCAAAAGTATCATATGATTGATGGATGAAAATGCTATGTTTATGTTAGTAATACTCCCAGTACTGATAAGAGATATTATGGGGTGTTACAGGCTTACTGTAATACTCTTAATTCTTAACTAAAATCACATTCAAAATTGGCATTGATTATTAAGGCAATGTAACAAGATTTCAAAAAGAAAATTCTGGACATTTGTGGCAGTTTTAATCGACACAAACTTATAGAATTGTGGCGTTTAAAACTGCCACAATTTTATAAGTAAGTTTTTCTTAATCTGAATAGTGACAGTTATGACCTCCTCAATTCTATAATTTTATGGAGGTTAAAACCGTTGCTATAAACATTACTTCGATTGAACCTACTCCAATGGTTCTGAAACTATCTTGAAATATCGTTGCAGTGCATTGAAATCACAGCCGCGCTACAGTGGTTTTAAAACCACTTCAAGAAATTTTGTGGCGGGTAAAACCGTCAGGAAAGCTCATTTTTTATGCTGTGATAGACATATTTTTTGGTAGTGTGCTATTTAGGAAACCAAATATTCGAAACATAAACAGTTTTTTCATGTTAACTATTTATCCTGTTCAACAAGAAAAGCATTATAAGCCTCGTTTGCAGTAAATAGTCTTTTAACTAACCAAAAAAGGAAAATTATTGTTAACTAGCCTGGTTCCTACTTGCCTAAAATTAGACTTATGCCCTACTTTATAATAATTTTACATAGACTATATTATTTTTTTAGAAAAAAAAGAAAGCATTAAAAACAAATGATTTACTTTCGAGAAGGAACTCATCTTCATCGCCTTTATAGATAACATACAAGGAACCAAGATTATAACCAATGAACCAGAGATACATAAAATAATGATTGATGACTTTAGACTCAAAACTGAGGTCATCAAGCAGCTGCATCAGCTTTATCACAAGTAGTTAGAGTTCATAATATGGAGATCAGAAATTACCTAAAATCAGTTCGAAAAAAAAAAATCTAAAAATGGAGCATATTACTTGAGATCTCAGCTATGCTAAAGTATAATATGTACAGCAGGTTATGCAGCATAGATAGCTTCAATATCTAAACCATCTTGAGCTTAACGATAATACACATTAATGAAAAAACAGTACCAGCCAGTTTCGGGCAAATAGGAACAAACCAGATAAGTTTGAGAGCGGTTAAGAGTAAACTGATCGCACGATCAGTATTTCAATTGATTAATTATGAAAAACATCTGGATTCTTTATTATGACTTAATGATTTACTTCATAGATTTCAATAAAATAGATTTTTTTCATTGAAAAAAATCAGCATAGCGGACACCCCTCGTTGTGAAACAGTCAAGTCACGACATCAATATGGCTTATCAGTAGAATAAACTGGTTAAGAGTAACATGAAGCATCGTTCAAATTGTACAGGAAAGGTGAAAGAAGATGAAATCTCTTTGTTCTAATAAGTTTCTTTTTTTTAATAACAATTAAAGACAAGCAGAACAATAAATTATTCATTCAATTAAATAAAATTGATTAATTCGCGCCAATGAATAACAATCTATGCATGTAAGTATGCAAACATTCCAAATTCATTAAGGATAGACACATTGCTTTAGGAAACTACAATTATATAAATATTGCAAACATCCAAAATAATCAAGGGAATAATTTTACATTTACAAGGCCATCAGGCATATCACAGTCAAGGTTGGTGAATGATCTAGTAACAATTTTTCATCGGTTGTATATTTTATTTTCATTCCTATTAACTTTTCCTTCTGAAATAAAACATGCAGTTGAAGACGTGAAGCATTAGCTCACATAAACCTAATAAATATTCAATTTAATTCAACTCTAATAATAGAAAATGAGAGGTGGAACCCTAAACCCAAAATCTATGAGAAACGTTAGTACCGGAAGCCTTTCGATCAGATCAACCGTACTCAGCTACAGAATGCAGCAAATCGAGCGCGTCATCTAATTTGTGTGGAAATACAGCGCGTTGTCGATCTGTAGAAAAGGCCTTCATGGCTGAGCGGAAGAAACAGGCACCCATCCGGCATCGTCAGCGAGTCGCGGCGGAAATTGCTACCGAGGAAAGCGTGATCGGCGGCGATAGCGAGCGAGGAGAAGGTGGATAAGGGAGAGGGTGATGCGAGTCGTAGAAATGGGAGGAAAGTGAAAAGGTGCCGGCTGGGGTGAAGAGGAAGTTGTTGGCCTTGGGTCCTAGAACTGCGAGTGCGGCTTCATCGAGATGGATGCGGTCGATCCACACCGCTTCTTTTCCCCAAATCTATGGAGCATTGCGGGTAGAGGCGAGCGGCGTGCGGCAGGTGGCGAGCTGTCGACCGAAGAGCGGCTCAGGGCTGGCGCTTCGAACTTGAATAAAGCATATAGATGGTTGGGTCCAGCTTGCGCGGTTTGAGCTTTGTTAATAACCTTTAAATTTGTACGACAAACGCGAGTAATCAATTGAAGAAAAAAAACCATGGAAATTCACTTAGCAATGAAGTCTTCTGCACATGTTGTTTGGGACCGGAGACCTCATGGAGCACTTGCAGTAATTTATGTTGAACAAGAGAAAATTAACTTTAGGAAGTTCCTTATCAACCATATTGAGAATGAGCGGGCACAAAAAAAAAAAAAAAGGTGGTCAAGATTCTTCATATTTTCATTACAAAGCTTACGAATAAAGTTAATGACCTTAGCCTTAACATGCTTAGTGAGATTATTGGCTAACATTATAAGGAATGCTTGATAAAGCATCCTTTAAACCAAATTTATTTCTAACAATCCACTTTAAGATAATTCTCAAAAATATGTGATTTATCATTAGCATTTAAAAAATATTAGCAACACCCATTCGAATATTATCTACTTGAATAGAATAAAAAGACTAACTAATTATATCATTATAATGTCTTATTGATGCAGTCAGAGAGTCAGGAATCCTCTCGATACTCCATTGAAAATAATGAAATAAAATTTAAAGTTGGAAGAGATGTTAAAAATAGAGTAACATGTAGGTCTCAGATTGTTGAGAAGATAGTACCCCTCCAACCAAGGTTCATGAAATAAGAAAAAATTAAGACCATTCCCAATAGAGTAGCACAATTTCCTTTACATAGCAAGTGCAGCTAAATAAATCTCCTCCCATATGTGAGAGCTATTGGATAGAATTTTCAACCAGAGAGAGCCATATAAGCTAAAACACCAGTTGGATAATAAAATGTTTGGAAGGAGTAGCTTTCAAGACATTTTCAATTTGTAAACTAAAGCTTTATTTGGGACGGTTTTCTTACTTCTTCTTAAAGCGACTTTCTAGTACAAAATTTTTAATTTTTGTACTAGAAAGCCGCTTTAAGAAGCAGGAAGAAAGCCGTCTCAAACGAAGTCTAAATTGACAAAGTTAATAGATGTCAGACCAGTAACCCCATTTTTCTTGGAAGGGGTAGTTTGGGGCCAAGAAATAAAATGTGTTTTATTTTGAGATACTAGCACCAGAGAGAAATCTGAAAGTGCTGAAATATTTTTCTAAAAAAATACTTGGTGATAGAAACATATCTCAGTCAATAAACAAGGTGGTTATTTATTGAAGATCTAATCAATTGAGCCAAATTTAATGTTTTCCAACCAGTCAAAATTGAACTAGAACGTGAATTTCAAAATTTCAAAACTGCATTTTTTTTACTTCAAACCGAACACCAATATTTTCAAAGTCCTTGTATTTGAAATAATTTACATCTATTTTACTTTAAACCGGCCTCTTACATGGCTATACTTGTTGTAAAATAGGAGGTTCAAATGAAAATGTTCAAATAGTAGGCTAAGCTCAAAGAAACGGAGCAATCTCGTTGACATCTAAACTTTATTTATTTTACAGAACCATCATTCTCTTATTTCATTTTAAAATTTTTATTTAACCATTAAAATTCATAACAAAATTCAACCATATGAATTAAACAATTTCTTTCTTCGAATAAAGATATTGTAGTTGTTGATATAACCAACTTATATAGAGTTTATAATTTTCTTAAGAATATATTAAGAGTACAAGATGATATGTTATAAAACCGCATAACATCATTATTTTTAAGATAAAATTAGGCCGTATTTAATTTATCTAAAATATTTTAATCATCTAAATAATATTATTTGTACATAATGAGGGGGTATAGAAGTGTAGAAATAAAATAATGGTAAGGAGGCTTAGAAAAATGGCCAAAAATCAATTAAAGAGTATTGATAAATTATTCAAATTTTTTTTTTCTCCTTATGAAAAGTATTAATTTTTATTAACAGAAAAAAATCAATTTTGTTATCATCATTAGCATCACTTAAAAAAAATCAATATGATTGAGAATGTAAAAAAGAATCATATTCAAATATAAGATAAAGAGTTACAATGACATCTTTAATGCTTCAATTTGTCAAAATCAATCAAAGTCATCCACATCTTAATATTAACAAGGCTTTCGAGGTAAAATACAGTATCAAATACTTATCCCTAATTTTGGCGGACCAAGTTGTTGGATTAAGCTAATTTAGCTAATACCAACATGTTGGGCTGATTTCATTTGTCTGGCACTAACATATCATCCCTCATTTCAATATTTATTTTGATGGCATAAATAATCACAATCACATAAATACTAATGTGTAGTTGACTCATGGCCCTAAACTTAATATTACATTGACATATCATCATTCTCTCATCCAAGAACCCTTTTTTTTAATAAAAGAAACCCCACGAAAAAGGCCTACGCATTAATATAAAGCAAATTACAAGTCCTTAATGACTCCAAAGCTCGCTAAAATATAGCATTTGAATGAAAACCTAAAAGCTTTAGAATCAATCTAATTACAGAAAACCAAACATAAACTAAGAGAAAAAGCCCAAGAAACAACCACCAGCAGAGAACATCGAACAAGTCTCCACCTGTCAAGCAGTCAACTTTGAAGTACCTGAACAAGTCAAAAAGGAAAGCAAAGAAGAGCAAAACCGAGCCATAGCATAACGAGAGTCCACTAGCCGTCCACAACACCCACCAGCCAACATAGAAGCCAATCAGATCAATCAAGAAACTAGCCAGAAAAAGACCCTAAAGCCGAGCATCCACATATCGAATCCAAACAACCATACATCCAGAGACACCAAGATTAACACCAACAAAGACAGAAGAAAGATTACTTCTTATTAGCATTTCGCCTACTACGTTTGGTACCACCAAGAGAAGAACCTTTATTAATTTTACTACCCACATTTAAGCCATATAATTCATGCAAATCATCCAACGACCCATGTAAAGCATTTTCAGCTTCCTCGCAAGATGAAGAACCATACCCATCAAGCTAATCTGATTGCTCCATACATGTTTCAAGCAAATTTGAAGACAGTTTAGCCTTCAGCTCATCAAAAGAAATAAGCTCAATTGGTACATCAACAAACAGTACCTTCACATTCTCCCCCAAGTTACAGCACAAGTCCAAAGAAACAACATTCTCATCGCATTCCATATGCACCTCAATAGAACCAATAGCAGGGTCCAAAGATACTGACTTACAATCAGAATTCTCAATAGCAACATAATCATTTCCACCCTCAGATAAAATGGGACAAACTAAAGCATTAAGCAAGCAATCATTATTTTTCACAATCTCCCTAACACCCTCTTGAGTAGTGTTAACCGAAGGATCAACCTCTACTAAAGCCGACGGATGGTCCCCCACGACAGGAACCAATTCAGAGTGATCAGTGACCCCAACTTCCACACCAGCAGAAACAAGTGGATCATTAACAAGCAAAGGAGAGACCACATTCTCCTCAATAACACCCCCCAAAAGAGCCACAGCCTTAGGCTCAGCCCCAGCAATAACATCATTAACAACCGAGACATTACCAGGCAATGCAAGAGCGGGACTAGGAATTGCAACATTGTGCATATTACTCTTAGAAGCAGTATCATTACCGTCAAGAATATTAATAAAATTAGAATTAGAAGAAGACAAGCGGGGACAAGCATCTCTCAAATGACCAATACATTTACAGTGAACACATAAATGGGGGAAAACTTCCATCTCTACATGCTGAATATAACCAAATTTTTTTGGGCCAATCCAAATTCTATCAATGTAATTTTTGGTGATATTAAGTTCGACCAAAACATGCACAACACACGGACGAGAACCTAAAGAGGTCACATTGTCAACCTTCAATGGCTGTCCAAACAAGGTTCCCAAACCATGAAGGATCCGAGGGGAAAAAAAGGTGTGGCCTCAAGTTAGGGAAAGAAATCTAGATATGGATAACGGGCGACTCAACACCAATATCAACTAATGGGGACCATTTAGTAAGTTTCATGTAGCAATTGTTAACGAAATATGATCTATGACAAAAAAATCCTACTATATTCTAAATCATTCACCATCTTAAACAATTTATGGGACTGATCCAATGAAGTAACCGAGAAGCTACCATTCAATTTAAGGTTCAAAAAGAAACGACGGATAGAGTCGATAGACGGACGACGCAAGGGAAAAAACCGACCAAAGCAAATTTAAAGGGAGCAGCCAGTGAAAGGATCTCCTCTTCCGAAATCCAGAGAGAGGGCAAACCATGAAAAACAGTTGATTTTAACTCAGGAAAGCAATCATCGGAAGAACTGCCAGATAATGCCTCCAAAAAGGAACGTGATTTAAGCGAGCCATCCAAAAAACCAAGGTCGTTCAAGCGTTTCACCGCCATCCCGACCGTAGCGGGCCGAAGGTGGACGAAAGAACAAGAAAATACCGCAGAACCGTAAAGCTAGTAGAAATTTAAGAAAAAGAGAAGCTTCCCTGACAAAAACCAGTAGAGAGGCGGCCAGCGTCGCAGTGAAGAACGACCTGTTTTGCACGCTTGCCATCCAAGAACCCTTGCTGCATGATCTTAATTAAATTTTAAATAGGTCATTCAAGACCTTCCATAAAAGAAATGTTGTTGACACATGCATTAAACTCATTCCAATACTTCTATGTATTCCTTCTCCCTCTAGTGATAGGTGGATAATTCTATTTCATTTTTATTTATAGTGGAACTCTCCAACTCTTTGTAATGGACATACAATCCAGTCAAATCATTTAAAAACTTTTATCTCGGGACCTATCTTACAGTGGTTGCAAGACTCTCTCTCTCTCTCTCTCTCTCTCTCTCTCTCTCTCTCTCTCTCTCTCTCTCTCTATATATATATATATATATATATATATATATATATATATATATATATATATATATATTATGAAGAAGTAAGTTGCCTTAGATGAATAGGACATAATAAATATAGATGACTCCTGCATCACTATATTAATACACTAAAGAAGAAAACAATGCCTTAGGTGTATCTTAATGTGATTTAATTGATTAAACTTGGTGAAGACATGAGATATTCAAAAAAAGGTGTAAGTGGTAATTAGTCATAAAGAAAATCCAAGAAGTATAACATGTCATTAACTTTTTGTAGAAACTTTCATGCACCATCACCTAGAAGTCTAAAAATGATACACCAAGAGCACCATGGGTGACTACTCTAAGAAAACATTGAGTTGACCTAATGACATGCACCGACTATTCAATAGTTTAATCCAATTGTTATATCACCCTACAAAAATTAGAAATATTTGACCTAAAAATATGAATAATTCCAACGTTGGAAGTTAGCAAGAACTAGAATTGACGGTTGAGAAAGTGGCACCTTAATGCAAAGTCAATTACAGTCTCTACAACAAACAAAGACATACGTGCTCGACATGTCGTGTAGAATGTTGTTGGCAACTAGCATCAGAACAATATCTCAGATGTAGCCAATCAAGCAAAACAAAAGACATAAAGGGCTAAAAATCAAATCTATACGCAACCCCTATTTATGTTAAAGATGAAGATCTTATCAAAATTGTCATTTGTTTGTGTCTAAAGAAAAACAACCTAGCATAGATACTTGCATAGGAAAAGAAGAGAAGTGAGTTCTCCTTTACAAAAGAGATCAATCCTAATGAAAAATATATAAAAGAATATATAAGCCATAAAAGGTGCATTAC
Source organism: Dendrobium chrysotoxum (assembly GCA_019925795.1). Lineage (NCBI taxonomy): Eukaryota > Viridiplantae > Streptophyta > Magnoliopsida > Asparagales > Orchidaceae > Dendrobium > Dendrobium chrysotoxum. Next base: position 80,235,406 of record CM034313.1, read on the forward strand.
GATAGAATTTGATCCTAAATGAGGGTGTTTAATCCTAGCTAATGAGTAGGTAAGTAGCAACATACGAGCTATCCAACTCCATCCATCATATAAAATCAAATTACTCACTTGAATGAGGGTGTTCTAACCCCTCAAACGTATTAATTAGATCAATACTCTCCTCCCCTAAAAAAAAACAATTTGATCTTTGTTCCCTTCAAATCAAATTGGTATGGAAACACTTCTAGCTTTTTAAGTACAAAAACACTTCTAGCTTCTATAACTATCAAATTCAATAGTCCACAACTCAATATCCAATTTCACCCAACTAAAACGTCCAGAAATGTAACTGTTTGTTCTTTACTCTGGGAAGATAAATAAAAAATATGAGAAATGATTGTTTCATCTGGATAGCTTTTCGCCACTATTTTATACCATTTAAAAGAAAAACTTACTAAGTTTTTTTAAAGAAAACAGTAATAAAACTCTCACAAATAAAGCTCGAGTCTATTCAACCTTTTCAATTTTTTTTTCCCATATTAAGCAAAGTTTTGTTGTAATTACTAATAATTAACATAATTGAACTACCATGTAATTAAATGGTGAGAACCAACCTCAATCATGCATACATTGGATGAGTTTTTTTTTATAATTCTTAAATGTACTCAATATTTTTAATGTAATCAATTATTTTCTAAGGCATCATTTGAGATAGTTTTCTCACTATTTTATTAATGTTTTGAAAATCCGATCGAACTGGTCGGTTCAATAGGTTTAACTGTGAACTGGTCGGGTGGCCGGTCCGATCCAGCTTACAAAATCGAATTCACATCAAACCAGATTGAACCAGCAAAAATCGGCGGTTCAACCGGTGAACCGCTGAATCGGTCTGGGTTAGAAAGAAACAGCTGGTTCTATAAAAAAATTTATTTTTGTTTTAACTAATTTTTTATTATATATTTTTTAAATTTTATAAATACTATTAAATGTTAATATTTTTATATTATATTTTGTTACTTTTATTAATTTTTAATAATATTATTATTTATTACATCATTCTGTTCGACCTTGATTCGACCGGTCAAACCGTGAATCTCTTCTTGTTCCGGTTCTTTGTCCGGTCCGAATTTCACAACCTTATATTTCATAAAACACCTATTTTTAATACAACAATTTCTTATTCAAAAACTACTTTAAAAACATTAAGAAAACTGTATCATAAAAAGCTTAAAAATCTCGCAACTACCCTTTTTTGTTGCACTTATAACTATAATGAAAATTTTAAGATAACAAACTAATGAAAAAAATATTTAGGTCAACATGATGAAAATAAAGGAATCTTTCTTTTCTGATTTAAATTGAAAAGTTCAAAAGTATACGAGACTAGCATTGAAATTGTTCTTTCATGCTCGGAATATCATTCTCCACATAACAAAAATATTATTGATGACAGTATTATTAACTCAAAACTGTTATGCGTCAAATAAATTGCTTGACTCGATGCTATTTCACATAAACAATGATATTATTATTATGTTTTTGGGATATTTAGGTCAATTAAGGTAAATTCACACACACAATATATACACGAAGACTCGAATCGAAGACCTCTTAGTTAGAAGCCTAAGCTCTCAACCAACAGATCAAGATGAGCTGTGTAATGATATTATTTTGAATGATCATCCATTTGTGTACTTATTTTATATTTATATTAGCGTTATCATCAAATTAAGATGAAATATTGTTCTGAAGTTGGCATTTGATAATAATAACAAACAGCCCCTCAGTAATTTTGTACGGATTTATGGAACTATAAACGAGGATAAGAAAAATTGATAACACGCAATTATGCCTCTTTGTTAATATTAAATGTTCACGTTTATCATTATATTACCGGTCATGGAGAGATATCATACAGCAAATCTCTAATATAGGTATTTTTTATCATTCTTTAATTAAATTGTTATCCGCCTTTTCCCATTTATAATAAAAAAATTATAATGAGGCAAATTAATGTTGTCCTTATAGCATTAATATAAATACTTCAAAACTGTGGAGAACTAAGCAACTGCTTCCGTTGCGAAGAGAGTTTACACAGAACCGCACCAAAAAAAGAAAGCTTAAAGCGCGGAAGCGCCGAACCGGGTCGAGATGCGCTGTCGCTTGAACCGATCAGTCGAGCCGGTCCTGTCGGCCAAGAGAACCTCTCGAAGTGCGGCTTGGATGGCGGACCTCGCCTCCCCTCCGATCGGTGTCGGCCCTCCCAGCAACTCCAGCTCCAGCACGCTCCTCGTCCGGCCCCCAACCGTAGTCATCTCTGCACGGACCGCCTTCGCTCGGGCGGACCCCACAGCCTGGCTCAGCTCCGCCATTAAGCCGGGTCGGTCGGCGCAGCACACCCATGCCCGCACCCTCCCGCAACCTCCCTCCGCCACGTCATCATCGACGCCGACCTCGTCGCCCTCGCTGGGAACTGCTGAAATCGCCACGTCATCGGCTATGCCCCTCAGCTCTCTCACGTGCCTGACCACCTCCCCGAGCAGCGTCGCCTTGTCCATCTACCAATATTAATTAGAAAGCGCATAATTATTAAGTGAAAAGGGAGATAGAATTTAATTTATATGTATACCCTGGCGGCGGAAGGGAGGAGGGAGCGGAGGGTAGCGAGGTGGCCGTTGATGCGTTGTCGGCGCTTGCGCTCTGCCTCACTGTGGCTCCGGCAGGAACGCACCGTCGGGGAGCAGGAGACAGTAATTGGAAGGACGGCGCCGTCGGTCTCCATTTTATCGTGGTCACGAGGGACAGCTTATCCCAAGAGGAGGTAGAGTGAGCGGATCAGTAAGTGGAATAACTTGAGAATGTGCAAAGGGAAAATAAGAAGATAAACGAGTTAAAAAGAGGAGGGAGAGAGAGAGAGAGAGAGATGGCAGTGGATGGACATTGCTTATTGGATGAGGTTTAAGTAGGCGAGGAGGGCGGGGTAACTTTACGAGGAGGGACTGTATATTATTGTAATTTACATTCTCAATTGTTCTTGTTCGTTTGACGTCTGAGAAATTTAAGTGAAATATACCGGGCATTAGAAGTGCCCTCTTGCAGCCTTTAAAGGAGATTTGTGTTCAATTTATGGAGCACAGATCTCTAAATATAATAAATCTCAATTTTTGGCTTTTTTTTACAGCTATAAATTTTTTTTGTAAAAATGGTTATAAAATTATTATGAGGAAAATAATTATTTTAATAATTTTAAAAATAAAGTAAAAAATAGCTTTCTATGTAGTTTATTTTTGTTTATTGGTTGAAAGTTTTGGCGGCCAACTAAGAAATTTTGAGTCCAAATTTTATGTATGTGATATGTGTGTGAGTTTATTTTAATTTGTCTAAATATCTCCCAAAAAATATCTTTCTAATATTAAAAATTTTAAAAGCGGCAAAAAAATAGTAACCAAATAGATATTATAATTGAGATCTTAAAAACAAAATTATAAAAAAATTATTCCAAAAGAAACCTCAATGCAATATTTTATCATTACTAATAAGTTGTAAATATAGACCTTCATAGGAATTTTATCCTAATTGAGAGAGTAAACGACAATAATAGAAATTATTTAAATTTTTTGTTTTAAATAGTTTCATAAGAAATACCTAATATCTAACCATTTTGCATTAAGAATTATTAGTAGTTTCACAATCAAAATAAATTAAAAATATATATATATGTAAATTAAAATTTTTTTACTAAAAAGTCGTTTTAGAAAGAAAAAAAAAAGTTATCCTAAACGAAGCCTAAATCTGATTTCGTTAGTTACTCTTTGCTAGATTTAATTGTTCAATGGTAAAATGGAAATCAAATTGTAAACCCCTTTTGAAACTTGAAGAATGATGTTGTACTGTAGAGGCTTAATTTGCCAGAAAATTTGCCAGAATAAGATGAGACGACCAGCTGCCATACTACATTAAGAAGCCAAGAAAGTTATTTTGTTAATGCGAGGGACTTGGATGCAAATAGGACAAAAGAAATTTGTAAGAGTGATCGATCTAATATAAGCCTTCGGCTGATTTATTATTGTTATTATGATTTTTTTCTGAAAAAAAAATTGAACGCTGAAGCATAAATAAATTTAATATAATGGCAGATGCTATTAATTGTTGGTTTTGTCAATACCATCAATTTTTTTGTCTTTTCTTTATTAAGAAATTGAGAAATTTATATCAAAATATTATAATGTAAAATTACTAAAATGCACAATAAGATATCCTAAATCATTTTAATCGTAATATAAATCAAACAACTTTGATATTACTAAATATATAATTTTAATATCAAATTGATATGAATAATTTTTAGATGTGTCATACATATTTCTGAATTTTCTTAAGGAAATAAATTAAGTATAGGGTCTTTAAATAGCCCTAAATTTTTAAAATTTCTAATAAATCGTGTTTGTTTCTAGAAAACATTGCTTTTCTCTGATCTTTTGGATCAGAAGGAAAATTTATCAAACTCTAAGGATTATACCTTCAATAATCCATCAAATATCATATAAATTCTAGAAATTTAAACAAATTCTAGAAAAATCATTTTAAGATTTTATTTGAGATGACTTTCTTACCGCTTCTTAAAGCAGTTTTTAAATACAAAAATTTTAATTTAATTTTTGTATTAAAAAATCGGTTTAAGAAGCAATAAAAAAGACGTTCCAAATGAAGCCTAACTCTAAATAACTCAAAAATTTCAAGGACTGTGCTTGAAGTTCTTGGTAGCCTATAATTTTAATTTTATGAAGATTTAAGATTATTTGTATATGTTATCTTAAATATTTTTAATATTAATATAAATGGGATAGCTTTGAAGCTCATTTTGATACATTTTACATTAAAATATGGAGTTCAAGTAAATTGACTCCTATAGCAATTTGGCTAGGGCTTGTTTGATTGTTGAAGTTAGAATTTAATTTGATATGAAAACAATGAAGTTTGTTAAATTTAATATAATTAAAATAAATTAATGTGAAACTCAACAAAAGTTCTTAAAAATACTAAAAAAAAGTAAAAATAAACTTTTTCATAAAAAAAGTTCTTTAAAATACTAAAAATAATAATTAATAAATTTATCTTTCATATGAAATAAGTAAAAATAATTTTTTTATTTTTAAATATATTTTTATTGACAAATAATTAAATGACCCCTTTAGAAGATAAACAAATGTAAATTTGCATAGCTAATTCATACACGACTAATAATTAAAATTTGTATCTTATTAATTTCAAAATATATTTGAAGGCTATAAAATTTATCTTTTTTACCCAAAATTTTTTTCCACTATAAAAATGCTGTTTAAAGGCAATCATCACAATTAAATTTCCTAAATTTTGGGTAACGACACTTGTCCCATTGTAAGTTTTGACATACATCTATTTAGCTTCCCTATAAATTATAATAATATTTTAATACAAATTATATTATAATTGATTTAAAAATTATTAAATTTATTTTAATATTAATATAATACACACTCTTTATGTGCATCATTAATCTTAAAATTTTAAAATTTATTCTTATCAAAATTATAATAGAATATATATTCTCACACAATTTATTTTTTTTCAAATTTAGATTTGAATGGGAATAGTGATCATATATAATTTATAATGCAAACGAACAATTAGAGAAAAATGAAAGCTATTTTATGGCTTGTTTGGGATAATTTTCTGATTATTTTGTTTTTCATATCACAGCATCAATTATTTCATTTGGCTATTACTTTCTCATTACTTTTTAGAAATTTCTGTGATAAAAAAGTTATTTTTTACAACTATAATAGCGATATTATTTTCTCCATAACAACTTCATAATCATCTTTATAAAATATTGCAGCAATCCTAAGCAGATCGTTAGACTTTCATCTTATTTCAAGAGACTACTTGGTTCAATAAAAGTAATAATTTGTAGTTGTTATTTAAATATATCAGTTATTTGATCATCAAAAGTTTTAAATTATATCTTATAAATAACAATCATTTTATTTTATTTTTTTGCTGATAATAAATATCAACCAAACGATCAACATCTAATATTTCTTCTTCTCACTTCTACAAATTTTTATCAATGTATTTTAGTACTAACATCAGTATAACATGAACAAATGCTCTTAAATAATAATACTAAATCAAATATATACATAGTACTTAAGCTCAAATGAAGCCTAAGGATCAGTATGAGACAACTGTCCGTGTTTTATAAAATTGATTGTAAAGTTGTTATAGAAAAACTAACTTCGTTATTATGATTGCATAAAGCAAATTTACTTCTTAGAAATTTATAAAAAACTGTGAGAAAATACTAAGAAATCATATCAAATAAAATTATAATTGTTGTCTAAAAAATAAAGTAGTCCAAAAGTTATCTCAAACAAATCCTAAGGCCATCTCCAACTGAAAAACTCATTTATCACTCCAAAATGCAGTGACTCAACTCCAGCCGAACTCTATTTTTTAACATAAAAAAGAATATTTTGCGCATATTCTTTCTCATTTATTTTTATTTTTAATCATAACTTTATATTTATCAGTTTTTCAAATTACGCTTACTTAAATTTTTTTAACAAAAATTCATCTTACTAAAATAAGTATTTATTAAATAAAATAAAAATTACATTTGAACTCATAAATTACATAACATATTTATAAATAAAAAATATTTTAAATGATTAAAATGAATAACTTAATGTTAAAAAAATTAATTATATAAAAAATAATGCATTTATAAATTATTAATTTTTAATTATTAATAATAAAAAATCTTCACTTAATAACCTATAATTTTTAACTTAGCTTTTTGAATTAAAAAAAATGACATCGGTGAATAGTGCGATGTATGTTCACTTCCAGAATTTGGCACATTCAGCTGGAGCGAATAGCGACGGCAAATCAACATTAGACAGTTTAGTTGGAGATGGCCTCACCCCCTCAATAATGGATTCTTCATTCATATGGAGAAGTCCAGTTGTTCCAAAAAATTGCATACCATCGTACAAATAAATTAATCAAATAAGCAGAGGAGTGTTATATATATATATATATATAAATGTATACGAAAGTCTATTATCAGTAAACGATATTCGTTGAAGACGACGAAATAGGACAAAAAAAGCGCGTATAAAGACATTTACCTAACGTGTCGTGTTACTTGTCTTAATATAAGGATGAAATTTTCCTAAATCTGGAGAAAGTTATTTATCTTCTCTTTTTTATACGTTGATGATGATAGAACATTTTTTTATTATTATTAAATTGTCTATCTGAGTTTGCGAACGAAATATCGAGGAAGAAAATGAAAATATTCAAAATCTATGTACGCAGAATAAAATATTGAACTAAGTATCAATCATATTGTCAATTAATTGTCTTCTTACGATAAAAAAGAATATTAAATTAATAAGGCCTCTGTATGGATAGATGTTCAAATTTCAATATCGTTTTTTTGACAGTAAACACTATTATTATATGCTAAAATATTTATGGTAATCTAAATAATTTAAAATTTTAGACTTATAAAAAAAGACAATTGCTGTTATTTGCTGTATATGGAATATGAATTATCTCAAATTTATTATTTAAACTTTTGGCCTAAATTTATTTCCAAAGTCATTTCGACTCAAATTTTAATAAATTTACGTCACCTCTCATCACTATTGGGTCCCGATATTTTGGTCTTTTGAATAAGAGCTTTGGTTATCATCTCAGAGGTCTTAGGTTCGAATCTTGATTTGAGACTGCTTTTTTACGATTTCTAAAGTAGCTTTAAAGTTTAAAAATGTATAGTTCAAAAAATTTTTGTACTAAAGTATTACTTCAGGAAAGAATAAGAAAGTTGTCGTTATTTGGGATAGTTTTCTCGTTGTTTTCTTTTTATATAATAATCATAATTTTATTTGGCTACTATTTTCTCACCACTTTTCATAAATTTCTATTGTGGAAAGCTGCTTCAAAAATAAATTATAAAAACCCTCAAATTAGTTAAGTTGTTTGTGAAGTTATTGTGGGAAAAATAACTTAACTATTATGGTTGCAAAAAGAAGCTTTCAACTACATAAATTTCTGAAATCCTGAGAAAAAAAAACTACAGCTGAACGAAATTATGGCCGTTGTCTATAAAGCAAAGCAGTGAAAAAACTAACCCAAACAAACCTTAAACCTTACTAAACATTAGACCTAAGAAGATAAAATGTTTGCTGATTACATATTTGAGTTTTGGTACTTTGTAAGACATTTATTTTCCAGATTGTCTTCTTCCATTTTTTTTTTATTTTTTTTTAATTTGCTTAAAATCCGTAAGTTAATTTATGATAAACAAAAACAGACTTTTGAATTATGTTTTTTTAGATGATATTATTGTAAATAAAAATAATGTTGGATGTTTGGTTTAAAAATATATAATATTTAAATTTTATATAAAAAATTTCCCATTTGATATAAAAAGTAGCTTAAACATTAATTACTAAAATCATTTTTAGTAAATTAAAATTTTATGAAAAGGCCACGATATTTTATGTAAATTTCAAAACAATGTGAGATTGATCCATCGAACTTTAATTTTTTAAAGATTTAATTACACACATTTCTTCATAAAAATTATTGGAAGAAATTATTTATTACTAAGTAAAAACATATAAAATTTATTAAAATTAGAGTTAGTTTCAATAATAAAATTCTCTGCCGAGTCATAAGAGCGCCATCCATAATAAAAGGAAAGACAGACAGATGGAATCATGGAACATTTTCCCGATTGTAATCATATACATGATTAGAATTCATTGCTAATTCCATCTAAAACCTTTTTTCTTGAAAATATTTGAAAAAAATACATCAAAATATTCTAACACAGAATAAGGCTCCGTTTGGGATAGCTTATGGTCATGATTTTGTTGTCGATTTCAAGATTTTTTTTTACTATAGAATTGTTATAAAAATCATTAAGAAAGTTCTCATGAAAGAAGCCTAAATCCGAGTGAGTTAGGCTTAGCTTTCGCTTTGGACACCTTTTTTTATTGCTTTCTAAAATAGTTTTCAAATACAAAAACTTTTAGTTAAAAAAAATTATACTAAAAATTTACTTTAAAAATATTAAGAAAATTGTTCTAAACGACTTTCTTACTGTATCTTAAAGCTATTTTTTAGTATAAAAATTTTATTTTTTTTAACTAGATAGTTGCTTTAAGAAGTAGTAAGAAAGCGGGCCCAAATGAAACCTTAATTTGAGATAACTTTTGGCCATACTTTTTGTTGCTTTTAAAAGAAATTTACTAAAAAATTGCTATAAAAAACTTTAGAAAACTATTCCAAACAAGTACAATTTATAATATTATACATATTATTAATCCCAATATAAAATAATATCTTTAAGATTCGTTCTTATTTATTTTATGTTAGGATATCTTTATAATTGTTTTCAAAATATTATAGAATTTTAAGAATTTATATGTATAATTCGCTATTGAGAGAAAAAAAAAATCCACCTCTGCTTTCCTAACTCGAGGTAAAGTCCACACAAGCGATGCCTTTCCCTGTTATCCTCGGGTAAATAGGACTTGGGAACAGTAAAAGTTAAAATTTATAAAGAAAGGCTGGGGTGAGCTGGACCCTGGACTCTGGTGGTCGGTATGATGTTCCCGAGGAGCAGCGGAACGGCGCGCGGCGGCGGAGGTTTCGGCCTTCGGGCCGCGGCTTTTTTGGCTTATAGGGAACGAGGGGGGGAGGCACAAGGGCATCATGGCGATTCCGGGCCGACACCCTTTAGTGTCGGGCCTGAGCCCGCTGCGCTGCTGTCCGCTGCTCCGTCGGGACCGGTTAAAGCCGGAAATGTCTGGTTCGCAAATCGCAATCGCCCGCAAGGTTTTTATTTTTTTCCCCACATTCACAAACTTTTCCCCTCCCTTTCATCTCTCTTTTATTTCTTTACCGGTTCTCCTTTTTGACCGGTCCCGATGAACCGAGGCAGCTCATCGGACTTGTAAACCGAGCCGAGAAAGACGTCCGATTTTTGGAGTGAGAAGGAAAGGAACAGTGCTATGCAAATCACGTACGTGGTTCGTAGTAAGGCCGGCCGGGTTTCAGCGATAGTTTGCTGGTTTACTTCTGGTCTCCTCTTTATTTGTCACAGGAATAGAACGTCTCGACGTCTCGTTTCTTTGTTCACATCATGATGTTATCATGACCGGTGATCGAAGAGAAAAGCGAATTGAACGCCTCTTTCTTTTAGAATTTTTTATACTTAAATTTTACAGTCAAATGAATTTTCAGTATCAGAAAGAAAGTAAGGCTTCGTTTTGAGATAGTTTTATTATTTTTTAAAGTTATTTTTTAGTAAAAAAATTTTATATTAAAAAAATTATTTTAAAAAATAATAAAAAAATTGTCTCAAACGAAATCTAATTATTATTTTTTCTGATTTTTCCTTATAGATGTTATTTTTCTTGATCGATTGAGTGTATAATGACAAGAGTAAGGTTTTGTTTAGAACAGCTTATTATTAGTTTTTAAAATATTTTTTTAGTATAAAAATTTTTAATTTTTATACTAAAAAATTATTGTAAATAATAATAAAAAAATTGTTTTAAAATGTAGTAAGAAAGCTGTCTCAACGAAGCTTAAATGAGTAATGTTTTGTTTCTCAAAGGAAGTTTTTTTAAGATTATTATTATTATTATTTTTTTAATTTCAAATGTCCAAAGCTAATTAATGGTTCTGGATGTGAGAAAAGAAAAATCTCATTTTAAATTTAAAGTTGTTTGAGAAGTGCGGGATTATTCTTTCTGCAATTGATTTGCATCGCTCGCGCAACAATTGTGATCATGAATTCATATTCATACGTGTTAATAATAATTTTGGGGAATATTTGTGAGGTGAAGTACGAACTAATAGGGACCAAATTTAGGTTTGAATGGTCATATTCTTTCTGTACTTAAAATTTGAAAAACATAAATTGATGATATGATTAATCATTATTTTTATATCAATATATTTTCTTCTTCATGAGGTTTGAAGTCAATGTTAACATAATAAATTGGTCATGAGCTTAATTGTGAGATCATGCAATGACTCATTTAAAAAATATTTTAAAATTTTATTTTTAATTATTAAATGTTCAAATATAGAAGAAAAAGAAATCTTAGCTCTTCTTTCTCTTTCATATGTCTTATTATATTTTCTTAAATTTCTTATTCTTTGCATTGTTCAATTACTACGATGTCATTTCACTGTCATGTGCTCTTTTATAAGATAATAAGTTGGCTTAGGTTTCATCTAGGATGACTTTCTTACTGCTTCTTAAAATAATTTTTTAGTACACTTTAAAAACTTTTGTACTAAAAATATGCTTTAAGAAGCAGTAAAAAAGTCATCCCAAACGAAATCTTAATTATAACATGATCGAAGATGGGATTTATAATGATTCGATGAGTAACATATATGTACATTGTAATAAGAAGAGAATTTTAGCCATTTGTTGAGCTCTTGCAAATATAATAAATGAGTTCTGAAGGATTACAAGGAACAAAGAATAAGATGAATATAAGGGACAGGGGCTTCTCTGAACACTGTTTTGAAGTGTTTTATATCATATGAATGATTCTCTCCTAAAATTTGAAGTATGCTTCTTCTACTTAGGTTCTTTCGACCTCATCTTTGATCTGAGTTGGTAGCCATAACTCTCGACAAACAGATCAAAGAGAGTTGCGTATCTAAGAGTATCAAGATGGGATGGTTTTTTGAGGAGTCAAGGAATATATTCAGCTCCTAGAAGAAGAAGTATTCTACTACAAAGGAAACATTCAACCATTGGCAAAGAGTTATCAACAACTTGAATACTTTGTTTTTACTTGAACTTATTTTTATGTGATTCTATACATTTAAAACGATGACACTATAACTCAGTTATCAATATATCTCATAATAAAAAAATGGAAAAACATCCAACAAGTATATATAAATCATCTATTCCCTCCTCATGCAAAAATCATAAAATGTTAATCGACCGCCCTAAATAATGAGGCCGTGATACAATTCCTTTCTGCTAACACCCATACAGTTTTGTTCATAAAGATATCTAAATTATTGTTAAGATTGTGAAATCCACTTAAATTTTACAAATAAATATCTATCTATCTGTGCAGAGATAACAGTTTGAGTAGTTTCAGGCTTTCAAATAAATACGCAATTCAAGGCTTCAATGCATCACATCTCTCTTGTTGTTTTTCAGCTTTGACGTAATCAAGGTGTGAAATAGAACAATTTAGGTGGGCATGCATGTGAGCATAAGAAGAGAGAATCAATCTCACGATTCACGAGTTCAAAGACCTGCGCGCAGAAGGAGCGGTTACTTTTTAGTACAGTAATTCACTTTGACGAGGCCGAAGCTTTCCAATATTCAGTCTCCTTTGGAACCAGCAAGCGAATCATGCTGTCTCCTCCCAAAAGAGGATCTGCCAGCGCTTTGGAGATTTCATAAACAAAAAAAAAAACAAGGAAAAAAAAGAGAAAACACTGAGCTGTAAAAGCCTGAATGTGAAACCTCTTGCCGCAGCAGACATTAACAGTTTGAATGCCTAAAGCGAACTTTCAATTGGAGTTTAGCTCTGCTTTTTCTTCTTAATTTATTATTTCAAAAATGAGAAATTCAAAGCTATGTTTGAAAGTTGAATGGAGCACTGTAGCGGTTGAAGCCATATGGTCTAAGCTTAGGCAGCCAATCCTCCATGATGCATGCATGGGGATTCGGTGGTATGCAGTTTATATGGTAACTGATATATTATAATTCATATGCGAAGTTAGGGTGTGAGTAAAGTCGAGCTCCAGTGCCTTCTGCTTTGGGCTTGAGCTTGATTAATTTATAGAGTTCTAGCTAGAGAATTATTCTAGTAGTTCAAGCAGGCCCACGGGCTAGCTCTTTTATTATGAAAGAGAAAATATAATTATAATTTAAGTAATTATTATTAATGATAAAAAAATGGATAATTATCAAAAATAAAGTTAGATATAATTTTTAAATATTTTTAACAACTTTGTACTTAAAATATTGAATCATAATATATTTTAAGTATATTTTTTATTATTTTTTAAAATGAACTGGCTCGCAAGTTAACGAGTCGAGTCTACTCACTTACACCCCTATATGGAGTTACATATGATGACAATCAACACATTTTGGATTGCTTGGATTGATTGGATTGATTCTAATTAGCTGTTTCAAAATTTTGATTGATTTCAAAGCAGTTTTTATAATCAATTATGATTATTCAAAATGCACTGAATGATTAGAATTACTAATTGATGATAAATAGAGAGGAATTGAATTCGTATGCATAAGCAAATATATTGTCGATTCTTGCCACCCTTTCCAGGTCTCACCAGCAACATATGTACATATATTCTTGTTATGTGTGGAATTTGATTATATTGATCAATATGGTTATTCTGTTGTCTCGGACCTCAAAGTTTGTCGTGTTTACTGGAGGTGCGGGGGTTTTACCCCCTACTTGGGTTCGAGTACTTTGCATCTTTTCTTTGGACAACGCCCCGACATTGTGTATCCGAGTACCTCAGAGCTGTATTGCCTAGCGCCCTAGCGCTGAACGACAGAGAGCATAGTGACTAAGCGGTGCAAGACAGATGCTTGAGTGCCGCAGCGCCGCCCCAAACTGGCGTTGCAACTAGGGGTGTCAATATTTGACACGACATGAAAACCCAACTCGAATCCGACCGGAAAATTTCGGGTTAGACCCGACCCGAGTTCAAAACGGGTCAGGTTCGGGTTCAGGAATTCGACCCGTTTTAAAAACGGGTCAGGTTCGGGTTGACCCGTCGGGTTGCCGGGTCAACCCTAATACCCGTTTAAAACCCTCTGCCAGCGCCCTGCCCTGACCTGCCCACGCGCTTCCGCGCTCGCTCGCGCGCTTTGCCCGCGCTTGCCGGGGTCGGGTCGGGTCTGGGTCCAATTTTCTTACCCGTTTTCCTACCTGGGTCAGGTTATGGTCGACCCGTTTGAACGTGGGTCATTCCGGGTTCAACCCGAACCCGACCCGAAACCGACCCGAAACCCGATTTTGACACCCCTAGCTTAACGCTGCGAGACAGACTAGAAGGTTATTGTTTTCTCGTTTTTCTAAAGGGTTGTGTCCCTTGGGGTTATTTTACTTTACTTTTTCTTGTATTTTGAGTATGTACACATTGAGAACGTTGCATGTGAGAAGAGAAGCAAGAAGAAAATGAGAGAGAAGGGAGATCTGCACTTATTTCTCCCAATTTTCATAGTGGATTTCTTGGTGTGGTGTGACTCTGTGGTTTTTTTTTTTTTTTCCTATTTTAAGTTTTTCCTTCCGACCATCGTCATCCGACTACGATTTTTCGACCACCGTCGCCTAACTACGATCCTTCCGGCCACCTTCGCCTGACTACAGTCCTTCCGATCTACATCGTTCGCCGACTATGGTCCTACCGACCAAACAAACATGTCAACATTGATCATTCGAACTCCCATCATATCATGTACTCTATATGATGCATATTTAGTACATCGAGTCAAGACCTTCTCCCCAAAGATAGATCTTATTTATAATCAACTGCAAGCACTAATTGATTCTTTTAAATTGGACCAAAACCTGTGGTTTTTTTCCTTTTTCAGGAGTTTCCACATAAAAATTTTGGTGCATCTTATGAATATACCCTCATCTTTTATTTAATTGTGTGTTGAATCTTCGTACAAAATTAAGATGTTTAATTATATATTTCTCTACCGCCTCAAATATTTCCGGACTCAACAGGATCACTATGATATATGCATGCATTGAAATATAAAATTAACCCATTCTGCAGTGAACTCTAATATTAGATATGCCAAATAAACAAATGTGACAAAATGGGCTATCCGAGCCCAACCCAGCTGTCGCACGTCAAGCTATGGTCTATCATCCTGGGCTCCGCCCAACTTCTTATGTATCTAATCGACGTGGTGACTCTCACAAATAACTGGGAATAGGAGTCTTGCGAGCAATTACAAGAGGCTAAAACATAGAGGAGAATCAGATACAAGAAGCTTAGAGGAGCTTTTTAAAATTTTTCATTACCCCTAGTAAATTCAGGATAACTAGGATATAATATTTTAATAAAAATCATAATAAAATAAATTTAAAATTATTAAAGGTTAATACTTTGTATAAAAATTATATATTATGATAATCACAAATTAAATCTAAATTTTTAAACACCTTATATAACTTATATCAAAATATGTCATTATTCTGCAATATTATAATTAAGAGTGGAGTCAAGCTAATAAATGGCTTGAGATAAACTCAACCCGATAAATAGCTCAAAGTGAACTGGATAAGCTAACATGTTGATATTAGGGAAGTCATAACTAGACTCATTAGCTCATACCGGCATACCGGTTGCTTAAAAATATTAATATAAAATATATTTAAGATATGTGATAATTCAGACGCAGCTTATTTTGGTCTGTTGGTTGGGAGCTTTGGCTATCAATTAAGAGGACTTGGGTTTGAGTCTTGCGTATGTGATGTATGTGTGAGTTTGCTTAAATTGGCCTAAAAGTCCCAACTCCTTACTCATTCTTTGTATTACATTTCCTTGTTACTTCTCTATAGTAATTAGTAGTTTTACATACTTGTGCTAGTACATCAAACGATGGAGAGCAAACCAATTAGTTATCCATGGATGACTGAGATTAATCAGCAGAGGCCATGGAGTAGAGAGGAGAAAAATGGCACCATAACAAATAATAATTGTTGATACCCGCAGAAGGTTAATTTGATCTAACACAAACATCATTTTGTTATGCGAGAATACGCTTATTCCTCATTTCAGTATATTGAATGTTTAGTAGGGACCCGTTATCAAAATTAACTTGATCGAACATGCAGCATCGAAATTATGATTTCAGCAAATTTATAGTCAAACTGAATGTCTCGATGAGACGAATCTATTGATGCCAAAGTGGTCTAATACCAATTCAAATTAGCCTAGATTAAACACTTGAAGCACAGTGAGAAACTTCAAAATATTAATTGGAGGATCAAATGATCTTCAAATCTCATATGCTTATAATAAAATCAAGTGTCTCAAAAAAAAAAAAAAAAAAAAAAAATCCAATGAGCACAAAATTGTCTAATTCTAACATCATTAAAGATAGGGGTGTCAATTTCTGATATGACCCGAAAATTTGACCCGAACTCGACTCGAAAAATCCGGGTTAGGGTCAACCAGTTAAAGAAACGGGTCGGGTTTGGGTCTAATTTCTTGACCCAATTATATTTCAGGTCGGGTTCAGGTCAACCCATAAACCCGCTGAAGACCCGACTAATCTGCGAACCCTCTATTAGTGTTTGGAGTATTAATAACCTTTGAGACTCTTCGGCCTTCCATTTTCCTGTAATCCTGTCTTCGCCACTTCGGTCTTATACTCTTATTCCGTTTTAGGGTTTCGCTCTCTCTGGGCCTTCAGGAGCACTGAAGCAATGGAGTTCTCTTGATATCTTCTTCTCTCGACCTCTTGACTCTTGTGATTCCTTCGGCTTCTGAATTTCTCCTCGAATCCTCCTCCTTTCTTAGTCGCAACGGTTGGTAATATTTTGAATAACTCTTGTTGTTTTGGATTGTCTGTGTGACGATGTTTCCAATTTATATTTTAATTTTTTAATGAAAGATTTGTTCTTTCATTTTGCCCCACTTTGGCCATTTGGAATTTTGGATTTTGCCATTTTTGACTCTCGGTGTGAGTCGTGTGACGACATTTCTGGTGTTTTAGATTTCTAAACTCTGCGGAAGGAGGATTAGCCGATTTGTAAAATTATTATGTGCTAATGGCATAAATCTGTGGATGGAGGATTAGCTGATTAGGGGTTGAAATATTGATTAGGGTTTTGTTGTGAACTTGAGATCAGGAATAGAGGAACTGGGGTTGAAAATTAAAATGTTGATATTTGTTGTCATCGTGTTATGCTTATAATGACCGGGTTGCTTATTGGCTTGCTGTTATGTTGCACGGTTGGATTAGGGCTTGTTAATTTGCTTTAAAAACAGTAAAAAATCATTTAAAAAAAAGGCAGGTTGTGTCGACTCGGGTCGGGTTCTGGTTCAAATTTCAAACCCGTTTAGTTAAACGTGTCGGGTTCGGGTCAAACCGTTTATGCCCGAGTCAAGTCGGGTTCAACCCGAACTCGACACGTTGACCCGAATTGACACTCCTAATGAAAGCATTTAAATGTTAAAAGAATGTTCATTGATCGAGAGAATCAATACGGGCCATCTGATGAAATGCTTCGAATGTTGGCCATATTTATAGAACAAGTCAAACGATCTCCAATTCTCGTATGCTTGTAGCCAAATCAAGCATCTCAATAAAATAAATCAAACAAGCTCAAAATTGTCTAACTCTAACATTATTACAGTATTTAAATGCTCGAATAATAGCATGTGATCGAGAAAATCAATACAGATCATGCAATAAAATATTTGTTTGCTATATTTATATGAATCTATAAATAATAGTCCTTAAAATTGTGATTGCATATATGTGAACATTGGTTGTGTATTATGGAACTTTATGAATTAGTCATTTAATCAACCAAATTAGGTGGCTAAGTTGGAGTGAGTGGTCGGCCTATGAATGTGAGTAGTGGTCAACCAAGTAGTGAAAAGGAGTGAAGAGTTGAGGTGATTACATTAGTGGTCAACCTACCTTTTTCCCTCCCATTTTCAGTTTTAAAATTTCCTTCTCATGTAATCTTATACAAAAGTCTTATAATCAATTGAATGAGGACATTAATGAAGTTTTGTGACTTAAATTGAATGAAGAATTCCTCTAGTTGGAGCTTGGCGGCAGAATCCTTTTAGTTGGAGCTTAGTGGCCAACCATGCTAGATAAGATTTCGTGATTTTCTCTAAAACCACTACTTTGATGAGAGGTAGAATTTTATGTGTTTAGTTATCCGAAATTTTCTTTTGGGTTGTGTTGTGTTCTATCTATCTTCCCTTTAGAAAAATCGAAACCAAATTTTATCAACAATCAAATTATTCCAATTAAGGCCTTTGTTAAGATTGGTCAAACTAGATCAAAATAGACCTAGTTGTAAATTTGCCTTCAATTGTTGTCATAAATTACTTCAAAATTCACCAAAAATTCAGATCTATAGTAGACATCGCTCCCTTTGATTTTTATGCATTTATTAGGATTCTTGTTTAACTAATTTCCAATTTCTAGAGGCTCTAAGTCTAACTCAAACTGTTGCCAAAGAGGGGAAATTTCAAAACAATCTTGGGAAATTCAGGAACAAATAACAAACCTCCATCAAAAATTAGAAATCATAAATAGGCTTCTTTTCTTTCAATTTAGATTTTATTTCAAATCATTTGAACTTCTAAAAGAGGAAATACGGTTTCAGATTAGCTGGTTGTTGGAATTGAGTTTGACTACCACTAAACCCTTTCAAACCCTAATTCCACTCAATATTAAACTCCACCACATATAGTCTTACTCTCCAAAGCATCTTAGCAGAGCCTCCCATCCACCAATTTGATCACATTATTCACATACAATGATCCATCCACACCACCTAATCATCACCATCAAACTACTGTCTCTTAACCACAATCATTGTCGCACAACTACAATCATCGCTAGCTATGATCCTTTGATCATCATTGACCAACTATGATCCTTTGAATACAATTATGCCATTACGACTCTCTGACGACCATCACCTACTATGGCCCTCTGACCTCCACTATTGTCTAACTGCGGTCCTCCTACCACTATTGTCTAACTACGGTCCTTTGACCATTATCTGCTGGCCACATCAATGCCTAATGGCATCACACATACCATCTTTAATAATGGCAATGCATGCCATCGACTATAAGATCAATGTTTGTCATCAACACCAACTTTGACTCCTAACGACAACAACAAGATTTATGTTAGACTTCTCAATCCCTGATCTCCCCACCTCAAGGGAGAACGACCAAAACAGACAACAAATAATCTCTTGAAAATAATTTTAATGCTACAAGGCTCTCCTAACCTCCACTACAAAATACATTATATACATTTTATGTCAATTATATTTTATCAGCACCTTCCACTATCATAGGAAAGGACATCATTTGTAATCCACGAATGCTAGTAAAATTATTTCAACTGTACTAGATCCTATGACTTTCATTGTACAAGTTTTTCATATAAAAATTATTGTGTCTCTTACAACTTGCCTTTTACCTATGTGCGATGAACTAACGACGCCCCTAACTACGGTCCTCCAACCATAGTTATCCGCCTATAATCCTTCGACTACCATCGCGTAACTACAACCCTCTCACCACAGTTGCCTGACTACTATCTTCTGACCTTCATCATCGTCTGACTACAGTCCTCTGACCATCATTATTTAACTACAGTAGCTTAACCATCATTACTCGACTACAACCCTCTGATTTCCATCGCTGTCTGCATTACCCAACTGTAGTCCTCTAATCACCCAACTACAGTCCTCCAATAACTATTGTCGTTGCTTGACTGCAATCCTCTGACCATCATTGCCCCACCACAACCATTTGATTATCATCGTCAAGCTTATTGATGCCCACTGGTTTTTGTCATGTATTGTCACTAACAATGCCAACGTAAGCAATCTACCATTAGACCAATGCACATCACCGACATCAACTATTACTTCCAATGTCAACACCAAAATTTAAGCTCAACTTCTTTGTTTTTGATCTCCCCTCTTTAAGAGAGAACAACTAAAATAAACAGTAAATAATCTCTTGAAGATAGCTCTCATGCCACAACTTACACCATAAAATATAATATATATGAGTTATATATCTATCGTATTTTACTAACAACTTCCCCAACTATAAAAAACAACATCATTTCTAACTGATGGAAATTAATAATGAAATCATTCTAGGCCAGGCTAGGCCATATGATTTTTCTCTTTTACAAATTTTTTATATAAATATTATGATGTCTCTTACAACTTTTTTTATTTATATGTATGATAGGTCTTAGTACATTATTAAGACGTTAAATAGTTTCTATCTATCGCCGTAAATATCTGCATGCAATAAGTAGATTATCCTTTTAAAGACTTATTTCAATTTTTATTAAAATATTGTTTTGATACCTTGGACTTTATGTGGTAAAAATGTTTTGGTTTTTGAAGGGTTATTTAATTGCAAGCATTAGAGGTGAAAAATAAATGAAATACATGAGTTTTATTTCTTTTAATATTTGATTCAAAGCAAAATATATTTAGAATGAATTAATTGTGTTATATCAAAAGATACTTTTTACTGCCAAAAAAAACTTGCTCAAATGAAGTAATTTTTAAATCCTTCGCATTTGTCACTATATCAATACCTAATTGCAACTTCAACTCCTCTCTCCTCGCCAAAAGCACCATGCCATTTCCATCTTTCATAATGTAATTGAGCACCTCTTCCATTGCAAGAGTTCTCTCACCTTGTTGAACGCTCCAAACAATCTCTAACGTCTATTAGGCGATCAAACAACTTTTACATAGCAAAAGTTCCACGCCTCTCTCCTCATTGAACCCTTCAAGTCATTTCTAATCTCTCACACAATCTATAGGACCCTCCCATTGTAAGAGTTCCACTCCTCTGTTACTCATCCAACACTCCACAACATCTCCATTGTCTCTCACACAATCAAGAAGATGGTGTTTGGATTTGAATTAAGAAATAATTTGAGCTCAGCTTGCACTTTCTGTTAGTGCACAAATTGTTTTTTTTGGTGCTTAAGTCTAGGGCTGTCAAAATTATGTCATGGGTCGGGTTCGAGTCGAACCCAAAACTGACCCGATACTATGCGACCCGACCCGAACTTATACTCGACCCACTTCAGGTTCGGGTCAACTCGACCCGACCCGTAAGTCTACCGTTCACGCGCTTATTCAACCAAATCCCGTAAATTTGGCGGACGGCAGGACAGCGGAAGGCGGACGACACGTCGACGGCGACAAGTGAGGCCACGTGGCACAACAAGGCAGTGGGCGAAGGCGACCCGCTCAGCGAGCAGACGCGATGCCAGTGCGGTCACAAAGCTTGGTCAGCGGGGCAGCGCGGTCACGCGGGCAACGACGGTCAGCGCGGGTCAATGCGGGTTATTCCTGAGTTTCCAAGTCAGCCCGAAAACGGGTCGATTTGTTGAAACCGAATCCAACCCGTTTCACAAACGTGTTGACCCTAACTCAAAATTTTTGGTACAGATTCGAGTCGGGTTTTCGGGTCATGTCATATATTGACACCCTACTTAAGTTATAATTTATAGGAGTGTCAATTAATGACCTTATATAACAACCCAATACATATTAGACTCAAAAAATCCATGTTCAATGTGTCAGCAAATAAACCGAATAATATATGTCTGATTCTTGTAGGGTTGTCAATACATGCCATGACACGACAACCAAATTCTAAACATATGAGCTTGGATTTATCTGATTAATATTCACGCCGGATTTAAGTCTAAGATGTGGATCAGATTACAATTAAGGTTGGGTTTTTTTTTTTTTAATCCAAACAACCTGAAATCAACATGGCATTAATATGGATATTTGATTTGAAATTATGATTCTGAAGGTTGAAATGGATTATATCCATCTTCTTTTCACTTGTTCAGGATATCCTACAAGCTATTACATGCTGCTATTACCTACCTCTCCCACAAAGGAACAGAGCCATTTAAAGGATGGATTTGGAACCTGCCAATTAATACCTAGGCTATTACATGATGTATTTGCTCGCACCTAACCGTAAAATCCAATTGCAGTTTCTCTGCTTCACAAAATCCTGTAGTAATTCATTGGAAGACGCTTCTTCGAGTTTGTTACTCAAATCAATTTCCTTTCTTTTCTTTAAGGAAATGCAATCAGTGGTTGTTTGGTAGCAGCATTTGAGTAGGAGTTAAGGAAGATTTAACATAAATCCTGCAAACAATATAGTTAATAAACATGTATTTGCAAGTATGAACAATAACTCGCTGTGAAAAAAGTATGAAGCATGAAGATTTACTGATCAAAACTAATCCTTCGTCATTTCTCTACAGAAGGTAGCCATGGCTTGTCTAGTTCCCCAGAGCAACCAATCGTAACTTGCCTTATACATAAATCTCTATACATAGCTAACACTTGGACACCATATAAATCAGCAACCTTCTTCCTAAACACTCTCCATGTCCCCAAACTCCCACAATACAACTTGAGAAGAACTAATCACAACCAAGGAGATCAACTACAGCTCTCCCACTCCTTATTAATATCAATGTTCTCTGGCCTAGTCTCCCTCCCTGCTCTACTCGGGCCAAATCCTGAATCTAAAAATCTCCTCCTTGAAGTGAACCCAACTCTTTTCTTCGCAACTACTTGCCTATGCAACATCAAGCCCCTCTTCCCAGAAACCAAACTGTCGTCATCTCTGTCCTTGGTAGCCTCAGCCTGCTGCGGCCGATTTTCCGGAGCCATGGAAAAGAAATGTTTCCGTGCTCCATCCTCCGACTCAAAGCCTAGAGGAAAAAATCCCCACGAGCAAAAGTACATATCGGTGCCAGGCACAATAGGCGGCGCCGAAAGAAGCGAGGTTGCTCGAAACGGCCGACGACAAGTTTGGCAGCGAAGAGTGCGGCCCTCATAGGAGCCATCGTACTCGTAAACGTGGAAGCAAAAAGAGCACGCCGTCCAGAACACTGGCAACGCAGCAGCACGGAAAGATCTCCGGCAGTTCTGGCACCGAACATCTCGTCCCTCATAGATGCACTTGTAGTTGTGAGCGTGGTGGCAAAAGGGGCAAGAGGACCAGAAATCAGGCTCCCTCGTGGACGCCGGTTGCACAGAGATTCGACGTTCGGAATCGAAAAGTGATTTCTTAGCGGGGTCAGAGAGAATGGACCATGCGTACAGAACGAGCTTTAGGGCGTCACCTGCGAAGGGAAGCTGGTTTAGTTCGGGTCGGAGGAGGAGAGCGAGGCGGCGGAAATGACGGCGAACTGCAGCGGGGTCCGATGAAGAGGAGGGCTCGATCTGGAGGATGGAATACCAATCGATCTGATTAACGTTGTCGACGTGGTAGCGGTTGGCGGCGAGAAGGACTTCGACGACTGCCAGTAAGTTGTCCGCTCCGATAACGAGGGGATCGGCTTCGAGAGCGCGCTCTGCAAAGGTTTTGGCACCGATGAAGTCGCCGGAAGCGAGGAGTAGTTCTGCGTTTGCCAGCCAAAACGTCGGTCCGGCCCCGTCTATGCTTCCGGCAGCTCCGTCGTGATGTTCCATGGCTGCCGTCTTTGAGTAAGCCAAGACGACGCAGATGGCAATGAGCTTATTCTCGGATGAAAATCCATGGAGTTCGGGGTTTGCAGGTAGCATTTACTGTAAGAGTGAAGCACGAGGGGTAGTTTAGTCTCTAGCGGTCTCTGAAGAAGATGTCTCTTGGCTATTAATAAAGATTAGTACGCAGTCCAACTAAACGATGAGCGCCACGTGGAAATTTTCTTAGGGGTATCGATATGTGGATGACAATTAATGGTGAAATTTCCTGTTTGGTATATTAGACAATGTAGTTGATGGATTGATGACCGTATGGAGTGGTCCAGATCAGGTACAAAGCGCCAGCATGAAATTAAACCTCAACTTGATTGGGAGAATTGACTCTGAACTAAAAAGCCTGATCTTCAGTCTAAAATTTAAGTTTGTTTTTTTGATATTTAGGTTAATTAAGATAGATATTTTTTGAAATAATTTTGACATCAAAATTTCTTAGTCGGTAACCTAAGCTCTTAGGCCCAGATGAGTTGTGTTCTAAAATTTAAGTATGTGATGCATGTGCCAATTAATCTTACAATAACAACAACAACAACAACAACATCAAGACTTTATCCCACTACGTGGGGTTGGCTACTTGAATCCTTTTTCTCTACTGTGTCCTGTTAAAAGTCAAATTCTCGTTTAAATCTAATAAAGAAAGATCATTTCTAATATTTTCTAGCCAATTAATCTTAATTTATTCAAAAATATAAAAAACATAATTTAGCCTCCATAAAATTATTTAGATAATTCCACGAGTAATATTATACTCCTAGAAAATGTTAGGAAAAATTTACCTCAAATTCAAATAAAATTTGATATCATTTTATTTAAAAGAATTAATAAATAGTCTAAAATTATCTTAGTTGCACATATCTTTTCAATAATATTTGAATTAAAAATGATTAAAATTAAATTTAAGATCATCAGAATTCAAAATTTAATAAATTTATAGTCAAACTAGATATTTCGACGATAAAATAAACCCAATGACATAAAAGCTGTCTAATTTGAGCCCGAATGAGCCCAAATTAAGAACCTGAAGTGTAATTAGAAACTTTAAGGCATTAACTAAATAAACGAAATGACTCTAAATTGGACACTGTTGTGGGCTGGAATATACGCGGCGATAGAGATTGAATTTTACGTCTTAGCATTGCACGAATATTTGGCTCACACACAGATAACACAAGATTTTTATATGGAAAACCTTGAAAAAGGGAAAAATCACGGGGCCTAGCCTAGTTGAAATGATTCCACTAGAACTTGAGTAGATTACATGGGGCTGACTTGCCTCCAAGGGCGATCAGATTACAAGTATCAATTGTAGGGTTGAAGTTGGGGGTATGTGAAAGTTCGATGTCGCACTGGAGGAACTTCGGGGTCTCCCGATGATCTGGCAGAATTTCGGGCCCTAGGTGATGGTCTGGTAGAACTCCGGGCCTTAGGCGATGGTCCGGCGGAGCTTATAGCATCAGGCGGTGGTCCGCCGGAGCTGAGGACGTCAGGTGGTGGTCCGGCGGAGCTCAGGGAGTCAGGAGGTGGTTCGGCGGAACTGAGGACGTCAGGTGGTGGTCTGACGAAGCTCAGGGCGTCAGGCGGTGGTCCGGCGGAGCTGAGGACGTCAGGTGGTGGTCTGGCGGAGCTCAGGGTATTAAGCGGTGGTCTGACAGAGGTTAGGACATCAGTCAAGTGGTGGTCCGGCGGAGCTCAGGGCGTCAAGCGGTGGTCCGGAGGAGCTGAGGACGTCAGGTGGTGGTCCAGCAGAGCTCAGAGCGTCAGGCGGTGGTCCGGCGGAGCTCAGAGCGTCAGGCGGTGGTCCGGTGGAGCTTAGGATGTTAGTCAGGTGGTGGTCCAGCGGAGCTCAGGGCTAGGGCTGCAAATAAACCGAGCCGAGCCGAGCTTTAGCCTGTTCGTGTTCGAACTCGTTTGCCAAAATCGAGCTCAAGCTCGGCTCAAAGCTCGTCGAGCTTCTTGGTTTGTTGTTCGAGTTCGAGCTCGGCTCGTGTTCAGTTTGAGATTGTTTATTACGAGCTTATCGAGCGGCTCGTGAACTAGCCAGCCGAGCTGACCGGAATTAACCAAAATTAATTTATTTATTTTAAGCTGAGGAGCTCATTGATATCCCACAAAGGAACCCCACACCCCCGCTGCCCGCTGTTCATCAAGTGAGCTGCAGCTGCCCTAGTTTTTCTGTAGAGAAATATTTTCACTCCAAGCGGTGTGGGACATTTGAAGGTTTTAGAGATATCGAATTTTGGCAATCTTAGGCTTGTTGGATTTGTCTCATTGAGATGCTCGATTCGACTATAAGCACATCATATTTGGAGACCGTTTGGTAATCCAAGTTATGGTTTGAACCTTCCAACAGCGCTTTGAATTTGGTGTCGTTGGGTTTGTATTTCCGAGACGTTCAGTTCAACTATAAGTTTGCTGAAATCGAAGTTCAGATGACCCCAATTTTTATTTCGGAAGTTTCCTACTTGATTTTTCTTCAAGATTCGTGCCCGATCAAGATAATTCTTTGGTGATGTATCAGACACTTATAGTCAAATTGAACATTTTGATGAGATAAATCCAATAAATTCAAGATAGCCTAATTCATACATCTTAAGATACTTAAATACTGAATAAATGATTTATGATCGAGAGAATAAATATTTGCCCTCCGATGAAGTGCTTCAAAATTTTTCATATTTACAGTGCATGTTGATGGGAGCTGTGGAGTAAATTTTAAAATTATTAAATGATTTAGGGCTCTATCAATCCCTCACAATGCTTAAGTTTTCTTTGATATAAAAATTATAAAAATCTCATTTAATATGTATCCATAGATCTCCGTCAAGCTTGTAGGGACAAAGGATGTCTGTCGACTTCCTACAATTATATTATCTCCATAAGAATTTAGTACATTTCATATCATATACCTTGGTATGCTGCATACTAATTCAACATTCCTGATTATGCCTGCTTTTCTCCATCGAGGCTCCACATTACACTTAATTTTAATTATGGATATGACCATTATGTGCATTAAATTAAGATATAGTAATATTGAAAATAATATTTTAGTCATTTAAATAATAAGAGAACTCATTAGTATTGCATATGATATTTACATCATCAATAAAAAATTAGAAAATTTAGTTAGACCTGGAGTTGCATTAAAGTAAACTCATTTTTATTAATTGCATGATAGAAAGAAAATACAAGAGATTGATATCACCAGAATGATTCAATAAATCTCCTTAACACTCCTTTTTACTTATGGAATTGTTCCCACAAATACATGCCAAACACTATAATGATGGTATCAAGTTCTTTCCTAAATTCTTTAGTTATCGTCCGAAGAAAAATTCAATGAAGCATTCTGAATTATATTAAATTTATCCAAGTGACTGAACTCCCTAACAAACATAATGCAATGACTATTTATAGGAAAATACAAAGTAGGCATCTGGCGCTATGACACTTAAAAGATATGCATTGTTGCGCCCAACAAATGAACTAACACTGTTGTGCTACTGTTTTGGTTCCATCACGGCATTTGCTGATGTGGATCAGTTACTTAGAAAGCAGTCACGTTATTTTGCTGATAGGTCATGTCATTTGGAATTTAAAACTGCTATATAGTGATGCTACTGGCTTTTAAATGCTATGACATTAGAATGATAATTTTGGCGCCGAGGCATGATGGATTATGACGTTGAGACACTTAAAGACATAGAGCATTATGCTATAGACTTGCAGCTCTGCCTGCATCTCATTTTGAACATTTCCCATCTCTTTTATCTCTCTCGTCAGGGCTGCAACCATCCCAAATTAATTTTTGAGCTGCATGTAGTAACTTAAAGAATTTCTTTATTTTTGCATTTGGTGGCTCTTCCATATTAGCCCTTAAATTAGGACTTGCTACATAAAAAATAAGCTCTTTATACGGTTCAGTCATTTTATCTTTATCAAATATTTCAAAAGTTATGGATGGACCGGCATGAGTATCTCTGTGTGGCTCGTACTCACCATGTGAGGTCCAAATCCAGTAGTTTAGAATAAATCCCCTACGATATAAATTAACCTTCACATCATCGACTTGAGGAATGCTTGATTTTTATGCTTCGAACATGAACATCTAAATATTCCATCAAACATAAATGAATGTAGTTGAGATGCAACTTGAATAAAAGTCTTAACTCTATGTATAAATTCATCTATCAATCATCTTCGATCCGGTAATAATCTGTTATACATCCAACATCTTTCTTCTTGGATAATCATTTGGATGTTAAAGTAAACATTTCCCTACATAGTTGTGAAATCAATTATTAGAAGATATGCAGCATGAACAAGTGTACATTATTTACTTTTGAACAAGTGTACTTTACCTGAATTGGAATGCATTCACTAACCATCCAAAAATATAAAAATACAAGATAAATAATTTATGTGACAAAATAGAAAACACGGCTAATAACTCGTATCCTATCTCTAAAGGTAAAGCCATTCGTCCACCTGAGCATCCTCATCTCTGCAACACTTAGCTCAGTATTATACTTCTTTTGAATGTCCAACATTTGGCACCATAAAGCATTGTAGGTCTCACCACCATCTTATAGAATTTTACCTTAAGTTTGAGGGGGGCTTTTTAATCGCACAATAAGCCCGATGATGTAATAGGATATATTGCTACTAAATCATCTAAGGCGACTCTCTCTAATCTTATCTTCCACTGGAGCTACTTCAACCTTTTCACGTATATGCTCATTTCATATCCTATCTTTAAGAGTAAAGACACTAATCCACCTAAGCATCCTAATCTCTGCAGCACTTAACTTAATATTATGCTTCTCTTTTAATGGCAAAAATTCTGCACCATAAAGTATTGTAGGTCTCACCAACATTTTATAGAAATTTTCCATAAGTTTAAGGGGGACTTTTCTATCACACAACAAGCTCGATGCATTCCTCCACATCAACCATCCAACTTGAATTCTACTAATAATATCCCTATCTATTTCACAATCACTCTAAATAATAGACCCAATATATCCAAAATATGTACTCTTATTAATGACTTGGTTGCCCAAAGTCACAATCCCCCCACTGGATTTATTACAACTAAAATTATACTCAATATATTTGGTTTTAGATCTACTCAAATGAAAACCTTTACACTCTAAGGTTGACCTCCATAATTCAAGTTTACCTTTAACTCTCTCTCTAGCCTTATCAATAAGAAGAATATCATCAACAAAAAGCATACACTAGGGTACAACCTCTTGCAAATGTCTAGTGAGAAAATTCATGACTAAAGCAAAAAGATATGGGCTTAAGGCTGATCCTTAATGTAATCCAATGAAATAGGAAAATACTTGGTCAAACTACCTTGTGTCCGAACATAAGTAATAGCTCCTACATGCATATCCCTAATGACTTGAAGATAAGCATTATTAACTCTTGGAATTTTATCATATGCTTTCTCTAAATCAATACAAATCATATGTAGATCCTTCTTATTCTCTCTATACTTCTCCATCAAACCTCTCAATAAATGTATAGCTTCCATAATAGACCTACTTGGCATGAATCCAAATTGATTTTGAGAAACATTATTGTCTAGTGAGAACATCCATATCTAGTGAGAACATCTATAAATCAAGTTTACCTTGAACTCCCTCTCTAATCTTATCAACAAGAAGAATAACATGAACAATAAGCAAACACCAAGGTACATCCTCTTGAAAATGTCTAGTGAGAATATCCATGACTAAAGCAAAAAGAAGCAAACCTAATTAACTCGGTTCGAACTTACCGATCGACGGCTTTCACAGGCGTGCTCGACTGCCAGAGTGGGGGCGAGATCGTCGGCCGGAGGGAGCTCGTCGGCGGCCGGATTCCTGCGCAGTTAGCTGGAGGTGCGATCGCGACGAGCGAGCGTATGTAGGGAGTGTAAACCGAAGACATGAAGGAGAAGGCTCTGGATGGCCAATATTAGGTTTATTTCCGACAATTTTCTAACGGTTCTGACCACCGAAAAAAAATTACTTAACACCAACAGCCAAAGCCGCTGGTATTAGCACCAGTAAAATATAAAACCGGCGGTCTTACTGGGGGTTACTATACCGCCGCTAATTCCGGCAATTTTTTATTAAAAACCGGCGGAGTTACTATACCGCCGCTAATTCCGGCAATTTTTTTATTAAAAATTGCCGGATAAACCGCCGGTTAATACCGGCGGTTAGACCGTCGTTATTACCGGCGGCTAGAGGACAGCCGGTAATGCTTGAATTTCCTGTAGTGCTATTCATTTAGTCAAATAGTAATTGACATACAACCAAATGAATAACTATAGTGATAATTATATTTGATGTATATGATGTTTATACTATAATTTATATAATATGAAATGTATGTAAAGACAAGAAAGGTTGGCAAAATATGATTGACTAATTCAAGTTGGCTGGAAATATATTATCATGTATAATAGGGTGGTGCCATTTGACGGGCTTTTCTTTAAATAAGGTTTATATTATAATTCTCAGTGATATAAAATAGGAGATATTCAGAGATTGACAGATATAATTTGATATGCTGATAGACGGAAAGTGATAACTTCTTACATGAAAGTCATCTGACTTATGATATGTGATAAATGATATGATACTGATTCCTAAAAATATAACTTGATATAGGGAAAAAATCATAGGTAGTTGGACGTCTTATCTTGCTTGCATATGCATATAACACGAGTGTATATGATAATTTGCATAAATAACATGATATGATATGATATGTACATGATACATACCATGATTAATATAAACTATAATAAGACTGATATAAAGACATACGATAGATATTAATTATATAACACACATGGCACATTTCATTGGATACACTGCATGTATACATGATTTATATGTATTGATACTATATGACATGTATATAACAAATATATAACACTTACTTTATATGACATATATAGTTATATATATGAGACATTTAAAAAGGCATGTAATCTATAGGCATGTGCATATTCATGATAGCCATTGCATTACACGTGACATGGGTATAGGAATAACAAAATCTACTAATCTTTTATATGGCTACTGATTACTAATTATGAATTATATTACTTACATTATCTTTAATTGATCATATGAGAAGACACTGTTCAAATCGATTGGTATATAATTTTACATGTTATAAGTTCAAATTAACTTGGGTTGAATAATTACAAGCATATTATCTTCTATTATCTTGCATTAATTTTAGTTATAGGTTAGGGTGACCTACTGAGCTGTTAGCTCATTCTATGATTTTATATATTTTTTAGGAATGGGCCAAGATCTAGTAGAGTAAGGCAGATTAAGATTTTCAAATTTTAATTATTTTTTAATATTTTTAATTTTATTCTTTGTAGTCAAGAGTAAAGAGAGACATACTAATGTGGTGATTGATGCCGTGGCTATTATAAATTAAATTTTAATGAATAAATATAAAAATATTTTGATATATATAATTTATAATTATTTTTTATGAGATTTATTTATATTAATGGATTATTAAAAGCTATGGTCGACTAATTAAGAGATGGATTATATTATTCTTCTAAATTTATATATTAGGGTATCACAGTTTAAATATTTGAAGAATTTTGGAGCTCCACTCAAGCGCAACTACTACCACCCTCCCTGGTCGATCATCACATCATATATACCAAATATTTACTACTCGATCACAACCGTCGGGCCTTCATCACTCAAACATCTCCAACGGAATATTTGTCAATCAGCTGTCATCGAACCTCCTTCACTCGACCGCCCTCATCTAACCTCCATTGCCGTCAGATCCCTTTGCCGCCCGATCATTTCTGTCGGATCTTTCACTAACTATCTATTAATCTATCAAACATTGCATCAACCAACCACTATCATTGGACCTTTTACTAGCCTGCCACTGCCATCTGGCCTTTTGTTGGTTGGCCATGTCACGCCCTAAAATTAAATTTGGAAGAATTATCTATTTTATTTTTTTTAATCATTAACCAAAGCTTTTATAAATCATTCATATAATTTAGTATCCATATAAAGTAATCAAATATCATATACATTGAAACATTTCACTATATTTATTCACCAAAATTATATTTTTAATAGCTAGGAGATCACTAATAATCATTGACCTATCAATAGCTCCTGATTACAAAAGAATAAAAGAAATGGAACAAAATCAAAAGAAAAACCTAAAGATCTCAATCAGTCTCACTCGACACTGTCCTGACCCCTTCCCCGACTTGAAATCAATAAGACTAAATAATGAGCTTACAAAGCTTAGCAGAAATCCAAAACTTGCTAAAGTTTTTAATACAAGATCTAAGAAATCAATATGCATGCTCATCTCAATCAATCGAATTAATAATGTTCCATACCATCAATCCTCATTCATCACTTATACGATTCAAGATGATCAATAACAAAAAAAGTGAGAATCAATAACAGTTGCGAATACGTAAATACATCAGTAATTACATAAATTAGTGATCAATAAATCAATAATGTAGCATACAGGTGTCAATGTCATCAACCTTACACATCTTATCAATTATATGAAATCAATACATGTAATGCACACACATTTCATTTTCTATAAGTGCTATTAATGGTATCAATATTATCAATGTACGAATTACATCATTATATGATCCAACAAGACAAAACATTAAACTTTAATGTGACATTTCCATTCTTTTATGTGTATTTATTTCATCATTATATCATCTTTATTATCTTTATCTTTAGTATTAGCGTAGGTGACTTTCAATAAATTATTAAGAGTCACCACCCTCTACCCGTCAGCATAAACAATCATTGATCACATGCTATAATCGGGATAACATTATAAATCATATTTAAATGAAAACTCGTTGGCTCTCTCTCGTGTACAGGGTATTATGTTTTAATAGTCAATAGTTAGCCTTCATTGCTTACATGCATGTACTACATTTATTTTATATCAATTCTATCAATCTCTCTTTTATGCATGAAATATAATATGAAAGGTTAAAATCTATAAAGCTAGAAAATCTATATAATAATTGATAGTTTCGTAAAATCATAACTTTAATTTTACCTGATACAATTTAATAATATTGCAGTCAAAATATCCATAAAATTCATATTTATAATAAACGAAAAGTCATACGGTAAAAGTATGGTAAATCAGGAAAAATATCATTTTACGACATAAGAGAGTTTAAATTCGTTAAACTCAAAATTATTTAAAATTAAAGTGAGATTCATATTACTTACAATGATTAAAAGACTTTTTATAATAGAAGCGATGAACGAAAATGATCAAAAATCACTTTCTCTCTCTTCCTACTCTTATATTACTCTCTTTTCTCTTTTTTCTTCCCAAGCAAGCCAAGGCATAATGGGAGGAAATGGCTTAGGATTTAGGATTTAATATATATATAAACACTGATAGCAGCCCAGGGCCCTAGCGCTTCGGCTCGGTGCCACAATGTCGCATGTTGAATTGAGAATTATTATAGAACAGAGGTTTCAATGTTGATTTCTAGCACCATTTCTCTCAAAGGCCAGCACCTCAGTGCTTACAAGCTCAGCGTTGCAATGCTCAAGTTCAAATAAAATTTAAATTTTTATTTTTAAAATATTTTTTCATATTCTTTGTTGTAACAGACTGTCTCTCGACTACTGCCATCAGATCTTTCACTGATTAACAGTTGCCCGATTGCTGCCATCAAACCTTTCGTCGGTCGATTGTAGCCATCGAACCTCCACTGCCCTACCATCGACGTCGAACCTCATAACCAATTATCTCCTAATTAGGGCTTACATTGCCTTACCATTATCGTCAAAACTTCCTTTACCGACCATCATTGTCAGAAATTCATTGTTGGACCTTCGCCGACCAACCATCGATG
Source organism: Dendrobium chrysotoxum (assembly GCA_019925795.1). Classification (NCBI taxonomy): domain Eukaryota; kingdom Viridiplantae; phylum Streptophyta; class Magnoliopsida; order Asparagales; family Orchidaceae; genus Dendrobium; species Dendrobium chrysotoxum. Next base: position 80,268,724 of record CM034313.1, read on the forward strand.
TGAGACTTTCGCTGACCGAACATCGTCGTTGAACCTTAACCAATTGCCTGCCTTTGTCAACTTTCACCAACCGATCGCCATCGTTGCTGGCAAATCTCGTCGCCCGACTGCAAGGTAAGACCTTCGCTACCCAATAGTTGACATCAAATCTTTGCCACACGATCACCACCATCAAACCTTCGCTACTTGATCACCTCCATCAAGCCTTTTCTGCTCGACCACCGGCATCGCGCTTGTGGATATTCAACCTCAAAAGTCAAGCAGACTCTACCGCACTTTTTTTAATTCTTCAAACTCTTATAATGTCTTCATCTCAAAGTTAAGAGACGATGCCATCTTTATAAATAATCGATGGTGACATCTGATGGCAGGTGTCTACTTCCGGTGACCAGTGGCTCTTTGACAACATTTACTCTGGTTAACTCATGGTGGGTGATTCTTCAAGCTTCCTGTCATCCTTGTCTCTTGATCAACAATGATTCTGATTACAAAACGTACCCCAAAATTTATTGCACATATTAATGAGTTGAAAATTTTACCCTTTTTTATATAATATAATTATAGGCTAAAGGCTTTGAGGTATTCCAAACCCTGGTTGATTAAAAAAAAGACAACTTCAGATTGATATTGTATCCTTCATATAATTTAATCAAATTTCTATAACTGATTTGTGTGATGATATCTATGGTGATTGTTAACTGCTTCCCTTGGCCATAGCTTTTACTTCTACCCCTTCTTTAGTAGTTAATAAGTATTAGCAGGACCTTTTTTTGACCCCTTAAAATCAAGGTCAAATTATAAAAAGGAGCATATTTTAAGTTTAAATTAATTTAAGAAGTGTGATATAAAAAAAATTTAAAAAGGAACAAATACGAATTTTGAATGTCCGATTTTAATAGAAATCAGAACTTAATTATCTGGTTTCCGATTTCTATTGAAACCGGAACTTCATTATCTGGTTTCATTAAAAAAAAACAATTCTAAAGAAACCAGATATCAATTAACCGGTTTCTTAATTAAAAAAAAAACCCAAAAAATTCTCCAAAACCTGATATACATCATCCAATTTCTTAATTAATATTATAATAATATTTAATTTAATATCCCGTTTCTGTGTTTTACGTTAGATTATCTAATGTTTATATAATATATTAATGTTTATATAAAACATTAATGCAAAACAGAAATAATTATATATAATAATCTAATAATCTAACGTATATATAATATATTAATATAAAACAGAAATAATTTAAAAGTTTTAAATATTTAATAATTAAAAAATTATAATATTAAATTCTGGTTAATAAAAAATTATATTAAAAAATTTTAGATTATAATATTTAAATAAACATTTTAATATAAATATAAATATAAATATTTTATAGAAATAATTAAAAAAATTTAAATATTTAATAATTTACTATACTTCAACAAAATTAAATAAGTTGGAAACTTCAAAAATTAAATCGGAGGCCATCTGAACTCTGATTTTAGCAAATTTATGGTCGAACTGAACGTCTCTAAAATACGAACCCAACAACACCAAATTCGACTCAATCCGAGCTCAAATGAGTCTAAATCAAAGCTCCGATTTCTTATTATATATTTATGAAAAAGTTATTAAAATTTATATTAATTTTTTTAAAACTTTATATTATATTTTTTCTTAAATATTCAATAATTTAAAAATTATAATATTAAAGTCTGATTAATAAAAAATTATATTAAAAATTTTTAGATTATAATATTAGAATAAATGTTTTAATATTAATATAAATATAAATATAAATTTTAATAACTTGGTGTAATTGGGTTTGTATTTTAGAGACGGTTCGACTATAAATTTGTTATATAATTTGGTGTCGGTGGGAAATCTAAATTTTTTTAATTATTTCTATTAAATATTTAGATTTATATTAATATTAAAATGTTTATTCAAATATTATAATCTAAAATTTTTTAATAAAATTTTTTATTAACCATAATTTAATATTATAAATTTTTAATTATTATATATTTAAAACTTTTTAATTATTTCTGTTTTATATTAATATATTATATATAATTATTTCTGCTTTATATTAATATTTTATATATACATTAATATATTATGTATACATTAGATAATCGAATGTAAAACAGAAGAAATTAAAAATAAAAAGTATTATTATAATATTTAAGAAACCGGTTAATCTGGTTTTGGGGAAATTTTTTGGTTATTTTTTTTAATTAAGAAACCGGTTAATTGATATTCGGTTTCTTTAGAATTTTTTTTAATGAAACCGGATAATGAAGTTTCAGTTTCAATACAAATCGGAAACCGGATAATCAAGTTCCGGTTTCTATTGAAACCGGATAATCAAAATTCATATTTGCTCTTTTTTAAATTTTTTCTCTATCACGTTCCTTAAACTAATTTAAACTTAAAACCTGCTCCTTTTTATAATTTAGCCTAAAATCCATCCTTTTGTGATAATAATCATGTCCTAATGATTAACTAGAGCTTATGAATCAATCGATAGAGAATCTAAATGTGCGATTAGCATGCAATGAAACTTTCTTAAAAAGCTGCTTTAAGAAGCAATAAGAAAGCCATTCCAAATGAAACCTAAATCCTTACTCCACAATTGATTTTAAGTATAACGAAACTTAAAGCCTATGACTTCGTTTGGAGCGGCTTTCTTACTGCTTCTTAAAATAATTTTTTAGTACAAAAATTTTAATTTTTATACTAAGGAGTCATTTTAAAAAACAGTAAAAAAGCTATCCCAAACAAGGCCTATGTTATCCAAGAAAGTAAACATACATATTTTATAGCTTGTAATGATAAGACAAAATAATACAATCAAACTCTTATTGATATTGACATATTCAATGAACTATTTGTAAAATTTCATATGAGCTATTTATGAAGCCAAAAACTAAATGTTCCTATCAAATATATTTGCATTGTTGTTACTTTAATTTGTATAATCTCTAATTATCATAATAATTGCACATACAATTACACATTTCAACCATGCACTCTATCAAAAGATGAATTGAATTCCTCAAAATGATTATAATTTTAAAATTAAGAATTTAATCTTAATTTTTCATAAAATAATACAAAATAAAGTGAAAATATTTGTGACATAATGAATTAAAAATATCATTTTTTAAATATTATTAATTTAAATCATATATTTTATAATTTATCATTAAAAATAAAAATTAAAATAGATAATTGCACACATAAATTTGGAGAGTATCCGAATCCCGGCCACTACCACTGTCACCACCCGCGGCCAGCCGCCATGCTTGACCACCGTCATCATCCACCGCCAACCTTTTTTTAAACTTCACACAACATCTATTTTATTCCAAATAAAAAAATATAATTTACTTAAATTTATTTTACAGTTATTTAAACAACTTAGATTATATTATTTTTACACAACCCGGATTCTAAGGGGCTGTTTGGTTGCCTGAAAAGAAAATGCAGTGTAAAGTAAATACAATGTAAAGTAAATGTAGTGCATTCCGAATACTTTGATCATGTTTGGTTGTCTGTAAAGTAAACGCAGGAAAATTGTTTCCCTTGTTTGGTTGGTAATATCCAGAGTAAAGTAAAAGCAGTGTATTTGTAATAATTTTTTTTGTCATAATAACTTGTGTATTTATAAAAGCAGTTTATTTATAATAATTAGTATTATTTGGTATTAAAAAAAATGAAACAGTGTATTTATTTATTGCACTATCTTATAATAAATTTTTAGAGATTTCAAGATATAATATTATGTAGTAATTTAGCCGTGTGCTGCAATAGCCGTAAATATACTCCTGATAGAGAGAAATATTAATTTAAATTTGTTAAAGTTTAAATTTTTTATTTTTCAAGTAATTTTTTTACAAAATAAGTTCAGCAAATTAAATTTTACTATGATTTTTTTCTTTAATTTAGCGATAAAAACAATAATTTTCATTTCGCAATCAATACATTATATGATTTTCATTCATAAGATGTCAACAACATTAATGAAAATTAAAAATCAGAAAACAAAATATAAAACAATACCCATCATTCTTATTTATAATTACGACAAAGTAACACAAAATATTTTTTAGTGATAACAACTTAATACATATGCCAATCTTCAACAACTTAAATCACTTTCCTAGCTCTTTACGCATCCATCTGGCCTTTGAATCTGTAGGTTTTGAAAGGAAAGATGGTATTAGTGTAGGATTTTTTGATAAATTATCATATATCGTATTAACCTCTTCTTCTGAGAAGTCAGGAATATTTGTCAACTCAAACATCAGTTCAGTATACATATTTCTAATTTGCTTTGGAGATGTTGTTAAGCTCTTTATAGCATTAGCAACTTCAGTCACACTATCAACCATCAAACAAATACACTCACGGATATCTTGATCAATACCAGATGCCTTAGACTTCCTTTTTATGCCACCTCCTATACCAGATGAAGGCAAAGATTTCTTGGTTGTTGCAGTAGAATCTTCCATAACTTGCATATCAGACCATTCAGTAGGCATTGATCCATCTGCACCAATATCCATAAATTGTGAGGGTTCATTATCGCCTACATCTATTTGTTGAGTTCCAAGTGGAGTTTCAGAATTTCCAGATTTCGCTCACTCTCCAGTTGCATGTCCAAGACCATATACTATCTCCAACTCTACATAATTTGCAATTGCAATATTTATATAAGCAGCATCCTTGGAAAACGCCTGTAAGAAGTAAAATAAAAGTTATTAACCCCAAAATATCAATTTAAATTATGTGTGTAAAGTAATACCTGAATATGTGATGCATACTCTTCTTGACCCATCACTATCATTTTCTTTGTTTCATCCCAAGATACACCTGATTTTCGCTTTAACTCCTGAATGTGACTCCAAACACTTCTTTGATGCCTAATTTGGTTCTTGCATTGCTCACCTGTCACCTCTATTCCAAACTTTTCTTTCATTTTTTGGGCGGCACCTTGATACACAGAGTGAATCCTTGGGCACTTCTCATATTTGTATTTACATATTCCATCATTATTTGAAGCAATCCAGTTATCCACTTAGGTTTTAAGATCCATAAAACATTTTTCCTCTTAGGCTTCGAATTACCATTCATCTCTGTTTGTGAAGAATTCATTCTCCCTGAACTAAAATATGTTACATAAATTTAAGTTTCATAGAAGGAAGTACTCATAAATGCAACTACATACTAGTAGAAGTTGGTGAATATTAGGCATGGTTCAAAATGCTTCTTACTTGGGGGTCGATCCAAAGTAACTTTCTCTGACCATTTGAAACTTAAATGAACATAAGTATATAAGTGCTCAAACAACAATTTGACTTAAATAATCAAAGTATCACTCATAATAATTCTGAGAATTACATGAAAACTTCGAAGGCATATAATTTAAGCTTTACCAATACAATCAATTAAACCACAAACTAGTAATTAGTACATTAAAGGTTAATTCATAATAAGCAAGTTAACAAAACTAGTATCCATCATTTTGCATAAAATAACTCTGCAGATTAAGCTTTTTTTTGTGACATTTTAGCTGCATCTACTTATTTTGGTTAAGGTTGGTCACTGGTGGTTAAAATTGCTAAATCAAAACCAACAACTCATTAAAATGAGCAATATGAAGTTAGGTGTAGATGTTGTCAGCGCACATGACCTTGCTCTAAGGAACAAATAACCGTAAGCATGATCTCAGAGCATGATTTGCTTGCTATTAGTTGTCATGATCACATGAGGAATTCAACACCAACCTGTGACTTCCAGATCCTTCCTCTTCAGCTAAACCTTGCATGCTTATTACAACCTTACTTCCATCATCCTTTCCATATAAATTCTCCATCTTCCCCTCAAGCTAAGAGCAGAAATGGGCAATTTGGTAGGATAAGAGAACAAAATTTAAAACATAAATTCTTTGGAAATATAGCTTTAGGCCCAAGCAACAGAAATAATCCAAGATTCCTTATTAGATTGAAAACAATAAATATGGCATCACTGTCAGTACAAACTCAGAGCATGATTCACTTGGGATTAGTTTTCATGAAGTAACCAAAGATAAAGATGCTGCTTCGAGAGCCTTTCATTTGTCGTTTCCTCACATTGCTCCATCATACTGTCCATACCAATATCTTCCTCTGTCCTCACTCTAGGGGAGGTAAAGGGGACTTTGGCAAACTTGAGCACCCAATGTTGCCACCCAATGATCATGCATGCTGATTTATTTGAGTATAGCTTTACTTGAACATCTTTACCCTTAAGTATGATGAAACAGGGCAAGAAAGCAAGTAAAAATTCTATAAGATAATCAAAGCACATCCAGTAAAAAGCAGCAAACTGTACAATTTTCAAGAAACTATAATGCTATGGTGCACAAAAATCAACCCAAATGAAATCTCCACCCTCAGATGATGAATTAAGCAGCAAAGCATTGTCCAGTAAGAGTAAATTAGAAAAAAGGAAACTAAAGGTGCATTTTTGCCAAAGCCCATCATCAAAATAAAAGTTTGAAAATCATAATGAAACCACTTCCAACCTGACATGATGAATTGAGTTTATAATTAGAAACTTCTAAAAAACAAATTTACGACTACTGAATTTTGATTTTTATCCAGGCACATGAATCTTAAGAGTCAACAAAAAGTCCACTAGATTTTTCAAATATGAAGATAAGGGAAAAGTAGAAGCAAAGTAGAGCAAGTAGAGTGACAGGGAGATGCTCAAACAGCAAGATGAATCCCTAATTCCATATTAGATGGAAAAATATAAAGAAGGCTTCCGTGGTATGCTTTAGAGCGCCTTTAGGCTGCAACTAGTGTTCTTCATTACACATGGAATCAGAAATTAAGCTCACTTCCAGAGCCTTGTTCAGCTCCTCCCCTCTGCTACCTTCTGCTACCTTACACCGTTGCTCCCATCTTCTCCAATATGAGTTCTCTAACCACCCCCATCCAGTTGAACCAAAAAGAACAATTTGGTACGATCTTAGATGTAAATGAATTTCGGCTTGCGGAAGAAGCTTGCGGAAGGGAGAAATGTTACCTTCACATCAGAAGGGAGAAACGTTACCTTCACAGCAAGCGAGATCCCGTTGTTGCTGCCGATCAAAAAATGTCTTAGCTTCCGGTCAAAGAGGAAGGGAAAGTTGTCAAAGGACCGAAGCCGAACAGCACCGAAGCTTACGGGAATTGGCCGAAGAAGCTTGCGGAAGGGAGAACGTTACCTTTACTGCAAGCGCGCTCCCGTTGTTGCTTCTGATCCAAAAATGGCGTAACTTCCGCTCAAAGAGGAAGGGAACGTTGTCGAAGGACCTAAGCCGAACAACGACGAAGCTAAGCGTGTGGGAAGAACGAAGAAGAAGGGATCATTTATAAGCTTCGAAATCATCGCAAGACTGCTTCGCCATTTTTTTCGCCCAAGTCTGCTTCGCCATTTTTTTCGCGCGAGAGGATTTCTAACCCGCTCAATTTGAGCGGGTTTCGAAGTCGCATATTAGGGGTTCTCTAATACACCGCGGAAGCTTCAGAAGACTTCCGTTCACTCCGCTCAAACTTAACCAAACAAACTAATTTATTAAATGCAGGTAATTTGATTACTTTACACTCTTAATGCTGCATACCAAACAGCCCCTAAGTGAGAGAGAGACCCTCCACCATCACCGTTACGCCTGCAGGGCCAGCCGGCCTGGAGTCTTTTGACTAGAGGTTTATAACTTACGCTGGCTGAGTGAGAGGTTTTAATCGTGGCAGGATGGGCTCATCTAAGCGCACAATCTCCCAGCAAGCGTTCGAGGCGATGGTGGCTGAGAACATGGAAGATCTCGATATGGATGCCGACGAGGCTCTCGAAGATACCCTGCAAACCCTAACCCTCCAGGGCGTCGACCTCTCCGGTCAGCAGATCTTCTCTCACTCCCTCTAACCCTTTTCCCATTCCATTTGAGTTTGAACATCACGGTATGAGGCGACTTTACCAGCCAATTCTTTATTGTTTTTTTGATAATCTCTAGTCGCAAAAACCGAATTATTTTTTTCCCAGCAATTTGCCCTGAATTTTAGTATAAGAAATTTCCTGAGTATTTGGGTTGAAAGATTACACGTAATGTGGTTAACGACAAACAGATGATCTAAGGACAATTTTGATTATTTTTTCATTGTTTACGGAAATTTCCAAGCACAAGGATTTGCCATCTATCAAGTGTATTGGTTTCTACTACTAATGTAGTCATTTTAAATGGTTTGTGTTTTTGATGACATTTCCTTCTGCAAATATTCAGGGATTGTTAAGTGTGTTCCTGGAGTAACTAGTGCGAAAGATGACCCTGTCGTGCAATTGTTGGATGGGCTAAGGACCAATTTTTTGTCGAAATTGGAAGGCAGAAAGGCAGGTGCGCATGATGAGATTGCGGATCTGGAGGAAATGGCTGGGATGCTTGACAAGCTTTATGATCTGTGCAGTGTAGAAGGATCGGACAATGCTGCCATTGCAAGGAAGAATGGCGGGGTGGAGCTCCTAACTTCATTATGCGGCTTACTTTATGGTAGATTGGAGAGGCCTCTGGTTACAGCCTTCAGGGTTTTGAGTTCTATTCTTCAGGGTAGAATCCTTTATCTTACGTTTGGTTTGTTTAGAAGAAATATCAAACATTGTTTGATGAATTATATCCTATTGATATATTTGTTGGTTTTTGTTGCATTTCTGGTACTTTGTAGTTTGGTGTCTGTTATTAGTCCTTCTTTTCTTAATTTGACTGTGCTGCTACTTCATATCAAGAATATGATTTCCCTTGAAGGAACACATCCATTATATTGGGAATGTAATGCTATTTCATTTAAATGCATCTGCTTATTTATGTGACTTTGCAGGATAGTATTATAATTTGGAGTCGCGCTTCCATTGATAAGCTTACAGTACTATATTCCAAATATCCACTTGAGTTTTATACTTTAGTATGTATATTTCTTCCCACAGATGTTCAAAGTACCGACACATTTGGTAAAAGTGGTGGTCCTAAAATTGTTGTGGATATTCTTAAAGAAGGCTTCCAAAATGCTACCATACTAGACAATGGATTTTCCGTCATTGCTGCAGCTTCTACTGCAAATGAAGTCCTCAAGGAATCATTTATGGAACTAAAACTTGATGAGCTTCTTGTAAAGGTTTTGAGAGAACAGACTAGAAGCTGTCCACAAAGCTTATATGATGTCATACGCATCCTTTTAACTCCTGATGATAATCGAGTTGTGGCTTCTCAAGTAAGTTTATGCAAATATGCGCAACCTCTTTATATTAAAAATTTAATTTATGTTTTCTTTACTTTTTATATGTACATGCTTATCTATTACCTATTAATCTAACAACAAATTATTTTCCCAAAGTTGTTTTGGATGTGCCATAAGATTAACATGTTAAATTTTTGGGCATATGCCTTTTATCCATGTAAGAATATTTTGAGGTTTACTTCAATATGAGATATTTCTAGCCTGATAGATGAATATGAGCTTTGGTTTATAGTCTCGTAGCAGATTATATCAAACAAGTACTGTTTACGTGAAAGCATGAGGTTATCCTTTAGATATTTGTCCAATCTAACTTACCAACTATAAACTTCCTTCCAACTTTTATATGGTATAACCACTTATGTGATGACAAATGAGTAAGCAAAAGATAAGATGATGGTGGACATTTGGTTCGTTAATTGTTGAAAATGGTAGAATATAGTCTAGAGGAAGAATCAAAGTTGAAGAGAAAGAGGTGATGAATGAATGCTATGAGGGGAGGGAAGTAATGGTGAAGAGATAAAAAAAAAAGAATCTCATGACTAGGAGAAAAATAAAGAAATTGATCCCTAGATAAGATGCTAAAAAGAGACTATTCTAATTCCATAATTAACAGTCCTCATTATTGTCCTTGGCTTATGCATTATTTCAGCTATAATCTCATGAATAATCTAATATAATAAAAATAATAAAATGAATATCCTTGCATTACTTTCCAAGAAGTTGGAGGATGATAAGATGAATTATTATCATGGAGTATCCTTGAGGAATGATAGCCATTCCTTGAGTTTGAATGATTAAGGTTTAGGATAATGAGAAGCATTTCTTAGAGAATATGAAGTATAAGAGTGATGGTCCATGAAGAAAGAGATAAGGAAAAAAAATGTAAAAGGAGTTGGATATGATAATAAGGCTAAAATTTGTGAAGCTTATGGAATTATGTGAAAGATTAAATGTAAATGAGGAATAGTAAAAGTTTTCTGGGGGTTGTTGATCTTTAATGGAAGTGAGGATTCGTGTTATTAATGGAAGAAGATGAAGCGAATCATCCATAGGACTTAGTGGTGTGGGGAATGAATGTGTTTGAGATTTTGTGAAGCATAAAATAATCTTGGGAATATGAAGGGTCATGTTGATTTTACATTTCATTTAAGTGGAGTAAACCAATTCTTGACCGAGTTGACTATGCTTTAACTTCTTTGATCAGAAGTCAAAAATTCAAGTGTGAGTTGAGGGGTTTGGTTTGGCGGTGAGTTTGGATTGGGCTAGCAGGTTTTGTGGGGATTGGGGTAATTTAGATCGAGTGTTGTTAGGGTTTGATTAGGGCTCAAATTTTGGAAAATTGAAAATTTTATGATGGAAATTTAAAGAGGGTGTCTTGAGAAAAATTATATGGGATATAGAGAACAAAACACTAATTCAAATAATTCATATCACAACAAAGAATTTATAATTTTAATATAAAGATTATTTAAAGTTGAAACTTCTTTAGGAAAAAACATAAAAGGCGAGATTTTAAATTTCTTTAGAGGACCAAATTAATTCATAATGCCATGAAATTCTAAGGAGTATTCTTACATAGAGGTAATATCACACATAAAATTTCAAGAAAAATATAATTCATTTGATATTTAAAAATATCTAACTATAAAAAGTCATTAAAAAGCAAACTTGAAAAGATTTTTCAACACATAAAGTTGACTGATGGACCTAAAATTGCTTTAATACTAAGTGATAAAGAAATAAAAGGAAGAAGGTGGAGAAGAAGATGAAGATGATTGGAAGGAGAGAGAAAGAAGCTTAACATGAAAGATATTGAAGGGGGAAGCCCACAACACACAACAATAGACCTTTATCTTCATCTTAACTACTAATCGTCTCTACTCGCAAGGAGAGGAAAAGAGGGGAGATCCAAGGGGGGAGGTCATCCTTGGAGGCTGACAGAATATTATTTTCTCATATTTTTATAATCATAAAATAAAGCTTTTGCCTTCCATCTATAATAGAATGTTAGGTTTCAGTTTTACACAAATCCGTCATATTTTTTATTCACACATATAACCCTACTACAACAACATAATGCAAACTATAATCTAAAGTTTTTTTATATATTTATCACGGCAGTTGAGCTTTTACAAAACCTAAAATAATAATAAATTGATAACACAATCATGATATTATAACCTAAACTTAGCATCTTCTTGTTATTGTGTTGTATCAATGCTCTTCCCTCAATCAACTACTCATGATTCCTTCATCTATGATTTAGTGAGCAGTGAGCAAGATTTTGCTTTAAACTCACCTGCCATGGCCGTGGCTTAATGAAGAAGAAAGCTTAAACATGAGGTGTTCCTTGAGGATTTTGGCCATAATAAGTTCTAGAGGTGTTTGTGCATAGAACACTATTCCCAAGTTTTGTATCATGACAAGTTTCTTGTAATGAAGATAAGGCTTTTTCCTTGTAACACTTAGATGTCAATAAATAAATGCAGTTTTTGTCATTTGATAAAGAAAATATCCTTGGATTTGAGTTTCTTATAGCCCTAGTAGTAAAAGCCCATCCTACTTCTCCTATTATTTGTCAGGCAAGATGTTGCAAGACCTATCTTTTTTGGCATCATTCTTATTATTTTGGTTCAAATGAATAAGGGTGGCTTGATTGAGCTTGTTGCGGCCCAGTTATTTTAGCAAGCGGTTGACTCACTTGGCTTAGCTAACCAACATCTAACATAAAGCCCTGAAGCTATGCCTGGGTGGCACGATGCCAATTGGATTGATTGACCCAACCCCTTTTTCTCTCATTTTGGGTTATTTTTCTTTATTTTCATTTTATTTTTTCCCCTTGAATATGTATCTTTGACTCCATCTTTCTTGATGACTGAAGTATGCTTTAAAACTTGAATTTTGATTAAAATTTCATAAACACTCCACATGCTAGTCATTTCCTTTAAATTTGATTAATATTTAGCTGTCCATGCTAATTTTTAATTGTATAATTATAGTTATTAGATGCTAGATGCTATTCCAAAGCCTCCTCACCATGATTATTCTTTGTAAGCATCTCCACAATCAATACAAAAAGAATTAGACTCCATATTATATCCTCATGTATTCCTATTATAATTGAAAACTTCTTGGTCATACCATAATTACTTTTAATGCTAGTCGCTGCATTATCTTAGATCTTTGTTTTCATATATCTTTGGTAAACACGCCATTCTACTTTAAGTTTGCACTTTGCACCAATTCAATTTTATGGCACTTAGTCATATGTCAAATAATATGAGCATTATTTTTTGTTATATACTTTTCTATTAATTGTCTTGGCTATAATCCACATGAAAAGAAATTAGAAGAAAAAAAAAATGTCTTGGCTAAAAAATCTTTTATATAGTAGATTTTTATGGTATGAAATCAAATTAATTCTTTGAAACGAATGTGATTTTTGTAAGCTTGTGGTTCATTACTCTCTCCGATCATATTACTCATGAGTTTTATTCTTCTATTGTAAACACAATCTTGAACATTTCCTATATTCTTACATGAACTAAAGTTGTAAAAAGCTGTTGTTGGGCTTCTTAAATGTTTTGGTTGCGGGGTAGCTATTTTGAAAGCATTTTTAAGTTTTCACTTTTCATCAAGTAGACAAAAAATAGTACTTAATCACATTATAAAAACATTTTACCTACTTCTTGAAGCAAAGCAAGCAAAAAAAGCACAAATAAACAAAACTTTAGTTTTTAAATTTTCATTGAAAAATTTTCCCTTAAATCATCTATAAACTTGTAGCTTTTATTTTGTTTATTATACTATTTGCAATATTCCAACTTTTTATAATCAATATAAACTTTAATAATATTTATTTTTTGCCACCCTTTGAAAGAATATTTATGTTTCATTGATGACCTTTTATACCTTTCAAACATTTCAATCAAAACTTCTTATCAGTTTATGATCTATTTCTTGACTCCGCCAAAAATTTCATGATAATCTTCTTAGTAAAACTAGTAATCTTATTCTATATTCGGTTTTATTCAACCAAGGGGCAGTTTGGGGTTGCTTTTGTATTTTATTTTTTATTTTATTTTGTTTATGTATTGATTTGAATTGAAACATATTTGGTATCTCAAAAAAATGTTCTTATTTTTATTGAATTTTGGATAAGTTGATTTATGTGGCAATGGAGGTGATCGTTAGTAGCTCCTGACAGTGGTGGATGGCAGTGGCCGAAGGTGGTACGCAATTGTGGCCGGCGGTGGCTGCCAGAGGTGGTGGCCGGTGGTGGTGGCTAGAGGTGGTGTTTAGTGATGGTGATAGTTATTTTTAAGAACACTCAAAACTCCTAAAAATTGCTTCTAGTATTTGAAAAAAAAGCTGTTCTTACAAACAACAAATAAAAATATATGAAAAATAGATTAAACAATTATGCTTTTAAAAGCAAAAGTAAAAAAGCAAAAGAACAACAAAAAAACAAAAAATGATCTCAAACAAGCTCTAAAGAATTCAAATTGCCCGCCTCAACAAAATCTCTCTTGAAATATTAACAATTCCTCTTAGAAATTTTACCACGTTATCTTAAGGCAATATCTTTATACTCATAAGATATATGTCTGTTGCTAATAAATTAAGCCATCATATATTTTTTCGCTTGGCATTGTTTGCACAGGTTGAGAATTTAAGAATTATGTTTTATTTGTCTATGTTGGAGCCTTTGTTTTGATTAGAGCAGTCAGTGAATCAAAATTCCTTTGTTAGTGAAGAAGCTTGAATAATAGCCTCTGTAATTTGAGGCATTTTGGTTATTTCTTTTATGCATTCTTGTTTATTACTAATATGATTATACAAATTGTTTGATATTAGTGCCGACTGTTCATTTTGATTTGTTTCTTTTCCATTCAAAACTACACATCATTGTATGGATTTTTGCTTGATTGAAATCACGGATACAGGTTTATGGATATGCTAGAAGGTTTGCTAAAGTTGGTATTGCTGATGCTCTTGTAGATGCACTTCATGATGGGCTGAGTTCAAGTAGTTTAGTTTCGGCATGCATTGCTCTAAAGGCTGTTGCTGTCAATGTGAGTTTGTTGAACGATGTTTGCTTGAATTGCAAATTTTACAAATTTTCGTTGCCCTTGCTTCTAACTTGCTCTTCTTTAACAAAATGAAATACGTCCGTGATTGACTACTTCAATTCTCAATTTCATTTACATCTGATGATGAAGTTTTTCTCTTAATTATTTTTCTTCTATACATCAGCTTTTAGAATTAAGTTATCTGGTGAGATTAAACTAAAAAGATAAGCTATAAATATGCTTGGAAAATGATTTTTTTTGTGTAAATTCCATGTGATGATGTAGACTTGGCCTTGATATGCATTACAATTGTTACAGAAATTTTTTTGAGTGGGCATATAGTTCGAAGGGAATTAAACTTGCTATTTTTTCAATTAGGTTTATCTCATGTCATTTACTAAGAAAACAAAGAAATATCGCTCTTAATTCATTTTCATTGAGATTTGAACATACTCTTTTTATTCAGCACTAAGCTAATATCTTGAGATTAGCCCCATGTCCATAATACCTTCATCCAGGCGCCAGCCCTCCATTCCTGAGGAACAAAAGCTTGTTTTTTTTTTAAATGTTTATGTTGTTTCTTTAATTGTTGTCCTTATGATTGAGTGCTCTTGCTTTGAGTAATATTAGAAAATGGTAATATACTTATGTAATACTGGAGTAATTATAATGCATCTTCAAGGAAGTGTATTTCCGATGTGCCTATGTCTGTCTGCATGGTCAAGCGCTCTTTTTGCTTCCTTACATAAGGAGAGTTCTTGAGCCTAATGGTAACAAGCTTCACAACTGTGTATCTATTTCAGTAAGGCGATAATTTCATTTATCATTCTTCCATGAACATGATAGGGTGTGGGATTAGCTTCTGCGCACAACTAGTTTACTTGAAGTATCCTCATGAGGCATTTAAATGCCTTTCTAGAGATTTGAATGTCTCAGAGCATATAGTCTCTGTATATTATATGCTCATGTTTATCATATAAAGAGTGCATTTCTTAAGCATGAACTTCAGTTTGTATTTATGGCTTAAGAATGATAAAATTTTATTTTTCTACAGGATGAAATTTGTCGTTCAATAACTGGAAGTGGCGGCATTGATATTATTCTGAAATGTATAGATGACTGTAATGAAACTAGCAATAAAGCCGTTTCTAGAGCCTGTTGTTCTTTGTTGTCTAAGGTACTAGAAAATTGTTGATTTTATTTTCACTTATGAGTTTGAAATTGAAACCAGCTCTTCTCAGGAGAGTTTGGAGAAGGTTGGTGGAGCTTGAAAACAATGTTGGTGTTTAAATACATCGAACCAAATGAAAGATTTAACAAACTTCATCATTTTTCAAAACATGGTTCCTAACTACCAAATGAACCCTGAATAGAAAAGTGCATTGACTTATTTTAAGCTGTTTTCTGTTTTAAGCTGGGAGGGAGTGATGAGAACAAGGGCGCTATTGTACAGAGAGGTGGTCTTGATATACTAATGAAATTGTGCTCCAGATTTTCAGAGGACCCTTCTATTTTGCAAGAGGTACCTTGGCATAATTATTATACTGTATTTGACTTCTGTCCGACCACTGGGCATCTACTTCTAGTAGAGGTATTTAAAAATTGCAATAACCTTTTATTCATAAGTTTCAGTTAATTCATATTGCAGGTTATGTCAATTATTACCGTGCTATCATTAAGATCCCCAGTGAATGCAGCCCTTGCAGTAGAAGCAGGGGCAGGGGATTTAGCAAGCCAAGCAATGCAGAGATTCCCTGCTGTGCATCAATTGCAAAGGCAATCTTGCTTCATGATACGCAATCTGGTGGCTAGGAACCCTGAAAACCGGTATTAATATTAATTTCATTTCTGTAATTCATGTATGCGATGGCTGAAGCTCTCCAAAATGATTGTTTTTGGAATGGGGTGCAACTTAGGCTTTGAATTTTATTTAGTGAATTGGGATGGATCATGGATCAACTGTTATGCTGTAGGAGCAATGCAAATTTGATTACCATTGTGACGCACTTTATCACACATTTTACAAATCTATTAAAAATTGACATTCTGATTGAAATCTGGCATTCTAATATGAAAGATAATTGCCCACAAATAGCAAATGCTGAAAAGTTTTTTTTTTTTTTTTCTATTTTTGTCGGATGAAATATACACACATTAGGGAAGCTGAATCAAACAGTATTTTTATCTTACCATTTTGCTCATTGGACCTCATGTTAGCTGAACTTTATAGGAAAACATAAGAGACATGTATATTGAGAAATCTGCCCAATGGTATTTCAAGTTAAGTTGGGTAGCTTCAATGGGAAGTTGGATTTTAGTATTTGAAAGAGCATGATTTTGGTCCTAGGCCTGGAAATCAAAACATTGAACACAACTGAAGCCTTTAGTATCTACTATCTATTGTATGGCGGCCACTAGCTTAATCATTACCTACTGATTACTGAGCTAATGTTCCAGATGTGCTTGTACAACTATTGAGAGTTTGTTTGAGGTAGCTTTTTACAATTTTGTTTTTCAGTAAATTGCCACCAGTATGTTTGTTACATATTTCTTGTTTATTTTAGAGATTTCTGTGGTCAGGAGCTATAGATATATTAGAATGTGATAGTGATAAGTTATATATATATATATATATATATATATTATTCCCACAACAACTCTACACTTATTTTTTGAACAGTTGCAGCCACTTCAAAAAAATCTTAAATTGCGTGGTGCCTTTTTCTTTCATTTTAAGAATTATTTTTCCATATGATCCAATCAATTTTGATACGTTTTGTAAAACCGTATTTGAGTGCTGATTTGGATTGTTCATTGATAGGATAATTCTTCTTAGCTCTGGTATTGAGAAGCTGATTAGGAAAGCTAAGGGAAGCCACGACAGCTGCAGGAATGCTGCCAGTGCTGCACTAAGGGACTTGGGCTTGGATGATTACAATGCATAGAATCCTACTTTCATGATCAATTTCAACTTTGCTCAAATGGAGAAACTACATGAGAACTAACGTTTGATTGAAGACTTGGCTTATAAATCTTGCAGCATCAAGGTAAAGCAAGTATCAAGCTAAGATCCTTCTTGTCCTCGGTAGTTATCTCTTTCAGAAGTTTAATGACTAAGTTTTGGCCAAAATCTACCGCCATTAGTGTGGATTTTTTGAAGTGAGGATTTGCTGTCTATGTTCTATGCAATGTGTCAATTTTATATACCAATTTTATTGTAACGTTTAATTGATTTCGTATGCATTGATTGATTGAGAATTTTTGGCTACAGGATTTACGTTAAGAGTTCTGTACTGCATCGAAGTATGCTAACTTGGGAACTGATGCTCGATGCTCTTGTTTGGTTCCTCGTTGAGAGGCTGAGAGCCAATGACTTAGTAATGAGCACGTTTTGTCTGCAAGGCAAATGAATAAGCCAATTTAAAATTAAAATTTTTATATTTAGTTTTAAAATTAAAATTATACAAATGTTCCCAAATATCTTAACGCTTTAGTTTAAATAGGAATAAAATAAAATAAAATTCAAAATCTCTTTGTTTGACAAAATTATTCACGGTAGTATTCCTGTCAATAACTGTTTTTATAATGCTTCTATAACAATATATATATATATATATAAAGAGACTTCGAAATATTTATTTTTATATAGGTTGAATAGATTTAAGTTAAATAAAATTAAATTCGCGTGAGAAATCCTTAAGGAAAGCAAATTTATTAGGAATCAATAAAAAATTAAATAATTATCAAGACAATGCCTAGTTCCCAATAAAATTCTTTAAATTTAAGCTGTCTTTAATTCCGAGTTGACTTTTTTTTGACAAAAATATCCTGTCCTTCAAAAAAAAAAAAATTTTATTTTCCTACAACATAATTGCACTCGGTAAAAGAAATACTAACTAAATAATTATATTAATTGATATAAAAATATTTAATACAATTTATAAATAATAAATAAAAGTGACCAATGATACGTTCATTTCGCCCTATAGTACTATGAAAAGTTATTTATGTCGCCTGTTTATATCAGCGCACAAATTTGTCCAATAGGTTGGGAAGGGGTGAAATAAGGGTTGCAAATGAGCAAAGCGTTCGACGAGTTACTTGTGGCTCGGCTCAATAAAAGTTCGTTCATGTTCATTTGATAAGGTAAATGAACAAGCTTGAATGCTTTTGATAAATACTCGATAGCTAAATAAATGAGTTTGAATAACTTGGTGTTCAGTTCATTTATGTTCATGAACAATATCATTTAATGCTCGTGAACAAGCTTATTAAGAAGCTCGATTAGAGTTTGACTAAGATGCTCGATTAAAACTATATTAGAGTTTAAAAAAATACATATTATTAAATTTAATAATTTATTTTTATTAGTCTTGTCTAAAATCATTTAATAATTTATTTTTACTTCCCTCATCCGCCTAAAATCACGAACAACTCGCTTTATGAACAAATATAAGATGAATCATAAACTGTTTGTTCATGAATGAATTCATTTGGTAGCTCAAAAACACTAATTAGATGTGTTCATGAACGGACTCATTTAATAGCTTAAGAATACTCATTAGATATGTTCGTGAATGAACTTGTTTGATAGTTTAAAAAATTTCGCTAGATATGTTTACGAATATACTCGATGTGATTGTTTGTTAGAATACTCGATAAGACTCATTTGTTAAGTTGATGTATATTTAGAAGTAGAGCTCGTTTATAGCTCGATAAGACTCATTTGTTTAAAGCTCGATAAGCATGAAATGAATCGAATATGAACACATATCAATTTAAATGAACTAAATTTGAACCTAAATAAAAATATTTGAACTAAATTTGAATTAAATTTCAATAAGTTGATAATAAATAAAATTAAATATCAACACTCACGTACTAGACTAGATTCGATTTGTTTGCAGCCCTCGGCGGTGAAATACCTCGCGGTCGAGGGCTTCAAGCGCGAGAGTTATCAACTGTTAGAGTAGGGGAGGAAAAGCGGGACAAAAGAAGGGGATTAATGAGCGTCTTCGGTGGTGATAGCTGGGCACGAGAAGCTCATCACAGAAAGAGGAGGCTCGATGATCTTCTGCTCTCATCCACATCCTCGTCTTCTACCGGCGCCTCCTTTTATAAAAGGCTCTCCAATGGCAAATTCGCGTGCCTCGTCTGCCCCCATAAACCGGTCCTTGATTCCCCTCTGATCCTATCTGTAAGTCTAGTTTTACCTCATGACCTGCCTAATCAAAATCCTTACATACGTTAGTGTCGCCCATCTCGCAATCAGTTTTTTGTATTTGCCATAAAACAAATTCCCTAGTTTTTGCTCAATGATCGATTCTGGTGGTTCTTATCATGAACTGTTAAATGTGATTGTGGGGTTTGTTCTTGATAATTGAGACCTTTACTCTGCTGTAATTAGGGCTAGCGCGGTTATTCCTATATGGATAAAAGATTCCGCTTCTTCTTCCTCTCGTTATTAAATCTTGAAATTGATCCTCATAATGGCTTTAAGCAAGCGGTCTTGTTAATTCAGCTGAAAATTATGTTTGCCTTGTTCTTTTATTTTGTCTTGGGCAAGCGTACCTAATGAATCTGTCGCTGGACTATACCACGCATCTTATTTTATTTGCCTAGAACGATCTATCCGTCTAATTAGGAAGGGGTTCTAATTCTGTTTATGTGAGTTGGACAGCATTATGCATTCGCATACTGACGTTGGAGTGAATGAAGTAGGCTGACTTTAGTCATCATTAAAAAGGAGACTTCCTTGAAATTGAATCGTGCTCTTTTGGCTTGCAATTTCACCTTATAAACATATTTGACTTAGTTCCTTTATCTTTTGCTCCTCTTCCTCCTCCTCTCATCATCCCCATTCTTCTTTATTGCACCTGATCTATGAGGGGTTCAATTTTAGCTTATTTTAGTCATTTTGTTCATCTAATATTAACGTTAAGTCCATATCTTTTTTTGTATGTGGAGATTTTTACGAAGAGTTTTTAGAGGATTTTTAGCGTATCTATTTCTGTACATGCAGAGTTCTAAGTAGTGAAAATTGAAAAAAAATGAATTAAAAGTTATAATAATGAAGACAATATTTAGGAGATACAAGGCTCGTGATTAATAAAACAAGAATCGAGAATATGATATGCAATAAAGATATTTATGAGCAAATATTACTAAAATGTAAAATTGATATTTAGGCGGATCAAGTATCTTGGATCTGTCATAAAAGAATAGAGCTATTTTGAGGATATAATTTTTAGAATTAAGGCTAAATAATCCAGAATCATAAGTGTTTTAGGAGTATAATGTGAATTGAGAATATTATTAAGACTTGGAAGTTAAAATTATAAAATTGGATTTATGTTAATTGTGCTGTATGAATTTTTTGGTTGAGCAGTGTTGCGGACTCAAATATACGCGGCGATAGAATTTAAATTTCCGTCTCAGCGTTGTACGTATATCCAGCACACAAACAGAAGAATGAAAGAACACCAGAATTTTTACGTGGAAAGCCCTGAAAAAGGGAAAAACCACGGGGCCACGCCCAGTTGAAAAAGTTCCACTAGTGTTGTATGAAATACACGAGGCTGATTCGTCCTTTAAATTCAGGACGATCAGATTACAATGAGTATCGGTTACAAGGCCAAGCAGAGTTCCGACGTCACTTGAGTGTCCGGCAGAATTCCGGCGTCACTTGGAAAGAAGTCTGGCGTCACTCGGGCGTCGGGTAGAATTCTGGCGTCGGGCAGAATTCCAATGTTGCTCCGGCGTCGGGCAGAGCTCCGGCGTCCCTCGAGCGCCTGGTGGTGCCTTGGTGGTGTTCCGGCGGAGTTCCGGCGAAGTTCCGGCGGTGGTCGAGGAGGAGCTGTTCCCTCATAGACTTCTCTTCTCTTCTTCTTCTCTTCTTGGCTTGGGGTCCCCTCTTAAGAGAAATGAGGGGCTATTTATAGTTTTTTTGGAGTGGCATAGCCCGTAAATAGATGAGGGATCAAGGGCAAATAAGGAGTGATCCGGATGAACGGCCGATATTGAATCCCTTGATTGTGAACCGTTTATCAAGCATTTGAAGGTCTTAATGATATCAGAATTCTACGATCTTGGGCTCGTTGGATTCGTCTCGTCGAGACGCTCGATTCGACTATAAGCTCGTCAAAATCGGAGGCTGTTTGGTAACTCAAATTGCTGTTTGATGCTTCCAACAGCGCTTCGGGTACTTGGTTTGGACTCATTTGGGCTCGGATTGAGTCGAGTTTGGTGTCGTTGGGTTCGTATTTCCGAGACGCTCAGTTCGACTATAAGCTTGCTGAAATCGGAGTTTAAATGGTCTCCGAATTAATTTTTGAAGTTTCCAACTTGAGTTTTTTCTCGAGATTCGTGCCTGATCAAGATGCTTTTTTGGCGATATATCAGTTGCCCCCCTATTTTCGGACGTCGAAGCTCCACGAGTCCGAAAATACTTGTTCCGGTATTTTACATTGGCCGAATCGCAAAAAATTGCATTCCAAAAATTAAATGTTTGCTCGAACTTAATCATAGAGGCCCCCGTTGAGCTCTGAAAGTGTCAAAATTGAGTCTGGAACGTCGAAAAACGTGTCCGGGGACCCCAAAAACGTCGAATTTGGACCGTCCGGGCCCAAAATCGGAGCCCGGTAACGCGTAGGCGGCCGAACCGGCCGGCCGGCAGCAGCCGCCGGCGTCAGTCGCGCGGGAGCGCGCGCAACAGGCGCGCCCCTTGGGGCGCGCGGCAGTTGCCCCCTTTTTTATTATTTTTTTGTGGGGCCCACAGAGATTAAAAAATCCCAAAAAATCCCAAAAAATTTCGAAAAATTCAGAAAAATTCGAACTTTCTTCTAGAAGCCTCCTACCTCCAATTTTCAAACATTTTCCCCATCTTTTTTCAATTTTCCCCTCTCTTTCTCTCCCTTTTTCATCCTATAAATACACCCCTTGGGGTAGGGGACAAAACGCTCATTTCTTCCTCCTCTCCTGGCCTTCTAGCTTTTGGCATTCCGAGGCTTTCCGCCGTTTTTAAGTAGGTGACTTTCCCTACTTGATTCGGCGCCCCTCCTTTTGCGCAGAAGTTAGCGGCTTTCTCTCTTCTCCCCTCTAGCTTCTGGCATTTTGAGGCCTTCCGCTGTTTTTGAGTAGGTGACTTTCCCCACTCAACTCGGCGCCCCTCTCTTTGCGTAGAAGTTAGCCGCTTCCCCTTTTTAGGAAGGGAAGTGGAATGGGAGTTAGAATTTCTCTTCTTTAAGAGATCATGTGGAGGTGAGATGTTAGTCGGAGGGAGTCTGAAGATGGTCGGAAGTCATACGTCGGGAAGAAGTACAGCGTCGGGTAGAACTCCGACGAAAATTCGTTGGCGGGGAGAAGTCCCACGACGGGTAGAAATTTGGTGTCGGGTAGAAGCTCGACAAACATCCGACGACGGGCAGAAGTCTGACCAAGTGGGGAGCAGAAGGAGAGAGTTCAAGGGTGCTGCTACCAGTAGTTGAACGAGAAGCCGATGATGGCTGATATGAAGTAAAGAGCCGCCGATAAATATCAGGCGAAGGGCTGATGATGACAAGTGTCATTTTGCTAAGGCAATATGTATCCAAACTGAAGTATGTCGACATCAGATATTACTGAATCAAGGGACCGAAGTAGTGTGATATGCCAATATTCTGGCAATACACTAACACTGTCAACTGAGTGGGGGTCTGATGATGATCCAGTTATGTCCTTTCTTTAAAGGAGCAGTTGTAGGAGATGCTTGCGTGCAGTAAGGGAGAAGTCACTTAAATCCACCAAGGATATTTGACTGTGTTAAAGTTACTTGTTGCTTGATGATACTAGCTTGTATAAATGTCACCAGTGTACCTTTTGATTTCAACTTCTGGTGAGAAGAAATGTATATTTGAATCTGAATTTATGTAACTCCAATGATATTGTATATGAAAATTTGTCCCCTAGAGGGAGCTGAATTGTTATTGCATATTTGAGACATGCTTTGATATATTGCCCCCCATATTTTTGGAGGCATTGCTAGAATATGAGTGATGATTTTGTCAACCGCTCACTTTCATGGAATCTTTATAGAGAGAATGTTATTCACTTAGAACGCTGCTTGCTGATGTTGACTTCTATAGAAGAGGTCGAGAGAATCCACCAAGGATGTTGAACCTATCCGAGATTGTATGGCAGAGCCTATGCTCGACGGTGTTAACCTGTATAGAAGAGGTCGAGAGAATCTACCAAGGATGTGAGACCTATCCGAGGTTGTATGTCGGAGCCTTTGCTCGACGACGTTAACCTGTATGGAAGAGATCGAGAGAATCCACCAAGGATGTGAGACCTATCCGAGGTTGTATGTCGGAGCCTTTGCTCGACGACGTTAACCTGTATGGAAGAGGTCGAGAGAATCCACCAAGGATGTGAGACCTATCCGAGGTTGTATGTCGGAGCCTTTGCTCGACGACGTTAACCTGTATGGAAGAGGTCGAGAGAATCCACCAAGGATGTGAGACCTTTCCGAGATTATATGTCAGAGCCCTGCTCGATGACGTTAACCTATATGGAAGAGGTCGAGAGAATCCACCAAGGATGTGAGACCTATCCGAGGTTGTATGTCGGAGCATTTGCTCGACGACCTTAACCTATATGGAAGAGGCCGGATCGAATCTCCCTAGGATCGATCTTCCAATGATTGAGATGCAATAAAGACTACGTATTTCTCATATCATTGATAAAAGAGACTATATTTGTCAGTAGTTTTTCATTGTCATTTGTATTCTTTTTAAAGAAAGAAACAATATCAGAACTGGACGAACAACACATTATATTACTGTAAGACAATACAATAGTTCCCTTGTACAATATAAGAGATACATATAGGGACAACCATATCATTTGACTTGGTAGAACTACTAAGGACATTAGAGTGACATCCTACTTATCATAGAAGAGATACACGATGACACATAACAAGTAGTATTACTAATACAACTACACAAAGTGCATGGTCATTCAATCTCGCCAACCATTTGAATATTATTCAACTGTTGTCTTTGTTGTTGTTGATTTTGCCCCCCAGTTGGACCAGTTTCATCTCGAGCAGGTGAGTTTTGGATGAATTGTCGAAGATATCCTTGTCGGATCAACCTCTCGATCTCATCCTTGAGTTGCTTGCAGGCTTCAGTAGTGTGTCCACGACTACGGTGGAAATAGCAATATTGCTCCTGGTTCTCAACATTTGGCTTCAAAGAATTAGGCCACTTGATATTTTCTTTATCTCGAATGGCCATTAGTATGTTGGTTCGAGTTGCATTGAGAGGCGTATACTCTTTTTCATGTCGGAACTCGCGTTGTGGTACTGGGGGTCTAGGAGATGAATTTTTCTTTCGTTGTGAAAATGACTCCTCTATTGTAGGGGCGTTCTTACGCTTTCCAGTTGTTTGCTCAAATTACTTTCTATGAGCATTAATGGCTTCATCAGCGGAAATCTGAGCTTCTACACGATAGATCAGGTCAGCATATGAATGAACTGTGTCCCGCATGAGTGCCGAATAGAAAGGACCAGGACGAAGGCCTCCAAGGAAGACCCATCGGAGCAGTTCTGGGTCCACTCCCGGAATCTGTCGAGCCTCGGTGGAAAACCGTTGAAAATATTCTTTTAATGTTTCTCCCTCGTTCTGACGGATCCCAGAGAGATGAGAAGAATCCTTAGTAATTCTTCGGTTGGCTACGAACTATTCGACAAATACTTTGGCCAATTTGACGAATGTGGGGATCGTTCCGGCTGGAAGTGAATAGAACCATGTTCGAGCTTGTCCTTTAAGAGTGGCAGGGAAAACCTGGCAAAGGAGTGCGTCTGAGGCTTGTTGAATATGCATGATGGTCCTGTAATGGTCGATGTGCTCGTACGGGTCGGATGTCCCATCGTAGGACTCGATGCTTGGTAGCTTAAAGCCAGCCGAAATAGGGTGTTGAAGAATGGCTTCCATCAGGGGTGACGACTCCTGGAAGTCCCACTGACGAAGAGGTTGCCTTACGCCTCCTGTAGGGAACTCCTCCCGGACCAATCGTCGCAGTTCATGGCGTAGGGCATTGCGAGGGAACTCAATAATGTGAGGTTGGGCTAGCTCCTCAGGGAGGTCTTGAGGAAGGCGAGATTGTCGACCTGAAGGATGGGTAGAACTTGCTGTATCAGCCAGTTCATTATCTTGATGCGACTGCGAACGCCTCCTGGGTGGAGGAAGAGGAATCTCGTCTTGAAGATGTTCGATTTGAACAGCTTCGACACGTGGTGGATCTCGAGGGAGAAGAACCTCCTCCTGAGGTGCTAGGGTCGGTTGTCGAGTCTCTCGCAAGAGTTGTAGGATCTCGTTTTGAGATTCTTCCATCTTTCGAATTCTCTCTTCTAGGGAGGGTCCCGAGATCCCTTCTCCAGGTGCGTTTTGCCCCCTGGGGTATAAAGAGGCAGATATCGGGCGTCTATGATTCATAGACTGATTTCTGGATTGGTGGGAGTTAGAGCGAGAAGCTCCAATGATGCGACTGCTGCGCCTGTTGACCATCGTAGCAATACTTGAAGTTGTGGGATGAGGTTCTCACGGACGGCGCCAAACTGTTGCGGACTCAAATATACGCGGCGATAGAATTTAAATTTCCGTCTCAGCGTTGTACGTATATCCAACACACAAACAGAAGAATGAAAGAACACCAGAATTTTTACGTGGAAAGCCCTGAAAAAGGGAAAAACCACGGGGCCACGCCCAGTTGAAAAAGTTCCACTAGTGTTGTATGAAATACACGAGGTTGATTCGTCCGTTAAATTCAGGACGATCAGATTACAATGAGTATCGGTTACAAGGCCAAGCAGAGTTCCGACGTCACTTGAGTGTCCGGCAGAATTCCGGCGTCACTTGGAAAGAAGTCTGGCGTCACTCGGGCGTCGGGTAGAATTCTGGCGTCGGGCAGAATTCCAATGTTGCTCCGGCGTCGGGCAGAGCTCCGGCGTCCCTCGGGCGCCTGGTGGTGTTCCGGCGGAGTTCCGGCGAAGTTCCGGCGGTGTTCCGACGGTGGTCGAGGAGGAGCTGTTCCCTCCTAGACTTCTCTTCTCTTCTTCTTCTCTTCTTGGCTTGGGGTCCCCTCTTAAGAGAAATGAGGGGCTATTTATAGTTTTTCTGGAGTGGCATAGCCCGTAAATAGATGAGGGATCAAGGGCAAATAAGGAGTGATCCGGATGAACGGCCGATATTGAATCCCTTGATCGTGAACCGTTTATCAAGCATTTGAAGGTCTTAATGATATCAGAATTCTACGATCTTGGGCTCGTTGGATTCGTCTCGTCGAGACGCTTGATTCGACTATAAGCTCGTCAAAATCGGAGGCTGTTTGGTAACTCAAATTGCTGTTTGATGCTTCCAACAGCGCTTCGGGTAATTGGTTTGGACTCATTTGGGCTCAGATTGAGTCGAATTTGGTGTCGTTGGGTTCGTATTTCTGAGACGCTCAGTTCGACTATAAGCTTGCTGAAATCGGAGTTTAAATGGTCTCCGAATTAATTTTTGAAGTTTCAAACTTGAGTTTTTCCTCGAGATTCGTGCCCGATCAAGATGCTTTTTTGGCGATATATCAAGCAGTAAAAAAGTTACTACTAACAACTTGAGTGGCTCAGAAATGAGAATTTTATGATGGATATGTGATAAAATTAAGAAGGATAGATTTATAAATGATTATATTAGAGAAAAAAATGAGACTATCCTTTATCGTCGATAACATTTAGATAATAGACTAAGTGGTTTTGGTATATATAATTATTCTGCGTAGAACATTCATTATGATATAGTGAGAGACTGTATCATCTTAGTGTTGTATGAAAATCCTGCACACATATATAAATAGGTTCAAAAGTAGCTTATAGGAGATATGAGATTTTTTATGTGGAAAACTCAAGAAAGGGGAAAAACTATGGGGTCTCGTTTAGTTGAAATGATTCCATTAGTATGATTAATAGATTACAATTGATGCCCTTCCTTATAATTAGAGATGGCATTAATACAATCTAAGAGATGCATTTTAGAAGAAGCATGCACCATAGAAGATGGCTTCTATGGTTGAAATAATAGATGTTTTGAGGCATTGGAGCTGTCATCAAGCGATGCTTGGTGATATATTTTGTTGTTCTCTTTTTAGGGGTGGCCGATGGCCAAGAAGGCAAGCATTGACTTAGAAGAGATAACTGGCATCAGTGATTGTGCTGATGATGAGCATTTGCATTTTTTTTTTATTTTTTTAATTTTTTTGCTTTTTTTATTTTTTTGCTTTTTTATTTTTCTATTTTTTTTGTTCACCATCAAAGCACATCAATGAGCATTTGCATTGATATCATTGACGGGTGGGCTTTAGGGTTAGTGTCGACAACGAATGTTAACCTTGCTAGGGTCAATAGATGTTGATGTTGGTGTTGACAATGGGCGTCGATAATGGGCGTCAACCTTTTTGGCAACAATAGATGCTTATTTGCGACAATAAATTTCAGACTTTTTTGGTGATATTAGGCGATGGTGTTGGTGTCTATGGTGGGTGAGGACTTTGTTGGCAATGAATGGCATCAGTTTTACTGGCGACGGTTGATGTGCCTTGATGGTGATGGAGACCATTGGCTTTGTTAGCCATGGAGGGTGTCGGCCTTGTTGGCAATGGCAAGCGTTAATGTTGGTGGACGAAGGTTTGACATCTCTTCTTTTGAAACTTCTTATGGCCTCATCTCAACCACCTCAAATGTGTGGAAATATGATTTATTTATAGATTTTTGGAGAAGAACATTATAGTAATTTTGAAAAAAATCAGAACACTTTATTGGACAGTTTGTATTGATCACACTTGATCATATAATGCAGTTCAAGCATTTAATTTCTTAATGATGTATAAATTGGATAATTTTTGTCTCATTAGATTTGTTTGGTTAAGATTTACATTTTGGATGTAAGTTTGCTAAAAATAGAGTTAAAGTGGTCCCAAAATTTGATAATTTTTTTTATTCAAATGCTTGTGTCGAGATCTATGTTTGATTGAATGAATTTTCTGGTGATGTAATAATGAAGGATAATATGCACACTGATAAGATTTGCTGAATTTTCAAGAGTTTTTTTAACAAAAGAATATTTAAAAAGGGGATAGTCGTTCATGAGTGTGGGGCACAACGAGACAGAAGGTGGCAGAGCCTCACACAAGGGTGCATGATAGGATGAATGACGACACAAGGTAGTCATGTTCACTAGATCAATCAATGCATTATATTGACCAACTTTTTTTTTTCCTTAAATATAGGTTTAGGTTTTTGTTTAGGAGCATTTATTGGATCAAAAGATAATTTTTTGTTATTTTTGAGTACATATCTTGGAAACCCTATCCTTCAAGGGCACTTCTCTAGTTTACAAGTCCATGTCCTCCATGAGTCACAATCATGAAGAATGTATCTGTGGAATAGCTCATTGCTTTTTACAGTATCAGTAATTTTATTTTGTTTAACAAAGCACAACACATTACAATTTACCAAATAAAGATTATCCAATATAAATAGCTTTCACACCTCAATTTTTCTAGAACATGTTATTCTTGATGATCACATTTTATAATAGATCCCCTTTTATATTAGTTTATATTTATTTATTTATGGTAATAAATTATTTTTTTGTAATAATGAGTAATAAATTGAAAATTATGTTGCTCATATACGTAACTTTGTAGAAGCAATATTCTCCTTCAACTATTGGGTCATGACCTTTTCATGTAAGAAATTGATCTTTTGAGAACTTTTTTTTCTTGGAGAACAATTTTTGCTATTGATTTTTGGTGTACACTTGAGTTGAATCTTTAATGTTAAATCTAACGAATCAATCTCCCATAATATACCCATCTCAAAATCCAATTATTTTCAATTGATATATATGCATGGCAAGGAAAATAAATTTCCCCTTAGAGTTTGTTAGTTTATATTTATTTATTTATGGTAAAAAATTATTTATTTCCTTAGAGGATATTCGAAATAGGTGGATGCGATATTTCAATAAGCTTTTCAATGAAGATTGTGAGAATATGATTGACTTTAGTGACCTTAACATTTTAAATAAAATCAGAGATTTTTATTTTTATCGTTGTATTAGTAAAATCGAAATTAGAGATGTTTTAAAGAAAATGAAGTGTGAAAAAATTGTTGGACCCGATGATATTCCAATAGAAGTGTGAAAATGATGAGGAGATGAGAAATTTCTTGGCTTATGAAAGTTTTTAATATTATTTTGATGACAAACAAAAATGCTAGATGAGTGGAGGAGTGTGTTGGTTCCTGTTTTTAAGAATAAAGGTGATGCACAAGTGTGTGCAAATTATAGAGAAATTAAGTTAATATGTCATACATTAAAACTATGAGAAGAGTTATTGAGCATAGATTACGACGTGGTACTAATGTTTCTCAAAATCAGTTTGGATTCATGCCGGGTAGGTCTACTATGGAAGTTATACATTTATTGAGAGGTTTGATGGAGAAATATAGAGAGAATAAGGAGGATCTACATATGATATTTATTGATTTAGAGAAAACATTTGATAAAGTTCATAGAGAAGT
Source organism: Dendrobium chrysotoxum (assembly GCA_019925795.1). NCBI lineage: Eukaryota > Viridiplantae > Streptophyta > Magnoliopsida > Asparagales > Orchidaceae > Dendrobium > Dendrobium chrysotoxum. The sequence continues at coordinate 80,298,712 of CM034313.1, forward strand.
GCTTTGGAGAGTTCTGGAAAAGAAAGTAGTTAATAATACTTATATTTAAGTCATTAAGGATATGTATGCAGGAGCTGTTACTTGTGTTCAAACACAAGATGATTTGATCAATTATTTTTCTATTTCAGCTGGATTATATCAAGGATCCACTTGAAGCCCATATCTTTTTGCTTTAGTCATTAGATGTTCTCACTAGACATTTGCAAGAGGATGTACATTGGTGTATGCTTTTTTGCTTATGATATTCTTCTTATTGATAAGACAAGAGAGGGAGTTGAAGAAAAACTCGAATTATGGAGGTCAATCTTAGAGTCTAAAAGTTTTCGTTTGAGTAGATCTAAAGCCAAATACATGGAGTGTAATTTTAGCAGTATTAGATCTAGTGTAGAGATTGTGCTTTTGGGCGATCAAGTCATTAAAAAGAGTACACGTTTTAGATATTTCGAGTCTATTGTTCAAAGTGATGGTGAAATAGATGAGGATGTTATTAGTAGAATTCAAGTTGGATGGTTGAAATGGAGGAATGCATTGGGCCTGTTGTGTGACAGAAAAGTACCTCTCAAATTTAAGGAAAAATATTATAAGATGGTGGTGAGATCTGCAATGATTTATGGAGCAGAATGATGGCCATTAAGAGATAATCATAAAAATTAGTTAAGTGTGTAGAGATGAGGATGCTCAGGTGGATGAGTGGATTTGCTCTTTGAAATAGAATGCGAAATGAGTATGTGAAAAGTTGAATTAGCTCTAGTGGAAGATAAGATTAGAGTGAGTCGCCTTAGATGGTTTGGTCACATAAAACGTCGACCATACGATGACCCAGTTAGGAGAGTAGATGTATTAGATTTGACCTATGTTAAGAAAGGTAGAGGTAGGCCTAAAAAGACTTTGTTAGAAAGTATTAAAAATGACTTTTCTTTATTAGATTTAAATGAGAATTTAACTCTTAAAAGGATACAAAGGAGAAAATGAATTCATGTAGCCGACCCCACGTAGTCGGATAAAGGCATGATGTTGATGTTGATGTTGATGTTGAATAAATTTTGTTTTGGAATGATGAGTGATGTATTGAAAAATATGTTGCTTATATTCATAACTTTGGAGAAGTAGTCTTCTCCTTCAACCATGAGTTCATAGACCCTTTTATGTAATAAATTGATCTATTGAGAATTTTTTATTTCTTGGAGAATAATTTTTTGGTTTACAGCTAAGTTGAATCTTATTAGAACCTTTAATCTAATGAACCAATCTCTAATAATACACTCATCTTAAAATCAAATTTTCAATTTATATATCTATGCATGGCAATGAAAATAAATGAATAACAAACTTAATTATTTCATATTTTCCTTTTTAAATTATCCTTATTCAAACCTTCTTGTAGATGCACCATACTTCTACTTGCATCCATATTTTAGTGTACCTAATTTAGGTGCTAATAGTAGTGCTCATTGCTCTCTCACTATTTCAACGATGAGTTTTATCTTAGGACAAAATCTAATTCAGCAAAAAAAGTCTTAACTGTCACAGTATGTTTTTGCGTCATTTCTCACTTCTGATAAGTGCAATTTTATAGATGCATATTAAGGGCTCCCGTCACATTGCAGCCGAAACCAAGCTGAAGGAAAAAGAGTTATCAATAAAAGAGGAAATAAACAAGAGAATTTCCCTATCTGGTGATATAAACGATATTTCAAGCTCCATTTGTCCATCCAGTAAATTGAAGGGCTCTGCGGTGCAAAATAAGCCCCAAAATAAGCCATTGATTGAGAAAACAAGGCAGGTCCTACTCGAAACTCACTGTGACAGAATCCATGGCTATAATCCAAATGATGGATGCAATCCAGCCACAGCTAATGCATTAACCCTTCTTTCAGATAATGCATCTCAGCAAATTCAACGAACAAGCTCTGTGATGCCTTTCAACCACAATGAGAACAGTAGTGAGAAGATTACCGCAGTAGATTCTAAAATGATTTCAGATAAGAATGCCGAGCTTCTAAAGCGACGGGCCAAGGAACTCCAATTCACAGCTGCCGGCTGGAAGCGTGATGGCCAAGGGAAATGGTACAAAGATGAAAATGTCAGTCATCCATCTTTGTTGCTTTTTCACTTTTTTTGCTTGTGCAAATGCAAACTTTGGATTGAACGAGAAATGGAGAAAAAAACTTAGATAATTTTTGTTACGGGCATATTTACTTAATGCGTGGTTAAATGATGCAAATCATTTGGATGATTATTTCTTACTTTCAAGTAATTTTGTTATTTGTAATCATATGAGGGAAAACTATGAATGATTGAACAAGTTCTTAAACATCAGTCACACCTTTTGGTTTTCAACTGTAATATAGTGGGTAAAACTCTTGCATCACTGAAGTGTTTAGTAAGTGGGAATAAAAATTCTCATTCGTCTCTGTTTTTTGTTGAAATAAACCAATCACAAGAGACTAAAAATTCTCATTTTACTGTTTTTTAAAGCAATTTTTTTAGTAAAAAAATTTTTGTATTAAAAAACTGCTTTAAGAAACAATAAAAAATCGTCCCAAATGAAGCCATAATCTGCTTTCTTGTAATACAGTTATTTCTTCTCTGCCACAAACTTTTTAACTTGATCCATGATTCAGCAATTGTATTTGTCAGTTTCTAAAGCTGCAGAATTTTTTTTTCTTTATTTCTAGGTCGAGTTTGATTCAGATGAAGAAGATCCAAATGTCTTTTTCAGTTGAAACAAATCCCTTTCCTTCAGTGCTTCCCTTGAGACAAAGGACTTCAGCGTTTTCCATTCTGAATTTTAGAAATATACTAAAGATTTTCATTTTTCTGTCAACTGGCTTATAGTAAGGGGCTCCTTCTGTTCCTCGAGGGAAAACTTGTACTAACTTGCTTCAGGAAGTGTTATGTTTTGGGTTGGAATCATATCCTGTAAATATTTCATTATATTCTGGCATGGAAAGTTAAACTAAGTTTCATTTGGAACAATTTTTTTTATTCTTTATATAATTCATAAAATTTTTTACTAGAAAATTGCTGTTCCAAATGAAGCCTTAATCATTCAGATATAAATATATTGTTGCTATAAACAAATAGCTAACTTTATATACTTAATTTTAATAATATATGGATAATTTTTTTCTAGTATGTATCCTATTTGATATTAGGGCCATCCAGGTATTGTATTCTTTGAAGGGCAGGTATGAACCTTGGGGAAGGCTAATTCCTATCTTAGGTCTGTTATTTAGATAGAGTTGGAAAATGGGTGGCTCTTGGCTCTAAGTCATAAATACAGGTAGAGGTGTAAACGAGTAGAGTCGAGCTTGAGTCACCTCTGATTTGAGTTTGATAAATCAATTGAGTTTGAGTTTGAGTATGAGTATGAACTTTATTCTATGAGTTTGAGCTCACGGGCTTCGTTTATTATGAAAGATAGAACATAATTATGATTCAAGTAATAATTAAAAAAACAAAAGTAAAAAGAATGAGAAATTAAAAGAAAAATAATAAATAATCACTTAATATAAGAAAGTGGTATATTTTTTAAATATATATATTTTTACAGTTGTGTACTTAAAATCTCAAGTGTTAATAAATTTCAAGTATATTTTATATTAATATTTATTAAATGAGCCGGCTCGCGAGCTATTAGTCGAGTTAGGGTTGGCTGACTTGAGCTTGACTTGTTAGCTCATTTAGATTGATTCATGAGTTATTTATCGAGCCGAGTCCTAACTAGCTTATGAGTATGCTCGACTCGTTTACACCTCTAAAATAGTGTGACATAACATTTTTTTTCATATGATAAAAATGAGTTTTTATAATATAGTGGTGTTTATTTGATTAATGTGGTCACTCCATTTCTATTTGTGCTTGTACTTTGGTAGGTTGCTAGTTTTATTTTAACAAATGATATTATAAAAGATGATTGGGAATAATGATTTGCTTGTGATTGAACCAAAATTTGAAGTGCTGCCAAGAGTAATGGTATATAGTTTGATTTAGGGCTCCTTTGCTTGGATCTTTGAAGTGCATTATAATTTTTATTTTGTTTTATTTGAAACAATCGAAATGAAAATTAAAATTTTGATAGATGCAAAATATTGAAATTTTATTTTATTTTTTGTATTTAAAAATTATCTAAATCATTATTTTGCTTATGATTGCAGGCTATTTATATATTTAAATGTATTTAAAATGTATAATAAGAAATATAAAAATTTATTTAAAATTATTTGATTTATATTCAATTAAATTATTTAGATATTTTAATTACCCCATATTTAAAAAAATATACATCCAACCACTAAACAACCCTTAAAACAATACGATTGCTCTCATATCTAACTATTAATCCTACTATTTAAAAAAAATAAAAATATATCATTTTATGATTTATGTTACAAAGCACACTTAATTTGCTGTATTTTCATTTTGCAGTCAAATGAAAAGGCTGAGTGCTTCAATTCCCCGCTCTCCGCCAGTCGCCGCTTCGGCCATTTCGTCTCCAGTGGAGATCAGGAGGGGAGGGGACCTATTGACGTTGTTCTTCCCCTATAAGCCCCAAAAATCTGTCCTTTTTCATGTCCAAAGGCTTTCTTCCCCGTATCAAGCTGACCCCTCGCCGCACTCCAAACTCCCCATTACCCGTTTCCCGAGCCCGCAAACTCGCCGCTGCCATCACTGAAATTCTACAAACCCGCGATACAAATGCTCAATGGGAGGAATGCCTAGCAGAGGTCTTCCCCGCCGACGAGGATATCGCTTCCGTTGTCGCCTTCCTCCGCGACCCGGACTCTACTCTCGCCTTCTTCTCCTGGGTCCGCAGGCGCCCTTTCACAGTTACTCCGGACTCTGCATCATACTCCGCATTGCTGTGCCTCCTTGCCAGAAACCGTCGCTTTGAAGAATCGCAGCTTGTGCTGGAAACCATGCTAACTGAAGGAACGGCTCCAACCTGCGAAGCTTTCAGCACTCTTGTTGGCTCATACTCCCGTTATGGTTTGCAGGATAAGGCCTTGAGCGTTTATTTCAGCTTGAAGGAGAAATTGAGCTCTTTGCCAGATGTCTCCGACTGCAACTGTTTATTAAATATGCTTGTAGAGCATGGGCGTCTGGAGACTGCACAACAAGTGTATGATGAAATGCTTAAGAGAGATGGTGGAGCAAATAACTTTAGTACGGGTATTATGGTTAAAGGATTGTGCATTCAAGGAAGGATGGAAGATGCCAGGAATTTGATGAAGGATAGATGGGGGCGTAGCGTTGTTCCAGATGTGGTTTTCTATAACATGCTTATTGATGGATACAGCAAGCGTGGCGATGTTAGGATGTGTTATATTCTGTTGAGAGAGATGGGATTGAAGGGATTTGTGCCTACACTGTCTACCTATGGTGCAATAATTAATGGATTTTGCAGGAAGGGGAATTTTGGGAAGATAGACAGGCTAATGATTGAAATGAAGGCACGAGGATTAAATCCAAATGTGCACATTTATAACAACATCATTGATGCTAGGTGTAAGCATGGTTCAATTCTTGATGCAAAAGCAGTTTTGAAGCAGATGATTGCAAGTGGTTGTCAACCTGATATTGTAACTTACAACATTCTGATTTCAGGTTATTGTCATTATAGGAAGGTTGGGGAGGCTAAGAATCTCCTTCGGGAGGCTATTGGAAGAAGCTTGGTTCCAAATGAGTTCAGCTATACCCCTCTTATTCATGGCTATTGCCAGGAAGCTAATGTTGCTTTGGCATCAAACTTGTTCATTGAGATGATGGAAATGGGGCATAAGCCTGACTTGGTAACTTTTGGAGCTCTTATACATGGTCTTGTTGTTGCAGGCGATGTCCATGAGGCGTTGGCTATTCGAGAGAAGATGGAAGAAAGAGGTGTGGCCCCAGATGCAGCTGTTTATAATGTCTTGATGAATGGTCTTTTTAAGAAGGGTATGCTTCGCTCTGCTAAACAGTTGCTTGCTGAGATAATTGATCAGAATGTTATGCTAGATGAGTTTATTTATGCCACAATGATTGACGGTTTTTCTAGGAATGGGGATTTGAAAATAGCTTCAAAGGTCTTTCAGTTCATGGGAGAAAAGGGTGTCAGGCATAGCGTAGTTGTCTATAATGCCCTCATCAAAGGACATTGCAAAGCCGGAATGTTGAATGAAGCTGTCATGTATATCAATAGAATGAGGCAAGAAGGATATTTGCCAGATGCATTCACATATACTACGTTAATAGATGGCTATGCGAGACAATGTGATATGGATGGAGCTTTAAGGATTTTTGGTGACATGGTTAAGCACGAGTGCAAACCAAATGTAGTTACTTACTCTGCATTAATTAATGGATTTTGCAAAAGAGGTGATCTTGATACTGCTAATTCTCTCTTTAGGGAGATGCAGTCAAATGGCATTGTTCCTAATGTTGTAACATATAGCATACTTATTGGTGGTCTTTCTAAAACGGGAAAGGTTGGGAACGCTGCTGCCGTTTTTGAAGAGATGCTGCGTAATAAATGTTTTCCTAATGAATATACCTTTCGTTATTTAATTAGTGGTCTCATTAGTTGCTGGCGGGATATGGATTCTGTTGTTGATAGATGTCAGCGTGTAAAAAGTGAGTTCAGAATGTCAGATATGTTTCAAGATATGATTTCAGATGGATGGGATCACAAGACTGCTGCATATAATGCTGTAATATTCTGCCTTTGCAAACATCAAATGCTCTTGAAGGCATTAGAAGTACGAGATCAAATGTTGAAACAAGGCTGTTTCCCGGATGCCATCACATTTCTTCTCCTTCTTCATGTAATCTGCGCACAAGGAAAATCACACGAGTGGAAAGACCTTTTGTCTTGTGCTTTTGAACAGAGGGAATTTGACATTGTGCACAAATACATGAGCCTGCTAGATCAGAACCTAAATGCAGGAAAATCATCTGAAGCATCATGCATTTTGCGATCATTGCTTGATGAGGCACGGTGCTTTCCAGAGTCAAACTGCAGAATTACTGCTGCTTGACATTTCATCTATTAAGGAGGAGACAATTAATTAGCTTTGCTTTACAAGTGAAGTTTTTTACAGAACATCCTTAAGAGTTTGAAATATAGTTGGTGGATGGAGAATTTATCTATGAGAATTTTACCTCGGAAGCACAGAACACTTCTGATAGGAAGGACGGGATTCGAAAAGCAGGAGAGAATTACTAAGAAGTGATAAATGCTATGCTGCTCTGGCTCTCCTTATAATTTACCCAATGGCTTTCAATTTCCTCACACGTATGCAAGATTGGGCTTTCAGATAAAAGCTAAGGGTATGCATTTTTCTAATATTGTCACAGTTCAGTTTTATTCTACTTTTTTTTTTAATCTGTGTTACCCAGCATTTCAGCATGATTTACAATCTTGTGCGGAAGTTATATGTAACTAGTAGGAATAGTAATAGGTTAAGAATTTATGCTTTTCTATGAAATACATCGAGCAAATGTTGAATAAATTCACTGCTAACAGCAAAATGGTGAGGACAGTAATTAGTTGGTTCGAATCAAATACCTTCCCTGGGGGTTGGAGTCGGTGACCATAGTGAGATGGGGGGCTGGCTGCTTTGATTTCATGCCCTGGACATCCTTCCATTTACAGGAAATCAAAAGAGAGAATGTAGTTGTTGGCCGCTCTTCTAGTTTGGAATTGAGAAATAGAGGGAGGGAAGATGGGTATTGGAGGAAGAGAGAAAGAGAGGGATTGAAGTGGAATTACTAATTTCTACATGACATTAACATCCCAAAGCCATCTATTTATAAAACAATAGGAGCTAATACATGTGTATCCACAATGCACTTTAGGAATCCTTATCCTAAAATTTCTACACCATTCAAATTATGGCTAGGCACCTTAAAGTAGCCAACTACTACTGCATTTTCTTCTTGGAAGGTAACTGACCCTTATGATGAGGAGGAATTGCTACCTACATTGATGGTTGAGTAAGGTTCAATTCCAATTCCTCCTAAGTTGCTTTTGTCTTAGTTACCTTTTATCATTCATCATAAAAAGTACCAATTCCTCCTCATTGTAGCTTTTTGTTTTTTGTTTTGAGCTACCTTGGATCAAAATTCAATCAATCTCATGTTGGCTCGTTTTGATTTCGAGCTAGCTCTAAATGCAATTTTTATTCACCCCTATAATCACACAAGCCAATAGGCATGGGGGATTGAGAGCTGCTAAATTAGGAACTTTGGTCAATTTATTATTGTCATGTAACGCCATTCAATTCATCAATTTACTTTCATGTACTTTCCATGCATTGACACTCAATAAAATGACTTAAAAATTTTTCAAAAAGATTTTTTATAGTGCAAAGGTATATATAATCCAATTTTGAGACTTCGAACTCAAATAAAAAAATAGTTTGATTCAAACATTCAACTCAAAGTCCGGCTTGATTTCTTCAAGCCGAGTTCGATCCGAGTTGAAAATCTAGTTGATTTTCAAGCAATTGATGATCTTTGAGTTAAACTCTTAGCTTTTGTTGTATATCATTGATTGAATTCAAGTGCCTATATATCAGCAAATAGGAAGAACAAAAACATAAGATAAAAATGAGGAGAATATGCTTAATTAGAAAGCATGTAATATAATAATGAATTTGAAAATTAGTTTGATCCGAACATTCGACTCAAAGTTCGGCTTGATTGCTTTGAACAAAGTTTGATCTGAGATAAAAATCGAGTCGATTTTCAAGCAATGGACAATCTTTGAGCTTTACTTGTTGCCCTTTTTATACATCATTAATTGAATTCCAGTCCCTATATATCAACAAATAGGAAGAACAAAAACATAAGAAAATAATGAGGAGAGTATGCTTGATTATGAAGCATATACCATAATAGGGGTGTAAGTGAGCCGAGCCGGCTTGCGAGCCGGCTCGAGCTCGACTCGTTTATGGGCTCGTGAGCCGAGCTTATCGAGCTCACGAGTCGAGCTCGAGCTCGAGTTCGAGCTCGTTTAGTAAACGAGCTCGAGTTCGAGCTTGAGCCGGCTCGGCTCGTGAGCTCGCGAGCCGGCTCGAATAAATATTAATATTTTTAAAATAATTTTATTTTATTTATTTAATTTAAATATTAAAAAAATTAATAAAACCCTACTAAGTTTTATTTAAATGTTAAACATTTCATTTTTTTTTTAAATTTTAATTAAGTTTTAAAAATCTCTCTTAAGTTTTAAAAATCCCGCCTAATTTTTAAAAATCCCGCCTAAATTTAAAAATTCCCGCTCATGGCTCACGAGCCGGCTCGCGAGCCGGCTCGCGAGCCGGCTCGAGCTCGTTTACAGTGAGACGAGCTCGAGCTCGAGCTCGCCTGTCGAGCTCGACTCGAGCTCGAGCTCGAGTTCGAGCTCACTTTCTAACTAACGAGCCGAGCTCGATAAGGGCCTAAACTCGACTCGACTCGACTCGTTTGCACCCCTATACCATAATAATGAAATCATATCTTTCCAATCTATGATTTTTCTATGTTAACACTCCCCTTCAAGTAGTAGTGTATATATAAGTTCCATCTTATCACAAAGATTCGAATAATGACGAGGTCCTAAAAGCTTGGAAAAGAAATCAAGTAATTATTTTTCACTGAAAATATATAGAGCGACAATCATTTTTTATAGGATTGTGTTTTTGTTGAAGTAATAATCAATTTCAATATGTTTAGTTTTTTCATGAAAGATATGATTTCTTACTATGTAAATAGCACTACCCAGAGCAATGGAGGACTCATGATTATTTAGTAAAAAGTATAAAAATGACATTCCAAAATTAGCAAGAATGATGCATGTGAAATATTAAGAGTGAGCAACATAAAAAAATGCAGATTATGTGAAGGAACTAGACTTGTTCCTTAGATGTATGAGCGAGCCAAATCAAATGGTGCTCTATTATGTGACTAAGAAGACAAGGGGAATGAAACTTAATGATGTTTATCAAATTCACATGTCATGCACACATTCAAATTTTAAATTAGAGGAGGTACATGAGTGAAACTTCGAAAATGATGATGACAGTGTCATTGATAAATAGAAATTCTTGATAAGACATTGGAAATAGCATCATTAAGATAATAAACACCTCTTTCAAATACCTTTTTCATGCTATGATCCTTAATGACATAATAGGAATGATAGAATTTTATTGAATAATTATGAGTCTAGGTAAATGAAATTTAGACAAAAGTTTGGCAGGAAACTATTAGGCAAAAAATATTATCTAATGTTAAGGAAGAGATGGACCGATCCTTTTTAGGAGATCTGAGAGGGACTGTTATCGGCAATAATAGAAGGAGATAAAGATGATATGGCAATGGATGAAAATAATTATCGCTTGCTTGATAAATGGGATAAAGCATCAAAATTTAAAAACTAAGATATATCAGAGTGAGCAACTACAGTTGAACGAGAGAAGAAAGCAATATTAGAAGTGAAAATGGGCATCGGAGAGTGCAGCAGAAAACAATTATAGTCCTCTTGGAATATGGTTACAAATCTTGGAGAAGTATTATGTGATCATTAATAATAGGGCCAAAGATGTTGGGTAACTAGAGGATAGTCAACTGCTCCCAATAATGATTAGACAAATGATTTGTTCATTGACAATCATAAAATGATAGGAAAGAGATGCGACCACAATAATAACCACAATTGTTGCCAACCATCCTTTAGAACTATGATCATACCTTGTTCCAATGGTAGGAGCAGTATATTCAGGATCAGACGGGTAATTGGATAATTTAATGACTTGAATAACTTAGGAGAGAATAGTAGTGATGTTTAGGACAACATAATCTGTCAACGATTGAGCTTGAACTGATTATAGGGTTGGGTGAAGGAGAAAGAGGAACATGGCAATGAGAAACTCCTCGTCTAATATATGCTAAGTTGTGAGATTGACTAGAAAGATGGCAATAATGAAGAAGTTCATCTCATTTCCTTTCAGGGAGTGCTGGTAATTTGAGGGCAGCAGGCTAAGGGCTTGCTAATGAGAGTGGCAAGACTTAGCTGTTGCACAATTTTGGAGAGAAAAATAGTTATTATATATTATTGATTAAATAAATGAGCCTATATATATATATATATATATGCAAATGAGAAGAATTAGAAAGGAAGATAATTATGGGCTTTGAAAATCCCAATGTAGCTTTGTTGATATTCAAGTAATTTTAAGATAATTTTTTTGATGATAGATTGAATATTTTAGATAATATATTACCAAGTGATTTCATAATTCAATGAGAATTTTATGATATGAACTGAGGATTTTTATAGATGAAGCCTTCATAGTAAATTATCCCTCCCAATTGTGAGGTAGATCTTTTGATTTAGCTAGTCTATAGAGTTTATAATATTTTATTTTAATAGCACTGTAGCAGCAATTTGAATTAAGGAAAGCAAGCTATATCAATGTTGGCTTATAGCGGATGGTGGGGGGTGATGACAAACATAATTAAGATCTTTGATTTTTTTCATCTAGGTTTGTGATGGACTATAGTCTACTTAACAAGTAGAGTTAGTTAACTTATTATGATTAAATAATCATTATTTGCAATCATGAGTTGAGTCATCTTATTATGTCGTTGTCAGGTCCCAAGTCCTGGATGAGAAAGGTGGAGGGTTGCGTTAGGCAGTTGACAGCTAGCGTAGAACTTGTTGAATAATCATGACATGAAGACGGACACAATGGAGAAAAATGATTCATGTAACTGACCCCATGTAGTGGGATAAAGTGATGTAGAATGAAGAGCTAGCCATGATTAACAATTTAGAAATTTGAAATTAATTCCAACAAATGAAAAATCTGAAATTAATTTTGGAGGGATTGATTAAGGGGAGAATTAATTGGAGGGAGCAAAGAGGGAAAGAGGGAGAGACAGCGGGCTGGCGGTTATGGGAGTGGGGAGGGAATTAAGGGATTGAGATAGATTGCCAATCAAAGCCAATCTAAATGGAGAAAGAGGTTTTAATGCAATTGATTCTCTAAATTAAATTTGAATTTAATTGGCCTTGATTGGAGGGACTTCCCTAATATAACTTCTCTTATTTTAGGAAAGAATTTTAAATTCGAAATGAATTAAAATTTGAAATTAAAACCTTCTTAATTTAAGATGCATCACATATGGAAATTAATCAATTAGGGATTTGAAATTCTTTAATGGACATTGATTGGAAATGTAATTAGGAGCCTTAATGGAAATAGGATTTAGAGAGGAGAGAGGTAGGGCCGGTGGCTAGGAAGGAGGGAGGGAGGGAGGGAGGGGTTATGAAGGATTTCAAATAGTTTCCAAGCAAAGCCAATTTAATTAAAAGAGACTTAATGTCCATATCTCTTTTAATTTGAATTCAAATTCAAATTGATGTGATTGAGAAACTTTCCAAATATAACTCATGTTAAATCAGGAAAGAATTCAAATTTGAAATTGATTCAAAATTGAATTAATATCCTTCCAGATTCGTCATGATCTATTTTAGGGAAGTAATAAGACTAGGAAAATTTGGAGGCAAAGGAGGGGAGATGTGGCTGGTGGCTAGGAGGGCTTAGGGTTAGGGCCGACGGCTAGGAAGGAGGAGAGGTGGAGGCTGGTGGTTAGGAGGAAGGGGAAGGCTTTGGGCCGGCAGCTAGGAGGAGGGGAGGTGGGTGTTGGGCCGGCAATTAGGAGGAAGAGGGAGGGTGGTCGGGGGCTAGGAGAAAGGAGGGGCAATGGTGGAGGAGATGAACCATGAGCTCGGACGCTTCCTGCGACTGATGGGTAATACGTTGCCCTCACCTAGGGACTTCCACTCTCATAAGAACTCTCAAAGCTCTTAAGAATAAAGTGTAGAAATTTTTCATTCATAATAATCATCCATCCCCTCAAAAAAAGAGGAGGGGGTTATAAATAGCCAAAATACAATAATAAGACAAATGACAAAAGCGCCCCCTAGGGTCACATAGGCCTACTCCCTCAAGTGAGGGTAAAAATGAAAAAAATCATAAATAAATCAAAATATAAATAATAATTCAAAATAAAATGGTACAATCATGACCGTTTATCAGAGGAGGACTCCTCTGATAAGCTTTCACAGTTGGATGTCCTCATCATTTTCCCGGGGTGAAAAAAGAGCTCGACTCTGTCGAGTACGCATGTCAGGAATGCAACCATGCTCTAATACCAAATTGATGTAGAACGAAGAGCTAGCCATGAGCTAGCCATGATTAACAATTTAGAAATCTGAAATTAATTCTAGCAAATAGAAAATCTGAAATTAATTTGGGAGGGATTGATTGGGGGGAGAATTAATTGGAGGGAGCAAAGAGGGAAATAGGGAGAGAGAGGGGGCCGACAGTTATGGGAGTGGGGAGGGAATTAAGGGATTGAGATAGATTGCCAATCAAAGCACTGAATGGAGAAAGAGGCTTTAATGTAATTGTTTCTCTAAATTAAATTTGAATTTAATTGGCCTTGATTGGAGGGACTTCCCCTAATATAATTTCTCTTATTTTAGGAAAGAATTTCAAATTCGAAATAAATTAAAATCTGAAATTAAAATCTTCATAATTTAAGATGTATTACATATGGAAAGTAATCAATTAGGGATTTGAAATTCTTTAATGGACATTGATTGGAAATATAATTAGGAGCCTTAATAGAAATAGGATTTAGAGAGGAGAGAGGTAGGGCCGGCGGCTAGGAAGGAGGGAGGGAGGGAGGAGTTAGGAAGGATTTCAAATAGTTTCCAAGCAAAGCCAATTTAATTAAAAGAGATTTAATGTCCATATCTCTTCTAATTTGAATTCAATATCCTTCCAAATTCGTCATGATCTATTTTAGGGAAGTAGTAAGACTAGGAAAATTTAGAGGCAAAGGAGGGGAGATGTGACCGGCGGCTAGGAGGGCTTAGGGTTAGGGCCGGCGGCTAGGAAGGAGGAGAGGTGGAGGCTGGCGGTTAGGAGGAAGGGGAAGGCTTTGGGCCGGCGGGTAGGAGGAGGGGAGGTGGGTGTTGGGCCAGCAATTAGGAGGAAGAGGGAGGTTGGCCGGCGGCTAGGAGAAAGGAGGGGCGATGGTGGAGGAGATAAATCACGAGCTCGGACGCTTCCTGCGGCTAATGGATAATACTTTTCCCTCACCTAGGGACTTCAAACCATGAGCTCGGACGCTTCCTGCGGCTGGCGGGTAGTACGTTGCCCTCACCTAGGGACTTCCACTCTCATAAGAACTCTCAAAGCTCTTAAGAACAAAGTGCAGAAATTTTTTATTCATAATAATCATCCATCCCCTCAAAAAAAGAGGAGGGGGCTATAAATAGCCAAAATACAATAATAAGACAAATGACAAAAGTCTCCCCCGGGGTCACATAGGCCTACTTCCTCAAGTGAGGGTAAAAACGAAAAAAATGTATAAATAAATCAAAATACAAATAATAACTCAAAAAAAGTGGTACAATCATGTCCGTTGATTTTCGGCTCCTCCTCTGATAAACTTTCACGGTTGGATGTCCTCATCATAAAGGCTTGATGTTGTTGTTGTTGTTGCTGTATGAGTTGAGTCATCTAAGAAAACTTCATTGATTTAAGATGATGAAAACTTGCTATAAAGGTCAATTTTAAGGTTGACCTTAGCTAATAAAGAGTTTCATGTGCGTCTTATGGCTCATATACTTAGTCATCGGGGAACATTCAATTTTGATTTGTAACCGTAATATAATGGGTTCTTGCAATCAGACTCACCACTCAGTTAGAGGAAATACACCATAATCCTTTTTAGTGGGTCATATGAATACACTTGATACAACGCAAGCTCTTTATCAGCTTTGGTCAAGCTTAAATTTGCTATCCTTGACAAAGTAATGCAGAGGATTGATAAGTAATGCAGAGGATTGATAAGTAATGCGGAGGATTGTTCTAAGAACTTATTATTGCTTTGGCATATTTACTTTTATATATTTTAAGAGTGGTATACTTAGGAGAAATCTTACGTGACTATGATTTTGCTTTAATTACGCCCAACATTGGGGGTGAAGGATTATGAAAGAGATTTTTCTTGAAATTATAGAGGGTATTATAATCACAAGGATTCTCTTCGGTTATAATTTGCAAGAAAAGAACCGTATCTATCATAGGGGAAATTTTCAAGTATTTTTTCTAGATTTAAAGTGTGAGCATTATTTGTACAAGCATCATTAGAAACCCGTCCGGTTATAATTTTTTAATAATTATTAATTAGAGTCATCATTAAGGAAGATGTTCTAATGGCATTGATAAATTCCTCATTTTATGATGTATTGTTATTGTTCCCATCATTAGCATAGTGCACAATTGCTTACACAAAAGACACTTCTAACTTAATAGTGCTTAGGTGTAGAGGTGTCAAAAAATGACCTGATCTGAAAAATCTAAGTTCTGGTTGATCCATTTAATAAATAGGTTCGGATCATGTATTATGACCCGTTTATTAAATAGGTCGGGTTCAGGTTGACCCGCCAACCTGTTTGACTCGAAATTAACCCGTTTTATATTTTTTCTTAATTTATTTTATTTATTGGTATAATCTTCTTATTTTCTATCAATTAACATAAATTTTATAATTAATAAGCTAATAAAAGATATTTTTTAATTAAAATGAGTTATCGGGTCGGGTTCGGGTTGCTAGCCGATTAGGTTTCATTTTTTAATCCGTTTATTAAATAGGCGGGTTTGGGTCGGACCAGAGACCAGATTTGGGTCGGGTCGGATTCGAACCCGAGCTGTTGACCCATTTTGACACCCCTACTTAGGGGTATATGTGAGTGCACGTGCACGTGAACATCATGAAATATGATATTTAGGAGGTACTAAAATGCTCCTAAATTTTCTTACAGTAGGATTAAGGGAGGGAGAGAGAAGAAATTTGTTAGAGTGAGAGTTGGTTTGGGTAGGAAATAAGAGAATGAGAAGACAAAAAAGAAGAAGATAATTGAGTTGGGGTTATATATATATATATATATATATATATATATATATATATATATATATATATATATATATATATATATATATATATAGGGGGTTGATTGGCACTATGAGTGTCAAATTAGGTTTTCAGGTCGGGTTTGGGTCAAACCCGAAATTGATCAGCTCTTAACACGTCCCACCTAAACCCGACCCTCTAACCCGGTTGAGTGCGATGGGCGAGTGCGAGTGGGCGAGAGAGCGTGAGCAGTGCAACTAGTGCGAGCGCGACTGGTGAGATGTGACCGACGATCTGAGCGAGCGAGCGACGGACGGGTCAAACGGGTTACGTTCGGGTTCGCGGGTTAACCCAAGCCCGACATGATATTTCAATCGGGTCAAAAAATTAAACCCAAACTCAAGTTGTACCAGGAATTTTGGTGCAACCTAAGTTTCTAAATATTTTATGGAGAACACTTATGAGAGCAATTAGAGAACTTCTTCCTTTCAATAAAGCATAAACATCCATATATAAAATTAAAAGTAGAAACAAGTTCTAGAAAGCAACTTACAAAATTCGTAAACATAAAGAAATGACAACAAGGCTATCCTCAGAACAACCAATAAGCGGTCACCTCACATGCAAAGCTCGAAATATAAAGGATAGGTGCCCAAAGGATAGATCTTACCTGGAATCCACCACTGAAATGATCCGGCACAAGTCCACACTCCTCCGACAAATACCAACCAAAACGTGGCAGCAGACACCACTAAGCTCACAAGAGAAGAAGGGTACAGATGGGACGGGAACCGTGGATAGAAGAGAAGAGGTAGAAGACCGAGACGAAGTAATAGAGGGGGCAGGGAAAGGAGGCTAGCTTGCAAGCTAGAAAAACCCGCAGGTTTGTATGCAAATTCTTCACAAAAACTACTCTCAACTGCAGGAAAACAGCCCTTATTTACAGGGGAGAAAAGAGAAAAAATATTTAATGCAAGGTAATTAAAGCACCACCCAAACAGCCATTAGAAATACTTCAAAATCTGCAGCAAACAGGGATTGAAGGGTCATCAACCAAGGGGAAAACGAAGCACCAATACAACAACCAATGTGCACAAAAATTGAAGGGATAGCTGCCAAGGGAAAAAACCGAGGAAAATAAGGTCCACGAGGAGACAACCCAGCAACCAACCAAGGGAAAAACCAAAGAAACAAAGGGAGAGACACTCCTAAGAGCATCAACCTAGCATGATCATCGGTTGCCTTCCATCATAGGGTAACCAAAATAAAATTATACTACATAATCAACCAAAATATATAAATATTTGACTACATCAAATTTTCGGGTCTTGTCGGGTTTTCGGGTCTGGTCATACGTTGACACCCCTAATTGGCACCATGTATCTTTCGACACCTGTAGATCAATTAAAAGAAATAATAAGATATGACCAACTATTGGGCATCTTTTTTTATGGGCTATCAAATGACATCTCTTTTCAGGTTGAGTTGTGCTTTTTTAATTTCAAAAATATTCTTTTCTGACTTTTCTATTTTTATTTTTAAAACGACAGCTTTCCGATGACCCGGTTAGAAGAGTAGATATATTCGATTTGACATATGTTAAGAAAGGTAGAGGTATACCTAAAAAGACTTGCTTAGACTATATCAGGAATGATCTTTCTTTATTAGATTTAAATGAAAATTTGACTTTTAACAAGACACAATGGAGAAAAAAATTCAAGTAGCCGACCCCATGTAGTGGGATAAAAGCTTGATGTTATTGTTGTTGTATTATTTATTTATTTTAATTATAATTAATTATTTTCTTTATATTATTATTATTATTATTATTATTATTATTATTATTATTATTATTATGTGTGGATACATGTTGGCAACCATGTGTATGTGCATGTCAACATGCTTGTTTTTTTTTTCTCTAGTCTTTTATTGTGCGAATTTCACCTCATTGTGTTTGCAAGCAAGAGAGAGTACACAATCTCTTTTATTCTTTTATATTTAGTGATTGTGCGATGGGATGTGGGGTAGGATGTGGATGCTTTTTTTTTTCAATTTGAAATTTTCTTCTCCAATATTAAAAATTTTCTTTTATGATGACTTATTTATTTTATTCGTTTTGTTATTAATTGTTATTATTTATTCACTATTATTATTATTATTATCATTATTATCATAGTTTTAAAAACTGGACCGAACCGGCCGGTTCAACCGTGAATCGGTTGGGTGGCCGGTCTGATGCAGCTTAAAAACTGGCTTCGCATCGAACTAGATTGAACCAGCAAAAATCGGCGATTCAACCGGTGAACCGGTCCTGGTTGAAAAGAACCGGTCAGTTCTATAAAAAAAATTATTTTTGTTTTAATTAAATTTTAAACAACATATTTTAGTTTATTAAATTCTTTGAACTTTTTAAAATATTTTTATTAAATATGATGATTAATTACACTATAATATATGCATGTTATCACACATATCTCATATAATGTATTTAGTAAAAAGTGTTTACTTCACACTATATAAAGGGTTAAAAACAAATATCTCAAACTCCTCTTATGATATGGGACTAAAAAAGTTGCATGAATATTATATGAATTAGAATATTAATTTGAGCTTAGTTGGCTGCAAATTTTAGGTAGTTGGGCTATTAATTTGGGCTGGTTGGACTGCAAATTTTTTTAATATGTATTATAAATTTGTTATAATATATATTATAAGAATTAATAATATAAATTTTTAATATTATAAATTTATATATTATATTAAATATTATTCTTATAAATATATTTAATTATAAATATATAAATATATTATTTTTAAATGATATTTATATTTATAAATTTTTATTGTATTTTTTTAAAATTTTAGAAATATTATTAAATGCTCATATATTTATATTATATTAATGATTATATTATATCATATGTATAAATCATATCTAAATATATAACATAAAGTGTGATTTTAAACCTCCAACTCATTCTTAGTTTGGATACTTGATATATATGATTGGATGGATTTGTGTTTAAGGTTAGTTTGCCATATTATTATGTTAATTTTATTAATTTTTAATAATATTATGATTTATTATGTTGTCAAGTTTGAACCGTGAACCTCTTCTTCTTCCGATTCGTTGTCCGGTTCGATTTTCACAACCTTGAATATTACTATCATTATATGTGTGGATGTATGTAGGCTCACATGTGTGTATGTGCATGTACACGTGCTTACTTATTTTCCTGGTCTTAAATTGCACAAATTTCACCTCATTGTGTCCATGAGCTAGATACGAGTTGCAACATATTGTTCCCATAATCAGAAACTACTTTAGGACTCTGGATTAGGTCGTGGCTTGCTCCAATGCTAACTTTGTGCTTCATGTAATGGGGTCAATAATAATAAGTATGATATATACAATTATGAAAATATAATAATAATAAGATCACATCTTTTTAGTTTAAAACTCCTACGATAACATACTTTACTAATCAAAACCATCAAATCCACGGAAATTCATTTCATTTAGTTTTATGCCATTGAAAATCTTTCATGCTTTGAAATCACAAATTTTCTCTGGCAATTGGAGGCATCTATTGAAAAAATTTTGATGCATGCTTTTATTGTGCTAGCTCTTTATAGTTTTAAAGAAAATTGACAATTTTCATCTAACATTGATGGATATATTCTCAAAATCTAAATGAGTAGAGGACAGTGATTCACCTCTTTGGAGGTGAAAAGTTCTATTGATTGGAATAAAGCATTTTTCCTACCACATCATTTACCTTTGATAAAATTTTCTTTACATCACGTTCATCATTCACAAGAAAAGCAATGCAAAACTGTTTTGGAATTGTGGACACCTTTTTTCTTTCAGTCTTTGTCCCGATTCTCTTCAATGATAAAGAACACATGACAATTTCTATTTCTTTTCAACTTTTTTCTCATTATGAATACCGATCAGAATTTTGTTTCTCAATGTTTTCATTCGTTCAGAATCCTTTAATTTTCTCCTGTAGCGGCTATTAAATTCTTTTCGGGTGGCATTTGGTTATTTTTAAGCCAGCATGAAGATTAAGCTTGCTAAGTAAATTACAGTTAATCTCATTCAATAAGAAATACTCAGGACCTGCGGCATCATACAATAGATGCTTATATAAACTCACAAAATATTATTATTCCAATTTAACAAAGCAGCAATTAATAATAAAACCTCAAATAGTTACAGCTGATTCATTTGATAGTCTTCATGTTTTGTACGAAAAAATGGAGATAGGAAAGTAGGTACATATTATGGAAACTCTTATTTAAATACGTTTGCTGCCATTAATTTTCAGAACTTTTTTGTGCTGTTTTTATTCTGAATTTCTAGTTTGATATGATGGCAATTAAATCAACAGCCAATGCTGTTGTAGGAAAGTTTCCCTCATTCTTGTTACCCCTCTCTCTCTCTCTCTATCTAGTTACCCCAATTTTAAGAATTCTCTTTACCCTAAGACAGTTAGCATCCATCAGAACCGTAGGTCATTAACCTATCAAAGGTCTAATTACCCACAGTATGAATTTCCTTTTTTGTTTATTAGTTTTGCTGTTCACTAGCAATTGTTTTTAAATATGAGGTTCTTATATAAGAGTGCACCTAAAAATCTAGTGTTAGTTCCCTCTGTTTTTTTTTTGTTTGTTTTTTAAATTAGCCTGGAATGAAAGTTTGGATTTTGTATGTCACTCCCTTGTGTTTTCTTGATGTTATATATTTAGTTCTTCCTTTTTATTTTAAGTTTTGTTTTGAATGAGAAATTGGGTAGGCTATGTTTCAGACGATACTTGAGCTCTTGATTTTATAATTTGGGTATATCAGCTTATTTTATGCATATATTATTCTATTTAAAAAAAGGTTTTTGCATGTTAACACAATTCTCATTATTTTTATGAATCCCATGCAAATTTTCCTAGTATGTTGATTGTCTTGTAAATGAATACTCAGTTATTTACTGTATTGTAATTTTCTTTTGATGTCGGTGTGATGCCCCAATATCTTATTTGAAAGAATTATTCTTTTAACTTTTATAATAAAATAATAATATAATTATATAATTTAATCAATTTTTCAGCATAAAATTCATATAAATCTTTTGGGACTTCAAAAATTATAGAAAAATATTCAGAAAATAGCTCATTTTATTTAAAAAATTTTGATGAAATCGGTTTGCAAAACGGACACCTGACGTTCTCAAAATCTTCACTTGTATCGACAGGTGTCAATTTCTTAAAAATTTGCATCAGTACCTAAAATTTATGAAAAAATTAGTATGATTAAACCACTACAATGTCTATATTATGACGAAGACAGTTTGTGATTTGGACTTATAATAATTCATGAAAAAAATGTATTTTTCTGAATCAAAATACGGGCTATTACAATCGGTCTTATCACTTTGATGTTTGATGTCTGACTCCTAAAGCTATGAACCATGTACAAAGCTTTTTTTCTTCTTCATTGCTTCTGTCTATATTAACACTGATCTATTCTTGATATCACCACTTTTCTTGGTCATGCAAGTTTTGCTTTAATCAGGGAAAAAAAAAAAGAACTGGTCAACGATGCAAGGCCGGTGTTGTTTATGTGCTTTCTGCCATCCAGAAGGACAATGCTATGAATGAGAAGTAACAGAAGAAAGCGGTAAATGCCCTGGAACTATAATAGAAGAATTCCATGGTAGTTGATCTGTAGCAGCAGTAAGTCATTCGCTGCTATCCTTTTAGATTGACTGATCTATATATATTGCTATTTGAGTTTTTTTATTCAGAGTTTTATTTACATAATTTCCTTAAGAGTCAAATAGCTCTTCTAGCTTCTCTAATCCTAGTACTTTTAATTGGATATCTTCCTTGATTTTTTGTTAGCAGACAACCACCATGTAGCTACCAGAAGAATACATAATCTTTTCGTGAAGCTTATTAATCAGCTAGCAAAACCTCGGCTTGGCTTCATTTATCAAATATCGGATATTTCTCATGAATCAGTTTTTCAGCTACATCTGGAGGTTTGGGGTAAGCTTCCATACTTAGGCTTTGTTTGGAACGGTTTTCTTAATGTTTTTTGAAGTAGTTTCTTAGTACAAATTTTTTTAGTTAAATTTTTTTTTTATTAAAAGCTACTTTAAAAAGCAGTAAGAAAGCCGTCCCAAACCAAATCTTAATGTTTCTTAATAAATCTGCTTGGAATTCGCTGCAGCGTCTCTTTTAGGCAGGTGCTACAAAAAATATTAAAACAACACAATAGATTACTAAGGTTTGGTGAAGTTTTTTGCTAAATTTATCAAAGATTCTGTTGGGCTAAACTATTATTTGGATGATTAAAATTATATAATTTAATGAGAGATTGTTAAAATGTCAATATACACTAACATTATTTTATGATTGAGCCCAAATTATGGTCTATTCAGGTGGGCCTAAAGAAAGGAAGCCAGGCGGCTATTTTAGGGCTATAAAATGTCTTCAATTATTTTTCTGAAAATTATTTTGATTTTATATATAAAGAAATGAATAGGAAGGTGGAAAGAAAAAGGAGGGGAATCTTCTATTAAGACCATCTTCAACCGAACGACATTCTATGGTTTGTAGTAGTTGCGAGCGTCCAATCGAATGGCAAACTGAATGCCATTTTTCGCATTTTGAATAGTGTCACACCAATATGGGCATCACATTGCTAACATTGGAGAGAACGTAAAATGTGTTTTTGTTTAGCATTTGGGTGGAGACTCACGACAACTTTAAACAGGCGAATGACGAATGGCGTTCGGTTCGGTTAGAGATGCCCTAAGGTGCAGGTTGCAGTAATTTCAGTTTCTTCACTATTTTATTATTATTATTATTATTATTATTATTATTATTATTATTATTATACATGTATGACTCTTTAGCATTCTAATTTTTTACTATGGTGTTAAATTTGTTCTAGCAGTGCATGACCTAAGGAATGTTGATTTTATGCATGTGATATTCAACAATGTCAAACAACAACAACAACAACAACATCAAGCCTTTGTTTCACTACGTGGGGTCGGCTACATGAATCTTTTTTTTTCATTGTGTCTTGTTAAAAGTCAAATTCTCATTTAAATCTAATAAAGAAACATCATTTCTAATATTTTCTAATCAAGTCTTTTTAGGTCTATCTCTACCTTTCTTAATATAAGTAAAATCTAATGCCTCTACTTTCCTAACAGGTCATCGGGAGGCCGTTGTTTTATGTGACCAAATCATCTAAGGCGACTCTCTCTTCTCCTATCTTCCACCGGAGCTACTCCAACCTTTTCACATATATGCTCATTTCGTTCCTATCTCTAAGGGTAAAAATGCACTCATCCACCTGAGTATCCTCATCTCTGCAACACTTAACTTAGTATTATGCTTCTCTTTTAATGGCCAACATTCTGAATCATAAAGCATTGCAAGTCTCACCACCATTTTATAAAATTTTCTCTTAATTTTGAAGGGATTTTTCTTTCACACAACAAGCCCGATGCATCTGATATTCCAGAGAATATATTTTTTTGTCGGATTGATCCATAGGTTCAATTACAGCTTTATTGTTTTAGGCTCTGTTTGATTTAGAGTTGTGAGAAAGTGAACATGTTAATGAAAAAAATGGATTTAGTTTTCATCACTTGTTTGATTGAAAATGAAATTGTGTGTAAGAAACTTTTTTTTTTTAATTTCCTTTCTCGTTAGGTTAATGGGATAATTGAGAAAGTGAAAGTAGTTAGAAAACTGTTGAAGCCTTAGAAAGAGGGTGTGTGATTTGAGGCTGAAATTGAGCCTAGTCGAGTCGAATACGTCATGGTTTTTATTTGATTTGGCCATATTGAAAGTTATTCATGTTCGGCTCGAGCTCAAATTGAACTTTCATCTCTCTCTCTCTCTCTCTCTCTCTCTCTCTCCATGTATGTGTGTTTAAATTTGGCTTGTTTTTATTATTGTATGATTGAGTTTGGTTTGAACTAACTTGTGTAGATTAGTGGAATGAGAATTTAAATGTAACAATAAAGAAGCTCAAGAAATAAACTGAGTACTCGACCTCTAATAAAAAATAAATTTACAAACCTAAATAAGGAACCAATTCAGTTAATCATAAATTAGCATTTTACTATTTGACGTCAATTAAATAAGAATCAATTAAACCAGATAATAAACAAAGCTTTCTAATAATCATATAACATAAATAAATATTAATAAGTTTGTTAATGGAAATTGAGAAATAAAAAAGAGTTAGTATCAAATCAGCGTGAAATTGCAAATGAGATGTGAATTGGCAACGTATCATAGATAAATAAATAAATATATAATATATTACTATTAAATAAATTATTCAATGAGTTATATTTAACAAAATTTTAGGAGTATACAATTCGCCACAAATAGATGAATGAAGAGCACGGGTGACACTAAATTTTTTACACAGGAAAAGTTGGGTTGGCGAAAAACCATGGAGGTTGGCTCAGCTGAAATGATTTGATTATGTGAATGTTGATTGCAAATATTTGTTCATCCCTTAACTTGGAGATGATAAGGTTATAAGAGTTTGTAGAACTGGTAGGAAATATGACGAAGTCGATATAGGGTGAAAGGTGTTCGGACGATTGATTCTAAGAAGGTTTGACGGTTGCGATTGGGCAGTGGTTCGACGATGGTGGTTGGACAACGAATGTCCGAAAGCAGCAATTCGATGATGGCGGTTGGGCAGTGTTTTGACAATGTTGTTTAGGTGGTCAATGTTTGAGAATGGCGGTCAGGCGGCGAAGGTTTGATAGCGGTGATTGGCAGTTGTCTGATAGCAGTGGTGCTCAGGCGGAGCTCTATGGTTCTTCAAGCCTCCGAGCTCTCTTAAATTTCTAACCAAAGATTCTTCTCATATAGAGAGAGGGGAGTGACCTATTTATAGATTTTTTAGAGTATTATACCTCATAAATATGGAGAAAAATTTGAAACAAACCATTAGACAACTCATATTAATTCCTTTTATCATAAATTGTTTGCTCAACATTTTAAGTGCATTTATATTATCGGAATTAAGCCATCTTGTGCTTGTTGGATTCATCTTGTTGAGATGCTTGATTTGATTTTAAGTATGTCAAAGTTAGAGATCATTTGATCTCCAATTAATATTCCAAAGTTTCTAAGTATGTTTCATGCTCTTGATTTAAGTTTATTTAGGCTTGGATCAAATCATTTTTAGATTTGTTGGGTTCGTCTTATGAAGTGACCAATTTATCTATAAATTTGTTGAATCGGAGTTTGGATTTTTCTGGGTTTAATTTTAGAAGGTTCTAATTCAAGTGTGTATCAAAATTCGTGTATGATCAAGCTGACTTTTGATAGGAACAATTTTACCCTTTGATGCAGTGAACCTTTTTTGAGTTGCCACTAGTGAGTGTTTGGAATATTTTATGAAGTTAGTTATGAAGATAATAAATTTGCTACCATGTTTGTAGAAAATAACTTTTCACCCGGTGGCGGAGTTACAGTGGGGCCCGTGCCCTACTGGCTCTTTAACAAAAATGTATAACAATAAACAGCCCATAACATAACTATTAGGCCGCAGAGCCGTTGGTGCATCTATTCTTATTATTTTTGGCCTATGTTATAATTGAATCTGACATTACTTACATATTCTCATCTTCCTCTGCTATTTGTATCACTATATATATTATTGTTGTGGACTCAAATATACGCGGCGATAGAGTTTAAATTTTCGTCTCAGTGTTGTACGTATATCCAGCACACAAACAGAAGAATGAAAGAACACCAGAATTTTTACGTGGAAAGTCCTGGAAAAGGGAAAAACCACAGGGCCACGCCCAGTTGAAAAGTTCCACTAGTGTTGTATGAAATACACGAGGCTGATTCGTCCGTTAAATTTAGGACGATCAGATTACAATGAGTATCAGTTACAAGGCCAAGCAGAGTTTCGACGTCACTTGGGTGTCCGACAGAATTCCGGCATCACCTAGAAAGAATTCCGGCGTCACTCGGGCGTCGGGTAGAATTCCGGCGTCGGGCAGAATTCCGACGTTAATCCAGCGTCGGGCAGAGCTCCGGCGTCACTCGGGCGCCCGGTGGTGCTCTGGCGATGCACCGGTGGTGTTCCGGCGGAGTTCCGGCGATGTTTCGGCGGTGGTCAATGAGGAGTTGTTCCCTCCTAGACTTCTCTTCTCTTCATCTCTTCTTAGCTTAGGTCCCTGAGGGCTATTTATAGGTTTTCTGGAGTGGCATAGCCCGTAAATAGATGAGGGATCAGGGGCAAATAAAGAGTGATACGGATGAATGGCTGATATTGAATCCCTTGATCATGAACCGTTTATTGAGCATCTTAAGGTCTTAATGGTATCCGAATTCGGCGATCTTGGGCTCGTTGGATTCGTCTCGTCGAGCCGCTCGATTTGACTATAGGTTCGTCAAAATCAGAGACCGTTTGGTAACTCAAATTGCTGTTCGATGCTTCCAACAGCGCTTCGGGTGCTTGATTTGGACTCATTTGGGCTCGGATTGAGTCGAATTTGGTGTCGTTGGATTCGTATTTCCGAGACGCTCAGTTCGACTATAAGCTTGCTAAAATTGGAGTTTAAATGGTCTCCGAATTAATTTTTGAAGTTTTCAACTTAAGTTTTTCCTCGAGATTCGTGCCTGATCAAGATAATTTTTTGGTGATATATCAATTATCTATATGTTAAACATTTCTATTTTATATAAAAATAAAACTGAAATAATTTAAGATAAAATAAGTTAATTATAGATTTATGTCTAGTATAATTAATTGAATATAAATTTTAATAAATTATTAAAATAAATATTAATAATTTTGAAAGATCAATATATTTTTTCAGAACTATTAAATAGTAAGGTAAAAAAATTATTCAAAGATGAATGAGAATAATTTAAAATATGTCATCACTAATAAAAATTTTAAGCTCTGCCTCTATTTTCACCATTAAATTTTTTGAAAGATAATGAGGAAATAATAAAAAAAAATTATGATTTTATTTAAAAAAAAATGAGCAAGAAAGTTATCTCTAATAGATGAGGTTGTTAAATAAATTAAAAAAAATTAGAAGTACAGTCTGAACAAGCAATAAAGTGATAAACTATGAAATAATGATATTGCCGTCGATCAAATAAATCGGCAGTAATAATTAAATGATTGCACAAACTTTTTTTTTTATTTTTCATTCTTCTGTCGACAAATGCTTTTGGTTCCTCCACAGTTGGTCCATTTCTTTTGGACTATGAAACATTCAAATGGATGTTTGAAAGATCAATCTCCTTAGCCGAGTTGAACGCTATTAGATGTGACAATTTAAGTTAATTAATACATGAATTTAATAATATAATCTCCTTTTTATTTTAATTAATTTTATCCTTATAACTATCAAGTATGATATGATAATCTAAAGTTTCGTTTGGGATGATTTTCTTATTGCTTTTTAAAATTTCGTTTGAAATAATTTTCTTGTTGCTTTAAGAAGCATTAAGAAAGTCGTCTTAAACAAAGCTTAAGACTTTAAAATTTTAACAACTTATTATTATTATTATTATTATTATTATTATTATTATTTTGACTTAATGATAAATTCTTTTTTGATTTATTCATAACTTTTTGTCTCGGCGTTTATCAAAACCCTAAAGAGTAGATTTTTTTTTCAAAACTTATAGTATAATATAAAGTTGTATATGTCAACTTCCATGGAAATTGCACTTAAAGATATCAAAACTAGATTTTGGGGAGATTTATTTGGTACCAACATCTTGTATATTCTTAGTAGAAATACAAGAATTTTAACTTACAATAATAAGAATTAAATTTTGAAGATTTTAACAAAATTAAGTTATTTTTTAATTATTTATTACTTTTTTTTAATTATTTTATTTTATCAAGTATAAGAATATAATTTTGAGAATTCATTTTAAAATTTTGAGCCATAATTTTATAAATATGGAAAATTATTTTGATATAGATGTAAATCTCTTTAAACTTTAATTGAAAAATATCATATGTTTTAATTTTAAAATTTTGTATTTAATTTCATAAGCATTCATATTTTTTGAGTAAAACACATAAAATACAAAAGAGATTCATATGTATATTACGCAAATTTTTCTTATTTATAGCTGATCTAAGTACTTAAAATAAATTAATAAAGATATATATATTCTTGTGTGATACAAATAAATCATAAAAAATTATTAAATGATTGAGAATAAAAGTTGTCTTGAAAGCACGTTTGTAAAATTTAACGATATTTTTATGAACAATTGGGCTTGTCCTTTTTTTTTCCAAAAAACAAAAATAAAAATTGATGATATTTTTGTAAGGGCAAATTTTAAAAAAGGAACACGTTAATGCTTAATTAAGCAAAAAAATATATTTAGTAAATAATTTTAAAAGAAAATGCCAAATAATATTGTGCTTTCTCTAGAAAATATCATATTATTTGACATTTTCTTAATTAATTAAGATTTTCATATAAAACACTGCATGAATTGTATTTTTGCTTCTTTTTAAATTATTTATTAATCATATTTTTTTATTTAATTACATATTAAATGTGCTCTTTTTTAAATTTACCCTTTATATAATATATAATACCAATATTTTAATGTTCACAGGGCTATGACTGATGCGATGTGAAGTGGGTGAATAGAACAATGATGTTGCAGTTAACTGTTACCACCAAAAAAAAAAAAAAAATCTTCACAGATTTAACAGAGAAAAAACTGTCATATCTTTATATAAATTATATAAGAATGAATTTAAATAAATAAATTTATTCTAAAAGTAATACTATTTAAAATTTATATTAAAATAATCTTAAAATAGAATTTAATATTCTGACAATATTTATTTGATTTGATTTTTTTTTTATAAGAATAGTATTCTCATAATCTCCTGAAACTGTAGCAAGTTTTTTTTCTTCTTACGGAAAATACAACAATTTATGTAATTGCAATTAGATAATTAGTTCGGTCATTTTACAAGAAAAAATAACTTTTAGTGATAAAAGAATTCTTTAACAGCAAAAGCAGTTCATTATCTTGACAAATAATGAATTAAGGATGGCTCTTAACCACCTAAATTTAAAAATATTATATAATTATATATAACTTAAAAATTGTATCATTAAAATTTTTTACAATCATATATTATAAGAATTTTAGCTCACTAAATATTATGAAATTAATGAGCCAAAGTTTGGTCTTTTGAACTTAGCCAAATTTGAATAAAATCAATAATAAATCAACATTTTCATCTTCGTTACAATGAGCCACAAAAGCAATATCTTCAAAATTCAATGATAAGAATTCTTTCTATTTGTTTTATAAAAATAATTGTAAAATTATTGTATAGAATACAGCTCATCTTGGCTTGTTGGTTGAGAGTTTAGACTTCCAACTAAAAGGTCTTACTAAAAGGTCTTAGGTTTGAATCTTTGTGTATGTGTTGTGTGTGAGTTTGCCTTAATTGACCTAAATGTTCCAAAAAAAAAATTTATTGTATAGAAAAATAAAATTTTCAAAATTATTGTAAAAATTAACTTTCTAGCATATAATTTTTTTGAAATTGATAAATAAAATTTTATAAAAAATAAGATAGCAAGAAAGTTTTTAATTTGCAAGCAGGAAACAATAAAACAAGAAAACAGAACATTCTGCCCCGCCGTGCCTTACCATTTCAAACACAGACAATAGATTAACAAACAAAAACTTGCAGATTCATATATAAACAAGCTTTTCATCTTCTCAAAGAAGTCAAATTGAACAAATAAGACTATGATCAGGTGCCTCTTTAAATTTGCATCGATCCAAATACAAATTTAACGGCAAAAATTTTCTCATGTTGTTTTTTAATTTTTTTTTCTCTCAGGATCATCCTGATTGAATTTTTTTCATGATCAGGGTCGTCCAAGGTTGGAGAAATGGTGATCATCAACCCCTGCTGGTAAGACTATGAAGAGCCGGAGAGAAGCGAAGGCAGCTAAAGAAGCTCTGCCGATATGGCAGCGCCGTCTTCTTCTTCAGCTCATCCGCCGCCGCTTTGTTCGCCGTATAATGCCTCGCGTGCGGCGACACCGCACGCCTCGTGCTCCCTCGCCGCGATACAGACCCACTGCTATCCACAGACCTGAAACTCGAGCTTCTGGACACATCTCCGCTGCCTGCTTTCTTAAGCTTTGGCGGAGAAGATGATGAGGAAGGTAGCTCTGTGAACTTTCGAAGAAAATCCTTGCTCCTGTCTCCTGTGGCGCGGCCCTCCGACGCGCTGCGGAAGAGTAGAAAATCCTTGATACGCCACTTCCAACTTCCATCGCTACCGCCGCCCTTGCAAGAGCATGAGACGGTTGCTATTGGAGGAGGGTGAGAGGAGATGGGAGTTTGGAAGTGATCCGTACTTCCTTTTCTAGCTCTAAGAGGAGATAAAGATCTCGATTTTTTTGGGCTTTGGGAATGGGAAATGGAGGGCGAAAAGGCAGAGTAAGGAGTACTATTTCTTCCTCTGTTTATGGTTGCGGCGAAGGGGTCATGCGGAGAGCATAGACGGGGAGGGGGTCTGAGGGGTCGAATTTTGCCTTGGTCGAATAATTCGTCGGCTGATGTTAACGCCGGCGGCTGCGCGTTCTTCTCGAGATGACCGCTGAAGTCAAAGGCAAAGTCGTCTTCAACTTCGGCGGCGGTGGGGCTAGTTGGGGCGCCGGCGTAGGGGTAGTAGAATTCCATGGGATCTACGCCAAAGTGTTTTGGGCTCGACGGCGCGCTCATGTACGGCGTAGTAGTCGCGCTTTCGAAGTGGAACTCTTGAACCGGCATCACCACTTCCATGTCTTTCTCCAGTTCTCTTCTTCCCCTCTCGCTCTCGCTCTCGCTCTCGCGCTCTCGCTCGTCTCCCTTCAAAGGGAAGATCGGCAGAGAGAGGGAATTTATATGGAGAATGAATGAAGAGTGGTATGGCTGTGGAAGGAAGGTTCGAGGAGCAGACGGCTGAGTTGTCGAGCGGGAGAGGCGTGGGAGGGGAAAAGGACTACTAGTCTACTACTACTAAATTATCTATAGTTTTTAGAAAAGATTGTAAATTATTTGGGATTTAAATTTTAAAATATTAGTCATTTTAAAGAGCAATTTCATGTCCCCTAATTTATTATTTCTTGTATTTTTGAGCAAAATCATACATATGTTCTGAAGTTTGATTATTTATAAAGTTAATATTATCTTTATTTTATTAAATATTTATCTAAATATTAAAATTAACAATAGATCTAATACAAACGTTAAAAATCAAAATAAAATCTCACTCAATACATATATTTGTTTACTTATTCAAAATTTTAACAATTTTATTATGACTCATAAAATATGAATATACCAGTTAAAATTTTGTCGTTGATAATAAATTTATAAATAAAATATCAATGGCATGAGCGTAATTCCTGCTAAATGTCATGACCAGATTGTCAACTAGGAAGGATCTTTTTTATTTTTTATTTTGGTAGTTTGTAATGGTGACCGGTGAGTCTGCCGTGTTTCGCTTTTTGAGGCGGGCCATACTACCTCTTCATACTAGTAGTAAAGTTGCAGTCGCATATTAGGTATGTGCTAAAATTCAGTTATTTTTTAAAAATTATGTACTCTAAATTAATTACTACAAAACAAACAAGATTCTATGAATTAAGACCAAAAAAAATTTGAACATTCAAAAGTTTAATTGGAGTTGAATGAGAGGTTTGATTGGATGACATAATGAATATTTTAATTTATTTAAATATGACTTGAATGATATAATAATGATACCATCATAAAAAAATATGATAAATAATTTTGTATTATAAATTATAGATCATATGCAAATAATATCTTAAATAAGTTCACATTTAAATTCCTTCAATATTTAAGTTACTAACATATTTTGTAGTCTGTGTAAGAATTATAAAATTATTTGAAATCTTGCATTTTTCATCTTTTATGAATTTGATCTTGTAAAAATAAAAGATTAAAATACAAAAAGAAAAAAAATCATCTATGTATTGAAAGAGTCAAAGGATGTGAGAGGATAAACATACAATAAGAGCTTAGGAAGGTATAACTTGTGGAGTAAAAGGCTATAATTGCAAGTAGAGGCACCGTGAAAAGGTAATCGAAGAGATGGCAACTTAGCAACTAGAAAATTGTTTAAGAAGAGTGATAGCGAAATGGCGGTCAAGGAGATTGGTTGGTGAATGGACGGTCGAACAAGAAAGGTGGTGGGAAGCGAATTCCCATAAAAAAGACGTCCATTGCATACCTCAAGCCTCATGCCTCATATGAAAAGGGCTGGAGAGAAAAGATAGGATCTTGATTTTGTGGGATAGCTAGATAGGGTTAGGTATTGTTAAAATTATATACGTTAAAATTTAATTATGATTAGAATCATACATTTTAATTAAATCAAGACTAATTCGTCAATGCATCAGCTGAACCGTCGGTTATTGCTGGTTTTCCTTGATTCAATGCTAAACTAATTCTACACGCTAACTAGATCACTCATGGGATCAAGTCTTAATTTCTTGATAATAAGAAAAAATATTACATCAAAATATTTTTGAGAGTTATAAACATTTAAATATTATAAAATAGAAAATAATAATTAATGTTAAAAAATCATATTATGTTTATTTGACGCAATATTGTATACACAATATTGATCATATTTTGAAGATATTAATAGAGTTAAAATAAATTATTATGTATTTTGATAAGATCTTGAATATAATCAATTAATAATAAATTAGAAGTTTTTTCCCTTAACTCGAGCACTTGCATAATATAATCAACTGAATAAAAATAATTTTTGTTTTTTTTTCAAATGTACAAATACAATCAAATATCGTTAAAAATAAATAGAAATTTTAGAGAAAATTTAGAGTTTACTATTTATAACTCTATTTTCTTATTAAGATTTTTTTAATTCTTACCCAAATATAAATAAAGGACGATAATATCACAATAAATTTTTTAGGGAAAATTATTATAATAAGTTCATAAAAAATATTTATCAAAGACATCCAATGAAAAGTAAGTTAATTCTATTTATTTATTTATTTGAATATGGGATAATAATTTTAATTGTGATTTATATTAAATAAATGAAAATCTAATAAGTGGAATCAGTAAACTTATTGAATGACTGAGTTTGACGGGCGATTGATGTTTTTGTGAGGCTGCTAATAATGTGAACGTGGAAGGTATGAAGAGCCATAGATGTGCTAAATATTTACTCATCTACTTGTAGCCGTTGAGTTGGTATTTGGTCTTTGAAGATTGGGTTTTGAAGAGGGTTCATTTGAGATGGTTATAATTTTTTATAAAGAAAATTAAAAAAAAAATAACTTTTTTGAAAATTATTTTTAATGATAGAATAAAGTACTGTATTACACACTCAAAATTTTTTCCTAAAAAATGATAGAGATTTTTTATATGTCGCTGGTGGTCTCCGAGATGACCAAGAGGAGGATTGTGAGTAATATATAATTCTATTCATCCTCTCAAGGCCATGATGTTATCATCTTTAGGAGGAGGATTGTCATAATCTTCTATAGTGGCCTCTTTTACCTTTTAATGCTTGTCCATCATATGCCCCAAGGTCATGCCTCGTTCAACTTTAAAAGAGTAATTGTTCTAATAATCTTTAATGGTCTTTTTCAACCTTTTAGCACTTCTTCATCCACCAACTTAGGATGTGCAACTTTTGCCTCTAAAGGAGGATTACTTCAAGGTCATGCCACTTTTATTTTTAGGAGGACAATGCAAGTCACCCTTAATTATACATATAATCTTCCTATATTACTGCATCCGTAGACTTCAACTCATTATGCCTTTGCTTCCAAGAGAAAAAACAACTAGATAACGCTCAATTGCACCGATTACCTTCATATGTCATTTTCTCCATTGATTTACGATTGTTTAGCCTCTATCTTGTGACACCCCAAACTCTTAACTATCGAGGTATTGTCCGTTTTGGCCTAAGAGCCTCACGGTTTTGTCCTGTTGGTATAACTTTCTATTAAGTCACCCATCACAGAATTGTTCCGGGATGGGCACGCTTAACTACGGAGTTTTTAAATGAAATTCTAACCAATACACCAAAAGGCGCCTTGATGTTTAAGAGTTTAGCTTCTTTTACTTAATGGGTTTCACCATCTCCCCTAGTTAAGTAATTAATGTCATCGTCAGCATTTTTATCTCATAATCATCCACCAGGAAGATAGGATTCTATAGGTGGCCTCTACAAGTTCAAGTGTTGGCTCTCATCATATAGCACTTTGTCCCATACAGGATTCAAGAGGAAGCTCCCATAACATATCACTTTGTCTTGTATAACACTTAGTTCCTATCATCTGACTGGTGTATTGATCTGATACCATTTGTAACAAATTAAACTCTTAACTATTGAGATATTGTCCGCTTTGGCCTAAGAGCTTCACGATTTTGTCCAGTTGGTTTAACTTCTCAGTAGGTCAACCATCCCAGAATTACTCCAGGATGAACATGCTTAACTGTAGAGTTTCTTAAATGAAATTCCAACAATTACACTAAAATGAGCCTCGATGTTTAAGAGTTTAACTTCTTTTACTTAAGAGGTTTCACATATCTTTAGGAGAAAGATCATTCTGCTCACCTAAAATTACATCTACGGCGTTTCTACACCACCACCTTTGCCACTTAAAGGTCGTTCTACCTTCATCTATAAGTGGACGATTTTCCTAACCATTCTTATTACCTCCTCATTCATTAATGCCTGAAGATCACGCCAAGTGGAAGGCTCACACAATCACCTTCAACTTTCTCATTGCATTTTTTTCTTTATTATAACAAGGGCTACTTATAATAGTACTTTGCATTGAAACCTTGTCCAAATTAGAGGAATAATAAGAGCCAATGTGGGACCATGATCGTACAACTATATTTTGTACATAAAAGGGTACAATATCTTTATTGGCATTTATAAGACAAATATTTCAATGCATTTCAGATAAAAACTAGAATATTGATCTCAAAATCTATAAATATCCCTCAATGTAGCTCATTTGAGTCATTTTAAAGTGCTAGATCATAGGAAAAGCATTGATTACCTCCTATTCTTGTTGATTATTTCTAGCGTGTTAAGATTTGCATTATATTTACCTCTAAAAGGAGGATTATTCCATAGCTATCCTTTATTTTCTTCTTATTTGCCACCCCAAAATCATACTTTGCCTTCAGAATAAGGATTATCTTGATCAACATTAATTATACACACAAACCTTTAGTGTCCTTAAGATTGTGATGGCTTCATCTCTAGAAGGAGGACATACATGGTTACATTAAGTAGCCTCCTGAATCTTTTAGTATCATTCCATCCATTATTTTAAAGTTGTGTTGCCTTCATCTTTAGGAGAAGGACTCTCCTAGCTATTCATAGTGGTCTTTTAGTGTTACTTCATCCCTAAATCTTGAGTCACATCTCTTTCTCCTCTAGGATGACATCCATCTTGATCACCCTCAATCGCACTTATAACCTACAATATTATTTCCATCCATTTTCTTCAAGGATATGCCACCTCTATCTCTAGGAAAGGGTCTTTCTAATCACATTTAGTAGTGTTTGACATAGTCAAACACTACTTTATTTACTATTTTTATATTATTCTATCTTTCACTCTAGAAGGACCATCCTATTCACTTTTATTTGTGCACATGATTTTCTTACATTGCTTCGTCTATTTTTCAATGTTGTGTTGTTTTTGCTTCTAGGAAATGGCAAATCTTTGCAACCACAACCTTAATGTCATGCTCTCTTCAACACTTGGAGGAGAATTAGTTTTACCATTCATAATTCCTCCCTCTTCAATTATTGTCTCAAGTCATGCTACCATTGCCTTAAGATGGTGGGAAAACACAATCACCTTCAGCTACCACTCTAACCTTCTTAATCATCATCATTGAGTGTAATTAAAAAATTTTAACGTCAAAATTTTTTTTGATGATTAAACAAACTTCAAGGGATACAAATTTATTTTTTAAAATGATCATTTTATTTTGATGGTTCCATTATGATAAAATGATTGAATTTGAGTGCATTTAGGGTTGAACTGCCATATCTAGCCTTTTCCGTGTTCATTAGCAAATGCCAAGAAGAGGGCTTGTGAAATTTGGGCAGTAGTGATGATTCTAAACCTCAAAGTGACTTTCATCTCTATGATGGTGTTTGATCAGGACAAGATATATTTATTTTTGTACACTTTATTTGAGAAAGTAAAAATTTCCTATAGTTCTTATGAGCATAATATATATCTCCATTTTCCTATCCATTTATAAAGAATGATTACCCAAAAGGAGATGAGCACTTTGATATAAAAATGGTGATGTAATTATATATATATATATATATATATATATATATATATATATATATATATATATATATATATATATATATATATATATATATATATATATATATATATATATTACATCTTAAATTTTTTTCTAAAAACCTTTTTTTATTATTCCAATTTATGAGAATGTTATAATTCCAATCCATAAATTTTGTTGAATTCATGACATCAATAACTATAAAGTGATTTGTTGTGTTCGTTAGTTGAAGAAGTCATTGTTGGTGGCTGCCATCGAACCAACACCACAAATCGCTAGTCAACTTTTTGAATGCCCTTTTGGGATTGTGATTGTTCTAATGAGTTGTAGTTACTTATCAACTTAATGTATATATAATTTTAAAAGTAAAAAAAAAAAAAAAGTTACTTATCAACTTTTTGAATCATTTAGTTCCCTATCCATTCAGAAGAGGGGTTAAATATTCTTAATATTATTCATCATTATTCATAATAGTACCCCTTAATTTCCTTCACTATGACCTACATAGGAGGATTGATCCAGCCAACTTTAACAGGCCCACTTGACCTTCCCACATAACCTTATATGCCTCCTCTTGGTCTTGTCATCTTTACCATAAAAAGGAAGATTGTTATGATTGCAATCAACCGCCTTCATGCTATTCCTCTCTTGTCACCCCAAGGTCATGCAACCTTGGCTTGGATGAGATTCGTTAAGGCCATCCTCTACAGCTGTGTCCTGAACTGGAGGGATTATTACGAGTGGAGTCCGGACACATAGGGAGGTCAATCCTGACGCGCTACGTCATCCAATACACTGTGTATTGAATGACATGACACGTCCGGATTGACCTCTGGATGCATCTGGACACCGCATGTAACCCTTCTGCTTCATTTTCTTTCTCCAATCGCATTTAGTCGTTGAACCCTCCTGCTTCGTTTTCTTCATGCACGAGCTCCAGATCTGACCGTTTGGAGCAATTTTTCTTTAGAAAGGTTAGTTTTTTTTATTTTAATGGTTTGTTTTGTAAAGATTTAATAGTGAGTTATTTGTTTTCCTCAAATCATTTTCATGCTTTGTGAAAAACATGAGAATAACGTGGATCTGTTCATATAAATGTCGTTTGTGTGATTGAGAGCGTGGGAAGAAAGGGATTTAATGCTTAATTGTTAGGAATTTTTTGACCTTTGTTTTTCATGTTAATGGTATGTGGTGTGGAAGTAAAAATGTTTGAGAGAAGATTTTATTTCGAAATTAATCAATCAATTTCTTTTATTATTTAAATGAAATTAAAGTAATAACTTATCTTTAGTAGAAATTAATTAACTGGTCTACACACTAATTAACATTGTTATATGTGATCGCTAAGATTTAACTAATGTATAATAATTTTAATAATTATATATTGGTAATCTTATTCAATTAAATTTATTCTTATTGTTATTTTATTCAAGCTAATTAGATATTAGTAAGAGCATAAATGATGATGAGGATTAAGTTTTAAATTGGTTGGATTACTCAGGGGTTTTAGGGGTCCATAATAGGTGGACAATTAGCATCATTTATGTTCATATTTGATGGTCAATTAACTGTGAATGATAAATTTGTGCAACATATACTAGGGATAGAAATCATTCTTTGCAAATGTCGAAGGTTATGAAACTATGGACAATAGATCAAGCGAGCAGGATAGTGATAGTGGTGATGATTTACTGCCGAA
This sequence comes from Dendrobium chrysotoxum, assembly GCA_019925795.1. Lineage (NCBI taxonomy): Eukaryota > Viridiplantae > Streptophyta > Magnoliopsida > Asparagales > Orchidaceae > Dendrobium > Dendrobium chrysotoxum. The sequence continues at coordinate 80,336,804 of CM034313.1, forward strand.
TCTAAACGAGGTGAATGTAGGCAATCATGACGACCTTCACGAAGTTATACAAAATCATTGTTGTGTGATTGCTGATTCAGAAAATGAAATGGTTACTAACAACGAGTACATACAAATCTGCTGAATTGCCTGTCAATGGGATGAGAAAATTACATTTGACAACAGTAGTGGTCTTAACATAGCAGATGAAGAATTTTCAATTCCATCTGAAGTGATTGAGGGGATGTACTTTAGATAGAAAATAGACTTGCAATCTATTTTATGAGGATAGTCTGTGAAATCCGTCAAGTAAAAAAAGTTAAACTCTTAAACATCGATGTGCCTTTGTAATTGTTACAATTTCATTAAAAAACTCCACAGTTAAGTGAGCTCATCCCGGAGAAATTCTTGGATGAGTAACCTCCTGAGAAGTTACACTAACAGGACAAAAATGTGAGACCCTTAGGCCAAACCAGACAATATCTCGATAATTAAGAGCTTGAGCTATTACAAATGGTATCAGAGTAATACACCAGCTGGAAGATCGAACTATGTGCCATACAAGACAAAGTGTTACATCATAGGAGCCACCTCTTGAACCTTTTATGGGACAAACTGCTATATGGCAGGAGTCACCACTTAAACTTGTATGAGCTATTACTATATGGCATTTTGCTCTAGCGGACTACCAGACCACTTTGCCATATAATCATGCAATCGTTTGCTAGTAATATCTAATAACTCTTTCGTTGGGATACCACGAGACTTCTCGTTACTTTGTCCAATGAATTATATAGAAAAAAAGGCAAGATAAAAAGTTGAAGTTTTTCTAAAAAATCAAACATAATAGAGGGAACTACAATCAATTTTCAACTCCAGTGGTACAAAATCCGCTTATATAACAGAGATTTATAGGAGCTATATAATACTAGTACAATATTAAATTCGATTTTGCAAAACAATTCAAGGATTTTCAGCAATAACATCCAATAAATGACTTCGCAATACTATCTGACAATAATAACAGAATGCAATGCTACGCATTTTCACAATGGTCTTCCATGATTGACTTATTATATGAATAGAAGGAATCCCATGCCAATGCATTAATAAAATTCATAATTATTTTAATTTGATTTGATAATACACCAATAATGCTTAGCTAATTCAACATTAAGTATATATATCAAGAATCCAATGCCCTAAACAATCATATTATATATATTGAAATATAAGAAAATAAAGTTTAAAAAAATTGACTACTATTATATTAAAATAAATAAATAATGTCACTTTAAATTATAGAAAAAAAAAACACTACTATAATTTGCATATCCACAATATAATGCTATATAAAAAATATGCGACAAAACTATACAAGATTAAAATATTTATATATTACTACATATTAAACCAAAGTAAAAAAAAAAAATCATATATTAATAGTCCAAAAAAATTTATATTTTCTAACTTTATTTGCGTTCTTTTTAAAATTGTGATAAATTGTACTTCAAGACATGCAAGTATAAACATTTTGGCAGTTTTAATTTAAAAAAATACACAAAATAAAAGTTGCCAGTTAAACATGTTGTAATATTGAGTCATCCCCACTTGCTCCAAGCCGACACTGTTGACTGAGCCAGTCGCCCGTTTAAGTTTTAATATTTTTTAAAGCTGGCAAATTAAATTAAAAAATTGTTACGGTCACTATTTTAAAATTTTGTCCTTATATCATCATTCTCAAGTATGCTTGAATAGCATTATTTCACCTACATTGCATTGATGTTTTCATGTTTGGGAAAAAGAAAAATTCTTATGACTGATTTCTACTTGATATCGCCAAAAAATCATCTTGATCGGGCACGAATCTCGAGGAAAAACTCAAGTTGGAAACTTAAAAAATTATTTCGGAGACCATTTAAACTCCGATTTCAGCAAGCTTATAGTCGAACTGAGTGTCTAGGAAATACGAACCCAACGACACCAAATTCGACTCAATCCGAGCCCAAATGAGTCCAAACTAAGTACCCGAAGCGCTGTTGGAAGCATCAAACGGCTATTTGAGTTACCAAACGGCCTCCGATTTTGACGAGCTTATAGTCGAATCGAGCGTCTCGACGAGACGAATCCAACGAGCCTAAGATCGTAGAATTCTGATATCATTAAGATATTCAAATGCTTGATAAACGGTTCACGATCAAGGGATTCAATATCGGCCGTTCATCCGGATCACTCCCTATTTGCCCCTGATCCCTCACATATTTACGGGCTATGCCACTCCAGAAAAACTATAAATAGCCCCTCATTTCTCTTAAGAGGGGACTCAAGCCAAGAAGAGAAGAAGAGAAGGAAGAGAAGAAGAAGAGAAGAGAAGAGAAGTCTAGGAGGGAACAGCTCCTCCTCGACCACCGCCGGAACACCGCCGGAACACCACCGAAGCATCACCGGGCGCCCGAGGGACGCCAGAGCTCTGCCCGACACGGGAGCAACATCGGAATTCTGCCCGACGCCAGAATTCTACCCGACGCCCGAGTGACGCCGGACTTCTTTCCAAGTGACGCCGGAATTCTGCTTGATACCCGAGTGACGTCGGAACTCCGCTTGGCCTTATAACTGATACTCATTGTAATCTGATCGTCCTGAATTTAAAGGATGAATCAGCCTCGTGTATTTCAAACAACACTAATGGAACTCTTTCAACTGGGCGTGGCCCCGTGGTTTTTTCCCTTTCCAGGGTTTCCCAAGTAAAAATTCTGGTGTCACTATCTCAATTCTGTTTGTGTGCTGGATATACGTACAATGCTGAGATGAAAAATTAAAATATATCGCCGTGTATATTTGAGTCAGCAACAGTTTGGCGCCGTCTGTGGGAAACTTATCCCACAACTTCAAGTATTGCTACAATGGTCAACAGGCGTAGCAATCGCCTCATAGGAGCCTCCCGCTCTCACTCTCATCAATCCAGAAATCAGTCTATGAATCATAGACGCCCAATATCTGCCTCTTTATACCCCGGGGGGCAAAACGCACCTGGAGAAGGGACTTCGGGACCCTCCCTAGAAGAGAGAATTCGAAAGATGGAAGAATCTCAAAACGAGATCCTACAACTCTTGCGAGAGACTCGACAACCGACCCTAGCACCTCAGGAGGAGGTTCTTCTCCCTCGAGATCCACCACGTGTCGAAGCTGTTCAAATCGAACATCTTCAAGACGAGATTCCTCTTCCTCCACTCAGGAGGCGTTCGCAGTCGCATCAAGATAATGAACTGGCTGATACATCAAGTTCTACCCATCCTTCAGGTCAATAATCTCGCCTTCCTCAAGACCTCCCTGAGGAGCTAGCCCAACCTCACATTGTTGAGTTCCCTCGCAATGCCCTACGCCACGAACAGCGACGATTGGTCCGGGAGGAGTTCCCTACAGGAGGCATAAGGCAACCTCTTCGTCAGTGGGACTTCCAGGAGTCGTCACCCCTGACAGAAGCCATTCTTTAACACCCTATTCCGGCTGGCTTTAAGCTGCCAAGCATCGAATCCTACGATGGGACATCCGACCCGTACGAACACATCGACCATTACCGGACCATCATGCATATTCAACGAGCCTCAGACGCGCTCCTTTGCCAGGTTTTCCCTGCCACTCTTAAAGGACAAGCTTGAACATGGTTTTATTCACTTCCGGCCGGAATGATCCCCACATTTATCAAATTGGCCAAAGTATTTGTCGAACAGTTTGTAGCCAACCGAAGAATCACAAAGGATTCTTCTCACCTTTCCGGGATCCGTCAAAACGAGGGAGAATCGTTGAAAGAGTACTTTCAACAGTTTTCTATCGAGGCTCGACAAATCCCAGGAGTAGACCCAGAACTGCTCAGAGGGGTCTTTCTTGGAGAACTTCGTCCTGGCCCCTTCTATTCGGCACTCATGCGCGATACTGTTCATTCATATGCAGAAATCAGTCTATGAATCATAGACGCCCAATATCTGCCTCTTTATACCCCGGGGGGCAAAACGCACCTGGAGAAGGGACTTCGGGACCCTCCCTAGAAGAGAGAATTCGAAAGATGGAAGAATCTCAAAACGAGATCCTACAACTCTTGCGAGAGACTCGACAACCGACCCTAGCACCTCAGGAGGAGGTTCTTCTCCCTCGAGATCCACCACGTGTCGAAGCTGTTCAAATCGAACATCTTCAAGACGAGATTCCTCTTCCTCCACTCAGGAGGCGTTCGCAGTCGCATCAAGATAATGAACTGGCTGATACAGCAAGTTCTACCCATCCTTCAGGTCAATAATCTCGCCTTCCTCAAGACCTCCCTGAGGAGCTAGCCCAACCTCACATTGCTGAGTTCCCTCGCAATGCCCTACGCCACGAACAGCGACGATTGGTCCGGGAGGAGTTCCCTACAGGAGGCATAAGGCAACCTCTTTGTCAGTGGGACTTCCAGGAGTCGTCACCCCTGACAGAAGCCATTCTTCAACACCCTATTCCGGCTGGCTTTAAGCTGCCAAGCATCGAATCCTACGATGGGACATCCGACCCGTACGAACACATCGACCATTACCGGACCATCATGCATATTCAACGAGCCTCAGACGCGCTCCTTTGCCAGGTTTTCCCTGCCACTCTTAAAGGACAAGCTTGAACATGGTTTTATTCACTTTCGGCCGGAATGATCCCCACATTTGTCAAATTGGCCAAAGTATTTGTCGAACAGTTTGTAGCCAACTGAAGAATCGCAAAGGATTCTTCTCACCTTTCCGGGATCCGTCAAAACGAGGGAGAATCGTTGAAAGAGTACTTTCAACAGTTTTCTATCGAGGCTCGACAAATCCCAGGAGTAGAGCCAGAATTGCTCAGAGGGGTCTTTCTTGGAGGACTTCGTCCTGGCCCCTTCTATTCGGCACTCATGCGCGATACTGTTCATTCATATGCCGATCTGATCCATTGTGTGGAAGCACAGATATCAGCAGATGAGGCAATAAACGCTCACAGAAAACAGTTCGAGCAATCCACTGGGAAGCGCAAGGGAGCACCTGAGATGGATAATCCATCATCACAACGGAAAAAGTAAGGGAAGAGCAATCTACCTCCTAGACCCCCACTGCCACGACGAGAACCCCGATAGGAGAAAGAGTACACTCCGCTCAACACATCTCGAGCAAATGTGTTGATGGCGATTCAAGATCAGGACAAAGTGAAGTGGCCGCATCCTTTGAAGCTGAATACAGGAAACCAAGATCAGTACTGCCACTTTCATCGTAGTTGTGGCCATAGTACTGAATCCTGTAGGCAACTTAAGAAGGAGATTGAAAGACTCATCCGTCAGGGCTATCTTCGACAGTTTATTGGGAATCCACCTACCCGAGAAGAAGCTCGTCCCACTGGGGGGCAGAATCAACCACAAAGACAGCCAGTGAATAACCGGATAACGGTTGGCAAAATTGAAACAATCGCAGGAGGCCCCTTACTATCTGACTAAGTCTTTCTAACTGTGGAAGAAAACCCAACTCCAACAAAGGCTCGTATCCATCATTCCATCACATTTGATGATTTCGACCTGGAAGGAGTAAAAACCCCCCATCAAGATCCGCTTGTCATAAACGTAGGCATTGGTGACCCATGTTACAATGTCAAAAGAATTCTTGTAGACAACGGAAGCTCCGTAGATGTCCTATTCTACTCTACTTTTCTCAATATGGGTCTCTCAAGAGAAAATCTTCAACCTGCTGCAGGTCCTTTATATGGATTTGATAATCGACCTGTACAAGCATAAGGAATAATCAGTCTCCCGGTAGTCCTTGGAGAATTTCCTCGACAGACTACACACTCCATTCAATTCATCATGGTAAAGTCAGAATCAGCTTATAACGCCATCTTCGGGAGGCCGCTCCAGTCAATTTTTGGGATCATCGTATCCATTCCTCACCTCAAGCTGAAGTTTCATACCCCATCAGGAGTCGGTGTAGTATGCGGAGATCAACAAATAGCATAAACCTGCTATCTTAGGCAGATCGAGTCTCATCCGACGATTACCCTGAGCATCGAGGACTTTGATATGCGGAGCGAAGATATTCCTCAGAGAGCTTCCCCTGTGGAAGACCTTACTACTATATCTATATCTGAAGAGCATCCTTCAAAGACAGTGCGAATTGGATCACTTCTCTCAAATGATGAAAAGAAAAACTTTACAATTTTTCTATGAGAAAATCATGATATTTTTGTATGGAGTCCAACAGATATGCCTAGAATTGACCCCGAAGTGATCGTTCACTCCCTCAAAGTCAATCCAACGTGCAAATCGATTATCCAGAAGAAGCGAAACTTTGCACCAGATCGCCAGCAAGCAATTGAACAAGAAGTAGATAAACTTTTAGAAGCCGGATTCATACGAGAGGTGCACTATCCTACTTGGTTAGCAAATGTTGTCATGGTACGGAAGGGGAGTGGAGCTTGGAGAATGTGTATAGATTACACTGATCTCAACAAAGCTTGCCCAAAGGATAGTTTTCCGCTCCCTCGCATCGATCAGTTAGTTGATACCACCTCTGGTCATCAGATGTTGAGCTTTATGGATGCCTACTCCGGCTACAATCAAATAAAAATGAATCCTGTTGATGAAGAAGCAACAGCTTTTCAAACAGACAAATGATTGTACTGCTACCGGGTGATGCCCTTCGGGCTCAAAAATGCTGGAGCAACTTATCAGCGTCTCATGAATAAGGTTTTCAAAAGCCTTATTGGACGTACTATGGAGGTGTAAGTAGACGATATGGTGGTAAAAAGTCTGGAAAAAACACAACTTAACTCTGACCTGAAACAATGTTTCCACTTATTAAGGCATTACAATATGCGACTCAACCCCGCTAAATGTGCTTTTAGAGTCGTTTCTGGAAAGTTTTTAGGGTTTATGGTAACCCATAGAGGAATCGAAGCCAATCCGGAGAAGATCAAGGCACTAAGGGACATGGTGCCGCCAAAGAACATCAAGGAGGTCCAAAGGCTGAATGGGAGAATTGCGGCACTATCTCGTTTCCTGGCACGTTCAGGAGACAAATATCTGCCCTTCTTCAAGATACTTAGAGGCGCTCGTAGCTCCGGATTTCAATGGACAGATGAATGTCAAGAAGCCTTTGAACAATTGCGAAAGTATTTGGCATCCCCGCCACTACTTTCTAAACCAATACCAGGAGAGAGATTATATTTGTATATGGCTGTATCTATCCAAGCCATTAGTTCGGTTCTGGTCCGAGAAGAAAATGCTATACAACGTCCTATCTACTATGTTAGTAAGATTTTATCTGAAGTAGAGGGATGTTATCCTTTGGCAGATAAGACAGCATTGGCGTTAGTTTATTCCGCCAGAAAACTACGCCCTTACTTTCAAGCCCATTCAATAGGAGTTTACACGAATCTGCCGCTAAAAAGCATTCTGCAGAAGCCAGAAGCATCAGATAGGCTTGTTAAGTGGTCTGTAGAACTGGGAGAATTTGATATCCACTACTTGCCTAGACCTGATATTAAATCTCAAGCACTAGCAGATTTCGTAGTTGAATGCACCGTTCCAGTATCTGATGTACAACCGAGTGCTTCACCTTCTTCTCCATGCTGAACGTTGTACGTCGATGGAGCTTCAGGGAGTTCTGGGGCTGGAGCTGGAATTTTATTAATCTCTCCACTGAAGGTTACCCTTGAGTACGGGCTTCGACTCAAGTTCCCGGCAACCAACAACATAGCAGAATACGAGGCCCTTGTTGCTGAGTTGAGACTAGCAATTGACTGTGAAGTCCAGAACCTAATAGCCCACACTGATTCCCAACTAGTCGCCTCTCAGGTGGAGGGGGATTTTGATATTCACAACCCATAATTGGCTCAATATTGTAGCATTGTGAAACTACTCTTAGCCCGTATAGGGGAGCATCAAATCATACATATCCTCCGAGAATAAAATGTAAGAGCAGACGCTCTTTCTAAACTTGCTACATCAATAACGGGGGACATCTATAAGAGAAGATGTATCGAGGAAATCTACTTTCCAAGCATTCAGGGTCCATGGGTCATACAGTCAATTGACGAGCCAAGAGAGATGTCTTGGATCGAACACATCTTATCTTTTCTGAAAGATGGGGTGCTACCCGAAGATCCTATAGTTGCAATACGACTTCGGAGACAAGCTGCAAATTTCACCATTATCGACAACGAGTTGTATAAGCGCTCCTTCATTGGGCCGTACCTCAAGTGTCTCCCACCATCAGAAGCTGATTACGCGCTTCGGGAAGTTCATTCAGAAGTATGTGGAGAACATCTGGGAGGAAGAGCGTTAGCTTACAAGATCATGAGACAGGGATTCTATTGGCCTACAATGAAACAGGATGCACTTGAATTCACACTGAAAGTGCGAAAACTGTCAACTGCATTCTAACCTCACTCATACACCCGCTCTGGAGCTTGCATCCCTTCAAAGCCCCTGGCCTTTTGCCCAATGGGGAATTGATATAATGGGACCTTTTCCTATAGCGACTGGACAGCAAAAATTTATTATTTTGGCTGTAGATTACTTCACCAAATGGGTGGAGGCGGAACCTTTGGCGAAGATTACTGAAGCAAATGCCAAGCAATTCTTATGGAAGAATATAATATGTCGCTTTGGCATTCCCGCAAAAATCGTCACTGATAACGGGACACAGTTCACCGGGAAGATCTTTACATCTTTTTGTAGGGATTTTCATATTCAGCTCATTCACACAGCTATTGCCCATCCTCAAATTAATGGGCAAACAGAGGTTACAAACCGAATAATCCTGAAAGGGCTGAAGACACGTCTAGGGAAGGCTGGGGGGCAATGGGCCAAAAAACTCCCCAATGTCCTCTGGGCTTATCGGACCACCGCTAGAACTCCTACAGGGGAAACCCCATATAACCTTTGCTTTGGTACAGAAGCAGTCATACCGGTTGATATCGGAGTTCCTAGCCACAGAGTTCAGACTTTCGACTTCAAAAGTAACGAGGAGAAGCTTAGAGCAAATTTGGATCTCCTCCTAGAAGTAAGAGATGAAGCCTCACTCAGAACCGCTGCATACCACCAAAGAGTTGCCCGTCACTACAATCGAAGGGTGAAATCTCGCCCTATCACTATTGGGGACTTAGTACTACGAAGCATTGAAGCCGCTGGAAAAGGCCCTCAGCGAAATAAGTTCTCCCCCCTCTGGGAGGGTCCTTATTTGGTAGCGGCTATGGTCAAGCCTGGAACCTTCAAACTGAAGGATGCTGGTGGAAAAATGCTTCCCCGAACTTGGAACGTGGGCAATCTTCGCAAATATTATCAGTAGGAGTTGATAATGCTATCTGTCTATGTGTTATGTTTGTCTTATATTTTATCTTCTCCTGTAGTCATGTTATAAAGTTTTTCGTACATCCCTTATGTGTTGATTATAGAAGAACTTTTTTCTTGTATCCCTAAGTTATTCTAGGGAACTGCCACACAGGTTAATGTCATCAAGCAAAGGCTTTGACTGACAACCTCGGATAGGTCAAGTATCCTAGGAGGATATCTTGAATATCAAAATCATTTGATGATCAATCCCAAAGGGAGTTGATGTGACCTTTTTCCGGACAGGTTAAGGGTATCAAGCAAATGCTTTCACTAATAACCCCGGATAAGTCAAAATCTTTAAAGAAAGGGATGTCTCACATTTGCTCAAGTTAAAAAAAAAGCTCATTAGAATACTCTCATCCAAATTGAAGTAAAACTAAGTGAATTTCATTTTCATGTGAGAAAAGAACATCAACAACATCTTTATATATCACTGAACATCAAGTACACCAGATAGAAATATCAACATCGAGCATATATACAATCACTAGAAAGAAATCAAAGTGATACAAAACATCATGCAGAATCTCAACGTCATCCTCGTCCTCCTCTAAGGCAAAAGCTCGTTGCAACTCACTCTCCAGCTCTTCACCACCAGAGTCTGAAGAAGCATCACCAGAAGCCTGGCTAGGAATCAACCCCTCGATCTCCTCTCTAGTCTTGCGATGTACTGTCCGAACACCCTTCATGATGCCCCTGATGAAGCCATCCTCTGCGCACTCTACCTCCAAGGCCTTCACCTCCACGTCATAAATATGACTGCGAGCCTCCTGAATGTGGTCCTTAATATGATCTTGAAAGCATAAGATTTCTTGAACTCTTCAATAATTGCTGACGGCAACTGCTGGGCCTCCTTCTCGGATAATACACTCTGAAGCCTCTCATTCTCAGCCTCAAGGACTTGCTGAGCCTTTTCCTGCTGCTTGATCGTCACTTGTGCCTCCACCAACTTTATATGCAGACGATCCATCCGTTCATTCTGAGAAGAGACTGAAGTGATCTTGTTCGCCAACTCAGTTCTACACCCCTCAAGCTGATCCTCCACCACCTTCATCTCCTTCACTTTACTATCATATTTCTTTATGTACTCTCCCTGAAGGTATTTAACCTTCACAAACTCTTTGTTCTAATCATTCAGAGTCTTGGTCATCTCAAGCTTGAAATCAGAATACTGAGACAAGAAAAATATCAGAAATATATTCCTTAAGAAATGTAAAAAAGAAGAAGAAGTAAAGGAGAACTCACCAACTCCTCAGCCCGTCGGCGGCCGATGCACTGATGGTTTAACACATCTTATGGAATATATGACTTGGATGGAGAAGCTCGGGGACCTTTGCTAACAACTGTCAAAACTTCATCTGCCCTCTTCTTCCTCGATACCTGCAAACCTTCCTCGCTCCCTGGTCGCTTGGAGTGGTTCTTTTGGGGAACCACTTCTGGAACTCTAGCAGACTTATTCAACATTTGAGCATGTGATCTCCCTACTTGAGTAGATAATCTGACCTTGAACAAGTACTCCTCATCTACATATCTACTCAAGTAACGCACCTCGTAGTGTAGAGCATCTAAATCAGGGAGTTTGAGTATCCTCAGCAAATCTTCTGCTCCAATGTGAAGGGGGACAGGTAGCTCTTTCAACTTCCCCCACTTCTCCTGAAGACCCCAATCATTCTGCACATAAAAGAAGTTGCTGATCCAACCTTTCGAGGGGTCTCGAGTGCGGATGTCCAACCACTTGGACCTGAATGAAATACGTCCCTGCGCATCGCTAAAGAGACGCCCCATCCGAGAAAGGCACTCTGAGGAAAGTACCACTCCACGGTCTCTGAAAAGCACGATCAGGCCCATCACGATCGACATTGCTCTGTAGAAAAATTGAGACAAGCATACCCCACAAATCGTCAGAATGTCGATCAGTTCGGAAGAAGGAGGAAATCGTAGTCCCGCTCGCAGACTAAATTCATACACCGTCACATATCCAGGGGGAGGGAAGCAGGCACGATCAGTTCTGGCCGGCACCTTCATCACCAAATCATTAGGAAAATGAAATTTTTTCCTAAATGAGATGAAAGAGTCCTCAGTGACGGTGGAAATCACATCGTCAGCCTTCGGCGCCTTTTGGGTCCTCTTTGGAACTTCAGATCGTTGCGCAGGACGGTCTTCTAAAGGATTTTTTGAGGAGGCAGGATCACCCATTTTGCTTCCTTTACTAAAGAGGGGAGCAAATCTAAGTAGGGAAAATTACCTATGAAAGACTGCGGAAAGTCTCCGAAGTAGGAAGAAAAAGGGAGCAAAAGCGGAGAGAGAAAGGGGGAAAGCCGCTAACTTCTGCGCAAAAGGAGGGGCGCCGAATCAAGTAGGGAAAGTCATCTACTTAAAAACGGCGGAAAGCCTCAGAATGCCAAAAGCTAGAAGGCCAGGAGAGGAGGAAGAAAGGAGCATTTTGCCCCTACCCCAAGAGGTGTATTTATAGGATGAAAAGAGATGGAGTTATTGAAGAAAAAGGGGGAAAATATTTAAAAATTGGAGGGAGAGGGCTTCTAGAAGGAAGTTCGAATTTTTCTGAATTTTTTCGGAATTTTTTGAAATTTTTTTGGATTTTTTGGATTTTTTTATAGTGTGTGGGCCCCACTTTTTAAAAAATTTTTTTTTTAAATAACCGCGCGGCTAACCGCGCGCGGACGCGCCGTTTGGCGCTGGCGCCGCTGCAGGCGGCGGCGGCAGGCGGCGGTCGGTTCGGTCGCCTATGCATATCCGGGCCCGATTTTCGGCCCGGATGGTCCAAATTCGACGTTTTTGGGGTCCCCGGACACGTTTTTTGACGTTCCGAACTCAATTTTGGCACTTTCGGAGCTCAACGGGGCCTCTATGATTAGGTTCGAGCAAACATTTAATTTTTGGAACGCAATTTTTTACGATTCGGCCAATGTAAAATACCGGAACAAGTATTTTCGGACTCATGGAGCTTCGACGTCCGAAAATAGGGGGGCAACTGATATATCGCCAAAAAATCATCTTGATCGGGCACGAATCTCGAGGAAAAACTCAAGTTGGAAACTTCAAAAATTATTTCGGAGATCATTTAAACTCCGATTTCAGCAAGCTTATAGTCGAACTGAGCGTCTCGGAAATACGAACCCAACGACACCAAATTCGACTCAATCTGAGCCCAAATGAGTCCAAACCAAGTACCCGAAGCGCTGTTGGAAGCATCAAACGGATATTTGAGTTACCAAACGGCCTCCGATTTTGACGAGCTTATAGTCGAATCGAGCGTCTCGATGAGATGAATCCAATGAGCCCAAGATCGTAGAATTCTGATATCATTAAGGTATTCAAATGCTTGATAAACGGTTCACGATCAAGGGATTCAATATCGGCCGTTCATCCGGATCACTCCCTATTTGCCCCTGATCCCTCACATATTTACGGGCTATGCCACTCCAGAAAAACTATAAATAGCCCCTCATTTCTCTTAAGAGGGGACTCAAGCCAAGAAGAGAAGAAGAGAAGGAAGAGAAGAACAAGAGAAGAGAAGTCTAGGAGGGAACAGCTCCTCCTCGACCACCGTCGGAACACCGCCGGAACTCTGCCGGAACACCACCGAAGCATCACCGGGTGCCCGAGGGACGCCAGAGCTCTGCCCGACACGGTGTTGACCTCATTATTCGACGTCGATTTTCCCGGAACTAATTTCTAGCACCTAGGTCTTCGTAGCCTAGTGTAGACATCGATTTTAGGACTTCTCTTAGGGGGATGCCTAATGACTTAGCGCTGACTCGACCTTGTAATTCAACCCAAATCAAATCAAGCCGTTTGAAGTCAATTAAAATTAAATTCATCAAATTTGATATTAAGCAAATCTAATTTGATCAAATCGATATCAATCCAGTTGAAATCACTCAATTTAACAATGATTTGAATTGAACTAACTCGCCATGAAATGATTAAAGTCAAATCGACGTTGATCAAAACATGTCGATGAAAATCAATGCAATATAAAGTTAAATAGATTTAATTCAAATTTAATTTAATGCCGACAACTTCGTTTAATTCAAATCCACTCGAATAGTTGAAGTCCCAAATCTGCATCTAATAGAATCTGGTTCAGCTTCATTTTAATCAATACATTATTGTCACATAATATCAATTGAATACCTTAAAGACATAAATTTTAATATACCTCTACCCATAGCCCTTAAACACCTCTTTAAAACTTGAATAGATCGTAGCCGTTGATTTAAATTGAGAAGCGGTTTTGGGTTTAATTGAGTCGGTCTAACCAACCCCCCCCCCCCCCCCCCCCACGATCCTTCTCTATGTCCCTCTTATTTCGTAGAACTGCCCCCACTCTCGCCCACTCTCTGATACGCACCGAAACCCCTACTCCCGCCCAGTTCGCAAAAACCCGAACCGTCTCCCTCTCTATTCGCAAGAACTGCCAGACGCTCTCTGTTCGAAACTCCTTCCAGGCGATTCGCAGAAGCTCCCCTTCCTCTCTCTCATTCGCTCCGACCCAGGAAGCCCGACGCCAAGGCCGAACTCCATTTCTCCCTCCCAGCAGTCCGCAAGCTTCAGGACCGTCCGGTCTCTATTCATCTCCCTCTCTATTCGCAAAACTAAAGTCCAACCCCGTGCTCCCAATTGGCAAGAAATCCCTCTCCGCTTCCTCTCTCTCTCCCGCACTTTTGTTTAGAATTGGACCAGACGGAAGCCCGTCGACTTGCCCTTGCCGTGCTTAGCATCTCCAACGCCGGTCGCCAGCCCTAGCCGATCGAACCCTTTAGCCACCGGCTTTCCCTCTTGCTCTAGGTATTTTTTTTTTCCTCATCCCTTTTCTTCTTGTTTCTCTTTATCTCATCCTTCTCTTCTTGAAGCATGAAACTTAAGTATTTCTTTCTTACTTTGGATTTGGAAAAATGGTTGATGTCTTCTTGCTATTTCCTTCTCCTCTCTGATCTTCTTCCATTTCTTTGTTCTTATTTCCTGGATTTTGTTTTTTTATTTATTTATTTAGAATCTATTACAGAGATCCCATGTTGCATTTTTCTAGATATTTGATGAAAGTTATTGGTTTATAATTCTACTTCTTAGTAACTTTGATAATAGTCATACATTTTAAAGCTTTGGACGGTTGCTCCTTTGGTTTATGGCAGGAAAAGAAATTATACCCAACCTCTTAATCATCATTATTGAAGAACCTAAGTATAATATGTTTGTATTCTTGATTAGAACGGTTCAGAACTTTACATTTGATGTCAAAAATTATCTTCGGTAAGGTGTTTTTGCTGGATTATCTTTTCTTTAAGTTTCTACATGTGAGAAGAAGGTGTGCTGAAGTTTATTTTCTGAGAAATGAATGCACTGGAATTATTTTTTTTTCTCTCCTAGATTTCCTTCTTGGAGAATTAAGGGCAGTAAGGGCAGCAACTGAAACGTTGTTTACTTTTTTTTTTCTTGCATTCACCTTTCTCTTCTTTCATTCTTAATTGAGATGAAAATTCTGAGTGCATGCTAGTCTTTCTTATTATTAGAAATCTGAGAATAACAAGGGATATCATGAACATAAGTCAATCTTGTTTGGATTGGTGGACATTCCTTATGCTTACTGATTTTTTTTTTATTTTATTTTATTTCTTAGCATATGATTTTGTATATCAGAGGTTTTGAGGAAAATATTTCTTAACGGTTGGAAGGGTTTATGGGGACTTGTTTGCAACAATGATATTTTCTCTAGTATAGTAGCATGAGCATGTTTTGAAAAGTAAAGGGTGGTTGTGAATGATAAAGCAAAGCTTGATCGTTGGAGAATGAAAAGTGTTTCATTGTGAAAAGATGAATTGTATGTATGAATAAAGCAAAATGAAAAGTGTATGTTGAAAGGGAGTTGTATGTTTTGGGGAAATGTGTGTTGAAAAGTGGATATTGTGTGTGTGTTTTAGAATGGTGGAAATTGAGTATGTGAAAATGTAAGGTGTAGTGTGATATTTGAATGGTGAAGTGTGCATTTTGAAAGGTGAAAACGTATGGTGGAAAAACATTTGGTAAAATTGCTATGCATAATTGTGCTTCGCTTTCTATGTATATGAGCTTTTCATGTTTTGGGAAGAGAAAGAGGTCAAAGAAGGGCACTTTGTTTTGAAGCATGTGTATGTTTTGGAAAGCAAAGGGTATTGAGAGATGAAATGTATGTTTTGAGAATTGTGTGTATAATTTTGAAAAGTGAATTTTGTGGTTTTCAAAAGTGGAAAGTGAAATGAGTTTTGTGTTTAGGTTTGAAAAGTGAAAGTGGGAATTGTACGTTTTGCGAAAAGTGAAAGTGTTGGCGTTGAAGGGGAAAGTGTTTTAAAAAAGAATATTATAAATAGAATTGTTTTGAAAATGTTTATGCGGAAAAATGAAATGTGTTGAAAAGTGCTTGTGTTAAAAGAGAGGTGTATGTTTTTGAAGGGAAAAAGTAAGTGATCTTTGGGAAATTATGGGGAAGTAAAGTGTTTGCTTTGAAAGGTAAAGAATTTTAATGATTGTGTGTTTCAAAGGGTGGCTTGTTTGTGTTTTGGAAAGAAAATTGAAAGTATAAGGGTGAAAAGTAAAGCGTGTAATTGTTGAAGATCTAGGTGTTTGGGTGAGTGTTGAAAAGTAAAAGTTTCTCTCTCTCTCTACCCCTCTCTTTCTCTTTCTTCTACTTCTTCCTTCTTGTGCCTCGAGAAAAATTTCAGAAAATGTAAAGTATGCTATCAAAAGTGAAAAGTTCAATGTTTCAAAAGGTAGACAGCTTGCGCTCTCAAGCCCGAAAAAAGGTACATTTTTATTTTTAGTAATTTTAATTATTTCATTATTAATTATTAAATGTGCTTCTAATCCTTCACTATTTTCTTATTTTTATTTGCATGAACGGCAAGGAACGGTACCAATCAAATGAACAAGAGGAAGCAGATTAAAGGTGTCAGTCGCCTCTATCCAACCGGGTAGAGGTGCTACGGGCGTAATCCACCGGGTCATAGCCCCCGGTGTTGTAAGTTTTCTTAAAACTTAGAAATCCCCTAGGAAGCCGTGGGGTGGTTTGTGCGAACCCCTACCCTTTAGGCCCCTATAGTAACTTCAATTTTATTAGGATAATTTTCATTTCATTTTAGATCCTTGAACTCCTGTATACATGCGCAAAGTCCTAAGGGTTAGTGATAACAAGCTTTTTTCATCCCATACAACATTAGTGACATTTAAGGACAAAAATTAAGGACCGAGTCTTAGAAAATTTAGACTTAGGATGCATGCACACTTTAGGATAGAAATACAGAACATAGAAAACTTAGTGACATTCCCCTTAGAATTATTGTATGTTATTAATATAACCTTAATCAGGTCTAATTAAACTTAAATAAATAATTAAGGAGAAATTCAAATACACTAATAATAATCCAAATAAAATAAAAGTATACAAAAATCATATAACCTCTAATAATTAAGTCATAATTAATACACATAACACTAGGAGATTAAATTTGAACATAAAATAAAATGGAATCTAATTAATGTGTTAATCATCTTATAATCAAATAATAACTAAACAAAAATTTTCAAACTTTAATAAATCATCAATAATTTAAAAAAAAAATCATTAACAAATCAAATAAAATCATTAAATTTTTAATAAAACACTAACACTTTAATAAGTAAATTAAAATTCCAATAAATGATTTAAGATTAACAAAATATTAAAATGTTTAATAAATTATTAAAAATTCAATAAATCATTAATTAAAATAATCTAAAAAAATTGGTTAATTCAAATACACTAAAGAACAAATCCTATTAATAAATTTTTACAAACAAAATTCAATTTAAAATAAACTTCAAAACAGTAAAGACACAAGAACTTAAATCTGAACTAAAATTCCCTTTGACCCTTCAACAAATTAATTTCAATCAATTATAACTAATAGTAAACCCAGGATATCTTCAAACCACACAGCCTACCGCACACACTTAGATTTGTTTGCTAGGACAACCGACTCTAGCTCTAGGTTAGGCCGGTGTTTACTTTCTTGCTGTTGTGTGACGGGCTTTCTCGGTTTTCATTGCATGCTTGTATGATTGACATTGAGTGTTTGTTTACTTTTATTGCTCTCTGTGATATGATGTGATGGGCGATAGATTACCCCTAGGTTAGGAACGATCTGGATGCTCACAGAATCTTATGCAGGTGGCCATGCTCGTGTAGGGCTAAATAAAAAGGGGACAAATTAAAGATTTAAATTAACATAAAATTTCTACAGGTGCTTCAGAAAATGCTAAGCCCCCTTAAAATTAAAAGAGCATGGCCAAGTGTGGCTGATAAGTTTAATATGAATATATAACTGCTTGGAAATGATTTTATTATAAATGTCTAGGATAACCTTGCAGGTGTGTCTAGATTTTCTTTTTCTTTCTGGAATGTAATGTAAATGTAATTATTTGTTAAAGTCAAATGTTGTGAAAGTGATTCAAAAGTGGGATATCACACCCAACTCGAAATCCAAAGAGAAAAGAATGTCCCTTAAGGGAGTATTCTCTTCTATTTGGAAAGCCAAGTTAGGGTAGTTCTAATATCCAAAGAGAAAAGAAAATACCCCTTCGGGGATGAGTTTCTTTTCATTTGGATATCCAGGCCTGGCGGATCTAAGGAGCTCGTAGCGGACCCAAGGAGCTCGTAATGGATCCAAGAAGCTTGTAAAGGAAAGAAGACAAAGAAGTGACGAATAGAAGAAGACGAAGAAATGAAGATAAGAAGAAAAGTATATCCCATTTTGAAATCACTTGCGTCAGTCTTAGGATTAGAATCCGGGTTTGTTGTCAGTGGTGCCCGGCCACTTTACTTTTTCAGTAGACCCTGGGTTGTAAATAAACTGGACATTGGACATTATATTTTTGGATAATTTAATTTGAGTGTTTACTTTGTTTGTGCACTAGTTTTTTTTAGGACTCTTGCATGCCGTGTTTTGTTTTAGCCTGGATACGCATCGGAGTGTTTTTTGGTAAGGATCACGATAAACTTTTTCTACTTGAAATTTAAAATAAAATTTTTTAGGCTCACATAGAAATTCTAACGAATCTAAGAAGTAAGCTCAGACCGCCGAGAGTTAGCATAATCATATTATTACTTTCTCTTCCTTGTTAGGCACCTCCCCGCCTGCGGGTTCTAGCAGACCACCTGACCTATTAGGGTGCAGTTCTGTCAAGGGGATGTTGTGCAATCTCTAGGGAAAAATCTATTTTCTAAGCCTGATTTTAAAACTGCTTCATAAATCATTTTATGCATTCGAGTCAATTAGCATGCATTGCATTAGATACAAATTAAAAGAGTCTAAAATTTTAATTGCATTATGCTCCTAGGCATCATTTACCCTACATAAGTAAAGGGGTCAATTAGGATTTGTTTTAGATGTCGGCCCCAATTCCTCAAAACTTAAATAACGTCCCTACCCATCTTTCATAAGAGACTGGATACATGGATTTAAAGTGCCTAGGTGGTTAGCTGGCTCCCCAATCCAGGCCGGGGTAAGTCCAGATTTACATTACATTAACTAGGTTCGGGTCACTACTTTGTAGTACCCAATTTAGATTTAGGTTCTGAGGCAGATTTGTGAATCTTAAGTCCTCACCCTTCGGGAATAAAATCCCAAATTTCTAATAAAATGTCAATTCAAACCTAAAAAAATTTTTCTCTCTTAAAATGTAAAGCCCAACATAGGGTAGACTGAGGTTGCCTCTGAGCTTCTCAGAATCCGGTACCTCCTACTTTTCTTCCTTTGACTCATTAATAACTGTTCAATATTGAGTTTCCTCCTTGAAAATCCCTACTTCTTTCCTTGTCTTCTACTTTGTAATCAGAGGGTATAAAATCACTGCTTTAATCGAGAGTTTTCTTAGGAGTACCCCTCCTAGGATATGATTAACTATAGGGGCTTGCCCCTATAGGGATTTGAGAACCCCAGATTAAAATAAATCTTGTTTTATTTTTATAAAACAAGGGAAAAATCTTTGGGAACGCAGACATGTTTTAAAACCTCATTTCTAACTTTAAACATATTTATAGAATATTATTATTATCTTTGCAGGTAATATAATATTCTATTTATTATGTTCAATTTTAGAAATGATGACTTTTATAAAACTCATTCTTTCTTCTGGGTGTTTTTTGAAGAATGTTATGTTCGTCTTTCCAGATGATACAATATTCTCCTTATTACACCTAAATAAAGGGATGGATGAACTTTTCAAAATTATATTTCTATTTTAAACACATTCTACAGAATTTCGTGTTCATCTCACAAGATGATATGTTATTCATAGAATTGTGTTTGACTATAGAAATATTATTTTCTAAAACCCTGTTTTGATATTGAATCCATTATAGAATATTGTGTCAGTCTCCCGAGACTGTACTTTATTCTTAATGCAGTATTCGATTACAAAATAAGAGAACACAAAATCTGTGTGGCGACATAAATTTTCCCACCACACGGGAGCAACATCAAAATTCTGCCCGACGCCAGAATTCTACCCGACGCCCGAGTGACGCCGGACTTCTTTCCAAGTGACGCCGGAATTCTGCTTGATACCCGAGTGACGTCGGAACTCCGCTTGGCCTTGTAACTGATACTCATTGTAATCTGATCGTCCTGAATTTAAAGGACGAATCAGCCTCGTGTATTTCAAACAACACTAGTGGAACTCTTTCAACTGGGCGTGGCCCGTAGTTTTTTCCCTTTCCAGGGTTTCCCACGTAAAAATTCTGGTGTCACTATCTCAATTCTGTTTGTGTGCTGGATATACGTACAACGCTGAGACGAAAAATTAAAATATATCGCCGTGTATATTTGAGTCCGCAACACTATTATTAATAAATATTATTTAAACTAGACAAGATCATATAAATTTTATCTTTTGTTAATTGTTCAAAAAAAAAAATCTTTTTCATTTTACTTTAATTCTTGATTAAGTATGATATGTCACTTAATGCAAAGGCAAACGAGTTCTCTCTAACGATCACCTGAAAAAAAAAAAAATTAGGTAAGGTTTGCTCAGTTGTTAGTCAGTTGTCTAGTTAAAGTATGATTTTTAACTCTCTAAATGCTATATATATATATATATATATATATATATATATATATATATATATATATATATATATATATATATATATATATATATAATACTCGTAAAAATGAAATTGGAGAAATAAGTTGAGGTTTGTTTTTTATTTAATTATATAACCTGGAAATTAATTTCGATCTAATTTTCTTCAAACGAGGATGCATAATTTTCTGAAGTCAAGGTATCTAGAATGAGACGAATATTATTGAATTTGAATGTAGTTCAAACCTTCAAGCATCATTCAAATTGAATTTAAACTTTGTATGAATTAGATTCAACCCAGTCATGAACCTCTCTCTTCTCCTTCATATGTAGTGCCATTGAGCTCCTGTCGTGAATCATTATTCTTCTTAACAGGCTATTAGCCTATCAATGCCATCCCTTAGCAAGCTCGCATCGCGAACACCTATCATCTTCACATGTTGTTGTCTTGTCAACGCCATCCCCAAGTGTGTTCTCGGTGTAAATTACTCTTCCCCTTCACATGCCACTAGGCTTATTGACGGCATCGTCCCCAACGAGGTCCTATCGTGAACACCTCTCATCTTCATATGTCGTTGATCTCGGCGATGCCATCCCCAAACAAGATCTGGCCTCCTATCTCCGCAAAATTTTATTTAGCTATCGCATTGTGAACAATGACATCTACGTTGCTCAAAATTGCCAACAATGTCATTCACATTGATTGGAATCAGAATGCCTACTTCGTTTAATTTGAATGACAGTTCGAATAAGGTCTAAAAATTTTTTTGACAATATTTATATCATTTTCAAATCATAAGTCAGAGCAATGTTCAAATTTAAATCAGTTCGAAGTTTGGGCCAAATTCATTCGTGGCGGTCTCCTATTAAGCACTTCCATGAATATTTTCTTGAAAATAAGCATCAAACATATTTATCTGAACTTCGTCATTTTGAGTTACATAAAATTGAATTTCCCCATTTATATATAAAAGATAAATCAAAATTTGACTTCGATCTATCTGACATTGAAATTGATGACATGTCTAACTTAATTCAATATTGAATAAAATCAATTCATATAAAGGTCGGCTCAAATTATAATAATATCAAATGGTATTTTAATTGGCTTAGCACTGATTTGCAAAGTCACTCACATATTTTGTGGTCCTTTATGCTGAACTTAGTAAAATAAGAAGAGGAGTATTTTAACACATCATTATAACATTATTCTGAACGTCATTTAAAGCGCAATAAGGATTAAACTAATCATTATGAAAGCCGAATTAATCATAACTTTGCAATCATTAGCTCCTTTGTATCTTTAGTTGAGTTGCACGGGATTTGATGTCCTTCGACTTTTAGTATAATTACCTTTATTTAAAATGCCTTTAGGCTGCTACAAAGATGAAACCGCTGGCCTCATGCGCATTGTTGTATGATTAGTAACATTAGAAAATAAGGCCTTTTTGGGACTAATTTTTTATAATTTTTTTAAAACAGTTTTTAAGTATATATATTTAAATCAGCAAAAAAAATAATTATAAAAAATTATCATAAATGAAGCCTAAAGCTTCGTTTGAAATGACTTTAGAAAATTATTTTTTTTACAGCTTTTAATAAATTTTTATCCAAAAAATAACTTTTTAAATCAGTAAAAAAGCCGTCCCAAACGAAGCCTAAGTGAGATTGTTCTTTGTAAGTAATAGAAATTGTTGCACGTTTAAAAATTTATAACATTAGAAAGCATAATATTTTAAGATTAAAATCATATGAAGATCACATAGAGAGAGAGAGAGAGAGAGAGAGAGAGAGAGAGAGAGAGAGAGAGAGAGAGAGAGATGAATTGAGAGAATTGTATGAGACATAAAATTTTTTAAGTGAAAATTTTATTTTAAAAATAATTCACAAGGTTTACCTATTTCATATTGTCCAACTAATAGTCAAATATAATAAAAAAAAACTCTTTTCCTATAACTAGAGAAGACATTAATACCATATAACTAGCTTGAAATGTGAGATAAATTTTATATGATGCAAAAGAAGTCCTGAGGTGTTGGACTTGTCCACTATTCAACAAAAAAGATGGTGAACATTATAAGCCAAGCAATAGAGGGTGATTGATTTTATCACTCTTTTAATAGGAAAGGAGGCTCAGTGACTAAGAGGAAAAGCATTAGATGTCTATGATGAAAAACATTAAACATTAATAATTAGCAAGAATCGAGTGACGATTTACGAGTAAACGATTGATTTGATTATTATCATGATAAAAGGGGGAGAGAGTACCTGAGAATACTGATGTCAAATTGTTGGAAGATATCAGACGTCGAATGCCCGTTTTGCCAAGTGCTAAACATTGGTGGAAGTCAACCTAACTTTTTTTTTTATAGGAGCAAAGACTAGGCGATTTGGAAGATGAGCATTGGATGTTGGGGGAAGTATTGAATGTCGGTTGTAGCGGATATCCAAATCATAAAATGAAATGGATTATGAAAATAAAAGGTAGAGCTTGAATGACATAAATTGTTGCATGGTAGAAAATTCTCAATTGTAGAAATTTAAATTTAGGACTTAACATGTATGAACTTGTAGAAAAAGAGAGAAATGCACGGATAGTTAGAATAAAAATTTTCCATGGAAATTTTGAAAATGAAAAATCATTGATTTGTCTCGTAAAAAATAGTTCAAATTTATACAAATTATTTATTATATTGATTCACACTTTCTATGATTAAGAAGTTATGATTACAAAGTTAAAGTTTAAGCTATACGGGATTATCTCCAATAGTGAGATGGTTAATGATATTGTCGGTTGTCGACATGTGGCAAACATTGGATGGGTGAAGAAAGTCGTTAATTCGCAAGCATGAGTAGAAAATTCATGTAGTCTATCTTTTGCTAAGAGGGTGTAAGAGAAAACAAAATAGAAATTCAAATAACTAATACACTTTATATAACAATTGAAGATTCAAAATGGGGGTTAAAACTATTGAAATTTTGTGTAAATTTACTTTTTTTTTTTTACTAAAATCTATCCAAAATGCTTAGAACTATTGCATATTAATATATTTTGGGAGATATATATCTGCCCTCTATATTGAGATAAATCAAATTAGCACCTATAATTTAACAACTCAAACCATTCACCCCACATTTGAGAAAGTGGTTGGAAAATCCTAACTTTGAGCAAGCCTGCTTGCACATAAATTTGAAAGTCAAATAAGATGAATTCAAAGAGATAAGTTAGCAATGAGTATATATATGCACAAGTGCATGCGCATGCACACACACGTAGGGGTGTTAATTATTGACCTGGCTCGATAAACTGACCTGAGCCCGACCCGAAAAATTTGGGTTTATGTCATCCCGTTTCACAAACAGGTTGGGGTCGTGTTCAAATTTTTGACTCGTTTAAAAAATCAGTCAGGTCCGGGTCAACCCCCTAACCCAAATTTGACCAAGCTTGACTCGAGTCCCCTTTAGATCTCGCTAGTTGCACTCGCATGTAGCCTCGCTTGTGCAAGCGTAGTCCCGCACCTAGCCCTCATCCACCCCCGCGCATTCGCACACTCCTGTGCCCGAAGCCCCGCTCATGTGATGCACTGCTTGCTCTCTCAAGATTTTCGTGTCGAGTCGGGTCAACTTAGGAACTTGACGGGTCAGGTTCGGGTGTTAGTTTTTTACCTGAGTATAAAACTGGGTCGGGTTCGGGTCACTTGAATTAGACCAAGGTCAATTTCGGGCACGTCCCGATGTTAGAATAATTAAATATAATAATTATGTGAGACATCATAATAATTATTTAAGTATATATATTTAATTATATAAACTATTAAGTGGCCCACATGCTTAATTAATTAATAATTTAATTATTTATATTTAATTTCTATTGGTCAAGAAGAGAATTTGATCAATCATTTATGGACCGTTTGATCAAATAGCTCCTATGAGCGGTTATTATAACTACTCCGTAGGAAATAACTACCGGTCCTCTCTCTCTCTCATTATGAGAGTTAGTTTGCTCCATAAAGAATTAACTCATGAAAGTAGAAAGTGAAAGGGAAAAGGGAGAGAAACCGTAATTCGGAATTCAACGAATTCAATATGAATCAAGGTATGTTTTCTTCCGATTAACGTCTTGTGAAAATCATCTTGTTCAAGGTCTTGTGGTTTTAAAACTTATGTAAATTTATGTTTCGTTTCGATTTCTTTTACATAATTATGATGCAAGTTCTAGCAAGAGTTAGAGAACGATCATGTAAGAGGAGTTCTCATAAATGTAAGAGAACCATTAATGCTTACATGTGGTATCATAGCATGGTTGAAAACTTGTGATTTTCTGTTAAATGTTTTCTTTATTTTCTTCTATGTTTCTTTCTAATGAAATCGAGTTCATATAATTTGTTAACGATTTCAATTAATACAATTAATTATCAAATAATATCTTGTCACGATTTATTCATGGTAAACTAATTATATTTATATTTTATTTTTTGAAATACATTATGCTATTTGTTTTATTATAAATGGATTTGTCATATGAAAGCTATGATATAAATCCATTTTGCTTTTTAAGGATATTTTGTCCTTACATATAATTATGTACATTAAGTAATTTCCTTTATGTATTTCATTTATTTGAAATAATTATCTTCGTAATTATTTAATTTGATATTTATATCAAGCATAGTTTGTTAATCACCAAAATGGTCGAACTAGAAAGTTTCATAAATATTAATTAAATAATATTTAATTACTCGTGATTATGTGATGTTATTAAAGAAATGATATGACGATTTTATATATTTTCTTTTATCATCATGAGTAATTAAATTCAATAGCTACAAAATATTTAAGGATCACCCAAAGGTTGATTAGTCATTTTGTACTGTTGGATATAAATATAATAAATTATTATACTTAATTAAATATATTTAGTATATCCAAAGATAACAAATATATTTAATTGGAGTATGTATAATTATCAATTATGAGAATTTTAATTTGAACATCAATTATGATTATTATTGTGTATTATAGTATCACCCAAAGGAGAACTTCAATATGTATTTTATTAATTAATTGAATGTTATCTGAATCTATTTTATGCTTTTTAAATTTAATATTCAAATCATCAATATGAGAGTTGTATTTTATTTTTGCAACATCTAATTCTGTTATTCTTTATTCACAAGTTTCATCTATTATAAAGTTTAATGTGCTTAATTATTCTGAATGGAGTAAATAAATTCAGTTATATTTAGGAGTTTTGGATATGAATTTTACACTACTTAATGATAAGCCTGCTGCTCTTACTGATACAAGCAATGTTGAATAAAGATCTTTTCATGAAGTTTGGGAAGGATCAAATAGACTTAGCCTAATATTTATGCGAATGACTATAGTAGATATTATTAAACTAACCATTCCAAAAATTGATAGTGCTAAAGAATTTATGAAGTCTGTAAAAAATATATCTCAATCTGAGTTTGCAGATAAGTCACATGCTGGGATATTAACGAGTATGCTAACCACCATGAAATTTGATGGTTCTCATATTATTTATGAGTACATTACTGAAATAACTAATATAGCAGCAAGATTGAATACCATGGGAATGAAAGTGAGTGAAAGTTTTCTTGTATAGTTTATTATAAGCTCATTGCCTCCTGAATATAATCCATTCCAAATTAATTATAATATAATTAAGGATAAATAGAATGTGACTGAATTATATAGCATGCTTATTCAGGAGGAATCAAGGCTTAAGAAATAAAAAATTCACTCAATTAATCTCATGGGTCAACCATATTTTAAAAGAAAATCAGAAAAGAAGAATTCAAAGGGCAATAAAGGACACATAAAGCTTAATTTGTCATATATCCAAATTTAAAATAAGGAGCCAAAGAATGATAGATGTCATTTCTATCACAAGCATGGATACTATCAGAAAGATTGCCCTAAATGTAAGGCTTGGTTTGAAAAGAAAGATAAGCCTAGTGCTTTTGTATATTTCGAATCAAATTTGACTGAAGTTTCTTATAATACTTGATGGATTAATTTTGGTTGTACCACTAATATTTCAAATGTGATGCAAGGATTTCTTACAACCCAAACCATAAAGCCAAGTGAAAAGTTTGTCTTCATAGGAAATAGAGTCAAGGCTCCAGTTCAGGCCATTTGAACATATCATTTGATTTTAGATACTGGATATCATTTAGATCTTTTTCAAACTCTTTATGTACCTTATGTTTCTAAAAATTTAGTTTCTTTATCAAAACTTGATACAGGTGGTTATTATTTTAAGTTTAGAAGTAGATGTTTTAGTTTATTTAAGTGTAATCAACTTATTGGTTCTGATGTGCTTTGTGATAGTTTATATAAATTAAGACTGGATAATTTATTTACTGAGACCTTATTAACCTTCCATCATAATGTTGAAATAAAATGTGATTTAACGAATAAAAATTCTACTTACTTTTGGCAAAAAGTTTGGGTCATATATCCAAAGAAAGAATACAAAGATTAGTGAGGAATGAAATCTTTCCTGATTTGGATTTCACTAATCTTGATATTTGTGTGAATTGTATTAAAGGAAAATTTATAAAACACACAATAAAGAAAGCAGCCACAAGAAGCACACAGCTTCTTGAAATTATACACACTGAGATATGTAGACCTTTTGATATGCCTTCCTTTAGTGGAGAAAAATATTTTATTACTTTTATTGATGATTTTTTACGTTATGATTATGTATATTTATTATATGAAAAATCTCAATCAGTAGACATCTTTGAGGTGTTTATTAATGAGATTGAAAGATAATTAGATAAGAAAGTTAAAATCATAAGGTCTGATAAATGTGATAAATTTATGGAAGGTATGATGAATCTGGACAGTGCCCTAGTCCATTTGTTAAATTCCTTGAAAGATATGACATTTATGCTCAATACATAATGCATGACACACCACAACAAAATGGTGTTGCAGAAAGACACAATCATACTTTAATGGATATGATTATATGTATGTTAAGTTACTCTTCTTTACCCTTATCATTGTGGATGCATTCTTTAAGAAATGATATGTATTTGTTAAACATGATTCCTAGTAAGGCAGTTTCAAAGACCCCTTTTGAACTGTGATCAGGAAAGAAATCCAGTTTAAGGAACCTACATGTTTGGGGTTGTCCAGTGAAAATAAAAATTTATAATCCACATGAAAAGAAATTGGATTCTAGAACAACCAGTGATTTTTTCATTGGTTATCCAAAAAAATCTAAAGGGTATATATTTTATTATCCTAATCATAGTATGAAAAATGTTGAAATTGAAAATGCTAGATTTATTGAGAATGGTGAAATTAGTGGGAGTATAGAATCTCGTGATGTAGAGGTTCAAAAAGTTAGGATACAAATTCTTTTGCCCATCACTTCTAATAAAGTTGTTATTCCTATAGTTGTTGAAAAGTTTGATAATATATAGGATGAGTAAATGAATAATAATACATCCCAAAATAAAGTTGTCATCAATGAACCTATAGTTGATGAACCACAAGAAGTAGCATTAAGAAGATCTACTAGAGTTAAAAGATCTATTATTTTGAATAATTATATGGTTTATCTACAAGAGTCAGATTTTGACTTAGAAATTAATGATGATCCAATTTCATTTTCATAAGTCATAGAAAGTTTGAATTCTAATAAGTGGTTAGATGCTATGAAAGAATAGTTAAAATTAATGGATCATAATAAAGTCTAGGGCATCATTGAATTACCTAAAGGTTCCCAAAGAGTTGGGTGTAAGTGGGTTTTTAAGACCAAGCACGACTCTAAAGGCAATATTGAACGGTATAAAGCTAGACTTGTTGCCAAAGGTTTTACTCAGAAAGATGGTATTGACTATAAAGAGACCTTCTCTTCAGTTTCTAAGAAGGACTCATTAAGAATTATTATGCTGATAGTAGCTCATTATGATTTAGAGTTATATCAAATGAATGTGAAAACAGTCTTTTTAAATGGGGATTTAGAGGAAGAAGTTTACTTGGATCAACCTGAGGATTTTTCAGTTGAAGGAAAGGAACACATGGTGTGTAAACTTAAGAAGTCAATATACGAACTTAAATAAGCTTTCCGACAATGGTATTTTAAGTTTAACAATACTATCACTTTCTTTGGATTTAAAAAAATCACTGTTGATCGGTGTATATATCTAAAGGTCAGTGGGAGCAAGTTTATAATTTTGATTTTGTATGTTGATGACATTTTGCTTGCTACTAATAATCTTAATTTATTACATGAAACTAAAAAATTTCTCTCAAATAACTTTAAAATGAAAGATATGGGTGAGGCATCATATAAAATAGGAATTGAAATATTCTGTGATAGATATAAGGAATATTATGATTGTCTCAGAAAGTCTATATTAATAAAGTTCTTGAGAGATTTAAGATGGAGAAATGCCTAATAAGTATTATTCTAATTTAGAAAGGAGATAAATTGAGCCTTCTGTAATGCCCAAAGAATGAATTGGAACATAAAAAAATGAACAAATTCCTTATGCATCTATTGTTGGAAGTTTATTGTATGCTCAGATTGTACTAGGTCAGATATTAATTTTGATGTTGAAATGTTGGGTATATATCAAACTAATTCAGAACTTGATCATTGGAAAGCTGCAAAGAAAGTTTTACGATATCAACAAAGAACAAAAGAATACATGCTCACTTTTAGAAGATCTGATCATCTTGAGGTGATAAGATATTCAGATTCAGATTTTGCTGAATTTCTGGATTCCAAAAAATCCACATTTGGCTATGTGTTTCATTTAAGTGGAGGAGCAATATCTTGGAAGAGTGCGAAGCAATCTGTCATTGTTGTATCCACAATGAAAACTGAGTTTGTAGCATGTTTTGAGGCCACAATTCAAGGATTATGATTGCAAAATTTTATTTCAGGACTTAGAGTTATTGACAGTATTGTCAAGCTACTGAAAGTTTATTGTGATAATATCGCAGCAGTTTTCTTTTCTAAGAACGACAAGTATTTAAAAGATGCTAAACATATAGAGTTGAAATACTTTGCCGTTAAGAAAAAAGTTCAAAAATAAAGAGTATCATTTGAGCACATTAGCACCAATTTTATAATTGAGGATCCATTAACCAAAGGGTTGCCACCGAAGACATTTCATGAACATGTTACTAGGATGGGCATTACTGAAAATCTTTATTAAGTCTATGTTTATTTGCTCTTTATGTCTTTTGATACTTTTAGCTCTTTTATTTAATTTCTGATAATTAATGTATCTTGTTTATTATGTTGTGTATACATGAATATTTATATGAATATTGACAGGATTTGTCTTTTATAAAGACATTATTATTGGACAATTATGAGTATGTATTATTATGCTAAGTATAAGATTAGTATCGTGATACATAGAAGAGAATGCATCGAATTAATGATGTATGACTGTCATGATCTATATTAATTTTATACTTAATAATGAGTTCATGATTTGATCAATTTAAAGAAAGAGGATTTACATATTGCGCTTTATGTTTATAATTATTAAATTATAAATTAATTATAACATATGAGCCAAGTGAGAGAATGTTAGAATAATTAAATATAATAATTATACGAGACGTCGCAATAATTATTTAAGTATATATATTTAATTATATAAACTATTAAGTGACCCACATACTTAATTAATTAATGATTTAATTATTTATATTTAATTCCCATTGGTCAAAAAGAGAATTTGATCAATCGTTTATGGACTGTTTGATCAAATAACTCATATGAGTGGTTATTATAACTACTCCACAAGAAATAACTACCGGTCATCTCTCTCTCTCAGAGAGTTAGTTTGCTCCATAAAGAATTAACTCATGAAAGTTGAAAGTGAAAGGGAAAAGGGAGAGAAACCGTAGTTTGAAATTCAACGAATTCAACATGAATTAAGGTATGTTTTCTTCCGATTAAAGTCTTGTGAAAATCATCTTGTTCAAGGTCTTGTGGTTTTAAAACTTATATAAATTTATATTTCGTTTCGATTTCTTTTACATAATTATGATGCAAGTTCTTGCAAAAATTAGAGAATTTGATCATGTAAGAGAAGTTCTCGCAAATATAAGAGAACCATTAATGCTTACACCCAAATACCTATTTTGACACCCTTACACAAACGTGCGTGCATATATGTGTACACGCACTCATATGTATTTACGATGGATTAATCAAATCATTTCCAAATCTTGAAACTTAATTAAATATATTGTTGGCCGTTGCAAGGCTATAAGTTGTTGAGGATCCATTTTAAGTAGTTTAACTTTATTCGGCTCTTATTATATAGTGACTACCAAACTAGTTCCCTAGAACTTTTACTCAACTTAGCTATTCATAAAAAGAGCTCAACAACTCGTGTAAAAGAACTTATCAACAAAACTCACCACGTCATCACACAAACAGAGCTCATTGAGGGGATCCGATCTCAATCAGATAGCTACAGCAACTACGGGCCACACTTACTCCAACTACTATTAAAATTGGTGCCTGAATATGATATCAAATTTAGATTTTAGGATAAAAACATTAATCAAAATATTTTATTTTCTCTCTATCCTCATTTGGCTATAGGTAATTTTTCTTTTTGAGCCCTAACATGCAACAAAATCCGTCATAAATTTTTGCAAATGGGTCGGTTTTTCGAACCTGAACCCGACCTGACCCGAATGACCAGGTGCCAACAAAAAATTGCTAGTTTTTGGGTCCAAAAATGGGTCAATGTCCGCTTTTCGGGTCAGGAACGGGTCAATCTCGAGTTGTCGGGTCAAAATGGGTTTTCGGATAAAAACGGGTCAATTTCGGGTCAACCCGAATCCGATTCTATTTTTGAAATGGGTTGAATTGTTGAACCCGAATCCGACCCGTTTCAGGTTCAGGTCAACCCAAATCCTAAATTTTCGGGCCGGATTCGGGTCGGATTTTCGGGTGGTCCAATATTGACATCCCTACTTTCATATATGTATATATAAAAGTCACGGCAAAATAAAATAAAATAAAATAATTCTTAAGCGAGCAAGTTGCCCACTATAAAATAGAAGAGATTAAAAAAAAATTATGGGACTATTAGTTTGATCCTACTAACTACTAAGATTTCATTTAATTCTTCCTCTCCTTCTATAAAAGATAGTTTTAGAAATAATATTTAAAGGAATAAAATTTTTTAATGGAGAAGCAAATATCAAAAAATTTCTCAAAACAATAGAAAAATAAAATCCCTAAAAACATTTCTACAAAAGCATCAAACCCAAACATCGATCAAAAAATGATTTTGACGTTTAGAAATAGAAAAGAAAAAAAAAATGCCAAAACAAATGAGGCAAATAATCACCCGCGGACAACTTATTCCGTTTTAAAAGTTACCCTGCGCCAAGAATCTCAAATCTCAATCATCCAACGTGTAGGTCCTGTAGCAATAATGCGTAAAGCAAGATATTTTGACTTGTCAAAGCCCGGCATGTTATACTCAAGTCAGCATGGATTTATCCGAAGTCCTTTTTATTTCATTTTTAAATAATATAATTTTATATTCTTGGATTTTGAAAATTTTCACATTCTTAAATAAAAAATGGTAATAAATCATTAGAATCTTCATATTTATATTCAATAATTATGAAAATAGTTTTATAATAATTATTATTTTGCTCCTAATTTAAGGTCATATCAATATAATATGTCACTATTTATTAGGATAAGTTTTTTAGTATACATAAGAAAATTCTGAATTAGAATATTTTTATCAAATTTGATTTAGGTTAAATTTATAACTATTAGATATATATATATATATATATATATATATATATATATAAATTATTTTCTGATGTCACAATCTCTTTGCATTTGATTTTTCTTAAAGATTCAAATGTCACAACATTCAGTCTAATATTCACTTAATATAACAGAGGCCTATCAATTCATATTGATTTTTTTTTTCATATCAATTCATTTTGGTTAAGCTTATCTCCTCTATGAAATTTGACTTGTTGACTCATACTATGAGTGACACCAATAGACTTGACCCTTCGTATTGAACTTAGATTTGAAGCTTTTGTAATTCAAAAATTGACAGTTAGACTTGACAATAATCAATATTTAGGTTTCATTTGAGGTAATTTTCTAATTGTTTTCTAAATAGTTTTTAGTAAAAAATAAATTCTACTAAAAAGTTACTTTATGAAACAATACAAAAGCTGTCTGAAAGGAAGCCTCAAAATTATTATGTGCGGAGTTCAGACGTAGCACTGTGTCCAGCCTCCAATAAAATCGCGACACCTGGATTATACATGTGTATATTCATTTCCATTTCGCATTTAGTTTTTTTCTTGCTAGCCCGACTGACACGGCCTAGAAATTGCCTGTTCAAATATTATGGTTTAGGATTTGCGCTCTTTTTTTAAATGAAATGCCGCGAAAATTCCATAATTTTTAGGATTTGAGCTAAATAAACTTTTTATAGCTGCTAAGACAGAAGAAATGAGGAAAAGCCAATGAAGATGAAGACTGGTTCAGAGGAGGAAAAGCCGATGAAGATGAAGATTGGTTTGAAGGAGGAAAAGCTGACGAAGATGAAGATTGATTTGGAGGAAAAGCCGATGAAAAAAGAGCGTCAATCCTAAATCCTAATATTTGAACAGGTAATTTCTTGGCTGGGTTGATCGGGCTGGCAAGAAAAAAACTAAATGCAAAATAGAAATGAATATACACATGTACAATCTAGGTGTCGCAATTTTATTAGAGTCCGGACACAGAGTTACGTCCGGACTCCGCACATAATAATTTCTCCAATCATTGAGAGAATAGATGGATATTTGTTCATATAATATTGAGCATATTCAAATATAATTTAATATTTTTTATAGATTACATATCAAATATTTAATAATTTTTATAAACTTTAAGCAATTGTTTAAACATTATAACGCTACTCTATCAGCGAGCAAATTTTTATGAATAGTGACAACGTGCCAATGCAATGGACAAACCCAAACAATCCTTAAAAAAGTGTTACTTGTGACGGGTACGAAAAGATAAAAACAAAAAAATATGTGAAAAAGAAAAACTATTGAAGGCTTTAGGGTTAGGCCATTATGCTTTAAAAAAAAAAAAGAAAAACATTTTATGCTTTTTTAATGATTGATCGCTAGTAAAAACTCTGAGAAAATATAGGGCAGAAGTTTTTATAAACAATTATTGTAAACATGTTTGGAAGGAAGTTTTTATTTTCATGAGAGAAACAGTGACCTTATTTTCATAAAGATAAATAACAATTAACACCGTTAAATTAAATAAAGGAAATTATCTTTTGTCAAAATATTAAGATCAAATTTTAGTTAAGACGAGTTTTAAAATTTTCAAGTTATTTTGAGATGTATGCTATATATAAATAATCAAGTAATTATTATATTGTATTATTTCAGAACAAATTTTAATGTCTCAAAATTCATCCTGGTCGCATCCTAGAATATTCGCGGCGATAGAGAAATATAAAAATTAGCGTCTTAATTTTGTACGAAGATCCAGCACGCATATAAATAAAATAGAGAGAATGCAGCATTTATAAGAGACATCAAGATTTTTAGATTTTTACGTGGAAAATCCTAAAAAAGGGAAAAAACACGGGCTTGGCCCAATTTGAATGAATCCATTAGTATTTGCAGTCGATTATAAATGAAGCGCTTCCTTGGGGGAAGGCCTTGGCTTGATATATACATCTTATAAATTGTATTGCATGAGCACACCTGAAATAATCATTATTGATATGTTTGCTTGGTTGGCAAGACTATAGTCGGCGGGCGATAGAGGTCAGAAATATCGTACTAGGATGTTAGTGGTCGGAAGGATCGTAATCAACAAGCGACAGAGGTCAAAAGGACCGTTGTTAGCGGGCGACGGATGTTGAAAGTCCGGTGACGGGTGAAAGTCTGGCGTCGAGCAGAAGTCCGGTGCTGAGCAGAAATCAGGCGACGGGCGAAGTCCTACGTTGGGTAGACGTCCGATGAAAGTCCGGCGATAGGTGGAAGTTCAACGTCAGGCAAAAGTCCGACGTCGAGCAAAAGTTCGACGTCAAGCAGAACTCCGATGTTGGATGGAAATTCGGCGACGGGCGAAAGTCCTGCGTCGGGTAGAAGTCCTACTTCAGGTAGAAATCCGACGACGAGTGAAAGTCCGGCTTCGAGTAGAAATTTGGCGACGGGCCCAGTTGGTGGCCTTGTAGAAATTCGACGTTAGTTGGTGGCTGGGTAGAAATCTGGCATTAGTCGACGGTCGGGCAGCACTTCGACATTAGTCGGCTATCGGGCAGAACTTCAGCGTCGATTGGCTGCCGGGTGGAAGTCTGGCGGTGGTCGAGGAGGAGTCTGGTGGTAAGAGAGCTCTCTTCCTTCTCTTCCTTCTCTTCTTCCTTCCTTGCATGGGTCGCTCCTTCCTCCTCCTTCCATGAGGAATGAGGGGTCTATTTATAGTTTTCTAAGAGTGGCATGACCAATAAATAGGAGGAAGATTAAGGATAAATTTGGAGTGGTTTGAATGGACAGTTGATGTTGAATCCTTGATCATGGACCGTTTATTTGGCATTTAAATATCTTAACGTTATTAAAATTCAACGATCTTGGGCTCGTTGGATTCATCTCGTCGAGCCGCTCGATTCGATTATAACCATGTCATGTTTGGAAACCGTTTGGTATTCCAAATTATGGATTGAACTTTTCAAATGTGCTTCGGGTCTTTGATTTGAATTCATTTGGGCTTGGATTGAGTTGAATTTGGTGTTGTTGGGTTCGTATTTCCAAGACGTTCAGTTTGACTATAAGTATACTGAAATCGGAGTTTAAATGGTCTCCAATTTAATTTTTAAAGTTTCTAACTTAATTTTGCTTTGAGATTCACGCTCGATCAAGATAATTTTTTGATGATATATCAATCCTGAAAGCAGATTTATGAAGTATGAGCTAAGTAATTGATCACAAACACACAAGGGCGGATCTACTAAGAGCCTAAGGGGGGCAATTGCCCCCCCTCAAAAAATTTTAAAAAAAATTATTATAGAATATTTTAGGTAATTTATGCCCCGCTATCTATTTTTTAGTCGTTATTACAAGGGTTTTTAGGCAATTGCCCCCCTTAAAAGTTTTGAAATACTATAATCTTTAGGCAATTGCCCCAAGCATAATTAAACACGTTGTATAGAGGTGTTATTATTAGGGAAAGATTAACCAAATACAAAGAGAAATAGTAAAGACAATCCAAAAATATCCTTTCACAAGTCGAACCCCGCCAGGGGGCGCTGCCCCCTTGGACCCCCGACATATCTGTGAAATCTCTATACTTTTACTTATAAGTTTGTCCCCCCTGAAAATTAAGGCTGGTTCCGCCCCTACAAACACATTGAATGTTTAGGGTACCTTACCCCTAAACAACAATATTGGCCCGTTTAAGATGTCGTTTGGGATAATTTTTTTATTGTTTTTTAAAACATCTTTTTAGCATAATTTTTTTTTTGAAATCAATGAAAAAGAAGTGGCTAAAAGCTGTCCTAAACAATGTTTAGTTTGGGATAGTTTTTTTTTTCTACTTCTTAAAACAGCTTTTTAGTACAAAAATTAAATTTTTTGTACTGTGAAGCTATTTTAAGAGGAAGTAAAAAAGCCGTTCCAAACGAAGTCTAAATCTTCTAAAAAAATTTTGTACTAAAAAGCTCCTGTAAGAAGCACTTAGAAAGCCGTCTCGAACGAAATCAAAAATTTGAAATATAAGAGATGTTCGATGAATACAATAATTTTTTTTAGTTTATTATGGTATATTTTAAATGCCTTGAAATTTGGAAATTGAGGTCAATTGCTGGCAATAGAAAATAGGAATTGAAATCCTTAAAATTTGAGCGATTTACAAATACAAGAAAAAATATAAATCTGTCTTTTTTTTTTGCTTCAAATAAAACATCAAAAAAATTGAATTAAAAAAAAAAACTTTTAATACTTCAAATGGCCCTGAAAAGTTATAAATTAATTTAATTTGTTCACATAAAAAATAATTACATTGATGAGTCATTATCTGGTAACTACCAACTTAAACATTAATTAGAAAAATTTTATGACATCTTTATACTATTAAAAAAACTAAAAAATTATTATAAAAATTTATATTCCATTAGTTTTAAAATGAATTCAATGATTTTCAAGCTAAATAAATCTCATCAAAAATATTCTGACAAATTTTCTGCTTTAATTTTCTTTTATGGATATGAGATTCTAAGCACAATAATTTTAGCTGAATTTTTGTTGATTAGGAGCTTTGGCTATCAATCAAAAGGTCTTGAATTCGAGTTTTATATATATGATGTATGTGTGAGTTTATTTTAATTGGCCTAAATGTCCAAAAAAAAAAAAAAACTTTAGCTGAATTGCCATTGCCATTGTCATTTTTATTAAAAAGCACATTTTGAATTTCAAGCTCAATCCTCCCATTTGTAAAATAATTTGAACGGTCAATTGAACTACCCGTAGAACTATCATTTTGTAGCGGATGCGCTATTGTGACTTTTAATATTTGTCATTGCCGGCCCACTTCTTCCATCTTGAAAATGAGATTGCCGGCCCACTTATTTCATCTTCTAAATGGGCCTAAAAAGAACAAAAAATCTTTTTAAGGAGGAGAGAAAGCCCAGGCCTGAGATGTGTAGCCTTCTCTAATTAAAGCATTTGTTATCTGATAAAACAAGCAAAAAATAATTGATCAATCTTGAGTGAATATATGGATGAATTTAAAATTAAATTTTTATCTACAGAAATTTTTTGTTTGATCATTTCGATAATCAAATTATTTTTATAAAATAAAATAAAATCAAGTATCTTCAAAGCAAGCAGTGGCACAGATGCTTCGCTTGAATTAAAATAAAATAAACTCAATCGATCAGTTCAGACCAAATTGATATCTCCTTTGTTAACTTTTTTTTTCAATAATTTATAAAGGGCTTTTTGGTTGCTGAAAAATAAATTGAGTTTAAATAAAATTCTTTGGAGTTGTTTGGATGATTGTAAAAGGAATACATGAGATTATTTTTTTATTTGATTTGAAATAAAATGAATGTAATGTAAAGTATAAAAAGGTAGTGGTCAACGGTGGTGGTGGCCGGCAATGGGGGTGGCTGGTGGTGGGGGGTGGCAACTGGTGGTGGTGGTCGTCACTGGAGGGTGGCCGGAGGCACTGGTGGCTGGTGGTTGGCAGCTTCCGGTGGCGGTGGTGGTCGGCGGTGGCCAACAGCTATAGGTGGTGGCCGGTAGTGGTGGTCAATGGTCAATGGCAAGCGTGTGGCGGCGACATGTCGAGGCAGTTGCAATGAATTTTCGGTGTTTGAAAATGTCTCAAATTGAAGAAATTTCATAACACAATTAGTTGTTGGTGAGAAAAAATTATAAGATGAGGGTAATTTATAATTAAGATTTTATTTGAGATTGTTTTTTTATTACTTCTTAAATACTTTTTTGGCACAAAAATTTTAAAACAGTAAAAAAGTCATTCCTAACAAAGCCGAAGTAATTAAATTTGCATATTACATTTATTTTAAAACAAATCTTTTTTTGCTTTCAGGAGAAATTGAGAGAGAAAATATAAGAGTTACAAGAAATCCCAATGAAGGAAAAATAAACGACAAGAAAAAATTCTCCTCTCAACTAAATCAAAATAAGGAATCCTTTGACAAATAACTTTACAAAAAATAACTTTCTCGCTGATTAATTTTTTATATGTGAATCACAATTTTGTTTGATTATTATTTTCTTATTATTTTATTATCATTTTTTTAAAAAATTTCATCATGAAAATTAAGTTTTTACAATCAAAATATCAAAATTATTTTCCTCATAATAACTTCAAAACTAATTTTATAAAAAATTGCAATAGTTTCAAATAAATCTTAAGCCAACTAAAAATACTTCTTAAAATTACATTTGACTCATAATTTTACAAAAAGAGCATTCATTTAATTCGTTAATTTACACTAAAATGATGAAAGCATATTAATCTGAGCCCGATATGAAAAATTTATCTCGTTTATTATTATTATTATTATTATTATTTTATTTATATAGCATCTGTTTACTTGTAGATTATCTTTTTTTATTTTTGGGGAACTAGAGTATCTATCCGCTGCCACCTTCAAAGGAAGAGCATGACGGTATAACTAATCCCTCGGTGGGCCTACCAACAACCAACCCCACAGGTGCAAAGCCACACAATTATTTTCTCCTCATTTAAGGAGTCGTGCCGCATGAGAGAGAAATTGAATATGAGTTGGGGGTTCCCAACCATGCTCGCCCACCAACTCAGCTAAGTCCGATGGGGTACTCCCAGATTATCTAAAAAACTAGATGCCCAAAACAGCTTGGCTTTGACTCAATAACTGCTAATGTCCTATATAAGACAACTGTTAACAGAGATTTTCTTATCTCGTTTATTAAATAAGAGATCATGCAATCATGTTCATAAGAACTCAATATATAAACATTAACTGATGTGAAGTTCATTAATTCGTGCATTATTTTTATCATTAAAAACCATTAAATATATTGACAAAAGTATAGAAAATTTCCTTTCTTATTAAAAGTCTGGAAATTGTTCATATTTAGCTAAAGATATATTTATAACTCATATGGCCCAACAGAGCCTGAAGAATTTGGCCCAATTGCAAGCTTATAACCCTACAAAATAAAGCAAACGATGTATGAACAAAATAAAATAAAAATAATTTAAAAAAAAAATATTTTAGACTTACAAGTTACAACAGCACTATCTAACAGTAAAGTATTCATAATTATTCCGGAAAAATGGGCATGATTCAATAACATAGTAGTGCGACAAAAGTTGGAGGGGTCATAGTTGGGCGATGGAGGTTGCAGCGATCGTAGCCGTGTGACGGAGGTCGAAGGGACTATAGTTTGGGAGATGGTATTCAAAGGGAACATAGGTGGGTGGCAATGGTCAGAGGGATGGTAGACGAGCAATTGAGGTTGAAGGGACCGTAGTCAAGCGACGGTGGTCGAAGAGAATGTAGTCGCACGACAGTAGTCCAAGGGTCTTAGTCGGCGGGCGACGGAGGTCGGAAGGACTATAGTCAGGCGACGATGGTTGGAGTGACCATTGTCGGGCGACAGTTGTCCAAGGACCATAGTTGGTGGGTGACGGCGGTCCAAGAATCGTAG
The DNA here is from genome assembly GCA_019925795.1 of Dendrobium chrysotoxum. Taxonomy (NCBI): domain Eukaryota; kingdom Viridiplantae; phylum Streptophyta; class Magnoliopsida; order Asparagales; family Orchidaceae; genus Dendrobium; species Dendrobium chrysotoxum. The sequence goes on from CM034313.1 coordinate 80,376,522, forward strand.
TTGACTGACGATAGAGGTTTGAGGGACCATAGTCGATAGTTGACGGAGGTCGAAGGAATGGTAATCAGATGACCAAGGGAACGTAGTTGGACGATGGAAGTTCGGGGGACCATAGTCGAGCGAAGAAGGCTAGAAGGATCATAGTTGGCTTGACAGAGATATAATTATTAGAGCAGACCAGAGTAATTCCAACATATTGTTATTCAGAGCCAACACATAATAGAATAATCTAGGACAGAGATATAATTCCTAGAGCAGAGCATATTATTTCCAACACAGAGTTATTTAGATCCAACATAGAACAGAGTAATCCAGGATAGAGATATAATTGACAGAACAAAGCAGATTATTTCTAGCACAAAGTTATTCAGAGCCAATATAAAATGTTTTTACATTTCATATCATGTATATTATAATAACATATATCTTATACATGCATATCATATGCATGTATCATAACATGTAACTTTATCTAGTATAGTCACCAGTATGCATGTATTATGCTAAAATGTGATGTAGGCTATCGATTGAGGAATGCAAGGAACAGCCAAACGAATGAAACAGTGAACATGATAATCGAATAGAACTAGGGAAAATAGTATATTGTATTCTTCCTTTCTATGCTTTCATCAATACAACTATATAAGCCTCCACTGCTTAAAAACTAGAAGTGGAAAAAACTAACAAAAGCAAAAGTTGTACTAGCATATAACGAAAAGGGAAATTAAAGCAATGGGAACTAAACTATTAGAGCAGGAACTAAAAGTGCAATAGCATAATAGAGGGTATGATATTCCCTTATCTTATAATGTACTGCATCAGTTCTCCCCCAACGGAAAAAACTCTGCTTTCTCGACAAAGGTTGAAACAGGAGCGTCGTCGGCTAGATAATACGGATGAAGATCTGCTACATTGAAGGTGGAAGCTGTACCAAAATCAGTAGGTAGGTCGATGATATAATCATTGTTATTAATATTTTCAATATGGGAAATGGGCCAACTTTCCGGCAATCCAATTTGGAGTATACTCCAGGAGGTAGTCGCTCTCGGCGGAGATGCACCATGACCAAGTCACCTGGTTCAAAATCCTCTCCCGCTGGTGAGAATCAGCAACAGCTTTATAATTTTCATTAGAAGAGATGAGTTTGAGGCAAACATCTTGAAGCATTTTTGTAAATTGATCAACTACTTGAGCTGCACTGTAGCTATTGCACTTAGGTAGAACAGCAACATCGGCGATGTGATTGGGGACCTTTGTGTACACAACACGGAATGGCGATGTACCTGTTGATCTGTTTGGCATACTATTATAGGAAAATTTCGCTTGGCTTAATATTTCATCCCAAAGTTTGGGGCGCTCTTGAACCAAACACCTCAACATATTCCCTAGTGTACGGTTTACCACCTTAGTTTGCCCATCAGTTTGCGGGTGGTAGGCAGAGCTCAAGTTGATGTCTGTTTTAAGCCGCTTCCACAATTCTCGCCAGAAATGGCTAACAAATTTAACATCGCGGTCTGAAGTTAAGCTGCGAGGAATGCCATGTAAACGAATAATTTCATTGAAAAACAAGCGAGCGATGTTAAGGGCGTCAAATGTTTTCTTGCAAGCAATAAAATACGTCATTTTGGAGAATCTATCTACCACAACCATGATAAAGTCGTTACCTCATTTTGTTCACGGCAAACCAAGAACAAAATCAAGACTAAGATCCTCCCATATTGTATCAGGCACAGGTAAAGGTAAGTACAAACCTATGTTTTGACCTTTGCATTTATACGACTGGCACACGGAACACCGCTAAATAAATTTGGTGAAATCCCGGCACAAATGTGGCCAGAAAGAACCGGAGTTGTAGCTGCCAGGCCTCCATAGTGCAGTTCACAGATCAGCTGCTGCCGCCATGAGGAATCCAGTATGCATAGAGCATTCTATTTAAACAAATATCCATGTCTCAAGGAGAACTGTCCAATAGAATTCTGTTCTAAGCAATCAGCCCATATTTGTTTAAAGTCTTTATCAGAATGGTACAAGTCTTTAATACATTGAAGACTAGTGATCTCAGTGTTTAATTACAATAATAAGGTGGATTGCCTGCTCAAGGCGTCCGCAACTCTGTTTTCAGAACCAGACTTATATTTTAAAACAAAGGTGAATTTCTATAAGAATAATATCCATCGAGCATGCATGCGATTGAGTGTTTTCTGATTGTTAATATACTGTAAAGCTTTATGATCACTGTGGAGTATAAAATCTTGATGTAAAAAATAATATTCCCATTGTTTGAGAGCGCGGACTACAACGTATAGTTCTTGCTCATAGACGCTCCATTTATGACGTGCCGGACACAGCTTTTCACTGAAATATTCAACAGGCTTTTCATGTTGCATAAGGACAACGCTGATTCCTGTAGCCGAAGCATCAATTTCAACAATGAAAGGTTTCTCAAAATCTGGTTATGCCAAAACTGGGGCTGATGTAAGAGCAGTTTTGACAGCATCAAAACTACTTTGTTGAGAGTCCATCCACAGGAATTATTTGGATTTCAAGTAGTCGGTTAGCGATGCTACTAGTATACTGAATCCTCGTATAAAGTGACGGTAAAAAATGCTAATCCATGAAAACTTTGCACATCAAAAAAGGACTGAGGTGTAGGCCATTCAGTATTTGCTCTAACCTTCTGAGGGTCCACCCGTACTCCCTCTACTGTAATGATAAAGCCCAAGAAATAAGCAGTGTCGGTGGCGAATTCACACTTGGGTAAGTTTAAGTATAACTTATTATGCTGCAGCACCTCAAAAACCTGATATAGATGTTGCAAATGGTCTGTTAGGAACTTGCTAAAAATTAAGATGTCATCAAAATAGACTATGCAAAATTTATTCAAATATGGCTTCAAAATTTCATTCATGAGCTTCATGAATGTGGATGGAGCATTGTAGAGTCCGAAGGGCATGACTTTCCACTCGTGCAAGCCTTGACAAGTCTTGAAAGCAATCTTCCACTCGTCACTAGAACGGATTTGAATCTGGTGATAGCCACTGCATAGGTCTAGCTTGGAGAAGACAGCCGATCCCGAGAGCTTCTCTAATAACTCATCAATCCGAGGAATGAGAAATCTGAATTTAATTGTAATTTTATTGATAGCTCTGCTGTCCATACACATCCGCGATGTTCCATCTTTTTTTTTTGTACTAAAAACGTGGGACCTGCAAATGGGCTCACACTGGGTTGAATCAGTTGTTTATCCAGTAACTCATCCACCAGTTGTTAAAGAGTCAAATGGTCTTTCAAACTCAATTTGTAGTGCGGCAAATTGGGAAGAGTGGCCCCCGGAATGAAATCAATTTGATGTTGCAGAGCACAGAAGGGTGGCAGAGGCGGGCAAGGCTTCAGGGCCAATTTCTACAAACTGTTTCAGCAACTCTTGTACCTCAGCGGGTATGTTACTAGGGAAATTTCGAGGACATTGCTCCTTGATGACCAGAGCTAGCATCACAGAATTTTCCTTGCTGGAGTGTAAGAGGGTTGGGCCCGAGACCATGTTTATTATGACAGTCTTGTTCTTTGGAGGTTCCCTACAATCAGTTGGGTATGGAAGTAGCTTAACCCTCCTTCCCTTCCAATCAAAAGAATAAGAGTTCAATCTTCCGTCATAAAGGGCTCTGACATCAAATTGCCAAGGCTGACCAAGGATAATATGGCACACATCCATATCCAAAATATCACAAGATACATCACACACATAGCGCTTCCCGATTGAAAATGTGACTTGACACATCTCGGATACCACGATTTCCATTTCCTTCTTCACCCAACTGATTTTATAAGGCGGAGGACTTTTGGTGGTCTTGAGCTATAATGCTTGTACAACCGATCGCGCAATAACATTCTCGATTCCCCGCTATCAATTAGTAAATCACACATTTTATCATTGATAGTGCATCAGGTTTTAAAAATAGCATTCCTTTGGGAATTCAGCTGTTGTCGCGGTGCCAATAAAATTTCTCCATGACACAGGCCAACGAGTCACCCACATCTGGTGTGACTTCCTCTTCCAGATCAGGCTCCTGTTCACCATCTTCCCCTTATGCGTCTTCACATTCGGTAGTAGCAAGTTGTAGTTGCTGTCTATTGGGATAGTCATTTGATTTGTGTCCTACTTGAAAACATCTGAAGCATTTAATGGTGTTTGGTCTTACATAGGGGTTCTCTCACACAGGAGCTCTCTATTTCGGTTGTGACTTCAGGTCTGCTGGTGCTCCCAGGGATGTATTTTGTGGAGGTGGTTGTGTTGCTGTAATGGGAATATGAGGACCAGCCGGTGCTTTACCAATTGACGAAGTGGGTTTCATAATTTCTGGATGAGTGTCAGCATGCTGTCACCTTGTTGAATGCGGCTTGTAACTTCTGGTTAATTGAATTTTAGCCTTCAATGCAAAATTAATTGCCTGTGAAAGGGACCAAACAGAATTCATCTCCAACTTGTCTTGTATGGGCTCTCTTAGACCTCCTATGTACCAAGCAACAAGCTGGTTGGCATTTTCATTGAGGTTATTTTGGGCGCTAAGTCGGTGGAACTCTTCAGTATATTCACTTACAGATCTATGGCCTTGAGTGCAATGTTGGTATTTGTGGTAGAGAATCTGTTCATAGTCTGTGGGTAGATACTGTGAACGAAGGAGTTGCTTCATTCAATGCCAATAGCGAACTGGGCCACGACCTTCCTGTTTACGAGTCTGAAGAAGCTGCAAACACCATGCACTTGCTCCACCTTTCAAATGACTGGCCACATAGTTAACTTGCTTGTCTGGCGTAATCTCCATATATTCAAAAAAGGTTTCTACCGATCTTTCCCAATCCAAATAGTCCTCAATGTGCAGTTGGCCATCAAAAAATGGGATGTCAAGCTTCACTCGAAATTCTCCCTGTGGACGACTATGATAATCACCTCGGCGCCTACGAGCACACTGAGCCGGTAAGTTTTCTCCCTCTGAATTGGACGACATTTCAACATTAAATTTCTTAAAGTCCTCTTCCTCCGATTCTGTAGCTTCTGAAACTATAGGAGCGCGCCTCCGCCAGTAATCTCAGTCCCGGTCGCGTCCTCCAGCGGCCATCGTGGCCTGCGTGGGCACCCTGTTGGGGCGATTTCCTCCCATCTCATTACGGATGGCTTGAAACTCCTTATGCATGTCCATAGACAACCGAAAAAGATCAGAGGTTACCTCATCCAACAGCTGATTAAGGTTGCTGTGGAGTTCCCATAAAGCATCCAAATTGCGATCGTCGTCGCCGGCCCCTCGTCTATTGCCTTCCGCCATTACCTCAGGGCATCGGGCTCTGATACCAAAACTGATGTAGGGTATCGGTTGAGGAATGCAAGGAATAGCCAAACGAATGAAACAGTGAACAAGATAACCGAATAGAACTAGGGAAAATGGTATATTGTCTTCTTCCTTTCTATGCTTTCATCAATACAACTATATAAGCCTCCACTGCTTAAAAGCTAGAAGTGAAAAAAACTAACAAAAGCAAAAGTTGTACTAGCGTATAACAGAAAGGGAAATTAAAGTAGTGGGAACTAAACTATTAGAGCAGGAACTAAAAGTACAATAGCATAATAGAGGGTATGATATTACCTTATCTTATGATGTACCACATCAAAATGCATGTTTTGCTAAATAAATAATAATCATATGCATATCATGTATCTCTTGTCTAGATTCAGTACATTTGTTTCTAACCATTTTGCTAAATATTTCCCTACTCATTTCAGATAAAATAATTTATATAAACTGATAGTCGAAATTTTCATATAAACCAATTAAAATGTTTAGAATAACGATATCTATCATATATTAAAAGTTATACAGACAAAGTTCATTATAAAGAGAGATATTACATTTTTATAAATTTTAGGAGGGAGAAAAAGAACTAAACACAAAATTATTGAAAATAGAAGTAGAGCATAGGTCACTTACAATAATAAAAAAAATTGTAATAAAAGTGACAGACGAAAAAGCCCCAGAAGATACTCCTCTCTCTCTCACTCTCTCTCCCATCTCTTCTTCTCCTTTATTTCCTTCCCCGACAAGGCAACCAAGTGACGGAGGAATGACTTGAGTGGTGAGGGAAATTTATATTAACTACATTAAAATATTATTCATTGTTTAGCACCGCAACGCCACTAATAATAGCGCTGCTACGCTGCATGTTGAATCTAGAGTCACAATAGAACATAGACTCCAAACATAGAGTCGCAACACTGATGCCCATAATTTTCATATTTTCAAATAAATTCATTTCATAAAATTTTGGGTTATTACAACAGCGCTTTAGCGCTCTAATGTATGGCGCCGCGATATAGTATACCTATAAAAAATAAAATAAAATACCTATAAAAATAAAATAAAATTTGATGCAAAACCCCAAACCCAAGCAGGGGGAACATAACTAACAGTATGTTCTGATATTTTTATTTTGATAAAATTTTGGAAGAGCTATATAAATTAAGCATTATTTTGCTTGATAGAGTTAAGGCAAGTAGAGCAAATTTGTGAGAAAAGATTCGTGAAATATTAATATTCCTGATAGAGATAAAGTAGAGCAAATTTGTTTGGGAAGATCAGTTGGAAGGATGAAAATCAGTGAGAATTAACACAAAAGATTCTATTATGTAATCTTCCATTAAACCAGGAATCACTAAATAAGCTAATAATCGAACCATCATTAATAGAAAAGGTTAGCAGATGACGCATTAATTTAAAAGGCTATAGATTGGGATTCCTTCAAATGATAAGATAAATTACCAAACTCAAAGCAAACATAACATCAAAGAGAAAAAAAAAAAGTTAGAAGTAAAAGAAAAGTTTTCATTTTTGTAAACAGTATTAGGTAAAATTAGAGGAGAGAAAACCAACTAATAGGATTGGTAGTAATCTTGTTGAAGACAATTTTGGATGGAGTCCGATCTAAGCTAATAGGATTTGAAATTCAAATCAGGAACCAATAGCTGGAATCTTCTAGCTAGCCATAGAAAGCAATTTGTATTTCCAGCCAACAAACTAATCATTAAGCATATCAATCAAGACATTATAATCTTTGACAAGAAGTCTCCAGGTTGTCAGAGGAATCCCAAGATAGTTCATGTGAAGAGAATTAAATTTGACGCTAAAAAATGCTGCAAAGAAATTTCCGTATCATTGACAGTGTCAGAGAAGCATATTTCTGACTTCGAATGGTTGGAGTGCAGACCCATTTGGCTAGCAAAATTCGGAAGGCTGTTATAAAGGTATTGAGTAGTTATATCATCAACTTGTTACAGGAGTAGGAGATCATCTGCCTCATGGCAAAGGTTTGGAGGCTGATATCTTCTCTCTTCATGGAGTTTCTTAATAGTCGGTCTCGTCCATCTCTGTTACAGGCAAGTCGGTGCAAACTATGCTGTAATGGTTATGGGGACTCGGGATGGTTCGTTAAGAATTGCAGCCTTTTCACTCTTTCACTTTCTTCCAGTAGGACTGGTTCTTTTTTGTTTAATATAGCGGTCGCCAGGAGCAGGACGAGGCGGAGGAGAGGAGATGAATTCCGGAGTATGGACCGCAGAGCAAACCATGAAAGCAGCTCCGAAGCACGATAAAGTAAGGACTTTTTTGGCAGAAATAAGAGATGGTTATTGCTTTCCTATCTGTCTTGGTGTTCTCGACCCCTAAAAGTTCAGCATTTTATTGAAATTCGATATGGGTTTGTGGTTTTCTTGTGCTTCAATTGACTGCTTTGTGTTATTGAATTCAATTCCTTCTCGAAAGTAGGTGCTGTGCTTGATTTATGGAGTGGAGGGATTTTTCTAAAGCCTTTCTCGTTCTTCCTTTTATTTTATTATTATTTTTTCACAACTGTCGGTTTCTTAGCACATCATGTTAGTGTTTCCATAATTATTTGTTTTAGAATTGTCCCATTTTCTTCTCAAGTTCCCTCTCTCTCTCTCTCTCTCTCCCTCTCTCTTTTTCGGGGAGGAAACTCTTCCATTTCAATCCAGCGTACAATGGGTTCTTCGATTTCAATCTCTTCCCATGCGGACAACGAGAGCAATTCATATCAGAAAGCAAGCGAGGTATGTTGAGAAACTCTTCATCTTCCTTCGTTAACAAGCAAACAATCTTTACTAATGCAACTTTCTCTTGTAAATCTCTTTCGGTGAAGAAGATGGAGGAGAGGAAGTCGGAGGTGTCAGATAGGTGTGAATTAAAAGATTCCTACCATGGCCCAAAACGAAGAATGTGGAGGAGGGAAAGGAAGCTAGCTCTTCTACAAGATGTATTCTTTTCTTGATTCATTCTGGCTTGCAATTCCACCCTTTTCAATATATGCGCTTCTATTTACAGTTCTCTTCCAACTAAAATAAATTGCAGGTTGATAAGCTGAGGAAGAAGCTTAAGCATGAAGAGAATGTCCACAGAGCCTTGGAGAGAGCTTTTACAAGGCCATTGGGTGCTCTTCCTCGCCTCCCTCCTTTTCTCCCTTCACAAGTAAATGCATTCAACAAGTTTACTTTGGCATTCTTTTCATGTTCAATAAAATTAACACTGAATTTCTATTCTTTACTTTATTTCAAGACCTTAGAGCTTCTTGCTGAAGTTGCTGTGTTAGAGGAGGAGGTGGTTAAGCTGGAAGCCCATGTACTGAATTTTAGGCAAGGTCTCTACCAGGAGGCCATCTACATTTCTTCAACCAAAATAAACATGGAAAATGGAGTGGATATGTGCCATGTTGGATTCCCATCACAGAATGCAAAGAATTCAGAGCAGTACAAAGCTCCCTTTCTTTTAACTGATTCTAATCCTTCAATCAGCGGCAATTCGCCTTCAATGCGGTGGTCTTCCGATGGATATCTCAACCTGTCTTCCTCTAGTCGGTTCACGAATGGAAAACAGATTCCTAAGAAACTCAATTCTTCATTTGCTGAAGACCATAGGGGAAAAGAAAATCAGTCGAGTATAAATACTGCCAAGAATGTCAAGCAATCATTTGTGAAGAAAGCTTCAGGATCAAGAATTCTGGATTCTCAGGTGAGCTAGTAGCCGTGAACCTCTTGTCAAAACTATTAATTATGGTAAATTGTACTGTTTGTGAATTTATAGCGATTTTGCTTGTTGTTTCATTCCACAGCCGGAATGCCACGAACCCGACAAGGAGAGACATGCTCCTCGCATTCAAGGTAGTTCAAATGAGAAGGCATGTGAAGAGATAAGTGATGCAAACAAGTTGTCAGAGGAGATCTTGAGATGTCTCTTAAGCATTTTTGCACAAATTAACATGCCAAAAAACATACCAGCACAGAATGAGATGTGTCGATCAGTATCAGACACTTCTGGCACTTCAAAGGATGTAGACTTTCAGGACCCTTATGGTATTTGCACAGAATTTGGATGGAGAGACATTGGCCCATACAAACATCTTCATGTTGTGGATTCAACCTCAATTGATACAAATCTAATCTCAGAATTTGCGATTCTTTCTCAAAAACTAAAGTGAGTCTTTTTTTTTTTAATGGATAAAATGATTTCTTGTCTCTTTATTTTCGTAAGAATTTTAATTCAATTTAGGCTACTACTCGGGAAGCTTGCATCTGTTTTTATCTCAGAGCTTACTCAACAGCAAAAGCTAGCATTCTGGATTAATGTCTATAATTCATGCATGATGAATGTAAGCTTATTCTTCCATATTTGTTCAATACTATTTGCTTCATCTCTGATTCCTGGCATCGATTTCTTTTTTTACATATTGCAGATTATTTCAGTTTGAACATTTATAATTTGACATAATAGTAATGCAGTTCATGAAATCCTTGTATGTTTTCCAGGCATTTCTGGAGAATGGCATACCTACCACATCAGAGATGGTAATCGCGCTGATGCCGAAGGTATCTTACCTACTTTCTCGACATATCATAGCTATTCTTGACAAAATCATTCTGTAACAACAGCTCTTTTCCTCTTGTTATTCAGGCAATAGTAAATGTTGGTGGACATTTGTTCAGTGCAATGATTATTGAGCACTTCATACTTAGATTGCCTTACTACTGGAAGCATGTGAGTGGGCCTTGTATCAGTTGCTTCAAATTTTTGTAGACTAAATTATCAAAAATGATTCCACTTTACAGACCTCACCCAAGCGATTAAAAGGCGAAGAGATGACAAGGTGGAGCATGTTTGGGTTAGATTGGCCTGAACCATTGGTCACATTTGCTCTTTCATGTGGAAGTTGGTCCTCCCCTGCGGTAAGTTGACCAAATTTAATTTGCGTTTTCTTCCATCACTATACCTTAAATTGATTCCAGAACCTTACACTGAGAAAAGTTTGTGCAATAAGACTTCTTCGGATAAGATTAAACTCATACAATACTAACTCGAAGCATTAAATTGAGATTGTCTTTATTAGAAGGCATCTAAATGCTTCCGACTCACAATTCAATCAGTGATGGTTGTAGCATGTTTTAATTTTATAATAGGTGAGAGTCTACACTGCTTCTCAAATAGAGCAGCAGCTTGAAGACAGCAAGAGGGATTACTTGCAAGCTGCGATTGGCGTTTCAATGCCGAGCCGATTGGCAATACCGAAGCTTTTGGATTGGTACCTTCTTGATTTTGCAAAAGATATGGAGTCTCTAATGGATTGGATTTGCCTGCAACTGCCAACAGAACTTAGGAATGATGCAGTTCAGTGCCTTGAAATGAGTAGGAGGAGTGCAATTCCTCAGCCAATACAAGTGCTTCCATATGAGTTCAAATTCAGATATCTTTTGGAGCCATAGCCGTCTCTCTTCACTTTGCATAATACAAATATGATTGAACATTTTCAAGCATTGTTTGGTTTTTGTTTACATGTTCATAATTAACACGGCGAAAAATTATTGGAGTCTTTGATGTGTGTGATAATTGTCTTGAGTGCTGCGTTTGTTGAGGCTATTTAATGTACAAATTTTTTTTATATTCTTGAAGTTAGTGAGCGATTCAAATTTTTTTCACTACCAAGAAGAATCACACTCTTTTATACAATCATTGAAGGATAATAATAAACTTGTAATATCTATCCTCTAACATTTCAATCATGTTTTTATGATAATAAAGATATTTGAATTTGTTTGACTGATATTTAGCAGCTTCTTGCCTGAAAATAATTTTTTTTGAATACTCAGACTATTTAAGATAAATTCATACACATTATATACGCAAGACTCAAATACATCATGTTTTTGTGCGGTGGAGCCTGGGACGATGATGTCCGCAAGTTTAATGGTTATACCTTTGGATGGTCTTCGGGCAACTAGGATATTTTTCTAAAAATCTTTTTAATGACAAGTAATATCTGACTGAGTCCTGGCTCTCGGTGCCTTACGAGGACTTCTGTCCGCTCCTTCTATTGTCGTGTTTTTCCTAGTGCTGCTTATGTTTTATTTTTGATTGTTTTGAGCTCCTTTGAACTTCTCCCTCTTTTTGGCGGAGATTTTTTATTTTACTTGTAAGTTAAACTTCCGACCAACAGGTAAAGATGAGCTGCGTGAAAATGATTTCTTGATTTGCTGTGGTGTTATAGAAAATCAGTGTTACCTGGAAATTCTATCAGCATCCGTCCCTGGAGTAAAGTATAACAGCAAAAAGAAAAAAAATACTTAAAAAGAAAAAGAAAGTAGGTACCAATATTTGTTTTCATTGGATGCCATCACCATCATATGTACCAGCTACAGTTTCATCCCGTACCCTGCACGGCTAAAACAGTAAACTATATTCTATGATTTAATTATAAGATTTATACTGCAAGAGGCCTCAATGATCATTTGATGCGAATAATGAGAGCATCTTTAAAGAGTCCTCTAATTAAGAATCCTTAGATGTCTCATTTCATGCTGGCAAATGGCATAGAGAGTGGGAGAAGACCAGGCAAAGAGAAAGTATTAAGTCCCTTTCTTTATGCTGTTATGCGAGAAGGCTGGATCTTACCTGGGTGGCAACCTTTATTCTGGTTGGACAATATAGAATACATACGCATCTCATTTTAATCTGTTAATTAAAAGTTTTGTTTATTAATTAAAAAAAATTGAATTCGAGTCTTTTTTTTTTTTTTGACGAGGAACCAATCTGCTTGCAGATTATAAATTCCAGTCAACCTAGCAGGCTACCCACACCAATCAGTCCGGATCAATGCTTAAGACTTTCACTGCTGCTTATAGGAATCGAACCCGGAACCTGAACTTTGCCCAGCCGATTCTTTCTCACACACGCTAAGCAGCGATGTGTTGAATTCAAGTCTTAATAATGCTTTTAATAACTGTATCGATCAAGCTGTCCTTTTGTTGTGTAGTTCGAAATGGAAAGTGATTTAGCAAATGCCAATCTGATCCGGATAATGCTTTATGTTTAGAGCAACGGAGTGGTGGGCACGTTCTGACGGGAACAGCATGTTTTTCGTTTAAAGGGGATTTGGCTTCTTCTTTGTTACTGATGTCATTGTGACAGTTCGTTGAGGTTAGACGGAAAAACTATGCGAAACCAATTTTATTATTTTTCTAAGCACTACTCTTCAAGAAAACACATAAATCGTGGTTGTTGATGAGGGGATTGGAGACAGAAGGGAAGGAAATCGACAAAATTAGCCTCTAACCGCTCACTTGTGTAGTTATATATATATAATTAAATGACAACAACAATAATAATAAAAATAAAATAAAATAAAATAAAAATAATAACAACATCAATAGTAATAGTAATAAAATAATTTTTTTTAAAATTTAACCAACATAATTCTATCAAATTTATAAGACGAAAATTTTATTATTTATTTCCGAAGAGGAAATGTTCGAAACTCTGGATGGATGGACAAACAATGCGAGATGGATCATATTAGAGCAAAAAATTATTTTTGAGGGAGGACAGAATTCTAAAATTATTGCTCCTTTTATACACTAAAATTTTTTTTTTTTTAGGGTGGAAATTTGCCCACCCTCACATGTATGGGGATCCGCTCATGATTCGAGTAAGATAATTTTTGAGTCATATGAACTTTTGAAAATTATGAGAAATCAATTTTTTTACTTTTTACCTGGATGTCAATGTTATTTTTATGAGAAAAGTATTGACTGATCAGTGAGTTAAATTAAAATGACTTTATTTTTCCTTAGTGGTGATTTGGATGGTCTGATTCTCATAACTCGCACAAGATACCTAATCAAGAAGAGGGAATGACTCAATTACAAAATGCTTGAAAATTGTGGCATCTTAGATCATAATCATAATTTTTATTTGACCATTGTTTTCAATAAATTTTTGTACTTAAAAGCGACTTTCTTGTAGTTTTCAAAAAAATTTTACAATCACCTTGTAAAAAACTACCGCCATCTGAGGCAGACCCTTAATAATGAGGGAATGACGCTATTAAAAATTCAGCTTAATCAAGGCTTCATATGGAATAACTTTTGATCATAATTTTTACACTACTTTCAAGACATTTGTATTAGGAAGTTATTGTAGAAAATATAAGAAATTTATCCCAATAAAGCCTAACACAATGAAATAACATGACCTAATAATTTAAGCCTTATAAGATTTATTTCAGTTGTATGAGAATTGTTAGAAACTTTCGTGTGGAGATTAGAGAATAATTAGACGCTCTTAACGACGTCTGTTGGGAAGTTATGTAGTATGAAAAATTAACACTAGCAGCCATAACGGGAGAAGTCGTGTGTGTATATATATATATATATATATATATATATATATATATATGGTTATATATGGTTCAAAATTGTTAGCCAGGAAAACCTCCTTGCTATGATAAGTCCCTCTCCAAGGAAAAGTTTGTGCTTAGATCTAGGGTTACAAATGAACCGAGCATTCAACGAGCTGCTCGTGTCTCAGCTCGATAAGAGCTTGTTTATATTCCTTTGATAAAGTAAAAATTACTCAACTACCTTGAACACTCTTGATAAGTATTCGATATATAGTTAAATAAACGAGTTTGAACAGCTTGCTGTTCGGTTTGTTTATGTTTACGAACACTATCGTTTAAAGCTCATGAACAAGCTCGATTAGAGCTCGATTGATAACAACTCTATTAGTTTTAAAAAATTTAATATTATTAAATTTAATAATTTAATGATTTATTTTTAGTAATTATAACACTACTTATATCTATAATGGATGAAAAAACGAAAAGAAAAAAAAATCTCCTCGGCGCTCCTGCTCCCATCTATAACACTACTTATATCTATAATGCATTAATAATACGGCTCATCTGGCTAGAAGACCCGTGAGAGTGCGTGGGTCTAGTCATTAAAAATTTTAACTGGTCGATTTTATATATCATGGTTATCTTATGCGATAATATATACTATTGCAGCTTTTGTGTAGGAAAAATTAATGATAGACACTACTTTTCAATTGGCAAATACTTCGATTCTGGCCCTATTAGTCGACGACTAATATAATACAGGGCATTTTCTTTGTCATATGCATTATTTTGTGCCAGCAATGCTTCGAGAGATTTCTCCAAAATTGTTGTATATAAAATTAAGGATTTTTTCGGAACGGGAGCAGCAAGGATTGGAGGGTGCAACAGATATTTCTTTACACTATCAAATGCCTCCTGACAAGTATCGTCCTAGATGAAAGTAATAATTTTCTTCATCAGTCTTCCAAGTCATTAATAAAATATATTTAAAATTTTGAAATGAATATTGACTTTAATGTAAAATGAATAGTAATAGTTATTAATGTTCCTTAATTAATAGAAATGGAAGAGAACATGGGATTTTGTTGATATGTTTTCTTTGCTTTGACGATGATAATGAATTACATCATATAAATTCATGGAACTTATCATATTATTTGCTTGAATTAGAACTTGATAAAAATAGAAAGGCGATGAGATGAAAGTTTTGCTAAAAATATGTATGTTACACTTGAAGCAATAGATCAATTCTTGACACACTCTCTCTTTTATATTTAGTAGTCATGTGTTGAATATACCCCTACAATAAATTTTTGTTAGTAATGTTATTGTACTTAACGGATTTCGATTAAAATTGAGATTGTTACATGTTTTTTAATTTCTCATGCCACACTTACATATATAATGGTTATCAAATGCTATCTTGAATTTCACATACATATGACTTTAGATATTAAAATATATGAAATTCTGAAACCTGCTTTTTTCTTCGTGTTAGTTACGAGGTGCATTGGAGATGAATTGGACAACAAAGTTATGGAGCATTTAGTCACCTTCATTTCTTCTAAATGGAGGTGCTACGGCCAGTTGCACCATCTACTTGCTTCGCGCGGTGACGTAAACTCTAAAACTTAGGGCCTCTTTACTCCTCTAAGCCTTGCATGTTATTAGGACTCCTTAAATTTTAGGCCCTTATAGAAACCCCTACATTTAATTTTTAGGACCCGATAACCCGCTAGTAAGTAGAACTTTATTCATTAGTGACAAGCCTAGGATTGCGTAGTCTTGATTATCACATACATTTAAAAATTTTCACCTTGATTTTCATAAATCATAATGTATAACAATAACAATAACAATAAATAATCAAATATAAATAATGCGAGTTAATCAAACTTTAATAAATAAGGAATATTAATTAAATAAATTAATAATAATAAAAATAAGTAAATTAAAATTAATTAAAAGAAAAAGATCATCAATAATTAAATGAAACATAAAATAAAATTCTAAAATAAAACCAAATAATTATACTCAAGTAATTCTAACATATTAATTAAAAATTAATAGAGAAAAACTCAGATAAATCATTAAAAAAAATAAAGTAAATAAAAATCAATGAACAATAATCCAAATTTAATCATCTCAACTAAAATAAGATTTCATAATTAATATAATTAAACTTGATTTAATTAAATATATTCATTAATTAAATATTAAACAAGTAACTAAAGGATCTTTCATGTTTTATATTTGACTCTTTTGGAGGATATATTATCATTGGATTTAAAAGGTCTTTAACTGATTTTAAATAACAAAAGACCTTTATGCTTTGTATTTAACTAATGTTGGAAAATACATATGTATTAGATTGGAGGGTCTTTAAATCATTAATTGGGCTTTTATGTGCTATGTTTGACTCCATTTTGAAAGATATAAATGCATTAGATTTTCAAGTCATTTAATAAATAATTAATTCAATATACTTAATAACAATCAAATATAATTAATTAAGATAATTGCTGGATAATCCAGGCTTACGAGGCTATTAAATTAGTCATAAGGATGGTGAAATAAACCTCATAGCTCTGGTTTAACAAAGATGATTATTATTCAATTTAAATGAACATTCAACCGAATTAGCAAACTACGTATATGTTCGAGGCCTTCATGCATTATGCTTGATTCCTTTTTGGAGAGCATATATGTATTAGATTCATAAGACTTATATTTAAGACAATTAATAAATTATTAATAAATTTAAAAGACATTAATAATATTTTCACATATAAAAATTTAAATTCAAATCAACAACTCATTTGGCCTACAACAAACAAATAACTCTAAATTTGAATAACTTAAACAATAAATCTCTTAGGATATATAAAGAACACACGATATTTTTCACACACTACAATTTATTTGCTAGGGTCACTAACTTTAGTTTTAGTCTAGGCTGTAGCATGTTTTGGTGTGATGCGGGTACCTTTACATTGAGGGTATTCTTAGTATGTTTGTTTATTTATTTTATGCACTCTGGATGTCATATTAAACATACATTACACATGCATTTTTTATGCAATTCTTTTTAATGCAAAAAGAAGAGCAAAATAGAATGCAACTAGGATGCTTGTAAAAGTAGAAATTTAAGGTCGAATGTATCTAGGGCTGGATGTAAAGTATTTATCATATTTATGCATATTTTAATTTCAAAGAGTTGAAAAAGCTTAAATGTGATTGCTTATGCATACGTGTAGGGCTCCAAAAGATAATTCTTTCTTCTTGAGAGAGTGTTCTCTTTTAGAATTCTATAGTTTAGACTTGTAGCCAGAAGATAACAAGCAGCCACATTTAAACCTATTTCATTCATAGGAGTAGAAATCCAAGCATGTCGTGGTGGAACTTGACCACTTTACTTTCTTATAGACCCTGCGCTGTATTTATGTTTCTAAATTAATGAATAAAAATACTTTTATTTATGCATTTGCTTCATGCATATATGATGCTAGATATATTCATTCACATATTCTTTATAGTCTTGATTATACTCTCTGAATTAAATATCCTTGACTCCTTATTATTAGAGCCTTCCTATCTTATATATATAGTGCAATTTATTGTGTTTAAGATGTTAGCTGAGAGCTTACTCCAGACAAGCATAAGTCCAAATTGAACACCCCTTAGTATATTCTAATTCCTAATAAATTTTAAATTTGTCATTTCTCCTAAGATGGTACATTAATCTTTGATCTTTTAAACTCAATTTTTTTTAATCAAAATTTTCTACATTAAAAAGAAATCTAATTCTCGTTAAAGATAAAGAGAAGAGCATATCCTCTTCGGAATAGAACTTAGAAACCTCCTCTGCGCACCAAATTAAGAAGAGAATATAATAGCATCCTTAATTAAAAGTATTCTTAGGTCGAGACCTAAGATATAATTAACCACATGGGGCTTTGCGCCCATGGAAACTAACACCCATATCAAATAAATTTCATTCGAGCTGATGTATTGAATGAGGGAAGTCTCATGATTATCAAGTTATACATATTATTATTATTTATCGATATATGTAGGCGAAAATTGCTATTCTTCAGAATTTATCGTATGTATAACTCCATCTGCTCTCCCATCGGCCTGCTTGCATAGAGTGCAAAGGCCTACGACCGTTTTGTCCTACGGGATAATGTGATTGTACCATTTACATTCTAACCCCGCTAGCAGCATCCTTTCGGAGACCCACAACCACAAACTACTGTTGTTGGATGTTTGATACTCTAAATGTACTTGCATATGGGAGCGGCTGGTAGCCACAGCAGGCACGTATACTCTTCTGGAGGTGGCAGCTCCTCCGGCCACACCTCATGCATAGCATGTGAGTCTTATTCCTCCGTTTACCAAAAGATTCTCAACCTTCTTCCATTTTAGAGCGGATCGGCCTCGAAAGATAAAGCTTGTAGAAAATCGTAGATAGAAAATTTGTTGAATCTAAAATGTCTAATTTCTAATTATATCCAAAGAAATAATAAATTTAACAGATATCATCAAATTGTCATAGCATGATTTCTAATTTCAAATAATCAAATGAACCGTAATCCTGAAGAAATTATAGAAAGCTTGAGCAGATTGTTTACTTGTAGTTTCCACAATGTGATTGAAACCATGCATCAGAAACATATAAGCTGAAGTAGAGCTTGAGGTGTGATAATCCATGGCTAATTCCTCAAAGAAACATAAATTGAAGTGGCTTACAATTTTAGGGAAACCAAAGTAAAAAAAGGCTCTGCGCTATTTAACCAAAAAGGAAAAAGTAGATGAAACTTTAGCTTTCCAGTTTGTAATTGCACTATTTCCAATATCTTAACTGGTGCTCCGTTACTTCTTCACCCTGAAAATTCGAAGCAAGAAAGCAAAAGTTCACAGAGATGAAGCTCATGAGAAAAACTTGTTTTTTGAATATTATATGAAGACGCTAATATAACAAGCTTTTCTTAAACAAATTATTGGGTAAACACATCGATCAACTTATATAATTTTTTTTTAATAAAAAGCAAGTGGTTCGAATTTATAATATTAAAAAAAGAATCTTCTCTATCAACCTTTGAGCCACAAATTTTGGCATAAAATTTTAGAGAAATGATTAGAACAGTAAAGAGTTGAATTTATGTAAGAGAGGTTACTGATAAAAATGCCTCATAAAGTACATTCTATTATGTAAATATTTTATTTAATTAAAATAACATATATAATTAATTATAATTGTTGCGGACTCAAATATACGCGGCGATAGATTTTAATTTTCCGTCTCAGCGTTATACGTATATCCAGCACACAAACAGAATTGAAAGAGTAACACCAGAATTTTTACGTGGAAAACCCTGGAAAGGGAAAAAACCACGGGGACACGCCCAGTTGAAAGAATTCCACTAGTGTTGTTTGAAATATACGAGGCTGATTCGTCCTTTAAATTCAGGACGATCAGATTACAATGAGTATCAGTTACAAGGCCAAGCAGAGTTCCGACATCACTCGGGTGTCGGGCAGAATTCCGGCGTCACTTGGAAAGAAGTCCGGCGTCACTCGGGCGTCAGGTAGAATTTTGGCGTCGGGCAGAATTCTGATGTTGCTCCGGTGTCGGGCAGAGCTCTGGCGTCCCTCAGGCGCCCGATGGTGCTTCGGTGGTGTTCCGGCAGAGTTCCGGCGAAGTTCCGACGGTGGTCGAGGAGGAGCTGTTCCCTTCTCTTCTCTTCTTCTTCTCTTCCTTCTCTTCTTCTCTTCTTGGCTTCTCTAGCTTAGGTCCTCTCTTAAGAGAAATGAGGGCCTATTTATAGTTTTTCTGGAGTGGCATAGCCCGTAAATAGATGGGAGATCAAGGGCAAGTAAGGAGTGATCCGGATGAACGGCTGATATTGAATCCCTTGATTATGAACCATTTATTGAGAATTTCAAGGTCTTAATGATATCAGAATTCTGCGATCTTGGGCTCGTTGGATTCGTCTCGTCGAGCCTCTCGATTCAACTATAAGCTCTTCAAAATCGGAGACCGTTTGGTAACTCAAATTGCTGTTCGAGGCTTCCAACAGCGCTTTGAGTACTTGATTTGGACTCATTTGGGCTCATATTGAGTCAAATTTGGTGTTGTTGGATTCGTATTTCCGAGACGCTCAGTTCGACTATAAGCTTGCTGAAATCGGAGTTAAAATGATCTCCAAAATAATTTTTGAAGTTTCCAACTTGAGTTTTTCCTCGAGATTCATGCCCGATCAAGATGATTTTTTGGCGATATATCAGTTGCCCCCCTATTTTTGGACGTCGAAGCTCCACGAGTCCGAAAATACTTGTTCCGATATTTTACATTGGCCGAATCGTAAAAAATTGCGTTCCAAAAATTAAATGTTTGCTCGAACTTAATCATAGAGGCCCCATTGAGCTCCGAAAGTGTCAAAATTGAGTCCGGAACGTCGAAAAACGTATCCGGGGGACCCAAAAAACGTCGAATTTGGACCGTCCGGGCCCAAAATCGGAGCCCGGTAACTCGTAGGCGGCTGAACCGGCCGGCCACCGGCGGCGCCCGCGCGGGAGCGCGCGCAACAGGCGCGCCCCTTGGGGCGCGCGGCAGTTGCCCCCTTTTTTGTGGGGCCCACAAGGATTAAAAAATCCCAAAAAATCCGAAAAAATCCCAAAAAATTCCAAAAAATTCCGAAAAAACTCCAAAAATTTCAAAAAAATTTGAACTTTCTTCTAGAAGCCTCCTCCCTCCAATTTTCAAACATTCCCCCCCCCCCCTTTTTTCAATTTTTCCCTCTCTTTCTCTCCCTTTTTCATCCTATAAATACACCCCTTGGGGTAGTGGATAAAATGCTCCTTTCTTCCTCCTCTATTGGCCTTCTAGCTTTTGGCATTCTGAGGCTTTCCGCCGTTTTTAAGTAGGTGACTTTCCCTACTTGATCCGGCGCCCCTCCTTTTGCGCAGAAGTTAGCGGCTTTCCCCCTTTCTCTCCCTGTTTTTCCTCCCCTTTTCTTCCTACTTCGGAGGCTTTCAGCAGTCTTTCGTAGGTGATTTTCCCTACTTGGATTTGCACCCCTCTTTAGTAAAGGAAGCAAGATGGGTGATCTTGCAAAAAATCCTACGGAAGATCGTCCTGCGCCACGATCTGAAATTTCAAAGAAGATTCAAAAGGCGCCGAAGGCTGACGATGTGATTTCCACCGTCACTGAGGACTCTTTCATTTCATTTAGGAAAAAATTTCATTTTCCTAATGATTTGGTGATGAAGGTGCCGGCCAGAACTGATCGTGCCTGCTTCCCTCCCCCGGGATATGTGACGGTGTATGAATTTAGTCTGCGAGCGGGGCTACAATTTCCTCCTTCTTCCGAACTGATCGATATTCTGACGATTTGTGGGGTATGCTTGTCTCAATTTTCCTATAGAGCAATGTTGATCGTGATGGGCCTGATCGTGCTTTTCAGAGACCGTGGAGTGGTACTTTCCTCAGAGTGCCTTTCTCGGATGGGGCGTCTCTTTAGCGATGCGCAGGGACGTATTTCATTCAGGTCCAAGTGGTTGGACATCCGCACTCGAGACCCCTCGAAAGGTTGGATCAGCAACTTCTTTTATGTGCAGAATGATTGGAGTCTTCAAGAGAAATGGGGAAAGTGGAAAGAGCTACCTGTCCCCCTTCACATTGGAGCAGAAGATTTGCTGAGGATACTCAAGCTCCCTGATTTAGATGCTCTCCACTACGAGGTGCGTTAATTGAGTAGATGTGAAGATGAGGAGTACTTGTTCAAGGTCAGATTATCTACTCAAGCAGGGAGATCACATGCTCAAATGTTGAAGAAGTCTGCTAGAGTTACAGAAGTGGTTCCCCAAAAGAACCACTCCAAGCGACCAGGGAGCGAGGAAGGTTTGCAGGCATCGAGGAAGAAGAGGGCAGATGAAGTTTTGATAGTTATTAATAAAGGTCCCTGAGCTTCTCCATCCAAGTTATATATTCCAGAAGATGTGTTGAACCATCAGTACATTGGCCGCCGGCGGGCTGAGGAGTTGGTGAGTTCTCCTTTACTTCTTCTCCTTTTTTACATTTCTTAAGGAATATATTTCTGATATACTCTTGTTTCAGTATTCTGACTTCAAGCTCGAGATGACTAAGACTCTGAATGATTGAAACAAAGAGTTTGTGAAGGTTAAATACCTTCAGGGAGAGTACAAAAAGAAATATGACAGTAAAGTGAAGGAGATGAAGGTGGTGGAGGATCAGCTTGAGGGGTATAGAACAGAGTTGGCGAACAAGATCACTTCAGTCTCTTCTCAGAATGAACGGATGGATCGTCTGCATATAGAGTTGGTGGAGGCACAAGCGACGATCAAGCAGCAGGAAAAGACTCAGCAAGTCCTTGAGGCTGAGAATGAGAGGCTTCAGAGTGTACTGTCCAAGAAGGAGGCCCAGCAGTTGCCGTCAGCAGTTATTGAAGAGTTCAAGAAGTCTTATGCTTTCAAGATCATTATTGAGGACCACATTCAGGAGGCTCGCAGTCATATTTATGACGTGGAGGTGAAGGCCTTGGAGGCAGAGTGCGCAGAGGATGGCTTCATCAGGGGCTTCATGAAGGGTGTTCGGACAGTACATCGCAAGACTGGAGCAGAGATCGAGGGGTTGACTCCTAGCCAGGCTTCTGGTGATGCTTCTTCAGACTCTGGTGGTGAAGAGCTGGAGAGTGAGTTGCAGCGAGCTTTTGCCTTGGAGGAGGACGAGGATGATGTTGAGATTCTATAGGATGTCTTTGATGTTGTTTTGTATCACTTTGCTTTCTTTCTAATGATTGTATGTATGCTCAATGTCGTTGTTTCTA
This sequence comes from Dendrobium chrysotoxum, assembly GCA_019925795.1. Classification (NCBI taxonomy): domain Eukaryota; kingdom Viridiplantae; phylum Streptophyta; class Magnoliopsida; order Asparagales; family Orchidaceae; genus Dendrobium; species Dendrobium chrysotoxum. The sequence goes on from CM034313.1 coordinate 80,399,099, forward strand.
TTTGGTGTACTCGATGTTCAGTGATATATAAAGAAGTTGTTGATGTTCTTTTCTCACATGTGAATGAAATTCACTTAGTTTTACTTCAGTTTGAATTTTAGTGAGCTCTCTTTTGACTTGAACAAATATGAGATATCCTTTTTTAAAGGTTTTGACCTATTCGGGGTGAAAGCATTTGCTTGGTGACATTAACCTGTTTAGAAAATGTCAGATCAAGTCCTTTTGGGATCAAATGATTTTGATATCAAGATATCCTCCTAGGATGTTTGACCTATCCGAGATTGTTAGTCAAAGCCTTTGCTTGATGACATTAACCTGTGCGGAAGAGGTCGGATCAAATCCCCCTGGGATTGATCATTCAGTGATTGAGATACAATATAGATTGTGTATTTCTCGAATCACAGAAAAAGAGTTTGAAGAGAAGAAACAATAGCACGATAAAGTGAATATCATATTGCTTTGTAATATGAGATAGCAGTTCCCTAGAATAACTTAGGGATACAAGAAAAAAGTTCTTCTATAATCAACACATAAGGGATGTACGAAAAACTTTATAACATGACTACAAGAGAAGATAAAATTTAAGACAAACATAACACATAGACAAATAGCAGTATCAACTCCTACTGATAATATTTGCGAAGATTGCCTACGTTCCAGGTTCGGGGAAGAATTTTTCCACCAGCATCCTTCAGTTTGAAGGTTCCAGGCTTGACCATAGCCGCTACCAAATAAGGACCCTCCCAGAGGGGGGAGAGCTTATTTCATTGAGGGCCTTTTCCAGCGGCTTCAATGCTTCGTAGTACTAAGTCCCCAATAGTGATAGGGCGAGGTTTCACCCTTCGATTGTAGTGATGGGCAACTCTTTGGTGGTATGCAGCGGTTCTGAGTGAGGCTTCATCTCTTACTTCTGGGAGAAGATCCAAATTTGCTCTAAGCTTCTCCTTGTTACTTTTGAAGTTGAAAGTCTGAACTCTGTGGCTAGGAACTCCGATATCAACCGGTATGACTGCTTCTGTACCAAAGCAAAGGTTATATGGGGTTTCCCCTGTAGGAGTTCTAGCGGTGGTCCGATAAGCCCAGAGGATATTGGGGAGTTCTTCGGCCCATTGCCCCCCAGCCTTCCCTAGGCGTGTCTTCAGCCCTTTCAGGATTGTTCAGTTTGTAACCTCTGTTTGCCCATTAGCTTGAGGATGGGTAACAGCTGTGTGAATGAGCTGAATATGAAAATCCTTACAAAAAGATGTAAAGATCTTTCCGGTGAACTGTGTCCCATTATCAGTGACGACTTTTGCGGGAATGCCAAAGCGACATATTATGTTCTTCCATAAGAATTGCTTGGCATTTGCTTCAGTAATCTTCGCCAAAGGTTTCGCCTCCACCCATTTGGTGAAATAATCTACAGCCAAAATAATGAATTTTTCGCTGTCCAGTCGCTATAGGAAGAGATCCCATTATATCAATTCCCCATTGGGCAAAAGGCCAGGGGCTTTGAAGGGATGCAGGCTCCAGAGCGGGTGTATGAGTGAGGTTAGAATTCAGTTGACAGCTTTCACACTTTTGTGTGAACTCAAGTGCGTCCTGTTTCATTGTAGGCCAATAGAATCCCTGTCTCATGATCTTGTAAGCTAACGCTCTTCCTCCCAAATATTCTCCACATACTCCTGAATGAACTTCTCGAAATGCGTAATCAGCTTCTGATGGTGGGAGACACTTGAGATACGGCCCAAGGAAGGAGCGCTTATACAACTCGTTGTCGATAATGGTGAAATTTGCGGCTTGTCTACGAAGTCGTATTGCAGCCATAGGTTCTTCAGGTAGCACTCCATCTTTCAGAAAAGACAAGATGGGTTCGATCCAAGATATCTCTTTTGGTTCGTCAATTGATTGTATGACCCATGGACTCTGAATACTTGGAAAGTGGATCTCCTCGATACACCTTCTCTTATAAATATCCCCCGTTGTTGATGTAGTAAGTTTTGAAAGAGCATCTGCTCTCGCATTTTGTTCTCGGAGGATATGTATGATTTAATGCTCTCCTATACGGGCCAAGAGTAGCTTCACAATGCTATAATATTGAGCCAGTTGTGGGTTGTGAATATCAAAATCCCCCTCCACCTGAGAGGCGACTAGTTGGGAATCAGTGTGGGCTATTAGGTTCTGGACTTCACAGTCAATTGCTAGTCTCAATCCAGCAATAAGGGCCTCGTATTCGGCTATATTGTTGGTTGCTGGGAATTTGAGTCAGAGCCCGTACTCAAGGGTAACTCTCTGCGGAGAGATTAATAAAATTCCAGCCCCAGCCCCAGAACTCCCTGACGCTCCATCGACGTACAATGTCCAGCATGGAGAAGAAGGTGAAGCACTCGGTTGTACATCAGATACTGGAACGGTGCATTCAACTACGAAATCCGCTAGTGCTTGAGATTTAATATCAGGTCTAGGCAAGTAGTGGATATCAAATTCTCCCAGTTCTACAGACCACTTAACAAGCCTGCCTGATGCTTCTGGCTTCTGCAGAATGCTTTTTAGCGGCAGATTTGTATAAACTCCAATTGAGTGGGCTTGAAAGTAAGGGCGTAGTTTTCTGGCGGAATAAACTAACGCCAATACTGTCTTATCTGCCAAAGGATAACGTCCCTATACTTCAGATAAAATCTTACTAACATAGTAAATAGGACGTTGTATAGCATTTTTTTCTCGGACCAGAACCGAACTAAGGGCTTGGATAGATACAGCCATATACAAATACAATCTCTCTCCTGGTATTGGTTTAGAAAGTAGTGGCGGGGATGCCAAATACTTTCGCAATTGCTCAAAGGCTTCTTGACATTCATCTATCCATTGAAACCCGGAGCTACGAGCGCCTCTAAGTATCTTGAAGAAGGGCAGATATTTGTCTCCTGAACGTGCCAGGAAACGAGATAGTGCCGTGATTCTCCCATTCAGCCTTTGGACCTCCTTGATGTTCTTTGGCGGCACCATGTCCCTTAGTGCCTTGATCTTCTCCGGATTGGCTTCGATTCCTCTATGGGTTACCATAAACCCTAAAAACTTTTCAGAAGCGACTCCAAAAGCACATTTAGCGGGGTTGAGTCGCATATTGTAATGCCTTAATAAGTGGAAATATTGTTTCAGGTCAGAGATATGTTGGGTTTTTTCCAGACTTTTTATCAACATATCGTCTACGTACACCTCCATAGTACGTCCAATAAGGCTTTTGAAAACCTTATTCATGATACGCTGATAAGTTGCTCCAGCATTTTTGAGCCCGAAGGGCATCACCCGGTAACAGTACAATCCTTTGTCTGTTTGAAAAACTGTTGCTTCTTCATCAGCAGGATTCATTTTTATTTGATTGTAGCCGGAGTAGGCATCCATAGAGCTCAACATCTGATGACCAGAGGTGGTATCAACTAACTGGTCGATGCGAGGGAGCGAAAAACTATCCTTTGGGCAAGCTTTGTTGAGATCAGTGTAATCTATACACATTCTCCAAGCTCCACTCCCCTTCCGTACCATAACAACATTTGCTAACCAAGTAGGATAGTGCACCTCTCGTATGAATCCGGCTTCTAAAAGTTTATCTACTTCTTGTTCAATTGCTTGCTGGCGATCTGGTGCAAAGTTTTGCTTCTTCTGGATAATCGGTTTGCACGTTGGATTGACTTTGAGAGAGTGAACGATCACTTCGGGGTCAATTCCAGGCATATCTGCTGGACTCCATGCAAAAATATCCTGATTTTCTCGTAGAAAAGCTGTAACATTTTTCTTCTCATCATCTGAGAGAAGTGATCCAATTCGCACTGTCTTTGAAGGATGCTCTTCAGATATAGATACAGTAGTAAGGTCTTCCACAGGGGAAGCTCTCTGAGGAATATCTTCGCTCCGTAGATCAAAGTCCTCGATGCTTAGGGTAATCGTTGGACGAGACTTGATCTGCCTAAGATAGCAGGTTTGCGCTATTTGCTGGTCTCCGCATACTACACCGACTCCTAATGGGGTATGGAACTTCAGCTTGAGGTGAGGAATGGATGCGATGATCCCAAAAATTGACTGGAGCGGCCTTCCGAAGATGGCGTTATAAGCTGATTCTGACTTTACCACGATGAATTGAATGGAGTATGTAGTCTGTCGAGGAAATTCTCCAAGTACTACCGGGAGATTGATTATTCCTTCTGCTTGTACAGGTCGATTATCAAATCCATATAAAGGACCTACAGCAGGTTGAAGTTTTTCTCTTGAGAGACGCATGTTGAGAAAAGTAGAGTAGAACAGGACATCTACGGAGCTTCTGTTGTCCACAAGAATTCTTTTGACATTGTAACACAGGTCACCAATGCCTGCGTTTATGACAAGCGGATCTTGATGGGGGGTTTTTACTCCTTCTAGGTCAGAATCATCAAATGTGATGGAATGATCGATACGAGCCTTTTTTGGAGTTGGGTTTTCTTCCACAGTTAGAAAGACTTGGTCGGATAGTAAGGGGCCTCCTGCGATTGTTTCAATTTCGCCAATCGTTATCCAGTTATTCACTGGCTGTCTTTGTGGTTAATTCTGCCCCCCAGTGGGACGAGCTTCTTCTCGGGTAGGTGGATTCCCAATAAACTGTCGAAGATAGCCCTGACGGATGAGTCTTTCAATCTCCTCCTTAAGTTGCCTACAGGATTCAGTAGTGTGGCCACGACTACGATGAAAGTGGCAGTACTGATCTTGGTTTCCTGTATTCGGCTTCAAAGGATGCGGCCACTTCACTTTGTCCTGATCTTGAATCGTCATCAACACATTTGCTCGAGATGTGTTGAGCGGAGTGTACTCCTTCTCCTGTCGGGGTTCTCGTCGTGGCAGTGGGGGTCTAGGAGGTAGATTGCTCTTCCCTTGCTTTTTCCGTTGTAATGATGGATTATCCATCTCAGGTGCTCCCTTGCGCTTCCCAGTGGGTTGCTCGAACTGTTTTCTGTGAGCGTTTATTACCTCATCTGCTGATATCTGTGCTTCCACACGATGGATCAGATCGGCATATGAATGAACAGTATCGCGCATGAGTGCCGAATAGAAGGGGCCAGGACGAAGTCCTCCAAGAAAGACCCCTCTGAGCAATTCTGGGTCTACTCCTGGGATTTGTCGAGCCTCGATAGAAAACTGTTGAAAGTACTCTTTCAACGATTCTCCCTCGTTCTTACGAATCCCAGAAAGGTGAGAAGAATCCTTAGCAATTCTTCGGTTGGCTACGAACTATTCGACAAATACTTTGGCTAATTAGACAAATATGGGGATCGTTCCGGCTGGAAGTGAATAGAACCATGTTCGAGCTTGTCCTTTAAGAGTGGTAGGGAAAACCTGGCAAAGGAGCGCGTCTGAGGCTCGTTGAATATGCATGATGGTCCTGTAATGGTTGATGTGTTCGTACGGGTCAGATGTCCCATCGTAGGATTCGATGCTTGGCAGCTTAAAGCCAGCCGGAATAGGGTGTTGAAGAATGGCTTCCGTCAGGGGTGACGACTCCTGGAAGTCCCACGGACGAAGAGGTTACCTTACGCCTCCTGTAGGGAACTCCTCCCGGACCAATTGTCACAGTTCGCGGCGTAGGGCATTGCGAGGGAACTCAGCAATGTGAGGTTGGGCTAGCTCCTCAGGGAGGTCCTGAGGAAGGCGAGATTGTCGACCTAAAGGATGGGTAGAACTTGCTGTATCAGCCAGTTCATTATCTTGATGCAACTGCGAATGCCTCCTGAGTGGAGGAAGAGGAATCTCGTCTTGAAGATGTTCGATTTGAACAGCTTCGACACGTGGTGGATCTCGAGGGAGAAGAACCTCCTCCTGAGGTGCTAAGATCGGTTGTCGAGTTTCTCGCAAGAGTTGTAGGATCTCGTTTTGAGATTCTTCCATCTTTCGAATTCTCTCTTCTAGGGAGGGTCCCGAGGTAAGAGAGGTTACTGATAAAAATGCCTCATAAAGTACATTCTATTATGTAAATATTTTATTTAATTAAAAATAACATATATAATTAATTATAATTGTTGCGGACTCAAATATACGCGGCGATAGATTTTAATTTTCCGTCTCAGCGTTATACGTATATCCAGCACACAAACAGAATTGAAAGAGTAACACCAGAATTTTTACGTGGAAAACCCTGGAAAGGGAAAAAACCACGGGGCCACGCCCAGTTGAAAGAATTCCACTAGTGTTGTTTGAAATATACGAGGCTGATTCATCCTTTAAATTCAGGACGATCAGATTACAATGAGTATCAGTTACAAGGTCAAGCAGAGTTCCGACATCACTCGGGTGTCGGGCAGAATTCCGGCGTCACTTGGAAAGAAGTCCGGCGTCACTCGGGCGTCAGGTAGAATTCTGGCGTCGGGCAAAATTCTGATGTTGCTCCGGTGTCGGGCAGAGCTCTGGCGTCCCTCAGGCGTCCGTTGGTGCTTCAGTGGTGTTCTGGCGGAGTTCCGGCGAAGTTCCGGCGGTGGTCGAGGAGGAGCTGTTCCCTCCTAGACTTCTCTTCTCTTCTTTTTCTCTTCCTTCTCTTCTTCTCTTCTTGGCTACTCTAGCTTAGGTCCTCTCTTAAGAGAAATGAGGGGCTATTTATAGTTTTTCTGGAGTGGCATAGCCCGTAAATAGATGGGGGATCAGGGGCAAATAAGGAGTGATCCGGATGAACGGCTGATATTGAATCCCTTGATCATGAACCGTTTATTGAGCATTTGAAGGTCTTAATGATATCAGAATTCTGAGATCTTGGGCTCGTTGGATTCGTCTCGTCGAGCCGCTCGATTCGATTATAAGCTTGTCAAAATCGGAGACCGTTTGGTAACTCAAATTGCTGTTCGAGGCTTCCAACAGCGCTTTGGGTACTTGATTTGGACTCATTTGGGCTCGGATTGAGTCGAATTTGGTGTTGTTGGATTCGTATTTCCGAGACGCTCAGTTCGACTATAAGCTTGCTGAAATCGGAGTTAAAATGGTCTCCGAAATAATTTTTGAAGTTTCCAACTTGAGTTTTTCCTCGAGATTCGTGCCCGATCAAGATGATTTTTTGGCGATATATCAATAATAAAAAATTTGACACTAGTTATGGATAAAAATTTAAAAAGATTTAATTTGAAATAATCATTAAGCAAATTCAAAACTATCCATTTGTATTGAAAACTGAAGGACATACCATATAAGCTAAAATTCTTTGATTTCTACAGACTACAACGTATTTTCTGAAATATAAATATTAGGGTGGGAGTTTAGGGTTTAGGATTTCTTTGGGATGGCTTTCTTATTGCTTCTTAAAGCAGCTTTTTAGTATAAAAATTTTAATTTTTGTACTAAAAAGTTGCTTTAAGAAGTAGTAAGAAAGCCGTCCCAAACGAAACCTAAATTTCAAGAAAACTATCATTAATAATTTCCCAAACTGCTCATTTTTCGCTTGACCAGCAAAAGGATATTCCTACATTTTGATTTTAATAAGTTAGAATTTAGTATATTTTTGGAAAATTAAAATTTAATAAAACTTGGAGACGTTAAATCATAAAATTTTTAGCATTAGATAGGTTGAATATAGTTAATTTTTTCTTAAGACTTTCATCAAATTTAATCATTAGTTCATGCATACACTCATATATTCTAAGTCCTAAATCTCATAATCATGTGATTGAAGCCAAATGACCCAACCATTAGGCCAAGGAGTGAGCAACATGATTAAATCCTACCAAATTATCTGATTCTATTTTTAAATTTAACTAATTCTTGCAACCAAACAGCCTCTAACTGTAGATATTCTTACAAGGAAAGCAAATAGTCTCAATTCAATCTATCACAAACAATTCTTACTAAAATTTAGTATTGGAGTATTTAAAGTCAAGTAGAATTATGATGTAGGAACATTCTAGTTATAACACATCCTAGGAATAGTTTATCCTTTGTTAGCTTAGCTATATGCTTTCTAGAATCTTCTATTATGTTTATATATACAAGCTATTGTAAGGAGGAGATCATTGATGAATATTAATATCTTTTGAAGCTTTAAGCTTGTATTTATTCTCTGGGTTGGGAATTCCTTCTAGCATATCAGATTCTTCTGTCGATTCACTTCATCAGTTGGTATTAGAGCCTGGAGCTTGCGAAGAATGATGGACTATTGAGGAAGATGAGCTGTCGACGATAATCGAAGAAGAAAAAATGGGAGGTCAACAAAGATCGACACCGAAGAAGATGGGTGATCGATAAAGATCGATGCCAAATAAGATGGGCGGTCGACGACGTTCGACGTCGAAGAAGATGGGCAGTCGACAATGATCGATGTCGCGAAACCCTTCAGGAAGCTCAAGTAAATGCATCACTTGATCGAATGATTATTCATGTTATAATTTCATTCGTTCCCTAGACAGAATACAATCGTCTTCGCCTTAGCTTTTCTACTCCGCTCCAGCATGAGCAAATTCTGCGATTCCATGCCTGGCGCTAAGCGCGATCCCGTGACTGGCTTCCAAACTGCTCTCCCACAACCAGACCCCTATTCCGCCTACGCTTCGCCTCATGAGCAGACCCGCGATCCTGATCTGCTCCAGCATGATTACACCTCAGCTTAGCCTAGCGAGCAGACTCGTGATCCCAAGCCACTCCAAATCGACGCCGCCCTCATCCCCACTCCGCTCCAATTTTTTACCACCGTTCATATCACAACCGCTCCCATGTGCTCCATCCCGCACAACTTGTCGCTTCCACTCCCACTTCATTTTTGCGATCCCACATCAGGCCTCGCGCTCATGCGCAATTTATGCCTACTTTCACTTCACTTAATTCCACCCTCAGACGCACGCACGAGAGATGCCATCCCATGTTGTATTGACTCCGCTACGCGACAGGAAGAATAAAAAGAGATTCCATCTCTAGCCCAATCCAGCTCCCGTGACCGAACAGCCAGTTTGACCCACTACACGACCCTGATCGTCACCTGTATCTCATGCTCCTGTGCCCATCACCTGCCTCCACACGCTTGTTTGCATCTCATTAGTGTTTGGTCTCGGGCCCGATCCAACTCCAACTCAGCGTCCTAGCTTGAGATTAAGCTCCAATTTCGATCCAACTCCACTCTAGCTGATCAGGGGAGCTCCAGTGTAGGAAAGAAGACTGTCATTCCACTGATTTCTCCTCCTATGCATTATAAATATGCTTCATCACCGGCAACCACTTATTCTAGGCATAGCCCAGGAGTGTTAAGGGAATATTAACAGAAGAAAAACTAGAGCAGTTCTTGGCTAACGTCGATGAAGAGGATCCCTCACCACCGAATATGCAAATGACTGCTTCCGAGTCATTTGAGAACTGAGAAGATAGCATGGTTGGGCCTTCCAAGTCCACTACAGAGCTAACAAAGGTTTATGTTAATACAGCTTTAAAAAATATTTTGATAAATGAGTGTGTTCCTTACAATGCCCCCCTTATTCAATTCTCTTCTTGGATGGGTGGTGGTCGTGATGGCAATCCTAGAGTGGCACTAGAGGAAGGGCCTTATCATGTATGGCATGAGCAAAAGTGCCAGGAATGCCTTTTATCTAAGCTTAATGGAAAATGCACTTTATTTGGTTTTGATATACCCAAAACTGAATAATTTGCTAATGTTTTAGAGACATTCCAGGTGCTTACTGAACTTCCTTCAGATAGCTTTAAAGCTTATATCATATCAATGACAATTGCTCCATCTGATGTTCTAGATGTGGAGTTGTTGCAAAGAAAGTTCCATGTGAAGAAATCGCTCAGAGTAGTTCCACAATTTGAGAAACTTGCAGATCTTGAGGTAGCTTCTACAGTTGTAGCTTGGCATTTTTCTATAGATTGGCATAGGAATCTCATCAATGGAAAGCAGGAAGTTATGATGGGATATTTAGATTCTGGCAAAGATGTTGGGCATATATTTGTAGCTTGGCAACTATATAAAACTCAAGAAGAGCTCATAAAAGTAGCCAAGGAATATGGTGCAAAGTTGACAATGTTCCATGGGTGAGGTGGAACTGTTGGGAGAGAAGGCGGTCCTACTCACCTTGCTATATTTTCTCAGCCACCAGACACAACTTATGGATCACTACATAAGGTGGAAGGTGTCTACCCTATTCTTAGTCCCAATGGAAAACTTTGCAAGCCTGAGGCAACGCTAAAGCTGTCAATTCAGTATATCCCAATTGAGAAGCAGGGCATGAATTATCAGGAGTTGGTGCAGGTCCTGACTATGAAGGAGTTCCAAGTACTTATTTTTAGCTTAGGAAGGGAGAAAAGGTCACTCGCTATCAAGATGCTCATGGACCTGATGGATGCTTACTTGACCTAAAGCTGGATCAGCATTACAAACATGGAAAATGTTAGTGAGACATATCTGAGGCAATAAGCCAGGCTCGACGTTTGATTTATATCACAAGGTGGTCAGTGTTCCACACAGTACGTGATGTTGTTTGGGAACTGATTATATGTTAGGTGATCTTCTAAAATCCAAGTCTCTAGATGAAGGATATGCTAATTTTTGAAGATGCAAAATCTTCATTCCATGAGGGTTTCTTCTGATTTCTACACCTATCTCACTTCTGATAACGATCTAACTACTACGATCTAGACAGAGTCGAGCTCTCCTGATGCAATGGGTGTATAATATAGGAACATCCTAGTTATAACACACCCTAGGAATAGTTTATCCTTTGTTAGTTTAGGTCTATGCTTTCTAGAATCTTCTATTATGTTTATATATACAAGCTATTGTAAGGAGGAGATCATTGATGAATATTAATATCTTTTGAAGATTAAAGCTTATATTTGTTCCCTGGATTGAGAATTTCTTCTAGTAGATCTGATTCTTTGGTTGACCCACTACATCAAATTCTAGAGAAACACATACACTTTCAAGCATTACTTGGCAACTAACACCTTGTGAATCAACTATTTATACCATCTAATTCTCTAAAGCAATAATTTAGTTTTATAGCATAGTGTCACACCCAAAACTTGGGACTAGAGGTTTGGCTAAACCTCTTAGGCGTGACACATTTTGTGGAGGCCAAAGAGTCCTCTAGAACTATCCTGAGATGGGGTAACACGACATTGAAGGTTCTGGAAGACTTTGGAAGAATCTAGAAGGTTCTAGAATATTCTAGAAGGTTTTAGAAGGTTCTAGAATATTCTAAAAGGCTCTAGAAGGTCCTGGAATGTTCTAGGAAAACTTAGAGTTTTTTAAAAGATTCTATATTGCTTTAGAATGTTCTAGAATGGTGTGGATACTTAGAGAGTATTCTAGGATGCTATAAAACTCTCTAGAATATTATGGATATATATATATATATATATATATATATATATATATATATAAGTATAGGAAATGGCGTAGAGTATTCTAGAGAACTCTACACTAATGTATAATAGAGGGAATTATAGGATATAAGATGTTCTTAGGCATGAGTAGAGGGCTATAAATAAAACCCCTCCCCCTTATTTGTTACAATCTCCTCATACTCCTACAACTCTCCTCTTATATATCTTCCTTTGTATAAGTGAATGTTTCCCCATTTACTTCCTCTCTTTCTAGCCAAATTATGTGGGTTTAAGGCTGCTTGGCATAAGAAAGGAGTGTTCAGGCTGCACGGGTGACTAAGGCAAAGTTTCCCCATGACAAGTGGTTTCAGAGCGGGTTTGATCCCAGGGAGAAGCACAAGCCAAGTGAAGGCAAGATTGGTAAGGCAAGCGTGGAGGCATTAAGGGGAAGCCAATGAATGGATGAGCAGCGGGATCCAACATTCAAGCCATGGGGGAAGTCCAAAGAGAGGATGACTCAATGCTCCAAGCCAATATAGCAAGGGAGGTCCTAAGTCATTGAGGCATTGTCCGATGATAGCCTCAATGCTCCAAGCCAAACATCAAGGGGTGACAAATGGCGAGAGTGGAGATCAGGTGGAGGCTATATATGTGCAAGGGAAAGAGGGAGGCAACTCCAAGGACGAGGAGTTGCAAGTCTTGCAAGACATAACAAGGGATGAGGATGTCTTGCCAGAGGAGCCGCCTGAGGAGGCGCCAATACAACAAGGGAGGTCCCAAGTCCTTGAGGCACCACTGGAGGATGAGAAAGCCAACCTAGCGTCTAAAGTACTCGATGATGCAACAAATGATGACTCTAACTTGAGGGATAAGGAGAAGGACCAAGGGTACTAGATAGACATGATGGGCATGCGGTGACCCAAGGGTCTTCAGCAAGAGTTAAGGGAGGCTTATGATGAGGTCATCGTGAGAATAGGTGGGGGTGAATGTCACGCCCAATACGTGGGACTATAGGTTTGGCTAAACCTCTTAGGCATGACATATTTTGTGGAGGCCAAAGAGTCCTCTAGAACTATCCTGAGATGGGGTCACACGACATTGGAAGGTTCTGGAAGACACTTGAAAAATTTGGAAGGTTCTAGAAGATTCTAGAAGGCTCTAAAAGATTATGGAAGGTCTTGAAGTTTTTTAGAAAGACCTAGAGTTTCTTAGAAGATTCTAGAGTACTCTATAATGTTCTAGAATTGTGTGGATAGTTAGAGAGTATTCTAGGATGCTCTAGAACTCTCTAGAATATTATGGATATATGTAAGAATGTAGGGAATGGTGTGGAATATTCTAGAGAACTTCACACTCATGTATAAGAGAGAATTCTAGAATGTTCTTAGGCATGAGTAAAGGGCTATAAATAGAACCCCTCCCTCTTATTTATAACAATATCCTCACACCCCTCCAATTCTCCTCTTGTATAACTTTCTTTTGTATAAGTGAAGTTTTCCTTATTCACTTCCTCTCTTTCTATCCCTATTATGTGGGTTTAAGGCTGCTTAGCACAAGGAAAGAGTGCTAAGGCCGCACGGGTGACTAAGGCAAAGTTTTCCCGTGACAATAGTCTCCACGCAAATTTTATGAAACAAGGACACAATAAAGTTAAGCTATTCTTTAATCCATATTAATCATTAAAATCAGGTTTGCTTTGAATTGCTAAATAAAAATTGTATTGAAACAACTCATCAGATCCATTAAGAAAAAAATTGGAAACATTAGTAAAACAATTAGCAAACTTATATACACGCACTAATTTAAGGGATAATATAGATCAGAGAAAAAAATCTGAGTGGCTAAAAGGACATAAATCTCAATGAAACCTTTAGGCTATTATTTTCTATTTTGGAAAAAATAAAGGCATTAAGAGGTTACATAATAGTATGACTATAGGTTATTTGGGGAATAAAACAAAAAATAATAATAGAGAAGTTGAGAGTTATAAATATGCAGGTTATTTATTGAAACTTATTGTAAATTAAATTGGTTCGAATTTAAATTTTTGTTAGAACATGATTCTAATCTTATTTCAACATATTCAAATCAAGATTTGATAGGGGTGTCAAAATCTGACCCGACTCGAAACTTGACACGAACCCGACCCGAAACTTGACACGAATCCGACCCGAAAAATTTTGGGTTCAGGTCAACCCATTTGCTATACGGGTCGGGTTTGGGTTCGAAATTCCGACCCGTTTAAAAATCGGGTCGGTTTCGGGTTGACCCAGCAACTTGAAATTAACCAGATTTTGACATGTCCGCGTAAGCCGGTAAGCCCTCTTTATTCTGCACTTCCCCTTTGCAGCTTGACTCGCTCGAGTACAGTGCTCGACCCTGCCGGCAGCCCGGCACGCTGGCACTGGCATTGGCCTCACCCGGCCGTCCAGTAGCCCCGCATGGCAGGCGACCACTATCAAGCCCTCGCAAGTCGCGACCATGGCATCGCTGGCCCTCACAACTGCGGACCGCGGACCTCGCCTGCAGTCGCACTTGGTCTCGCCCTCGCCGTCCCCCCTCACAGCTCAACCGCTCAAGCACTTGCCCGTTTTTTATTCAAATGGGTCCACGATTTCGATCGGGTCAACCCAGTAACCCACGCGAGTCAGGTCTGGTTTGAAATACCTGACCCGTTTGAAAAACGAGTCGGGTTCGAGTTGACTCGTTTACACCCGGGGCAACTCGGGTTCAACCCGAACTCGGCCCGTTGAGCTGAATTGACACCCATAAGGTTTGAGATGATTCAAATCACGTTCGAACCTTGGTTCGAGCACGCTAAGGAAGCCATCGAGGGGACCAACTACATTTGAGTAGCAATGTCAAGGTAGAACGTTGGCAGTGCATGATGCCTTCCCACACTCATAACATGAATTCCTCTTTTTCTCACATACCACAAATCGGAGATGCCTCCCCAGGTGACAATGAGGTTGAATAATATCGATCTTACAATGCCTTCTCTGACAAGTTCTTGTTTGAAGGCAAACTGCTCACTCAAATTAGACTAAGGCTTCGTTTAGGATAATTTTCTTATTGCTTTCTAAAGCAACTTTTAAATAGAAAAATTTTTAGTTTAAGAAATTTTTGAACTAAAAAATTATTTTAGAAAGCAAAAAGAGCTTTCTCAAATGCAGCGCAAATATCACCCATTATGATGCATCACAACTAGTGGAGTGAGAGAAGAAGAGGAGTTCACTTTCGAGAACTTTCTAGTGGAGTATTCGTGGAGAGTCAAATTTTTTAAAAATAGATTTCAACAAGTAGTATGAGTATTCAATAAAAAATAATTCCATCTAAAACAAATTTCTTGATATATCTCTCAAAAAAAAAAAAAAGAAATAATAAAAATATTTCTTCAAATACTCATATTATGAGCCATATAAAGCCAAATTTCCTTTTTCTTTTACTTTCAATCGTAATTCTAACAGTCTGCTTCCTCTTTGGCTTCGCTCAGCCAGTCTTTTTCATCTTCTGTGCCTTAGGCAACCGGATTTTTCCTTGGATGGCTTTTGGATGTCGCCGACGCTGCTACTTGGAGTCTTTTACCATTAACTTTTCGTGTTGCTTGTAGGTTGTCCCCAGCCGGAGACCAATTTTGGTTTTTGACCCTCTGGGTTCCTATTTTGTTTCTTTTCTTATTTTTCTCTTTTATAGGTTTTGATTTTATCCGTATTTTCTTTTTCATTAATTTATGGGCTTTGCCCCAAATTTTCCTAAAAAAAAAAAAAAAGTAAATTGAATGCTTGTTCATTGAACCATGAGAAATTCATGCATTCTTGGTAAAGGAACGCAAATCTAGCCACTACTCACCAGCATGCCGACACATTTTTGTGGGCGCTTTGGCAGAAATTCTATGGGAATTTGTGTTTTTGAGGTAGGTGAGCGCTTGAACGCCCGCCCGCCATCAGAATTCACGAATTTTCTATCGGTAGTTCTCTTTCCTCTCTAAGAAAACTGTACACCCGAAAGCAACGCGGGAGACCGGACATTTTCAATTTCATATATATATATAGGCGAATTTATAAAAACGAGCAGTTTAATAATTAAAATTAGGTATATAAGCATAATCAGGTGAAAATTTAAAAAGGAGTAAAATTAAAATTTCATTTTACTCATTTTAAAAAACTGGAAAAATTAAATCATTGAAACCTTGAAAATATTTTACCGCTTCTTAGAAACCGAAAAATTATTTTCCTATTTCTAAAGAAATCAGAAGACAATTTTCTGATTTCTTATATATATTATTAAGTATATAATATGATATATAAACGGGAAAATTATTTTCCTATTTCTAAAGAAATTTGAAAACAATTTTCCGATTTCTTATATATATAATATTAAATATATATTATGATATATGAACCAAAAAATTGGAATAAGGATGTGAATATTATGATATATATATTATAAAAAAATAATTTATTAAGAACTAAAATTATTTTTTTATTTCTATTTATATTATAAAAAATAAATTGATAAATAACTAAAATTTATTTTTTGTTTCTATTTATATTTAAAAAAATAATTTATTACAGAACTAAAATTTGTTTTTTCGGTTATTAGAAACCGTAAAAATGTTTTCCGGTTTCAATCTAATTACTATGTTATTATATTTATTTTTATACTTTATCTATTTTAACAACAGTAAATATCTTTTATTTAAATATTATATAATAGTAAATACTATATAGATATTTATTTAAATTAAGTTAACTCTTAATTTATGACAGGGAGAACTTAAGTAGTTTTTTTTATTTTAAATAACTTTTATGAATAATAACATTTAGGTTAATTTAAACAAATATTAATATAATTTAAATTATGTTTATATATAATAATAGAGTTAATCATAAATTACCTACCAAATATAATAAATGATTAAATTAAATTAATTTTAATATATTATTTATTTGATAATTATAATGAATAATTACTTTTTTTTGAACTAATACTTACTTGATAATTTTAAAAAACAGTAATTATCAAATAAATATTATAAAATAGTACTGTTTATAAAAATTTAATTTAATTTAATTTAATCTTTTCTTATATTAGTTAGATAAGTTTATGATTAATTCTATTATTTTTTGTAAACATAATTTAAATTAAATTATACTTTTTTAAATATATCAGTGAAAATAAAATTTGTTCGAGCAGTCACCCACATCTCAGCCTATGTTGCCGTTGACGCTATCATTAAAGAAGAGATCCCGGTCATCGACTTGTCCATCTTAAGAAACGCGACTCCCAATCAACGATCACAACTCATTCAGGAAATTGGACAGGCCTGTAAAGAGTGGGGATGCTTCTCGGTCGGTGACTGCTCGAACAAATTTTATTTTCACTTCCTTTAATTGTCTAACTGAAATCTTTGCTTTTGTGCTATTGTAATGAATCAGTTGCAATTAACTTCAAGCAATCAAATGATTGTATTGATTATTAAGTAGGTGGGTGAGGTTGGTTAATTAGAGTACTATCAGCTCTTTAGTCTATTGATTGAGAGCTTTGACTATTGATGTAGCGGATCGGTGAAAAAATTAGATATGCTAGAAAGTGATTCATAGAACTTTCTAGAAAAATATGTAACAAACTAGATAAAATATTTTTAAGGAAAACTTAAGATGTTCTACCTCAATTATCAATTAGGAGGTCTTGCATTTGAAGTTTGACTATGTGATCTGTATGAGAGTTCTAATGAATTAAGTTAATGTTGCAGCTTATAGATCATGGCGTGCCTGAGAGCTTACGAACGTCAATGATGGAAGCATTTGCTGAATTCTTTGATTTGTCGGAAGATGAGAGAAAAGAGCATTTGGGAAAGAGGATATTAGACCCAATCAGGCATGAGATGGGCATTTCAACAACGGCAGAGGGGGAGCAATATTCGAGAGATTTTGTCAGGATTTTCGTCCACCCGGCCTTGCACTCCCCATCAAAACCTCTACATTTCAGGTATTTTCTGGCTATTAAATTAGATAAAAAATATATTAAAATATTACCACTAAAATTTGACAAGAATGAACCTAAAGTTTTTAGATTTATTTTATGATATATATAATATATACATACGTAATTTATATTGCACTAATATTAAAACAAATAAAAAATTTTAAAATCCATTCATCTTGATAACATTTTAGTAATATTTTGGTATAAATTCTTCCTATTAAAATTACTTCTTCTTGTTCTTTATGTATAAGAAAGCATATCTTGTGAAGTATTTATTATCTCTTATTTGTCTTGTTTAACAAAATTGTCGATTATGTCGAATATATAGGGCTGTCAAAAAATGACACGACACGAAAACCCGACTCGAACCCGACCCGAAAATTTCGGGTCTGACACGACCCGTTTTCTAAATGGGTCGGGTTCGGGTCTAGCAAAATGACCCGAATTAAATTTCGGGTCGGGTCCGGGTTAACCCGTCAACCCGACGGGTGACCCGATACGACCCGCGGATTTCATTTCGCGGGACTTAATTAGGGATCGAAGGCTCGCGTCCGCAATGCATTCATTTCGCCTCGCGTCCGCTTCATTCCCTCATCTCCTTCGCTGCTTCGGCTAGGGTTTCCATTTCCTCTTCGGATCTCCTCAGATCTTTCAACGGTTTCTTCTCTTCTCCTTCTCTGGCACATTCTTCGTCCGTGGTGTTCATCGTGTACATCTCGTTTGGCCCAACACGAACACTAACATTGCTCGCTGTTTGTATCTCTTATCTTTTTTCTATTTTCTCCTTTTAGAAGATTGATCTATGAGCAGAGTATACGGTTGTGTTGCTGTCTTACTGGCTTGCTATTTGATTAAATTATTATGATTGCTGCAAGAAAATATTTGGGTTTAGGGTTTGTCTGATTTGTTGTCGCCTTCGATTTTTTTCTCGGGTATTTTGAAATTCTGGCAGAGTTTGGCATGCTCTCTGATTTGGGGTTGTTTTTGTCCGAAAAATGCATGAGCCGATGAGGTTCTGTTCGAACTATGCTTATGGTTTGAGAGTATTTTTTATGTTCATTGTGTGCTGCTTTTTCTGGGTAGTTTAGTTGCTCAGTTGCTCTGTTACAGTTTTATTTATATTGTTGATTTGTTGTTCCTTGTTGTTCTGTTACAGTTTTTTTTATATCTGCCCTTGTGATTGGGCATAACATGATGGTGGACTGGTGGTGAAATGGCTAAGTCAGAGCATGTTTAAGTCAGAGCATGTTATTTTATAAATGGAAATTGATTATGGTTTGTCTGATTTGTTGTTTTCCTTATTTTGGATAATGACTTTAAGAGGTGGTTGCCAATAATTAAGTGTGCAGGTTTTATAGTATCATTCATTTTTTGCTTGTATAGTATCACCCTTGTTCATTATGTATTGAGAGGTGTCTCCTTTCTATTATAATCCATAATATTTTTGTATTATGCTTTGACTTCCAAGTTCCACCGAATGATGTTATTATAGATTCTATTGTGTAAAATATTGACAGTTGACACCCCTAGCATTGTAATATATTATATCATTTTGGTTAGATGGAGGATTCCAATACCATGCTTGAGAATTTTTCTTTTGATGAAAATGAAGAAGAACGGACTTGTGAAAATGCTGTAGAGCCATCTAAAGAGCTATGTAATGAGGGGACTTTTGCTAAGAAACGGCGTAGGATGACCTCACTTGTTTGGGGCCATTATGAGATGTTACCCACTACGAAAGATGGAAAACAAAAATGTAAATGTAAGAAATGTGGAACTACTTATTTATGTGATAGCAAAAATGGAACTGGTAATCTTAAACGCCACCTCCAAAATTGTAAGAAAAGAAGTATGCGTGATATAGGACAGTTGATCTTACAAAGCAACAATGAATCTTCAATGTCTATGTCTGATGATAAGTTTGATCAAGCTGAATTTCGTGACTTGTTTACTGGTTGTATCATTATGCACGATTTGCCTTTTCAATGTGTTTAGTGGGTTGGACTTCGAGCAGTTTTGTTGTATCTTCGTCGGGACTTGCAATTAATTTCTAGAAATACGGCTAGAAATGATTGCAAAAAATTATTCATTAAGGAGAAGTGTAATATAAAGGAACAATTATCTAAAGTCACTAGTAGGGTTTGCTTGACATCCGATCTTTGGACATCTATAAATACTGATGAGTTTATTTGTTTAACTGCTCATTATATTGATAATGATTGGCATCTGCAAAAGAAAATTATTAATTTTTCTTTCATGCCACCACCCCATGATGGAATTGCTTTGTTTGAGAAGCTACAAACTCTTTTGGTTGAATGGAAAATAGAAACCAAGCTATTCAGTATTACTTTGGATAATGCTTCCGCAAATAATTCTTCAGTGGATTTTCTAAGAAATCATTTAAATTTGCGTGGTAGCTTGCTATGCAATGGTGATTATTTTCATATACGTTGCACAGCTCATATTATTAATCTTGTGGTTCAAGAAGGTTTGAAAGAAATTGATAGTTCAATTTGGAAAATAAGAGAGAGCATTAAGTATGTTAAAGGCTCTCAGGTTAGAAAACAGAAGTTTCTTGATTGTGTTACAGAAAGTTGCTTAGATGGGAAACGAGGTTTGCGTCAGGATGTCTCCACCCGCTGGAACTCCACATTCATAATGCTTGACAGTGCAATCTATTTTAAACGTGCTTTTGTACATTTTGATGCAGTGGATGCAAATTACAAGAATTGTCCAACGCCTTCTGAATGGGAGAAAATTGAAGAGATTAGCAAATTTTTGGCACCTTTCTATGAAATTACTTGTCTCATTTCCGGGTCAAGATATCCTACAGCAAATTTATACTTCCCTTGTATTTCTACAGCTTATGCAGAACTTAAAAATGAAATGTTTAGTGGGCATCACTCCATAAAGAGAATGGCCGCCGGAATGCTTGTAAAGTTTGAAAAATATTGGTCTGAATTCAGTGATATTTTGGCAATAGCAGTGATTTTAGATCCGAGATACAAAATGACTTTTGTTGAGTGGTGTTATCAGAGATTGTATGGAGGCAGTTACCTCGGTGAATTGAGGAAAGTGAAACTTAAGTTAATTTCTTTGTTTGCTAACTACGGTGCAAGTAGGAATGTTTCATTGGGACAAGTTTCAAATACTTCTGAGGTGGTACAAGGGTTACCTTCAAAGAGCTTGCCATTACCAATTATTAAGTCCAAGTTTATACAGGTTACCTTCAAAGAGCATACTAATTTGCAACTTTAATTGTTTATCTTTTATGTTTCTAATGCCTTACCAAAATACAGGATTTCGCTTCATTTCAAAAAGATGCCTTTGCACCTAGGAAATCTGAATTAGATGCTTACCTAGATGAACCTAAGCTTGATAGCAATGTAGATTTAGACATTTTGAAGTTTTGGCAAGGGAATCAGTATCGATTTCCTCGTGTTTCAGCAATGGCTCGTGATGTACTATGCATTCCAATAACAACTATAGCATCTGAAAGTGCCTTCAGCAATAGAGATAGAATTTTAGATCAATACCGAAGTTCATTGAAACATGATATCGTCGAGGCACTAATTTGTTCTAAGGACTGGCTATACGGAGAACATGGTGATTATTCATTCAACTTAAAGCTATTTTATGTTTCTAGCATTCATTTAAGATCTAAAAAGCTATTTTGTTGCAGCAGGAAATGATCCCGAATTGGATGCAGTAACCAATGATATCCTTGATTTAGATGTGAACAAAAATGATGTAGAGCTTGGTGAAAGCTCAAGGGTTGTTTAAACAGAATTGGCAGTTATCTTGGTTTCTATGGTTTTTTATCTTGGATTTGCCTGGGTTGATGACTTGGTGTGCAACTGTCTTGGTTTTATTTATTAGTTGATTAATTTGATGTCTTGGTTTGCATTAATTGCTATCTTAGTTTGCTGGTTTATTTGTGTTGCTGTCTTTGGTATTTACCTGTAGCTTCTGATTTTTAAAATTTTTCCTTTGTTGGCTGCTAATTGGGTTGGTTTCCTATTAATTGCTGTTAACTGGGTCTGGTTTCCTATTAATTATCTTAGTTGATCTGGTATAATATATTGGTTGCTGGTTTAATTGTGTTGCTGTCATGGTTTCCCTGGGTTGGTTGCCTGGGAAGCTAGGTTGGTTGACTGGATTGGTTGACTGGGAAGCTGGGTTGGTTGCCTTTGGTTGCTGTCTTGGTTTCCCTGGGTTGTTGGGTTGGTGTCTTTGTTTCCTGGGTTGCTGGGTTGGTTTCCCTTGGTTGCTATCTTGGTTGCTGGTTTTACAACATGTAAACTTTTGTTATTTATAATGCTTCATATATCATCTATATGGCTTGTCATTTCAAATTATAACAATGTTGGTTGCTGGTTTAATTGTGTTGCTGTCATGGTTTCCCTGGGTTGGTTGCCTTTGGTTGCTGTCTTGGTTGCCTGGGAAGCTGGGTTGGTTGACTGGGAAGCTGGGTTGGTTGCCTTTGGTTGTTGTCTTGGTTTCCCTGGGTTGCTGGGTTGGTTTCCCTTGGTTGCTATCTTGGTTGCTGGTTTTACAACATGTAAACTTTTGTTATTTATAATGCTTCATATATCATCTATATGGCTTGTCATTTCAAATTATAACAATGTTGGTTGTTGGTTTAATTGTGTTGCTGTCATGGTTTCCCTGGGTTGGTTGCCTTTGGTTGCTGTCTTGGTTGCCTGGGAAGCTGGGTTGGTTGACTGGGTTGGTTGACTGGGAAGCTGGGTTGGTTGCCTTTGGTTGCTGTCATGGTTTCCCTGGGTTGGCTGCCTTTGGTTGCTGTCTTGGTTGCCTGGGAAGCTGGGTTGGTTGACTGGGTTGGTTGACTGGGAAGCTGGGTTGGTTGCCTTTGGTTGCTGTCTTGGTTTCCCTGGGTTGCTGGGTTGGTGTCTTTGTTTCCTGGGTTGCTGGGTTAGTTTCCCTTGGCAGCTGTCTTGGTTGCTATATTTGTTTCCCCGGGTTGGTGGCTTTGAAACCTAGGTTGTTGGGTTGGTGTCTTTGTTTCCTGGGTTGCTGGGTTGGTTTCCCTTGGCAGCTGTCTTGGTTGCTGTATTTGTTTCCCCGGGTTGGTGGCTTTGAAACCTGGGTTGCTGGGTTGGTGTCTTTGTTTCCTGGGTTGCTGGGTTGGTTTCCCTTGGCAGCTGTCTTGGTTGCTGTATTTGTTTCCCCGGATTGGTGGCTTTGAAACCTGGGTTGCTGGGTTGGTGTCTTTGTTTCCTGGGTTGCTGGGTTGGTTTCCCCTGGCAGCTGTCTTGGTTACTGGTTTTACAACATGTAAACTTCAGTTATTTAGAAAAATTCTCTCTTTTCCTATTACTTGATGTATCTGTTCAAATGCTGTTGGGTTGGTTTCAAAAGGATTGAAAGTTGAGTAGCGATGATGAGTACCCTTCTAAATTGATTGTGAGGTCATTGGGGGAAAAAAGTATTGCAACCAGGTGGCATTTGTGTTATCGTCTAATCAAACAGATACTACGTATAACTCAAATACAAATTGCCGCCTTGGATGGCAATACCTCAACTGTAAAAAATAAAAAAGGGTTGACTCACATTTCATTATTTGATGAATTATTTGGAGGGTTAATCTGAGCTAATGACTCAATCTTTCAACTAATTTATGGATTTTTAACTATTTCTATTTTTTGTAGTTAGCGTAAATCTCCATGAGGGCTACCAAATAACTTTTACTCTTCAAAGTTCGGATTTGTAATTTGTAATTTGTAATTTGTAATTTTATGATTTGTAATTTGTTAATTTATATGTTTGTAATTTGTTAAATTATGTCTTTGTAAATTGTTAAATTATGTATTTGTAATTTGTTAAATTATGTTTTTGTCATTAATTATGATGTATAAATTGAATTTTTGTAATTTGTAATTTATAATTGTAATATAGTATTGATGTCTTGGTTTGCATTAATTGCTGTCTTGGTTTGCTGGTTTATTTGTATTGCTGTCTTTGGTATTTACCTGCAGCTTCTGATTTTTAAAATTTTTCCTTTGCTGGCTGCTAATTGGGTCGGTTTCCTATTAACTGCTGTTAACCGGGTTTGCGGGTTAAAACGGGTTGACCCGAACCCGGCCCGGGTCGGGTTCGGGTCCTGAAAAGTGACCCGGATACCTAACCGGGTCGGGTTAGGGTTGACCCGAATAAATTCGGGTCAGGTCGGGTTCGACCCGAACCCGACCCGTGACCCGGTTTTGACAGGCCTAATTAGCAACCACGACCACTGTCGCCTAACTAATAATCAAATCAATTGACTTCAGTTATCCAACTATGAACAACCAACCTCTATTAATTACATTGACGCTAATGATTGACATTGTATAATCATCTTTATCATCTATAACTTCTTCTATAATTCTTATACTGAGAATTTGATGATTATTATCCGTTATGAAACCCTCTCCTTCTTCAATTGTGGAGAAGAGTTAACTTTTATAGGTTTAATTATATAGTGAACTATTTCAATTAAGTCATGCCCCATGTTTTAATTGTATGGTGGACTATTTTATATAAATGATTATATATAGTTGTCTTTATTATCTTCTAAAATGAAATAAGAAAAATTAAAAATTGAAAGTAATAAATCATTATTAAAAAAGAATTATTTCACATCAGCTGGGCTTAAGGGCTAGCATCAATTCCTGCTAGGCCAAGCAGATCTCAACTTTAAATTTAAAAAAAAAATCATTTCAGCAGTTGCCAAATTCAATTCGAATAAAAATTATAGAATTTTTTTTTTTATAAAATCCACTTATAGGGGCCTACGTGTTGATAATAAAAAGAGATTACAAGTCCTTACAGAATCAATAGCCCTCTAAAATACATCATTTGAAATTAAACCTGTGAGCCGTTGATTCACACTATACACAGTCAAGAAAAGAAAAAGACAAAAGAGCAAAAAATGAAGAGGCCCTCCAGACGAAAAGACAATCCATCTTAACCTCATTGATCTTAAATTTTTTATCTAGCATTTGAGTGTTCCGATGTTAGAATCAAATAATCATGTGCTCATTTTATTCATCTCATCAAACTGCTTTATTTGATTATAACCATACAAGATTTAGAGATCATTTGGCCTTTCAATTAATTCACAAGTTTCTAAACATGTTTAAGTGCTAGATTTTAGTTTACTTGAACTCATATCTAATCATTTATAACATCAATGGATTCATGTCGCACTTATTTTGAGTTCATTTGGACTCAAATTACATAATATATATCTGTATGTCGTGAATATGTGAATTGACTTAGAGTTGCATGATGAGTCCTTCTAAATTTGAAGCAGAATAACATTAATTTGAAATCAATTAAAATTCATGTATTAAATATTGTAAGAATTCTATTTGTTTGCTGAAAATTATGAGTATCAAGACAAAAATATAATACAGATAAAATTTAGTTTCATAGCCTCTATACAAATAAATAATAATAATAATAAAAAGAATTTCAATTATGATAGCTGGAAACTACAAAAGTTTGAACTGTCAATCAGAATTAGTCCTAAGAATTTCCCTTATTTGGCGGCTATGATCACATCATCAGCATGCGCCTTTAGTCCCGCGTCTGCAGGAACTTAGCAGATTTGATGGTGAATATTCTGTGTCGCGAAAGGGATCTTGCTCTCAACCAACGCTTGAAGGTCAGCATTCCTATTAACTGTCCAAATTCATTACAAGTGTCAACACGTCACTACTGTTAACATGGCAAGGCCAGCTACCTTCCTCCACACTTTTGGTGGTGGATGGTGGAAAATGGAAATGGACGTTTTGCAGTCCAATTCTCTTAATATATAATTCCAGCTACAGAACTGTTTAAAAGCTAGGGCGGCGCCATTCTGATAGTGGGGAATTTCTATTAAGCCCGCAGACCGAAGGATATATAGGTGGTTTGCTTTGAACTCTTAATGAGATTTATAATAAGTTTAATGTAAAGTGTCCGTTTAAATTTTGGATCTGCTATATATATATATATCGCTAAGTACTTTTATTTTTAAGTGAACATCATTATATAAAAAATAAAGCTAGCTTCTATGAGCTTAAGCTTAGTAGCTTAACGTTCTAATAGCTTAATTAGATTAATGATACAGAAACACTAACACTGTTATTTCAACTATAAAAGAAGAAAATTGATACATAAAGCTGATCACATGTAAATATTCAATTGAATAATAATGTCTAGTAATGAATGGACCACAAGTTCAAAGAATAATAAAAAAATCGAAATGTGAAGGCATGAATAACATTACTAAGTAAGAACTAAATTCAAACTAGAATAACTTTCCATAAAGCAAATCATGTGAAATGACACATGCAAAAATTCTTAATTTCTACTCGCACAACAGTTTGCAGCAGCATAATGAAGTGGGAGGGAGGTATAGTTTAGAAGTGGAAATTAGGGCTTCAAATAAACCGAGTGCTCCACGAGCTACTCGTGGCTTGGCTCGATAAGAGCTCGTTCATGTTCGTTTAATAAGGTAAACGAATGAACTTGAATACTTTGGATAAATACTCAATAGCTAAATAAATGAGATTGAACAAGTTGGCGTTCAGTTTGTTTATGTTCATGAACAATATCGTTTAACGCTCGTGAACAAACTTGTTAAGAAGCTCGATTAAAGCTAGACTAAGAAGCTTGATTAGAACTATATTAAAATTTTAAAAAATATATATTGTTAAATTTGAAATTTTAATAATTTATTTTCCTTTATCCTGTTTAAAATTATTTAATAATTCATTTTTACTTCCCACATCTGCCTAAAATCATGACAACTCGCTCTCTGAACAAATATAAGATGAATCATAGATCGTTTGTTTGTGAACGAGCTCATTTGGTAGCTCAAAAACACTAATTATATATGTTCATGAACATGCTCATTTGATAGCTCAAAAATACTTATTAGATATGTTTGTGAACAATTTTGTTTGATAGTTCAAAAAACTTCGCTAGATATGTTCACGAATAGGCTCGATATAATTGTTTGTTAGAAGACTCGATAAGACTCGTTTGGTACATTTAGAAGTCGAGCTCGTTTATAGCTCGATAAAGCTTATTTGTTTAAAGCTCGATAAGCATGAAATGAATCGAACATGAACCAAACATGTGAAAGCTGCGATGCTTTGAAGCTTTGCAGACAATCAAGAAATAGAGAAAAGCAAGAAGAATGAATGTTGAGAATTAGACTTGAACTTTCTTAATTTCTTTCTAGTAGAGTACATTGGTATTTATAGAGTTTACAATGAGCGTACATCTTCCTAACTGAAATAACGGCTGCTCGCGTCCTCTCTCTGATTGGTCGTTCTTTGATGTTTTCTCTGTTAACAGCCCCCTGCAGGCTGATGTTTCGGTTGAGACAATCAGTCTGTTGATAAGCTGTTTGAACCTTGATATAGACAAAGATTTGGTGAACAAGTCTGCTAGATTGTCCTTTGATGCTATGTGATGAACATAAATAGACTTATTTTTGATGCATTCCCTAATGAAGTGACAATCAATTTCTATGTGTTTAGTGCGAGCATGATAGACCGGATTATTTATAAATTAAACGAACCAAGCTTAAACACAAAAAAAAGCTCGAATCAAACTCGAATCAGACTTGAACAAGCTGATAATAAATGAACTCAAACATGAACATGCATATACTCGGCTCGGCTCGGTTATTTTGCAGCCCTAAGATTCTCACATATGCTTTGTAATTTTCAACGTGGTCACTGCACTGCCATGGCACGCTTCTTCCTGTATAAATATTGGTGAACAAGGGAGGTAAGAGTTGTGCCTTGCTCCCCTAGCTTTCTTCATTGTTCTAATTCCGACGTCCATTTGCCTCTATTTTCCTCTCCTCCTTCCGCTTTCTCTGTTAGAGCTCTCAATTGCAATGGCTGGCATGAAGGCATTCTCTGTTTGTGCTCTTCTTATGTGTTTCATAATTCTTAATGAACAAGTTCTAGTAGTAGGCTTAGTAGCTGGACGAAGGTACTTAGTGGAGCAAAAGATTGAAGGAAAACAAAGAGTAAGTAACAGCATTGAAGTCACTGTAAAGTCTGGTGGTCAAAGCATAGACGCAGGTAGCGTGGCAAGTGTGTCCCTCGACGATGCCCGACCGACTGTACCCGGCCACAGTCCCGGCGTAGGGCATGAGATGGTAACCAAAGAACCCATTAACTAGGAGTAGGCCAGGCTGCAATATATGGCGGGAATAGTATCTGTTTTATAGTATTTTTAATTATTACATACATTTGCATGCATGTCAGACTGTCAGTCATATAAAATAGTTAAATTTCTATTGTTTGTGTTTATTGTATTGTTTTTAAGTGGTAAAGTTTCATTAAGTTCAGCAAATAACTGTGTATCAAAATATATTGGAAAAATTATTTGCATGTATTTTAATTTCTGTACTTCGTGGCAATGCCATAGTTGGATTTGTTATGCCTTAGTTTGCACATGTAACAGTGAATTTTAGTAATAAAATAATGTTTCCAGTACTGTTCCTAAGGTTTCCGATCTTTTTCTATTATTTTTTATTTTAATATTGGTGAAAGTGACCTGATTTAACTCATTTATAAAATCGGGTCTAAACTTTCGACTTATTTACAAAATTGGGTCGGATTAGAATTACATCTTTTCATCTTAAGACTGAACTATATAGGACTGCATAGATCTCTACAGATTTTTTTTTTTTTTTTTTCAGAAAATCATGTGTTCAATGAAGATGATTTAGTCCAAATGTGGATTGCATTGGTTCCCATCCAGTCGTCTCATCTTCCAGGAGAGACTATGGAAGGTATAGGAAGGTAAAAGAAGTGGTTACCTGTACCCAAGGGGGGGAAGTTGGCGTCGGCTAGGGCAGGCAGCGGGTGACTGCTAAGGCGGCGTTGGTCCTTGAGGAGGTGCGAGTAGAGAGGGGGTTCGGCCCTGGCCTCGTGTGAAACAGAGAGGCGACAGGCTGGGGACCTCTTCCGCCTGGGTCTTTTCACGAACCGAGAGAGATTGGAGAGGGAAGGCCTTGCGAACTGAGAGAGATTGGGAGTTGGGGCAGTTCCGAACTAGGAGCATGGGTTTCCACCTATAGTTCTTTGCGAATCCCTCTAAAAGCCAAGGCCTGGGGCTATTTTGCAAACAGATAGAGATAGTGGGATTCGGGTGGTTGGACCTTTAAACCTTAGGCAGATTTTCCTAAAAAAAAAAATTTACTATCCTACCCTCTAATCAATGGTTGTTATTGCATGAATATTTTAATTAGAATAATGAATTAAGTTTATTTAAATTTAAACTTTAAACTTATGACAGTTTGATTTGATCAATCTAATTTAATCAATGTTGATTTCAATTTTAAATAGGTTTAAGACGGGTTAATTTGGATTTAATCAAAACAGTCGTTGTTAAATCAAATCCGATTCAAGTCGATTTACTAAATATCATGCTGGTTCATGTCGATATGCTTCGAGATGATCTAATTTAATTCAAATCATGTTAAAATCGAATAATTTTAATTAGATTGATACCGATTTGATCATATTAGATTCACTTAATGTAAATTTTAATGAATTTGAATTTGATTTTATTGTATTGATTTTAAATGGTTCAATTCAATTTGGGCTGAGTTAACAAGCTGAGTCAGTGCTACGTCAATGGGTATCCACCTAAGGGAAATCTTAAAAGCGACGTCTACACTAGGCTGCGAAGACCTAGGTGCTAGAAATTGATTATGAGGAAATTGACCTCGAATAATGAGGTCAACATCGGGTCCCTCTTTTATGAAGAATGAGGGGTCTATTTATAGTTTTTTTAGAGTACATGACCAGTAAATAGGAGGGAGATCATGGATATGTAGGGAGTGGTTTGAATGGATGGTCGATATTAATCTCCTTGATTTTGGATCGTTTACTGGGCATTTGAAATTCTTAATGATATCTGAATTCAATGATCTTGGGCTCATTGGATTCACCTCGTCGAGCCGCTCAATTCGACAATAACAATGTCACGTTTGTAAATCGTTTGATCATCGAATTTATGGTTTGAACCTTCCAAAGATGCTTTGAGTCTTCAATTTGGATTCATTTGGGCTTGGATTGAGTTAAATTTGGTGTCGTTAGGTTCATCTTTTTGAGACATTTAGTTTGACCATAAGTTTGCTCAAATCGGAGTTCATATGATTCCTAAATTAATTTTCGAAGTTTCCAATTTAATTTTACCTTAATATTTGTGCCTGATCAAGATATATATATATATATATACATACGCGGCAATAGAGTTAGAATTTTTCGTCTCAGTGTTGTATGGATATCTAGCACACAAATATGGAATTCAGAAACACAATATTTTTTATGTGAAAAATCCTGGAAAAGGGAAAAACCACGAGGCTACGCCCAGTTGAAATGATTCCACTAGTGTTTGTATAGATTACAAATGACTGATCCGTCCTATTGAGGACAATCAGATTATAACAATCATCCATCAGGTTGAAATCTAATGATGAGCAAAGATCGGATGCAAATCCGGTGTCATTCGGTGGCCGGACGAAAATCCAACATCAATTGGCGACCGGGCGGAAGTCTGAGGTCAGTCAGTGGCTAGGGGGAAGTCCGGCGTCAGTCGGTGACCAAGCTGAAGTCCTGCATCAGTTGGTGGCCGGGTGAAAGCCTGGGATCAGTCGGTGATCAGGTGAAAGTCCGACGCCAGTCAGTGACCGGGAGGAAGTCTGGCGTCAGTGGGTGGCCGAGCCGAAGTCCGGCAATAGTCGGTGACCGGGCCGAAGTCTCGCGACAGTCGATGGCCGGGCTGAAGTCCGGTGGTGGTCGAGGAGGAATCTAGTGCAAGAGAACTCTAGTTTCTTTTTTTCTTTTTTCTCTTCTTTCTCTTCCTTACTTGGGTCCCCTTCCATGAGAAATGAGATGCATATTTATAATTTTCTGAGAGCGGCATAGCTAATAAATAGGAAAGAGATAAAAGGTAAGTTGGGAGTGATTTGAATGGACGACCAATGTTGATCATCTTGATTATGAACCGTTTACTTGGCTTTTGAATGTCTTAGTGATATTAGAATTTGATGATCTTGGGCTCGTTGGATTTGTCTCGTCGAGCCGCTTGATTCGACTATAAGCATGTTACATTTGGAAATCGTTTGGTCATCCAATTTATGGTTTGAATTTTCCAAAAGTGCTTTAGGTCTTTAATTTGGACTCATTTGAGCTCAGATTGAGTCGAATTTGTTGTCGTTGGATTTGTATTTTCGAGACGTTCAGTTGACTTTAAGTTTGCTGAAATCGGAGTTCGGATGGTCCTAGATTTAATTTTGGAAGTTTCTAATTTGATTGTACCTCGAGATTCGTGTCTGATCAAGATGAATTTTTGATGATATATCATATTTTTTAACTATATATTACAGAATTCACTCATAAAAAAATTGAACACATTAAAATGATATTTTTATAAGATTTATATGAAAATTTGATTCTTAATAAGATACAATAAAAAAAATTTATGTATCCAATCCCGTATTTTTTAGATAAAGACTTATTGATGTTCTAATAGTATAATTTTCTATTATTTTCTGCGGACTCAAACCAAAATTTCAAAACCGCCACTAATTAAGAATAAGCTATTAACACTAAAATGGCGGGGGTAACATTTGCCATGACCTTCATGGAATGTGTATGATAGGGGTGTCAATTTTGGGTCACGGGTCAGGTTCGGGTCGAACCTGGAATTAACACGGCACTGATCGGGTCAACCCGACCCGTTTTTAC
Organism: Dendrobium chrysotoxum; assembly: GCA_019925795.1. Classification (NCBI taxonomy): domain Eukaryota; kingdom Viridiplantae; phylum Streptophyta; class Magnoliopsida; order Asparagales; family Orchidaceae; genus Dendrobium; species Dendrobium chrysotoxum. The sequence continues at coordinate 80,430,148 of CM034313.1, forward strand.
AAACGGGTCGGTTTTCTGGATCCGAACCCGACCCGCTTCGGGTTCGAGTCAACCCGACACGACCCGAAAGCCGGGGGCCGGACATTCGTTGGAGCCGGGACGGCTGGACCTGGACTCGGGCACGTGGGCGCTAGGCACGCGGCAAATGGGCAACCGCGGGTCCGCGGCAAGCTGGCCAGATGGCACACGGCGACACGACCTGGGCACGCGGGCTTGGACGCGACTCGACCTGGACCGCTGGACGGCGGGACTCGGACCTCCGACCTCGGGACCTGGACGCGGGCAAGCTGGGCAGGTCTGGTCACGTGGCGGGCAGCCTGACGCGGGCAAGCGGGGCAACGCCTGATTGGCCTCGGGCAGCGGCGGGCAACTCGGTCAGCGGGTCAATCAGGGTCATTTTCGGGTTTTCGGGTCAACCTGAACCCGAACCGATTTTTGAAACAGGTCAAAAACTCTAACCTGAACCCGACCCGATTGGTGTTCGGGTCAACCCGAACCCGAAATTCCCGTGTCATTTTCGAGTCGGATTTTTGGGTCGTGTCCAATATTGATACCCCTAGTGTATGATATATATATTTTCCACGCCGGCCATTATATAGAGAGGTAAGAAGAGAATGGAACAAAAATTAAAGGGAGGACTAACAACGAATTTAAGGAAAATCGAAAGCATGCATAGACTACTCCCTACATTGCAACGCCGTGACGGACTTGCGCTCCGTAATTTACTAAAAACGAATTTCCATACATAGCTCTATCATGCATGTGCAGCCGTGCAGGTCGATTCGTGCTACATCAATTAACATTTGTATGGAATTGGTCTCTCACGTCACGCTCGGCCTAACAATGCGAGAAAATTTAAAATAAGTCAAGCTCGTGTTTCTTTTTTTAATTATAATTGTACTCTTTTCTGGGATATAATCATTAACAATTCTTTCAAAAATTCACTTAATTAACATAAATTTTACAATAATATTTAAATTAAAATTAGAATCATCCAAATTCTAATTTCAACAAGGTTACAGTCAAAAGAAAGTCTCCACGAAATAAAACCCAGTTTTCACCACAAATGATTCAAAATTAGTCCAACTGAACTCAAATTAAGCACTTGAAGTTAAAAAAGTTCAAAAATCTATTAACTTGCCCAACAATAGCCGCCAACGACAACCAACAATAACCATTGATATATCATCAAAAAATTATCTTGATCGGGTACAAATCTCGAGGCAAATTTGAGTTGAAAGCTTCTAAAATTAAATCTGGGATCATACGAACTCCGATTTCAACAAATTTATACTCGAACTGAACGTCTCGAAAAGACAAACCCGACGACATTAAACTCAACTAAATCCGAGTCCAAATGTGACCAAATTGAAGACCCAAAGTGCATTTGGAAGGTTCAAACTATGGATGACCAAAAGGTTTCTAAACATAACATACTTACAGTCGAATCGAGCGGCCTAATGAGACAAATCCAACGAGCCGAAGATCATTGAATTTTGATATCATTAAGACATTAAAATGCCCAGTAACGATCTACAATCAAGGGGATCAATATCGGTCGTCCATTCAAACTACTCCCGACATATCTTTGATCTCCCTCCTATTTACTGGCGTGGTCAAAAAATTATAAATAGACCCCTCATTTCTCATGGAAGGGGATCCAAGCAAGGAAGAAAAGGAAGAGAAAGATATTAGAGTTCTCTTGCAACCAGACTCCTCATCGACCACCGTCGGACCGCCGATTGTAGTCTGACTTCTGCCCGGCCATCGACTAACGTCGGACTTCCGCCCAGCCACTGACTATTGCCAGATTTACGCTCGACCACCAAACATCGCCGGATTTTCATCCAGCTTCCAATTATTGTTAGACTTACACCCGACCACCGATTGACGCCGAACTTCGACCGGGCCATCGACTGACGCTGGACTTCGGCCCGGCCACCGACTGACGCTAGACTTCTGCCCAGCCACCGACTGATGCCGGACTTCCACCCAGTCCCCGACTGTCGCCAGACTTACTCTTGGTCACCGATTATCGTCAGACTCCCCCCCCCCCCCCCCCCCCCCCCCAACAACTATCGCCCCCGACTACAGTCCTTCCGACCACCTTCGCCTGACTACTGTCCTTTCGACCTCCGTCGTCAGATTACGGTCATTCCGACCTCCGTCACCCGTTGAATACGGTCCTTCCAACCTTCGTCGCCAGACCACGATCTTTCTGACCTCCATCACCCGCCGACTACGGTCCTTCTGACCTCCGTCGCCAGACTACAGTCTTTGTGACCTTCGTCACTTGCTGTCTACGGTCCTTCTGACCTCCGTCATCAGATAACAGTCTTTCTGACCTTCATCGAATGCCGATTATGGTCCTTTTGACCTCCATCATCTGACAACAATCTTTCTAACCTCTGTTGCCCACCGACTATAGTCCTTCCAACCACCGTCACCGGATTACGATCTTTCCGACCTCCGTCGCTCGTCGACTATGGTCCTGCCGACTAAACGAACATGTCAATATTGATTCTTCCAATTCCCACCATGTAATGCACTCTATATGATGTATATTTGCTACATCAAACCAAAGCCTTCCTCCAAGGAAGGGCCTCATTTGTAATTGACTGTAAACACTAGTGGATTCATTCAAATTGGGCCAAGCCTCATGGGTTTTCCTTCTTTTCAAGGGTTTCAACATAAAAATTCTGGTCTCTTATGAACGCTACATCTTCTCTTTATTTGATTATGTGATGGATCTTCGTACAAAACTAAGATGTTAAATTTTACTTTTCTCTTTCGCCGCGAATATTCCAGGATGCAACAACCATGATCACCATCATCTGAATACTAACATCCAATCCATCAATTGACCTCATCTATAAGAATGTGAGCAACCGATGTTTGTTGCATTATCATCGATCGACAATTGACCTCATCTTTGTTACAAGAGAAGAAAATTATATTTTTCAAGATCATAAATTTAAATTGTATTCTTTAAAATTTATTGCTTATCATTTAAAAAAAAATAAATGAGTTACCATTTAGGCGTTATTAAAAATAAAATAAAATAAAATAAAATAAAATAAAAATCTCGTGGCTCGCAAGGAGTCAAATACATTGATATCAAAAGATTCCTCCAAATGCATTCATCTCCGGGTGCTTAATAATTGAACAAATCTCGACCGTCCACGCAGGCTTCCATAGTCTCTTCCTCCGTTGATTAACAGCATTGCTAGTGCGCTTCCTCTTGAATGCACGAACTCCCTTTCCAAGTCTTCCGCATCGACAAAATTTGTAACTTTTCTCCTTAACGCGTGGAAGACGTATAAAGGTTTCCAGTTCACGACACCACTGGACTCTTCTCCGTTGATGCTGGAAGCACCGTAGTCACCATCACTAAAAAATTAAAAAGAGCAGAGGCTAAAGGGTGAACATAAAGTCTCAATCCTCAGTGAAGAGACGTATATTATTAAAAAGTTTTAGCAGTGAACTTATTGTGAAAAAATTGGATCAAATATTTTAATTAAAATTTGATTATAATAAATCTCAAAATTATTAAATTTATTTTCAAATAAATATAATATTTAACTAATTAATTAAATTTATATTGTATTAATTTCAAACTAAATTAATTAATTTTAAAATTTATCTCTTTAGCAAAACTTTTTAATCTAATTTTTCTTAATTATCTTCTATATTGGCAGCAATCAAATCATATTATGGCGTCATTTGGGAAGGCTTTTTTACTATTTTTTAAAATAATTTTTAATTTTAAAAATTAAATTTTCTATACTAAAAAGCTATTTTAAGAAGCAGTAAGAAAGCTGTCCCAAATGAAGCCTATATCTGAATGATCATTTTGCGATGATAAAAATTAAATTTGCTATAGCATTTTTTGTGTTGAATTTGTGCGAATTTTTTTTTGAAGTTAATAAACAATTTTTTAAAGAGCTGAAGAAACTCTCCACTTCATACTGCATTAGCATTTCATTAGTGTTGAATTCATATTTGTTAGAATCGTACTCACATGATTTATAAGATTTTAGTGAATAAAATCAACAAGAAAGAATAAAGATAAAAATATTCTACGGGAAAATAAAGAATCTAGAAAGAGAAACTTTAGGATTTAATTAGAATAAATTTGGCTAATCAAAATTGCCTCTTTTTTTCACTCTTCTCCCCACTCAATATTGCCCTCTAAAAATTTTTTTATAGGGTTTTGAGTGTTATAGGAAAGGCAACATCAAAGTAATACATATTTAAAAACATATTCTATAGCTCGAGTGTGCGGCTAATTAAATTCATAAGATGGATATACTTGGATGATATCTCATTGAGCTCAAGTATTAATAGCGAGACTCATCGAATGAGGTTATTGACAAACTGGTTGAGGTTGGCTATCTAAGGCTTTGTTTAGGACAAATTTATTACTACTTTTCAAAATAATTTTTTAATAAAAATTTTTTATACTAAAAAATTATTTTAGAAAATAGTAATAAATTTGTACTTAAAAATTGATTTAGAAAGCAAGAAAAAAACTGTTCCAAATGAAACTTAAATTTGGCTCCCTAAGGGTGGAGTCTGAAAGACCTGCTAGAAGAATGTTAGCAGAAAACAGAGAAGTAAATTCTAACGGAGGGAAAAATAGATAAGCGACAAAAAGGAAATTAGTTGTTCGTATCAATAACGTTTGTACAGTGATATATATATATATATATATATAGAGAGAGAGAGAGAGAGAGAGAGAGAGAGAGAGCTTGGAGTTAACAGTTGGTTATACAAGTCGTGGAGGACTGCTTGTGCTGTTACAACCGTGGAGATAGTTACAACCGTGGAGATAGTGGAGCAGTTTTGATACGGGTTCATGGTCCACTCTAGGGGTGTCACTTTCGGGTCACGGGTTGGGTTTGGGTCTAATCCGGAATGACCCGCGTTACAAATGGGTCGACCCTAACCCGACCCGGGTAGGAAAACGGGTCGAAAATCTGAACCCGGACCCGACCCGGCGGGTTGCCGGGTTGACCCGACCCGACACGGGAAGCCGCGCGACAGTGAGGCAGCGTGGGGCGCGGGCAGCGGGCCCGGGGCAGCGGCGTGGACACGCGGCAGCAGGGCAGCGGGCGCGGGCGCGGGCGCGCGGCGGGGCAGCGGGGCAGCGGGCGCGGGGCAGCGGGCGCGGGCGCGGGCGCGGGCGCGCGGCGGGGCAGCGGGCGCGGGGCAGCTGGCTTGGACACGCGGCA